>CM055123.1:383000333-383711582 GCA_029206835.1 Rana muscosa | reverse complement strand
ATATTTATCTCCTGTGATCATCAGCTCCATCTAGTGGTCATAATGTGATGTTTTATCATTCAGGTGTTCAGGAAAAATACCACATTATGGCCTCTAGATGGAGCTGAGGATATTGGAGATAATTCTATTCTATTCTATTTCTATTCTCTTCTTAGTCTATTCTCTTATTCTATTATTTTCTTATTCATATTGTATTCTATTCTGATTCTATTCTTATCCTACTCCTTTCTTCTTTCTATTCTCTTCTTATTTTATTCCTATTCTTTTCCATTCTTATTCTATTCTAATTACTGTTCTATTCTTATTCTATTCTTAATCCATTCTATTATTTTCTTATTTTTATTGTATTCTATTCTAATTCTATCCTATTATTTTATTCTCTAATTTCTATTCTATTCTTATTCTATTATTTTCTTATTCTTATTCCATTCTATTATTATTCTATTCCCTTCGTATTCTATTCTTGTCTTATTCATTTTCTATTCCTATTCTAGTCCTATTCCATTCTTTTTTATATCCCATTATTATCCTATTTTATTCTTATTCCTATTCTACTCTATTCCATTCTTTTTATTATTCGAATTCCTATTCTATTCTTATTTTATTCTCTTATTTCAATTCTATTCTTATTCTACTATTTTCTTATTCTAATTCTATTCTTATTCTATTCTTATTACTATTCTATTCCCTTCTTATTCTATTCTTAGTCCATTCTATTATTATTCTATTCCCTTGTTTTATCCTTGTCTTATTCATATTGTATTCTATTCCTATTGTAATCTTATTCTATTCTTATTTCTATTTCATTCTTATTCTATTCTATTTTATTGTATTCTTATTCCTATTCTAATTCCTATTCTATTCTTATTTTAATTCTATTCTTATTCCTATTCCAATCCTATTCCATTCTTATTCTTATCCCTATTCTGTTCTTATTCTATTCTAATTCTATTCTTATTTTAATTCTGTTTTATTCTTATTTCTATTCTCTTCTTATTCCTATTCCTAGTCTATTTTTATCCCCATTCTATTCTTATTCTATTCTCTTCTTATTTCTATTCTTATTCTATTATTTTCTTATTTCTATTCTTATTCTAACCTATTCCTAATCTATTTGTATTCTATTCCATTTTTTTCATATTCGTATTCTAATTCTATTCTTTCTTTTTATTATATTCTATTTTTATACCTAATCATTCTAATTCAATTCTCTTGTTATTCTATTGTATTATTTTCTATTCTCTTCCTATACCTATTCTATTCTTATACCTATTCTAATCCTTATTTCTTAGTCTTATTCTATTCCTATACATAATGCGGTGCTTGTGCGAATGGTTAAGACATCCCCACAGTGAATGACGCAAGTTAATGCAATGAATACATCATTAGGTCTATTTTTTAAATCAGCCTCTTGAAGTCACTTTAAAGCAGAACACAGACTGGGAGGGGGAGCAGCAGCACAAGGAGCCAATCAACTTTACTGCAGTCTTCATGTGCTAACAAGAAACATGCTGAGAGGAGGAGAGAGCAGAGTGACGAAGAGACCAGCTTATCAGTCTGCTGCTTCTTCTTTTTACGGTCCAATCAGGGCTGGGTCAGGGACAAGACCTGTAAGTGCTACTTAACTGCAGTAGAGAAAAAGCAAGTCTCCTGTTCTGCTAGACAGGGCTGTGTAAATTCCAGAACTGGATGGGCAGAAATACAAATCCTTTGATAGGTAAAACAGCCTCGGTATACCTATTACCTGTTTGCCTGGAGTGCAGCTTTAAAGCTGTTTGCCTTTATCTAGGAAAAGGCCAGATGATAGTGGATGTCCTCCAGCCAGGAAATGAGGCGGGCTCTATCTGACTTGCTGCAGCTTCTAAGGCTACTTGCACACTGAGGTGCTGGATGCGCTGGCGGTATAGCGGCGCTATTTTTAGCGCCACTATACCCTTTTTTTGGCCGCGATTTGCGGGCGCTAGCGGGGGTATTTTAACCCCCGCTAGCGGCCGAAAAAGGGTTAAAAACGCCCGCAATAACGCCTCTTTGAGGCGTTTTGCGGGCGTATTAGAGGCGCTACCCCATTGATTTCAATGGGCAGGGGCGCTATTTTTAGCGCTCCTATTGCGCCTCAAAGATGCGGCTTGCAGGAGTTTTTTGAGCCTTCTGCAAGCGCAACGCTCCAGTGTGAAAGCCCTCGGGCTTTCACATTGGATAGTATTGAGAGGCTTTTTTGGGGCGCATTGCAGGCGCTATTTAGAGCGCAATAGCGCCTGCAAAGCGCCTCAGTGTGAAAGGGGCCTTATACACATTGTGAAAAGTGTGCAGTGAAATCAGAGACTGAAGGGAAGGCTGGAGTTCATCTGTAACCTTTACAGGCCGCCCCCACCACCCCCGGGATATAGGAGTGGGGAGGTAGTAGTATATAGTTGGCTTAGAGGAATCACATGAATCTCTGCAGCTCAACTTTCTCTGCAAGCACGTGAGCTCTGCTTATAAACGTAAACGTTTTGGTTTTAATCTTCACAGTTAGGCCCCTTTCACACTGGGGCGGGCAGGAGCGGTGGCGGTATAGCAGCGCCATTTTCAGCGCTGCTATACCGTCGTTCTTACCGCGGTATGCGGTCGCTAGGGGAGTAAATTTAACCCCCGCTAGCGGCCGAAAAAGGGTTAATACCGCCCGCAAACCGCGGCTATTGCCGCGGTTTGCGGGCGGTATTACCGCGCTGTCCCATTGATTTCAATGGGAGACCGCGGTAAAGGAGCGATGAACACACCGCTCCTTCACCGCTGTAGAGAAGCGGCTAGCAGGACTTTTGGAGCGGTCCTGCTAGCGCACCGCTTCAGTGTGAAAGCCTTCGGGCTTTCACATTGAAGGCTAAAGGGCATGATTTTTTCATGCGGTATAATAGCGCTAATATTAGCGCTAAACCGCATGAAAAACGCCCCAGTGTGAAAGGGGCCTTAGACACCTAACCGTGTTAAGGGGAGGGGCCTGTATGGCGAGGGTGAAGCTACTGGGCAACAAAGTTCTTATTAGGCTGGTGACACGGGAGAATGGAAGCTGTCCTCTGATCTTGTCACTGCTAAAGAATGGCTGAAATCAGAAGCACCCCTAAGACACCCAACAGAGGTCCCCAACATTGCTAAAAACACAAGAGCAAGGGGACGAGGGGGGCTTCTGGATGGGTGTCAAACTGCCAGATTTTACACTGGTTACACGTTTTTTGTTTTTTTTTCTTAATAAAAACAATTTTATTTGGTTTTTGCCAACAACACTCAATAAATAAATCATCCAGCATAAGAAATCCACTAAATAAAAGAGAAAAAAACAAAACAAGAAAATAAAACAACCCAAAAAAAGTCTTAAAAAGTACTAGTCAAGTGGTTTGGTGCACGTTTTTGCATAATTTTCAAAAGCCCGGTAGACATTTTTAGAGGTCTTCGGGTATTCAATAAGAATAAAACATTCAGAGTCTTGTTCCTTGCACCTGCTGACTCAGCATCCCAGAATACTCTGGAACGCGTCGGCTGATGGTACCATTTCAGGCCCACATGAGTTCTCCAGAGCGGGGCCAGACCCAGATCGTGCATAGCAGCAGAACGCGAGGACGTCGAGACGGTTCTTCTATAATGGTTGGTCTTACAGATGTAGAAGACAATATAATCCATTCAGAGAAACGTTCTCCTCAGGGGCATGTGTGGTCTATCAGATGTAGAAGACAATATAATCCATTCTGAGAAACGTTCTCAGGGGCGTGTGTGGACTTACAGATGTAGAAGACAATACAATCCATTCTGAGAAACGTTCTCCTCAGGAGCATGTGTGGTCTATCAGATGTAGAAGACAATACAATCCATTCTGAGAAACGTTCTCCTCAGGAGCATGTGTGGTCTATCAGATGTAGAAGACAATACAATCTATTCTGAGAAACGTTCTCCTCAGGAGCAATTGTGGTCTATCAAACGTAGAAGACAATATGATCCATTCTGAGAAACGTTCTCCTCAGGGGCATGTGTGGTCTATCAGATGTAGAAGACAATATAATCCATTCTGAGAAACGTTCTCAGGGGCGTGTGTAGACTTACAGATGTAGAAGACAATACAATCCATTCTGAGAAACGTTCTCCTCAGGAGCATGTGTGGTCTATCAGATGTAGAAGACAATACAATCCATTCTGAGAAACGTTCTCCTCAGGAGCATGTGTGGTCTATCAGATGTAGAAGACAATACAATCCATTCTGAGAAACGTTCTCCTCAGGAGCATGTGTGGTCTATCAGATGTAGAAGACAATACAATCCATTCTGAGAAACGTTCTCCTCAGGAGCATGTGTGGTCTATCAGATGTAGAAGACAATACAATCTATTCTGAGAAACGTTCTCCTCAGGAGCAATTGTGGTCTATCAGATGTAGAAGACAATACAATCCATTCTGAGAAACGTTCTCCTCAGGGGCATGTGTGGTCTATCAGATGTAGAAGAATATATAATCCATTCTGAGAAACGTTCTCAGGGGCGTGTGTGGACTTTCAGATGTAGAAGACAATACAATCCATTCTGAGAAACGTTTTCCTCAGGAGCATGTGTGGTCTATCAGATGTAGAAGACAATACAATCCATTCTGAGAAACGTTCTCCTCAGGAGCATGTGTGGTCTATCAGATGTAGAAGACAATACAATCCATTCTGAGAAACGTTCTCCTCAGGAGCATGTGTGGTCTATCAGATGTAGAAGACAATACAATCCATTCTGAGAAACGTTCTCCTCAGGAGCATGTGTGGTCTATCAGATGTAGAAGACAATACAATCCATTCTGAGAAACGTTCTCCTCAGGGGCATGTGTCGTCTATCAGATGTAGAAGACAATACAATCCATTCTGAGAAAGGTTCTCCTCAGGGGCATGTGTGGTCTATCAGATGTAGAAGACAATATAATCCATTCTGATTAATGTTCTGCTCAGGGGCGTGAGTGGTCTTTAAGATGTAAAAGACAATACAATCCATTCTGAGAAACGTTCTCCTCTGAGGCGTATGTGGTCTTTCAGACGTAGAAGATAATACAATCTATTTTGAGAAACGTTCTCCTCAGGGGCAGGGCTTTACAGCAATAACCTCACTGGCATGAAGCTCCAGGTGCTTCTGGAGGGTGGACTTCCGTGCAAAGTGTTTGCTGCACTGCAAGCAAGAGAATGGCTTCTGACCGGTGTGGATGGTCTGGTGGTTGTCCAGTGTCGATTTCTGGGCAAAGCACCTCCCGCACTCCGAGCAGCAGTATGGTTTTTCCCCTGTGTGAGTCCTCATGTGTTTTATGAACTGCGACTTTAGCGTAAAGCACCTGCCGCACTCCGTACAGGGCAGTATGTTCTCGCCAGTGTGAAGCCGCTGGTGGTTGACGAGGTGGGACTTCTGGGTGTAGGCCTTGCCGCATTCCGCACACGAGAACGGCTTTTCTCTGGAGTGACGGCGCTGGTGTTTATCAAGGTCAGCGCTGTGGGCGAAGAACTTCTCGCACTCTACGCACGGGAACACCTTCTTGCCCAGATGCTGCTGCTGATGGTCGCCAAAAGCGGGTTCCTGGCCGAGCTGGTCGCCAACATGTGCTCTCTGGTGTTCGACCATCTTCACCAAGCTGGAAAAGCATGGATATAACGCGCCTTCGTGTGTCCCTGCCTGTTGCGTCATCGCATTGAAAGAAGATTCCTCTGGATTTGACGGTACCGGTGGTCTATATCCAATGAGAAGACTAGAAATGATATTTGGGGAGGAGGTCTGCGATTTGTTAGAAGAAGTTTCCTCAGGTTTGGAGGGATCTGATGGTCTATATGGAAGGAGAAGACCTGGTGTGATATTTGAGACGGTATCTGATATACCAAGCAAAGATCCCTCAGGATTGGAAGGATCTTTAGATCTATCTGCACCATCAAGTCCTGGATAGATATTTGAGGTAATGATGTGTGATCTATTGGTATAAAATTCCTCTGAGTGAGAGGGAGCCGGTGATCCGGCGACACTGTGAAGCCCCTGATTTACATTTGGGGAAGGAGAATGAGAATAATTGGAGGAAAGTTCTTCAGGATTAGGGGGGTTGGGCGATCTGTCCACTTCGTGAAAAGCTTTAAGGGAATCTCGTGAGTTCTCCTCATCTGTGTCCCAGGCTGGAGGTAAAACAGGACATCCAATTGATGATCTTTTGCTGTTGCCTTGCTCTGATGGGTAAAAAAACACAAAGATGTTTAATATTCGGGCTCAGGACTACACTAAAAAGATAAAAATGCTCCTGAATAAAAATATAATTTTTCATTTTTTTTCCTGCACACTGTCATTAGAGTAGTTCAGTGTCACCATAGTGGGGGAGGTGATCAGGGAGTTTATTGTTATTGCGTATAACAATGATCACTGTTATAAGCAATTTGTGACAGCTTGCTTACTATTGTGATGCTGTGATTGGCTACAGCTAATCACATGGTACAGGGTGCTGTGATTGGCCCAGGTACCATGTGATGGGTGTGGGCCAATCACAGCATCACTATAGTAAGCAAGCTGTCATGAATGGCTTCCATTCATGGCAGGTTTACTTACATGATCGCATCGCAGGGGGCGTGCAAGTGCGCGTGTGCCGAGCGACAGACCAGTACGTCGCTCAGCCTGCAGCTGCCACCCGGCCGCAGTAAATGTACTGTGGGCGGGTGGCAAGTGGTTAATTTGGAGTTATCCCTATTGACAGCCCACACTCTTCTGGGAAGGCTTTTGGGGATTTGTGCCCATTAGCCAAAAGAACATTTGTGAGGTCAGTTACTGAAGTTATATGAGAAGACTTGGCTCACAACCGGTGTCCCATTTCATCCCAAAGGTGTTCAGTACGGTTGAGGCCAGGGCTCTGTGCAGGCCACTCCCAAGGCATAAAACCATTCCAACAAGCGGGAGTGAGGTTTACTGGAAGCCTGCCCAAATGCGTTTCATCATCTACGTCTGACGTCATCAGGAACTGCTCCTCTTTTTAGAGAGGTCATTAATATCTAGTGAGTGCAGTGTGTACAGATACAAAATCCATATGCTTTAGACCCGCCCTAATCAACCATATTTAGGCGGTGTAAAAATATTAAAATCACATCACATCGAACAATAAATCTACAAAAAATGTTTTCTAAATCTATCATTAAATAAAGGAGAGCTGCCATCAACGGAACTTAAAAAGTCCCAAATACATAAACCAAGATATCCCAAAAATTAGGATATAAGACCGCGCTCTCGTATACTATGCTTTAATTATGTGTCCATAAAGTGCAACCAAATTCACCTGAACAAAAGTGCTCTATGCAAAAATAATCCAAACATGTAGCCATGTTTCATGACAACAATTGTGCTCTTCCACCGCACCCGCAGTGTACACACTGCACTCACCAGATATTGTTGACTTCTTTAATTAAAAAGAGGAGCAGCTCCTGATGATGTCAGACGTAGATGACGAAACACGTAGGGTGGAGCTCTTGGTAAACATCACTTCCACTTCTTGGAATGCATGTGGAGTGCAAATTGACGTTCCTAGTTTTAATTTTGCCTTGAGTTTGCAGGTTTACGCTTTTAAAATACCAAATAAATACTACTACACTACAAGAGGCTTCCCCATCTCTTCCCCTGTATTTTACGGAGTAGTTCTAGACACAGAGGCACCATACTAACTATAAAAGCAGAGGACCCAGGAGATGAATTAGAAAGGGATTGAGGACCAAATATTGACGACAAAGCGGTATTTGACTTATTTTCAATTAATGGGATCAATTATATCTGGTAAGTGCGGTGTGTACAAAAAGTGCAGTGTGTACCCCTACCCATTCACCAAAAAAGTGTAAAAAGTGAATAAAGACACAACAGTTTATGACAGCTCCTTTATTAAAAATAAAAAAAACAATGTCCCCTGATGTAGATCCATCATCAATCATGACGCCCGCAACCACCGCTAGACCCCCCCAAAAAAAAAAAGCTCCGCCCGTGACAAAGGCTAACCGTCGACTGCCTGCTCCGTTGTGAGAGTTCTCAACTAGGTAAGGGGCGAGGCCACCCGGTGACATCACCTTGTGGAACCGCCCCTTGTAACGTCACCTATCCAGCATGCACCGGTCGGTGACATCACAAGAGGCAATGCCACCAGGTGACATCACTGGGTGGCCCCGTCCCTTACCTATTTAAGAACTGTCACATGGTAGAGCAGGCTGTTGGCGGTTAGCCTTTGTTGCGTGTGGAGATTTTTTTATTTGTTTTTTCAGGTCCGGAGGTGGCAGCGGGCGTCGTGATCGGCGATGGATCTACTTTAGGGGACATTGTTTTTATATTTTTAATAAAGGAATTGTCAAAAACTCTTGTATCTTTATTCTCTTTTTACACTTTTTTGGTGAATGGGTAGGCCATACTCATTCACATTGGAGGGGGTGGGATCTGGGGACCCACTTGTTAAAGGGGGCTTCCAAATTCCGATAAGCCCCCCGCCTGCAGACCCCCACAACCACAGCCTAGGGTTGTTGGGAAGAGGCCCTTGTCCCCATCAACATGGGGACAAGATGCTTTAGGGTTGTGGGACGCTCGCTCGCCCCCCCCCCCCTTTCCTGGCCTGCCAGGCTGCATGGTATTTTGGGAGGGACCCCACACCATTTTTTTTTCTAATTTTGGTGTGGGGTTTCCCGTACTATCCATACCAAACATTTGTTTTTTTGGACCAAATTTCGTTTTGTTGTTTCGGATTCGTTTAAATTCGTTACTGTTGTATTGATACATCTGAATCTCAGAATAACGAAAAATTTGTCCGAACTTTGATTAAGAGCGAAACAAACCGCAAATGTCTAGTATGCTGCAGCATTAACAGAAACTCTCACTGGAAACACCTGGACACCATACTTTGATGGGTGTCTTTGCTATCAACTTAAATGCCACCACTGGTCAGGAAAATGGTTCTGAAACAAATTGTGAAAGAGCATTCCTAAACCTCAACGAGTCTGGATGTAACAAAGAGGGACTGCAGACAAGGCTAGGCCTATTGAGTGGTCAGCAGTGTGGACTTGGCTACAGAAAAAAAGCGCCCTTGGAAAACGAGTGGTCGGTCAAAGGTTTTTACAAATAGGGTAGGACTGTGGATTACCAGACTGGTGGAATGGAATGTTCTGCAAACACATGATGGCTCATAGGAACGCGCAAAAACAGGAAGGAAAAGAACAACTAAGAGAATGTTCTCTGTATTCAGTTTTTATTACTCACCCGTGTCAATCTCCATGTGATCTTCCTCCTTGTATGGCTGACCATCCATCACATACGTCTCTTCATCTTCCTCTTTAAATTCAACTTTGATCTGATCTATGCCCTAAACAAGGTCCAGAGAGCAATTAGGCAATTGAGACAGAATAAAAATGAAGAAAAACGTACCAAATGTCTGTATAAACCATACCAACCAAACATCACTACAAACCATACCAACCAATTGTCTCTACAAACCATACCAACCAAATGTCTCTACAAACCATACCAACCAATTGTCTCTACAAACCATACCAACCAATTGTCTCTACAAACCATACCAACCAAATGTCTCTACAAACCATACCAACCAAATGTCTCTACAAACCATACCAACCAAATGTCTCTACAAACCATACCAACCAAACGTCTTTACAAACCATACCTAACAAACGTCTCAACAAACCATACCAACCAAACGTCTTTACAAACCATACCTAACAAACGTCTCTACAAACCATACCTAACAAACGTCTCTACAAACCATACCTAACAAACGTCTCTACAAACCATACCTAACAAACGTCTCTACAAACAATACCACACAAACATCTCTACAAACCATACCCAACAAACGTCTCTACAAACCATACCAAACAAACGTCTCTACAAACCATACCTAACAAACGTCTCTACAAACCATACCAAACATACGTCTCCACAAACCATACCAAACATACGTCTCTACAAACCATACTAACCAAACCATACCAAACAACGTCTCTACAAACCAGACCAAACAAATGTCACTACAAACCCTTTGGTGAGGTCCTCAGTTCCACCTACCTGATTATGGTGAAGGATCTCCTGAACTTCCTGTGAGGAATCCCGGGAATACAGAGGACGGGGACATCTCTCTGGTGGGTTCCCATTACTGGATCCATCTGTAGGAAACACACACACACTGACTGAAAACATTGTTTCTATGTGTTTATCAGATGATGGGGGATCTAGGTGGATCCTCTGTACTGCTCTCTCCTTTACAATAAAGTCTCCTCTTACCCGGTGATGTGAGAGGCGGCTGATTCTCCATCATGACGTCCTTTTAGAGATCCTTGTGTCCTTCTAAATACTCCCACTCCTCCATAGAGAAATAGACAGTGACATCCTGACACCTTATAGGAACCTGACATACTATGTCCTTATCTCAGAGGATGTGTGTATCTAGGTGGATCTTCAACACAAAATTAAAGTCTCCTCTTACCCGGTGATGTGAGGGGCGGCCGGTCCTCTATCATGACGTCCTTGAAGAGATCCTTGTGTCCTTCTAAATATTTGTTGTCCTTGGAGATGGAGATACTCTCTATGACATCCTGACACCTTATAGGAACCTGACACACACAATGATACAGTAACCATCCAAACACATCCCTTGTCTGTTACTGGATAATGTCCCAGAATTCCCACCGCCGCTCACCTCTCCTGTCAGCAGCTGCATAAGTTTGTTGCTGATTTCTTGAACCTTCTGAATGTTTTTTCTCTCAAGAATTGGAGAGTGAGGTGGAGGCACTGCAATGGAGTTCTGGCTTCGACCCCATCGTTCTGACATTGCTGGATACATTCCTTGTAAAAGACCTTCAATACACGTTATCTTCACTGCAGCATATTTCTATATTAGGGGAAGAGCAGAATACAAGGAGTAATGTCATGTGACCTCCCAAAATCCTCCTCACCTCTCCGGTCAGGTCTGTGTTTTATTAATAGAGATAAGAATGATGTCATGTGACCTCCTAGAATCCCCCTCACCTCTCCGGTCAGCAGGTAGATGATCTCCAGGGTCAGGTTTAATATCCTCTCTGTCATCTGACTCTTCTCGTCCTTCTCCATCGATACGTATGTGGTTGTATGGTGTACAGCAGACATTCTCCTGTGGATCGTACAGAGATTCAGTTAACTGTTGGATTTCTGGGTGTACTCCACCTACATTGGTGGTAGCAGCCCAGGAATGACCAAAGTGCGTTCCCCATACCCATAAAGGTCAGTGCTATATATCCACAGATCTCTATGGGCGTCACTGCTATCCCACATTTGCAAATAGGAGGAGACTTTCAGGACACCTGAGAGTCTACAACTTATGCACATGGGCGTAGAAATCTGGTGGCAAAATTTTTGTAAATATTTTATTCTATCTTTTCATGTGGCAACACTGAAGAAATGACACTTTTCTACAATGTAAAGTAGTGAGTGTACAGCTTGTATAAGTGTACATTTGCTGTCCCCTTAAAATAACTCAACACACAGCCATTAATGTCTAACCCCTAAGTGAAAATGTCCAAATTGAGCCCAATTAGCCATTTTCCCTCCCCGGTGTCATGTGATTCGTTAGTGTTACAAGGTCTCAGGTGTGAATGGGGAGCAGGTGTGTTAAGTTTGGTGTTATCACTCTCACTCTCTCATACTGGTCACTGGAAATTCAACATGGCACCTCATGGCAAAGAACTCTCAGAGGATCTAAAAAAAAAAGAATTGTTGCTCTACATAAAGATGGCCTAGGCTATAAGAAGATTGCCAAGACCCTGAAACTGAGCTGCAGCACAGTGGGCAAGACCATACAGCGGTTTAACAGGACAGGTTCCACTCAGAACAGGCCTCGCCATGGTGGTCCTAAGAAGTTGAGTGCACGTGCTCAGCGTCATATCCAGAGGTTGTCTTTGGGAAATAGACGTATGAGTGCTGCCAGCATTGCTGCAGAGGTTGAAGGGGTGGGGGGGTCAGCCTGTCAGTGCTCAGACCATACGTTCCAAGAAGGAAGCCTCTTTTAACCTCCCTGGCGGTTTTCCCGAGTGTGGCTCGGGGTTAAATTTCAGTACCATTAGCGGTAACCCCGAGCCACACTCGGGATTGCATTGCAGGATCCTGGTGCAGGTTACTTACCTTGCCCCCAGGATCTTGCAATGTCCCCCCCGCGGGCTGTGTCCTCCGTCTGATGCCTCTGTGTGCCAGGCGCCATTCCCTGCAAGCGTTGCGACGCACGGGGGCGGAGCCTGGTGGCAAATTCAAAAATGACAAAATTCATAATACATACAGTACACGGTAATCTTACAGATTACATTACTGTATGAAATTATTTCATATCCCATTTGTCCCTAGTTCTTTGTCCAGTGCCATGCATGCAGTTTTATATTATATATACTGTTCTTTCTGCCTGGAAACTTGAGATTGTCCATAGCAACCAAAAAGTGTCCCTTTATGTCAAAAGTAGTTTGAGACCAGCTAGAGAACAGCGATAGTAAATAAGAACACTTGCGGAAGTGAGCGATAGTGAATAGTGGGGAAATTCATTTTATTATAATTATTATATTATTATTTTTTTTTATTATTTATAGTTATTATATTATAATTTATGATTTTGTGTTTCAAACTTTATCATACCCGGGATGTCTACTAGACTCTTGTTTGGACAGATTTAAGTGAGTTATTACTAAGAATTACAGGCCTACAATATAAAACGCCAAATTTCCATGCAAAATAATGGTACCGCTTTCAGCATCAAAAATCTGACAGAATCATACCGCCAGGGAGGCTACAGATGATGCACAAGAAAGCCCACAGTTTGCTGAAGACTAGAAGACTAAGGACATGGATTACTGGAACCATGTCCTGTGGTCTGATGAGACCAAGATAAACATATTTGGTTCAGATGGTGTCAAGTGTGTGTGGCGGCAACCAGGGGAGGAGTACAAAGACAAGTGTGTCTTGTCTACAGTCAAGCATGGTGGTGGGACTCCGAATAAAATTACCTTTATTTGTAAAATCACCACAGCACTACAAGTCACAGAACCCCCAGTCAAGCTGACGCGTTTCACACTGTACTAGTGTTTAATCATAGCTATCTAACACACAAAATCATTTCTAATTTATACCTTTCATGAGACACCATGTGATCAGAACAAGAGGGGAGGAGAATGGATAATTAGTGCTTAATTGGTAGGTTAAAAATCAGTGGTGCACATATGTGTTTCTGTGCAAAATAAGCAAAAGCCATTAAATATGGTGGTGGTAGTGTCAGGGTCTGGGGTTGCCAGCACTGGGGAGTTACAGTTCATTGAGGGAACCATAAATGCCAACATGTACTGTGACATACTGAAGCAGAGCATGATCCCCTCCCTTCAGAGACTGGGCCGCAGGGTAGTATTCCAACATGATAACGACCCCAAACACACCTCCAAGGCGACCACTGCCTTGCTAAAGAAGCTGAGGGTAAAGGTGATGGACTGGCCAAGCATGTCTCCAGTAGGGTGACCACATTTCCAAACTACCATTCAGGGACACCCTCCCTTCCCAAAAATCAGCTTGTGCTGTAACGAATCACAGCACAGTGTTTGGACACAAGAGGCAGGATTTTTGATTTCTCCAATCACAAGCAGGAGGCGGGGATTGTGCTCCTCCAGGCATTCCCGGCCAGGATAAGTACTGTCAGCGAGTAAAGCAGTGATGTGGTGGCCTTTTTTGGGGGCGTCAGTTTGACCCGGGGGGGGGTGGCTGTGTCAGTTTCATTCCGGGACACTGTATTGTCCTGGAATGAATGTGCCCGGGACAGACCTGCAAAATGCGGGACTGTCCCGGGCAATCCAGGACACGTGGTCACCCTAGTCTCCAGACCTAAACCCTATTGAGCATCTGTGGGGCATCCTCAAACGGAAGGTGGAGGAGCGCAAGGTCTCTAACATCCACCAGCTCCATGATGTCGTCATGGAGGAGGGGAAGAGGACTCCAGTGGCAACCTGTGAAGCTCTGGTGATCTCCATGCCCAAGAGGGTTAAGGCAGTGCTGGAAAATAATGGTGGCCACACAAAATATTGACACTTTGGGCCCAATTTGGACATTTTCACTTAGGGGTGTACTCACTTTTGTTGCCAGCGGTTTAGACATTAATGGCTGTGTGTTGAGTTATTTTGAGGGACAGCAAATTTACACTGTTATACAAGCTGTACACTCACTACTTTACATTGTAGCAAAGTGTCACTTCTTCAGTGTTGTCACATGAAAAGCTAGAAGAAAATATTTACAAAAAATGTGAGGGGTGTACTTACTTTTGTGAGATACTGTATAAAGATAACGAATTGACCACAGTGACCGCCGCTGCAAGAACTCATATAACCAATGAGAGAAACGAGAAAACACACACAGGGGGCGCTGTTTCAGCCAGTTCTTCAGCCCCTAGGACAGTGATGGCGAACCTTGGCTTACCTGATGTTTTGGAACTACATTTCCCATGATGCTCATGCACTCTGCAGTGTAGTTGAGCATAATGGGAAAGGTAGTTCCAAAACATCTGGGGTGCCAAGGTTCGCATTCACTGCCCTAGGAGCTTTGGGGGTTTGAGCCATCCATCCTATGCGAGTTTGGCTCTGCATATTCCACCCTCGGTGTATGTACCCTGGCATCGCTGTGCATGTAGTCCGTGACCATCTTGTGTTTAATAAACTATCAACTCCACATGACCCTGGTATTTTCTTAACTCATTAGACCTTCTGGAACAGCGCCCCCTGTGTGTGTGTTTTCTCATAGTGGGAGCAGCGGCTGTGCTCGTGCAGACGCTGTGCCCCAATGGAAATGATTGGGACTGACTGCATGGAGATGCACGGAACACTTGTGCATCCCTGTGCAGCCAAACATGGCCCCGCGCGCGGGCGTACGCCATAGTACGCCCGTGTGAATGAAACCTAAAACTGAATGCAGTGTGGATCTGAACGCACCGTTTAGACGCGACCAGGCCCCTCTTTGTGACCAGGCCATTTCTTTTGTCGATACGGCACGCCGTTGCTTTAACTGACAATTGCGCGGTCGTGCAACCCTGTACCCAAATAAAATTGATCTCATTTTTTTCCCACAAATAGAGCTTTCTTTTGGTAGTATTTGATCATCTCTGCATTTGTTTGTTTTTTGCGCTGTAAACAAAAAAAGACCGACAATTTTAAAAAACAAACAATATTTTTTACTTTCTGTTACAAAAAAATATCCAATAAAAATAATTTAAAAAAATCTAAATTTCTTCATAGATTTAGGCCAACATATATTCTGCTACATATTGTTGGTGAAAAAAAATCCCAATAAGCGTATATTGATTGGTTTGCGCAAAAGTTATAGCGTCTACAAAATATGGGATATATACTGGAGCTTTTATTTATTTTCATTTTATACTAGTAATGTTTCCCGCTGACAGCTGAATGTAAAAAAAAGAGAATTGCCGGCAATAAAAAAATAAATAAAAAATATCGGGGAAAAAAATGGCGCTGGTCCTCCACCCCAATCCATACCAGCCCCTTATCCTAGCATGCAGCCTGGCAAGTCAGGTAAGGAAGGGGACGAGCGAGCACCCCCCCCCTTCCCCTGCTGAACTATACCAGGCCACATGCACTTAACATTGGGGGGGGGGGGTGCTTTGGGGCAGGGGGGTTTTTACAGATTTTTTTCATTGCCGGCAATTCATTTTTTTTTTACATTCCCCTGTCAGTGGGGAACTCCGCTGACAACTGATGACTCAACAGTTGTTAAGCTGCAGCGGCCGGCTTCCCGGCCCCGTTCCATAACAACCAGCTATTCAGTTTATCAACCGATTGACACCCGCCCACCATCAAATTACGGAGGGATGGTGCGGCTCTAGTACTGGGTGGACGTCGTATGACGGCGCACCTGAACTAGGACACGGCGCGACCCCGATCTCTATAAAGAGCCGCGGCTCTATAACCATGTGATCGGCTGTGTCCAATCACAGCTGGTCACATGTGAACGCGGAAATGCCGGTAATCGACTTTCATCGCCTCACTCAGACAAAGTGTGTGGCGAGGAGAGCCGATCAGTGGCATCTTCTTGCAGGGTACATCGAGACATGTAATCATGGCACTGATCATCAGTGCCCTGATTAAAATAAAGCACCACCAGTGCCAGCAATCAGTGCCCACCAGTGCCAGCAATCAGTGCCCACCAGTGCCACCAATCAGTGCCCATTAGCGATGCCAGTCAGTGCTGGCTATCAGTGCCGCCTATCATTGCTGCCCATCAGTGCTGCCTATCCGTGCGGCCTATTAGTGCCCACCAGTGCCGCCCATCAGTGCCACACTGGGGACATAGACATGTAATTAGGGCACTGATTATCATCATTATCATTAGGAAGGGGGTGAAAGTGCCCGGTAGGCAAGCAGTTAAAGAGAAGGGAAAAAAAAACATGAAGCGCGTGAACACTGCATGCAAAAATGCGGGTTTAAAAAAGGCAAACCGGGCTGGAAAAACGCATCAACCGAAACTGCACAGATGTGAACCGAAGGTAAACAGATTCTGCGGCATGCGGTGAAAACGAGAGCCGACCCCAATCCCCCAACCCAACCAATGGGCAATCTTACACCTTTGATAAAGAGGCTCCGTGTAATTCATATAAAGTCGTGCAAAAATAGACGCCTGCATAGCGTTTAGCCGGAGAGCATCGCGTCGCAGCTCCTGGGTTTGTATGGAGTTTCTTTGCGATGGTGGAGGAAGGGCAGCGACGCCTCGGTCGGTTCAGCGCCAACAGGGTTAAAAAGCACAGGAGAGCAACAGAAAAGGCTGGTGTCGGGTAAACGGTCCATCTGGGGACAGAAGTCCACAGAGTGGGGAGGGAGAGGAAGCAGGATGACGGAAGGGGGAGCCTGCAGGAAGACGCTGAGCTCTAAGTAAACAGATAATAATAATAAATAGAATTTTTTTTTAAAAAAAAGTCATTACCTGCTGCCAGTTAGAGCAATGGTTTCCATCCACTTCCTGTTCCTTGACCTCTGGCCTAGAACTTCCTGTCTAGGGGTGCATCACTTCCTGTCTCTGCAAATAGCTACAACAAAATGGCAGCTGCTGATTTTTTTTTCTTTTCTCTCGCTTTCTTTTTACCTTGCAAATACATATAACAGTCAATCATTGTATACATATATGATTGATTTCACATGAATATTTTTATTAGATATAATAATGATCATTAATGATGATTTTTTTTTTTGCATTTAATTGGTACATAATCGCCTGTTTTGTACTGTGCTGTGCCCATTATGAGGGGTTCCCACCATCCCTGTGCTAAGTTCCCAGGTCTGTACATCTGCTGTGCCCATTATGAGGGGTTCCCACCATCCCTGTGCTTAGTTCCCGGGCCTGTACACCTGCTGTGCCCATTATGAGGGGTTCCCACCATCCCTGTGCTTAGTTCCCGGGTCTGTACACCTGCTGTGCCCATTATGAGGGGTTCCCACCATCCCTGTGCTGAGTTCCCGGGTCTGTACATCTGCTGTGCCCATAATGAGGGGTTCCCACCATCCCTGTGCGGAGTTCCCGAGTCTGTACGCCTGCTGCGCCCATTATGAGGGGTTCCCACCATCCCTGTGTGGAGTTCCAGAGTCTGTACGCATGCTCTGCCCATTATGAGGGGTTCCCACCATCCCTGTGCGGAGTTCCTGAGTCTGTACGCATGCTCTGCCCATTATGAGGGGTTCCCACCATCCCTGTGCGGAGTTCCTGAGTCTGTACGCATGCTCTGCCCATTATGAGGGGTTCCCACCATCCCTGTGCGGAGTTCCTGAGTCTGTACGCCTGCTGCGCCCATTATGAGGGGTTCCCACCATCCCTGTGTGGAGTTCCCGAGTCTGTATGCATGCTCTGCCCATTATGAGGGGTTCCCACCATCCCTGTGCGGAGTTCTGGAGTCTGTACGCCTGCTGCGCCCATTATGAGGGGTTCCCACCATTCCCTGTGTGGAGTTCCAGAGTCTGTACGCATGCTCTGCCCATTATGAGGGGTTCCCACCATCCCTGTGCGGAGTTCCTGAGTCTGTACGCCTGCTGCGCCCATTATGAAGGGTTCCCACCATCCCTGTGCGGAGTTCCTGAGTCTGTACGCCTGCTGTGCCCATTATGAGGGGTTCCCACCATCCCTGTGTGGAGTTCCAGAGTCTGTACGCATGCTCTGCCCATTATGAGGGGTTCCCACCATCCCTGTGCGGAGTTCCCGAGTCTGTATGCATGCTCTGCCCATTATGAGGGGTTCCCACCATCCCTGTGCGGAGTTCTGGAGTCTGTACTGTGCTGTGCCCATTATGAGGGGTTCCCACCATCCCTGTGCTAAGTTCCCAGGTCTGTACATCTGCTGTGCCCATTATGAGGGGTTCCCACCATCCCTGTGCTTAGTTCCCGGGCCTGTACACCTGCTGTGCCCATTATGAGGGGTTCCCACCATCCCTGTGCTTAGTTCCCGGGTCTGTACACCTGCTGTGCCCATTATGAGGGGTTCCCACCATCCCTGTGCTGAGTTCCCGGGTCTGTACATCTGCTGTGCCCATAATGAGGGGTTCCCACCATCCCTGTGCGGAGTTCCCGAGTCTGTACGCCTGCTGCGCCCATTATGAGGGGTTCCCACCATCCCTGTGTGGAGTTCCAGAGTCTGTACGCATGCTCTGCCCATTATGAGGGGTTCCCACCATCCCTGTGCGGAGTTCCTGAGTCTGTACGCATGCTCTGCCCATTATGAGGGGTTCCCACCATCCCTGTGCGGAGTTCCTGAGTCTGTACGCATGCTCTGCCCATTATGAGGGGTTCCCACCATCCCTGTGCGGAGTTCTGGAGTCTGTACGCCTGCTGCGCCCATTATGAGGGGTTCCCACCATTCCCTGTGTGGAGTTCCAGAGTCTGTACGCCTGCTGCGCCCATTATGAGGGGTTCCCACCATCCCTGTGTGGAGTTCCAGAGTCTGTACGCATGCTCTGCCCATTATGAGGGGTTCCCACCATCCCTGTGCGGAGTTCCTGAGTCTGTACGCATGCTCTGCCCATTATGAGGGGTTCCCACCATCCCTGTGCGGAGTTCCTGAGTCTGTACGCCTGCTGCGCCCATTATGAGGGGTTCCCACCATCCCTGTGTGGAGTTCCCGAGTCTGTATGCATGCTCTGCCCATTATGAGGGGTTCCCACCATCCCTGTGCGGAGTTCTGGAGTCTGTACGCCTGCTGCGCCCATTATGAGGGGTTCCCACCATTCCCTGTGTGGAGTTCCAGAGTCTGTACGCCTGCTGCGCCCATTATGAGGGGTTCCCACCATCCCTGTGCGGAGTTCCCGAGTCTGTATGCATGCTCTGCCCATTATGAGGGGTTCCCACCATCCCTGTGCGGAGTTCCTGAGTCTGTACGCCTGCTGCGCCCATTATGAAGGGTTCCCACCATCCCTGTGCGGAGTTCCTGAGTCTGTACGCCTGCTGCGCCCATTATGAGGGGTTCCCACCATCCCTGTGTGGAGTTCCAGAGTCTGTACGCATGCTCTGCCCATTATGAGGGGTTCCCACCATCCCTGTGCGGAGTTCCCGAGTCTGTATGCATGCTCTGCCCATTATGAGGGGTTCCCACCATCCCTGTGCGGAGTTCTGGAGTCTGTACGCCTGCTGCGCCCATTATGAGGGGTTCCCACCATCCCTGTGTGGAGTTCCAGAGTCTGTACGCCTGCTGCGCCCATTATGAGGGGTTCCCACCATCCCTGTGTGGAGTTCCTGAGTCTGTACGCCTGCTCTGCCCATTATGAGGGGTTCCCACCATCCCAGTGTGGAGTTCCTGAGTCTGTACGCCTGCTCTGCCCATAATGAGGGGTTCCCACCATCCCTGTGCGGAGTTCCCGAGTCTGTATGCATGCTCTGCCCATTATGAGGGGTTCCCACCATCCCTGTGCGGAGTTCTGGAGTCTGTACGCCTGCTGCACCCATTATGAGGGGTTCCCACCATCCCTGTGTGGAGTTCCTGAGTCTGTACGCCTGCTGCGCCCATTATGAGGGGTTCCCACCATCCCAGTGTGGAGTTCCAGAGTCTGTACGCATGCTCTGCCCATTATGAGGGGTTTTCACCATCCCTGTGCTGAGTTCCTGAGTCTGTACGCATGCTCTGCCCATTATGAGGGGTTCCCACCATCCCTGTGCGGAGTTCCCGAGTCTGTATGCATGCTCTGCCCATTATGAGGGGTTCCCACCATCCCTGTGCGGAGTTCCTGAGTCTGTACGCATGCTCTGCCCATTATGAGGGGTTCCCACCATCCCTGTGCTGAGTTCCCAGGTCTGTACACCTGCTGTGCCCATTATGAGGGGTTCCCACCATCCCTGTGCTGAGTTCCTGAGTCTGTACGCATGCTCTGCCCATTATGAGGGGTTCCCACCATCCCTGTGTGGAGTTCCAGAGTCTGTACGCATGCTCTGCCCATTATGAGGGGTTCCCACCATCCCTGTGCGGAGTTCCCGAGTCTGTATGCATGCTCTGCCCATTATGAGGGGTTCCCACCATCCCTGTGCGGAGTTCTGGAGTCTGTACGCCTGCTGCGCCCATTATGAGGGGTTCCCACCATCCCTGTGTGGAGTTCCAGAGTCTGTACGCCTGCTGCGCCCATTATGAGGGGTTCCCACCATCCCTGTGTGGAGTTCCTGAGTCTGTACGCCTGCTCTGCCCATTATGAGGGGTTCCCACCATCCCAGTGTGGAGTTCCAGAGTCTGTACGCATGCTCTGCCCATTATGAGGGGTTTCCACCATCCCTGTGCTGAGTTCCTGAGTCTGTACGCATGCTCTGCCCATTATGAGGGGTTCCCACCATCCCTGTGCTTAGTTCCCGGGCCTGTACACCTGCTGTGCCCATTATGAGGGGTTCCCACCATCCCTGTGCTGAGTTCCTGGGTCTGTACATCTGCTGTGCCCATAATGAGGGGTTCCCACCATCCCTGTGCTGAGTTCCTGGGTCTGTACACCTGCTGTGCCCATAATGAGGGGTTCCCACCATCCCTGTGCGGAGTTCCCGAGTCTGTATGCATGCTCTGCCCATTATGAGGGGTTCCCACCATCCCTGTGCGGAGTTCTGGAGTCTGTACGCCTGCTGCGCCCATTATGAGGGGTTCCCACCATCCCTGTGTGGAGTTCCTGAGTCTGTACGCCTGCTGCGCCCATTATGAGGGGTTCCCACCATCCCAGTGTGGAGTTCCAGAGTCTGTACGCATGCTCTGCCCATTATGAGGGGTTTTCACCATCCCTGTGCTGAGTTCCTGAGTCTGTACGCATGCTCTGCCCATAATGAGGGGTTCCCACCATTCCCTGTGCGGAGTTCCCGAGTCTGTACGCATGCTCTGCCCATTATGAGGGGTTCCCACCATCCCTGTGCGGAGTTCCCGGGTCTGTACGCCTGCTGCGCCCATTATGAGGGGTTCCCACCATCCCTGTGCGGAGTTCCCGAGTCTGTACGCCTGCTGCGCCCATTATGAGGGGTTCCCACTATCCCTGTGTTAAGTTGCCAGGTCTATACATTTGCTTTGCCCATTATGAGGGGTTCCCACCATCCCTAAGAGTTCCCAGGTTGTACACTATGAGCTTTGTGCAATATGAGGGGTTTCCACTGCACACTGACATCACAATAGACCCCCATTTATCATTTTGACTTTCTAGCTCTGCAGGGCAAAGAGCCTATTATTTGCGTTCCACTCGGATGAAAGCTGCGCGTTCCAAAGGCCGGATGTCGCTTTCTAAATCATTCCCCAGTGTCCCGTCTATGTGGCTCCGCTTGGCCACTCTCGCCCGCTCTCTCTCTCTCTCTCTGCTATCGGTTCGCGCTAGCTGACCATCTATGGAGAGCGCAGGCGCGTGGAAGAGTAGCTGCAACGCTGCCTGCGGAGCAGAACCCGGAAGCTGCCCAGAACGTACAGAAGAACTCAGGTGGAACGCACAACCCGGAAGTCTGCCTGTACAGACAGGAAGTGTTGTTTTTTTTTTCTCCTTTAATATTGGACGCCCTGTACATAGTACCTATGGTGAGAAGGGAGAATTTGAGAGCGGCTGGTGTCATCCAGGTGGCAGTGTGTACCAACAGGGGAGGGTCATTCCATTAAGAGTTTATAAACACCATTAGAAACCCAATTGACAAATAACAGACTGGAATATTCCTGGTGTATTATTGTGAGTAATAGATCTTCTTTTTCACGAGCTGGATATCATTTATCCACGGTACACATGTAAGATGTCAGAACTAGTTTTATACCATCCTATCGTAGTATTTTTTTTCATGCAGCGTGGAGCAGACGTGAGAGACCACACCTAATACACCTGGAGACCTTCCATAAGAACAGACCAGACGATGGAGAAGAACCGGAGTCACATGACCGAGAGGATATTAAACCTCACGCTGGAGATCATCTACCTGCTGACCGGAGAGGTGAGGAGGATTCTGGGAGGTCACATGACATCACTCTTATCTCTATTAATAAAACACAGAGCTGACCGGAGAGGTGAGGAGGATTCTGGGAGGTCACATGACATCACTCTTATCTCTATTAATAAAACACAGACCTGACCGGAGAGGTGAGGAGGATTCTGGGAGGTCACATGACATCACTCTTATCTCTATTAATAAAACACAGACCTGACCGGAGAGGTGAGGGGGATTCTGGGAGGTCACATGACATCACTCTTATCTCTATTAATAAAACACAGAGCTGACCGGAGAGGTGAGGAGGATTCTGGGAGGTCACATGACATCACTCTTATCTCTATTAATAAAACACAGACCTGACCGGAGAGGTGAGGGGGATTCTGGGAGGTCACATGACATCACTCTTATCTCTATTAATAAAACACAGACCTGACCGGAGAATTGAGGAGGATTCTGGGAGGTCACATGATATCAATTTTACTATTATATTATTATTATTAGCTCTAATAATAAAACACCAAATGGTTGAGCTTGAACCAAAATGTGAATGTCTTCTTCAGAATTACGTTTACTCCATGTATGTCTGTCTGGTCTTGGACTTTCTTCTGTAGGTGTATTAATTAATATTGCTCCTAATTAACAGGACTGTTCAGTCATTACAAACTCTGGTGAGCGTTTGTTAGCCTACAGCCGTCCCTGGATATCCAGACCACCACGGAAATCCAGAGTTTCTCCAGCCAGCAGGCCGAAATGTGAAGAGATTGATGAGGAGAAGATCCTAGAAGTCACCCAGAAGATCATTGAGCTGCTGACAGGAGAGGTAAGTGGTGCCGGGAATTCTGGGACATTATCCAGTAACAGACAAGGAATGTGTCTGGATGGTGACGGTATCATTGTGTGTGTCAGGTTCCTATAAGGTGTCAGGATGTCACTGTCTATTTCTCCATGGAGGAGTGGGAGTATTTGGAAGGACACAAGGATCTCTACAAGGACGTCATGATGGAGAATCAGCCGCCCCTCACATCACCGGGTAAGATAGGAATATATCTTAGTTGGAATGTTTTCATAACGGTTTCTGAGAAATGTTCTATATGTTTATATATATATATATACATATAAGAATGATGTGAATGAAAATGTGTATCCCTGATGAAAGGAGAAGGTGAGTAAACCCCTGAAACATGTTGGCTCTATTATCCTGTGGATTGTTCAATAAAAAAATCTGGTTTCTGTCACCATTGGGAGGAATAGTGCCTCATCATTGGTGTCAGTAGCAGGAATATTGCCCCATCATTGGTATCAGTGGGAGGAATTATGTCCCATCATTGGTGTTAGTAGGAGGAATAGTGCCCCATCATTGGTATCAGTGGGAGGACTAGTGCCCCATCATTGGTGTCAATGGGAGGAATAGCACCCCATCATTGGTGTCAGTGGGGGGAATAGTGCCCCATCATTGGTGTCAGTGGGAGGAATAGTGCCCCCTCATTGGTGTCAGTGGGAGGAATAGTGCCCCATCATTGGTATCAATGGGAGGAATAGTGTCCCATCATTGCTGTCAATGGGAGGAATAGTGTCCCATCATTGATATCAGTGGGAGGAATAGTGTCCCATCATTGGTGTCAATGGGCGGAATAGTGTCCCATCATTGGTGTCAATGGGCGGAATAGTGTCCCATCATTGGTGTCAATGGGCGGAATAGTGTCCCATCAGTGGTGTCAATGGGCGGAATAGTGTCCCATCATTGGTGTCAATGGGAGGAATAGTGTCCCATCATTGGTATCAATGGGAGGAATAGTGTCCCCTCATTGATATCAGTGGGAGGAATAGTGTCCCATCATTACTGTCAATGGGCGGAATAGTGTCCCATCATCGGTGTCAATGGGAGGAATAGTGTCCCATTATTGGTGTCAATGGGAGGAAGAGTGTCCCATCATCGGTGTCAATGGGAGGAATAGTGTCACATCATTGCTGTCAATGGGAGGAATAGCGCCCCCTCATTGGTGTCAGTGGGAGGAATAGTGCCCCATCATTAGTGTCAGTGGAAGGAATAGTGTCCCATCATTGCTGTCAATGGGAGGAATAGTGTCCCATCATTGGTGTCAATGGGAGGAATAGTGTCCCATCATTGGTGTCAATGGGAGGAATAGTATCCCAAGGGCCAGATAAAGACAAGCAAAGGCCCGCTTTCGCCCCCCGGGTCACAGTTTTCAGACTACTGCTATAGAAGATACAGGCACGCAGGATGGTGTCATGCAGCTTCTAGCACCAATAGCAGGGACGCAAACTGACCACACCAGCATTGAACTGCCTCTGTGGTTGACGCGGTCATTTTAAAACGGGAACCAAGTGGACTTGCCTTAATCACAAGGTGTTTAGAAATCATTTCAGGCTGTTTATTGAGTAAATGAAATCGCCCAACACATATATTAAATCTTTATTTTTTGGGATAACGCTTTAAGTACGCCAACATTTATTTTAAATTCTTTCTTTCACAGATAGCTCAGATTTTGAAGACAAAGAAGACTTGTACATTTGGGAACCCGTAAATCCTTCTCGATCGAATATTTCAACGCCTGTAAATCACACAGCGCATACACCGACTCCTCCTAAAGGGGAACCCATTTTGGTGGAGGACGATACCGACTTAGACACAGTGACGATCCCTGTTGGCCAATCACAGCTCATGCCTTCTTTTGTTAGGCAGGAACCCTTCCCGTGTCGAGAAGAACTCCTCCCGCACTCGGACCTGTATTTGGACATGGATGACAGCCATTACGCGGATATTCAGATTAAGGTGGAGTCGGAAAGCCTATCGGACGTGGAGGAGTACAGCGCGATGGATAGCCTTCAGTTTTCGTCTATTCATATTAAGGAGGAGTCAATGTCATGCGATGAAGGGAACGTTGATAGCATGGAGGGTTATTATTTGGAGGATCCGCCGCAATACACGGCCCCTCATGCGGTGGCTAACGGACCGGCTCGCCATAGATACACTTCCACGAACTCAGAACGCCAGCAAAGCGCCGCCATGGCTCAGGAGGCTCCACCTGTTATATGTTCAGAGTGCGGCGAATGGTTTTCCAACGATTCTATGCTGGTCTTGCACCAGATGACCCACAAGGGCAAGAAAATTTACTCCTGTTCCGAGTGCGGCATGTGCTTCAGCAGCAACACCTATCTGACGTTGCACCTGACCACGCATGCCGACATAAAGCTCTACGCCTGCTGCGAATGCGGTAAGCGTTTCGCCACCAGGCAGGACTGCGCCAAGCACGAGAACGCCCACACGGTGAGGAAGCCATACGTCTGCACCGAGTGCGGCAAGGTCTTCTCCAACAACTCCAACCGCGTCCGGCACCAGAAGATCCACACGGGTGAAAAGCCCTTTTCCTGCTCCGTGTGCGGCAAGAGTTTTAGGCGCAAGACGCACCTGACCATACACAGCCGCGTCCACACGGGGGAGAAGCCCTTTACGTGCCTGGAGTGCGGGAAGTGTTTTAGCTGTAGTGCCCACCTTACCGCCCACCGCCGGATCCACAGGCGGGAAACCATCTATTTGGTATGAAGGACGGGGGGGGGGGGGAATCTGTAGAAGAAGCCTTCTGTGTACCAGCATTAGAGGAAGAAGGAAAGTTCTGGAGGCTTGGCCGACTTGAATATGAGAACGCCAACGCCAAACTTGGCGAATGTCGGAGAGGTTTCCGGAATTGGGTTGGGAAATATATTTTGATAAATCTTAGTCTTGCCTCGCTTCACGTGGAGCAGAACCAACAGTCTATCCCAACCAAGCCAGGGCACAGTTTATGAATACTGCAGTAGTTGGCATGGCCAATACAGACTGTTTAAAAAAAAATTTTTTCATCATGCAGCTTTAAGCAAACCTTGAACCTTTTTTCGTTTACTATAATTTATTTGCTGACAGACTTCCACTTATTTAAAGCGAAATAAAAAAACTTGTCATACTTACCTGCTCTGTGTAACGGTTTTGCACAGAGCAGCCCTGATCTTCCTCTTCTCGGGTCCCCTGCCGGCTGCTCCTGGCCCCTCCCTCCTGCCGAGTGCCCCCAGAGCTGGCAGCTTGCTATGGGGGGCACCCGAGCAGGCTCGCTCTCGAGCTGCTGCTCTACGTTTCCATTCACTCACACAATCGCTGCTCGCCCCCGCCCCCCTCTCCTCGTTTGCTCACTGGCTGTGATTGACAGTAGAGAGAGCCAATGGCGCCCACTGCTCTCAGCCAATGAGGAAGGAGGGTCCCCGGGAAGACAACTTTAATTGGAAATTCAGGCAAAACCTAACCAACGCTAAACCTGCTCTCTGCCACATTCTAAACTTATTCTATTCAACTCTGTGAAGCAAAAATCTCTATACTTGCCTATTTTGCAGCTGATCCGGTCTCAGCATCAGCTGTCAGTGGCGGCTTCAGTGTGTAGGCGGGTGCAGGAGAGGCAGCCGACAAAAGAAGACCCATAGTAAGTCTATGGGTGACATCAGCCATTTCACAGCCATTGTCGGAGAGCTTCTGCTGATGGAAACCGGATAGGATCGGCTGCAGAATAGGTAAGTACAGCGATTTTTGCTTTACAGGGTTAGATAGATTAGGTTTAGAGTGTGGCAGAAAGCAGCTTTAAATTATTAACAAAGTGCGGAAATGGGAGTTTTAAGGTGCCAAATTAATCAATTGAAACAAAGTAAAAACATTTACAACATTTTATTAAATAAACATTAAAAAAAAAGTTAAAATCAACATATTAAAATTCGTACGATCGTAGTACATGGTATTTTCAGCTCGACATGTTTCGCCATCAGCATGGCTTCCTCAGGAGCTTATTATAAACCTTGTGTACAATATCACTATAAATAAACAAAAAGAAAAACATTAAGTATATTCAACCAGCATAGGATACCTAATTTATTTATAAGGACCATAAAGGTCTATTAAAGATATACAGAAGACACATATATATATATATATATATATATATATATATATATATATATATACACAATCAATTATAGGTCATTTATCAAATGCCACTTGCTATGGGAGCACTCATGCGTGCTCGCTCCCGAGCCGGCTCCCTTGTCCATAAGACAGGCCCCCCACTGCCACCTCACAGGCTGTGATTGACAGCAGGGGTAGCCTCGACTCTCGTGCACGACGCTAGAACATGATGGGGCTCAGGTAAGTATTAGGGGGGCTGCTGCATACAGAAGGCTTTATACCTTCATGCATAGAATACATAAAGGTAAAAAATATTGAGCCTTTAGAATCGCTTTAAAGCAGAACTATAGGCAACATTTTTTTAAAAAAATTTGGGTAGCATAAGGGAGGGTTCTAACCCCTGTAAGGTTTATTTTTGCCATCTGTGCCCCATTGGGAAGATTTAATCTCACTTCCTGTCCCAGAGCCAGACAGGAAGTGAGAGGAAATCCCTGCAAATTAAGGGAATTCCTTCCAGGTCCCCATTGGAAGATTTCCCCTTCTATTACTTTTCTATGGACCACCCAAAATTTGGGATTTTCTTTTACTTTCAATGATAATGGTAAACAGGAAAGATAAAGAGGATAAGTCTCCCTAACGGGGGGCACAGACAGCAATAAAAACTGTCAAGGGTTCTAATCCCTCTCCACCCTATCCAAAACTGAAAAAAAAGTTTTGCCTTTGGTTATACTTTAAGGGCCCCCATTGTACTTACTTTAGCCCAATCTCGATCCAGTGCTGTGCCCGAGAGTGGCGTCTCTCTTGGCTCTCTCTTTCCTCACTGGGCAGAGAGGCAGCAGGAGCCATTCAATCACAACCAGTGAGTGGGGAGGGCAGCGGCTCTCTTGGCTCTCTCTTTCCTCACTGGGCAAAAAGGCAGCATCGAGAGCCATTGCTATCAATCAGAACCAGTGAGATGGGGGGGTTGAGTCACTGGACACACAGACCACGGTTTGGGATTGATCCTGTACGAATGCCCCCATAGCAAGCAGCTTGCTATGGGGTGCACCCAGGAAGGGGGAGGAGCCAGGAGCGCCGGCGAGGCACCCTAGAAGAGGAGGATTGGGGCTGCTCTGTGCATAACCATTGTGCAGAGCAGGTACAGTCACTTTAAGGGTCAGTGCAAAGTGATTTTTCAGTGTTTCCTCAATGATGGTCACTTAAATATTGATGAGTTTGGGTGTCCTCCAAACACATCTCAAGCTGAACTCCGAACTTGCATTCATTTTTTACTCTACTGAGCTGTGGGCCAGGTCAATCCCACCCTGTAGCTCACATATAGAAACTTTGGAGCAGGAATGACCCCCGCCTGCAGCTCATTGGAGTAAAAAATGTGAGTTCAGTTGGAGATGAGTTCAGAGGACACCCAAGCTCATCTCTAGACTTAAACCACTTTGGTTTATTTTATCTCTCAGGGTCTCTATTTGTGAGCTCTCTGCACTTCCTGGTTCTCAGTTCTGCACACCTGCTGTGACCAGAATAAGGGGTTCCCACAATTTTTTTATTTTATATTATGTTAAGAGGAGGTGCTGGAACACACAAAAGTGGGCAGGAGGACCCACAATTCCTAGGTGACCAGGAACAGAGTTGGGATATACAGTATCTCACAAAAGTAAGTACACCCCTCACATTTTTGTAAATATTTTATTCTATCTTTTCATGTGACTGAAGAAATTACACTTTGCTACAATATAAAGTAGTGAGTGTACAGCTTGTATTACAGTGTAAATTTGCTGTCCCCTTAAAATAACTCAACACACAGCCATTAATGTCCTGGCCAAGCATGTCTCCAGACCTAAACCCTATTAAGCATCTGTGAGGCATCCTCAGACGGAAGGTGGAGGAGCCCAAGGTCTCTAACATCCACCAGCTCCGTGATGTCGTCATGGAGGAGTGGAAGAGGACTCCAGTGGCAACCTGTCATGATCTGGTGACCTCCATGCCCAAGAGGGTTAAGGCAGTTCTGGAAAATAATGGCGGCCACACAAAATATTGACTCTTTGGGCCCAATTTGGACATTTTCACTTAGGGGTGTACTCACTTTTGTTGCCAGCGGTTTAGACATTAATGGCTGTGTGTTGAGTTATTTTGAGGGGACAGAAAATTTACACTGTTATACAAGCTGTACACTCACTACTTTACATTGTAGCAAAGTGTCATTTCTTCAGCGTTGTCACATGAAAAGATAGAATTGAGGGAACCATGTTTACAAAAATGTGAGGGGTGTACTCACTTTTGTGTGATACTGTATGTCATTGAGATCTCACTCTTGGAATATCCAAGACATAGGGAGCCGGGGGCTGACTTAGTCCCATCAGACCCCCACCCCAAAAAGAAAGATATGGTGAAGGTAGGGTATTGTGTAAGCACCACTTAGATCTGCAGGAACTGGCTATGGGTCCCAAAAAGTAAGGCTTGCAGCAGTATTTTTTTTATAACTAATTACATTTATCTAATTTTCTTAGATGAGGCAAACAGAAGCAGTGGAGGCAGGTTGGCTTGGAGGCTATTGATGGGTTCTACATTTTGTACCCTGGCCTTGTTGGGCATACTGTATCATGTATATTTGTATATAGACTGTGATTCCGAACACGATTTTCCTATAAGGCCCTGTAAGAAATATTGAATAACCAGCTTTACCATAGAAGTCTAGAGATACTATATGACTAAAGGTATGTGGACTCCCCTCAAAATGAAAGAGTTCCATTGTTTCCAGGGAAGGGTACTGTTAAAGGAGAAGTATGGGATGGGTTAAATAACTAGTACATATCACATTAGTCACATATCAGCTAATCTTTTTTTTCCCACCTCTTTTAGTTTTTACAGCATGTGCACATGAACTTTCCTTCAGCTGACAAAAAACGGTCCACTTTCAGTTTGAAAAGTTTTCAGGGGGTGTGTACATCTGCACCAACACATCCCCTGCCTCTGTCCCCCCTCCCCTAAGAGACGTGTCTGTGCTGATAGATAGGGAGGGGGAGGGGGGAGCAGCTACACTCTGTGAAGTCTCAGAAACAAGCAGAGGGAAGAGAGCCAACATCAATCAAGCGAAAATGACAGGAAAGGGGGTGGATCCAGACTCTATATTCACACCATTTTCTGGATGATGCTGTATGAAAGACTGTAGAACCTCCCACGGGTATTTATCTTGAATTTAACAGAATAGGGGCACTTCTGAGAGGGCTGGGAGGGTTTATAGATATCAGCAGCTCACATAGAATAGATGTAAACAAAAAAAAGGAAACCCATACTTCTCTTTTAATGTTGCATATACAATTTAGACATCTCCATCTTTTGTGCTAACAGTTCAGGGTGGGCCCTTTTTTTTGTTCCAGCATGACTGTGCCTCTGTGCACAAAGCCAGCCCCATAAAGACAGAGATTGAGCGGTTTGGTGTGGAGGAACTTGAGTAGTTTGCATAAAACCCTGACCCCATCCCTACTAAATACCTTTGTGATAAACTGAGCCAGACTTTCTCGTCCAAAGTCATTATCGGACCTCACAAATGCTCTTTTGGTTTAATGGCAGAGAATAGTGCAGCCTGATAGCTGCAAGTTGGTGGAAGGATGGGACATGACTCCATATTATTGGCCATTGTTTTGCAATAGGATGACCAACAAACTTCATATGAAGGTCAGGTGTTCACAAACCTTTGGCCATTAATGTGTTCGTTCAATGCTTGTTAATAGCCAATTTAAATGTTTTTTGTTTTTTTTACTGTGTATTTAATAAAGTTTCACTGTTTTGTAATGCTTTTTTTATGTTTTATGTTTTAATTCTAGTGTTTTATGATTTAATTCTAATGTCTGGTAAACATGTCCTTTTGTATGGTTGTCCTAATGTGACTGCGTACATCACTGCAAGTCCTGTATGAGAGAGTATAAGAGCCTCAGCCTGGGCTCCAACCAGGCCACACCCACCAACGCGTTTCACTTTGTCCCTGGAGCTTAGTTATGGCTTCCCCAGAGCGAAACGCGTTGGTACCCAGGCTGAGGCTGTTATACTCTCTAATACAGGACTTGTGCGGCTTACAGGACACGTTCTTCCCCATACACCGATGTTTGGAGCCGGGACGAGCTCCTTCACAGCGGTTGGCTCACAGATTAGGATCCTTCAGAATCCGAGCCGCACCCACATATTTTGCTTTTGGTTTCCTGGCGATCCCCCTCCTTAGGTGATATATACCAAGTTATTCTGCCAGACAGGACATTTAGGCCAGGGTCAATGCAGTGATTACCACTTTAAGGTACACTCCAGTCAAACCTTGAGATAAATACAGAAAGTGCCTATGAATAGTTCCGTTTTTTTTACCCAGACATTACTTGTAGGGCTTCTGTACATCCTGCTCCCCGAGCCAAGACTGCTTACCATCTAGCCATATCACCCAGAAGGCCTACCTGCAATTGACTATGCGTTGTGTTTTTGTACTAGCTAATCACCTGCACCACCCAGCACTAATGCATGCAACCTGATACTATGGGGTTAGTTTACTAAAGGCAAACAGATTGTGCACATTGCAAGTGCAGTTGCTCCAGAGCTTATCACATGAGGGAAATTGCTGCTGACTTCCGTCATCCAATCATGCACAAGCAAAAATGCTGTTTTTTGGGTATTTTTTACAAAGTGAAGCTTTACCTCATTTACAAAGCACTGGAGCAACTGCACTTCCAAAGTGCACAGTCTATATGCCGTTTGTAAATGAACTTGTGTCAGAGCGGAGAATTTTGATTCCTTCACTTCTGCTCCCCGCCCCCTTTCTTCAGCCAGTGTAAAAGTTCCCACAGTGAGGCTGTTTTAAAATTTCAGCTGGTGTACAGGGGATGGTGGAGATTTAGAATACAGAAGAGGCACAGGCCATTACACATTGCATGAAAAAATTGCATTTTTTAATGTAACTTATTATATGTGATAGTTGCAAGATTTAAAGTGGAATTAAACGCTCTTATCATTTTCAGCCAAGGAAGCTTCCATCTTGGCCTCTTTTTGATCTGCAACTACCATGATGCTGCACATGTGATCCGTTATGACACCAGCCATTTGGTGGTTTGACAGTTTGGTTGAGAGCACAAGCAAATGTGACAGTTAGCATTCCCGACATGCTGGGAATGTAACTGTTTTTTAATTTAATAATTCAATGGGTTTTGTTCCACTTTAAATTTGCTTGGGCTGCTTGAATGTATTCTATTCTTAAAGGTGGTTTGCCATTTGATTGATAGCGGTGGGTAGAACCACTTAGCAGCTTATTACAGCGATCAAGAATCCCACAATGAGATCTCCCCTGTGAAAGACTTGGCCTGCCATAATAGTTAATGAACACCTCATCAGAGAGGAGCTTATCTTCCTCATTTGTTCAAAAGAAGACTCATGTGGTGGTAAAAATCTGATCTCTAGACTCCCAAAGAACTTTAATCAACCAGAGGTTCCTTCAACACATCAGTGCTGCTGTCAATCACAGCCGGTGAGCCAGGAGTCGGGGGCAGGTCTTATGGACACAAAGAGCTGGCTCGGGAGCAAGCATGCAGGAGTTAGGAGTTAGGATGAGAGTTAGAGAATGAGTTAGGAGTAAGGTTTAGTATGAGGCTAGGGTTTGGAATTGAGTTCAGGGCTAAATTTATGAGTTAGGTTGAGTTAACAGCTACAGTTACGTGTGTAAGTTAGAAGCTAGGGTTTGGAGTTAGGTTTTGGGTTAGAGACTAAAGCCGTGTACACACAATAGGTTTTACAGATGAAAACAGTCAGATGGACTTTTTTCATCGGACAAACCGATCGTGTATGGGCCCCATCGGTCTTTTTTCCATCGGTGTTTAAAAATAGAACATGTTTTAAATTTATCAGATGGTTAAAAAACCGATAGCAAATTACTATTGTCTGTGGGGAACTCCATCGGATAAAAAACCCACGCATGCTCAGAATCAAGTCGACGCATGCTCAGAAGCATTGAACTTCATTTTTCTCGGCTAATCAGAGTGTTTTACGTCAGGGCGTTTGGAACGGTCGGTTTTTTGACTGATGGTGTGTAGGCAAGACTGATGGAAGTCAGCTTCATCGGTTTTCCGATGGAAAAATCTATCGGTTTAAAAACCATAGGAAATCCGATAGTGTGCACAGGGCTTTAGGTTAGGAGTTAGTCTGTAGAAACTAGATTTAGAGGTAAGTTTTATGAGTTAGAGGCTAGGGTTAGGAGTTAGATTGAGTACAAGGCTAGGGTTAGGAGTTAGATTGAGTACAAGGCTAGGGTTAGGAGGTATATTGAGTACATGGCTAGGGTTTGGAGTTAGATTGAGTACATGGCTAGGGTTTGGAGTTAGATTGAGTACATGGCTAGGGTTTGGAGTTAGATTGAGTACATGGCTAGGGTTTGGAGTTAGACTGAGTTCAGGACTAGGTTTAGAAGTTAGGTTGAGTTAAGGGCTAAGGCTAGGAGCTAGGTTGTAAGAAGCTAGGGTTTGAGATAACTTGTAGGTTAGGGACTAGGGAGATTTGGTTAAAAAGTAAGTTTGTGAGATAGAGGTTGGGATTAGGAGTTGAGTTGAGTACAAGGCTAGAGGTTGGAGTTAGATTATATTCAGGGCTAGTTTTATGAGTTAATTCAATTAAGGGCTAGACATGTGCACACTGAAATATTTCGTTTCTGAATTTCGTTTTCGTTAGAAAAATAAATTTATTTAGTTACTCCCGAAATTCATTTGTATCTATTTCGTTTTTCGTTAGAAATTGCATTCGTCCGAAAATCTGAATTATTAAGGTTGAATCTGTCATTGAAGGCTTATGGTGTCTGTTGAATGTTCAAAGAAGATTCGACGGAGCAGCGAAACTGTACGACGCTGCAATCATACATTTCCGGTCGAATGTTCCGCCTACAAGCTAGCTATAGTAGAATTATAATGTTGTATGACTAGTAATAATTATATTTATTAATTATTATTGCTAGTCAACCAACATTAGAATTCTTCTATAGCCTATGGGCCGAGCATTTGACCGGAAATGTACGATTGCAGCGTCGTACAGTTTATCTGCTCCGTCGAATCTTCTAACTTTCAACAGACACCATAAGCCTTCAATGACAGATTCGACGTTTGTATGTTTTTCGATGCTTTGTCGAATCTTCGTCGTTCACGTTGAATTGTCAAGTTAGTTCTAGCTATTTTACTGCTCCTCCTCTTTGGTTACAATCAGCCAATAACATTCATCATCATCATTTTTTTATTTTACTTCCCCCACCCAATTCCAGCAGCGAGCTTTTCTCTCTATGTCGAATCTTTTCTCTCTATAATGTCAAATCTTTTCTCTCCATAATGTCGAATCTTTTCTCTCTATGTCGAATCTTTTCTCTCTATAATGTCGAATCTTTTCTCTCTATGTAGAATAATCTTGGACTAATAGAGTTAAGGTTAGGCACATTCGACCACAGGTTCGATGGACACAGATTGTTATTGTCAGCCTCATGTCGAATCTCCTATCTATATCGAACTGTTGTTGCAACGAAAACGAAAATTAAGCATTTGTTTATGTCGGATCTTTCGGTTTTCGGATTCTGCATTTTCGTTTTCGTTTGTTAAAACGATAACAAAAATACCTGAAATTCGAACGAAAATGCATTTGGACGAATGCACATGTCTATTAAGAGCTACGTCTAGGAGTTACTAGTTATATTGTAAGTTAGAAGCTAGGGTTTGGAGTTTGGTTTTGGGTTAGAGAGTGAGACTAAGGTTAGAAGTTAGTCTGTAGAGACTAGATTTAGAAGTAAGTTTATGAGTTAGAGGCTAGGATTAGGAGATGGGTTGATAACAAGGCTAGGGTTTGGAGTTGGATTAAATTCAGGTCTGGGTTTAGGAGTTAAGGGCTAAGGCTAAGAGTTTGGTTGTAAGTTAGAAGCTAGGGTTTGGAGTTAGGTTGCAGGTTAGAGACTAGGGGTAGGAGTTAGTCTGTGAATTGGAGATTCGTTTTAAAAGTAAGTTTGTGAGTTAGAGGCTAGGATATGGAGTCGGGTTGAGTACAAGGCTGGGGTTTGGAGTTATTTTAATATCAGGTCAAGGTTTAGGTGTTGAGTAAAGGGCAAAGGCTAATAGGTTGAAAGTTAGAAGCTAGGGTTTGGAGTTAGGTTGTAGGTTAGAGACTAGGGTTAGGAGTTAGTCTATGAACTAGATATTTGGTTTAAAAGTTAGTTTGTGAGTAATAGGCTGGGGTTAGGACTTGCGTTGTGAGTTTGAGACTCTGGGTGTTAGTTTGATTGTGAGTTAGAGGCTAGAGTTAAAAGTTAGTCTGAGCTAGAGGCTAGGGTTAGGACCTTGGCTGTAAGTAACAGGCTATGGTTAGGTTGTGATTTGAAAACTAGGATTGGGATTTTAAGTTGTGTGTTAGAGGCTTGGGTTAGGACAGGCATAGGCAACCTTGGCACTACAGCTGTGGTCAGACTACAAATCTCATCATGCCTCTGCCTCCAGGAGTCATGCCCCTGGCTGTCAGAGTCAAGCAATGCCTTATGGGATTTGTGGTTTTATCACAGCCGCTACGGCGGCTCAGTCCATCCCTGTCCCCTGCATTCAAGACTGTTCTTAATCCCAGTGTCCATTTATTTTAATTGGGGGGGGCACAGTATAATGTTGGGGGGCCATGGCCCCCTCTGGCCCCCCCTAGTGACGCCACTGCAGCTGGCATGCTGAATTTGCCTACCCCTGGATTAGAAGTTATGTTCTGAATTAGAAGCTAGGGATAGGACTTATGTTGCGATACAGAGGTCTAATACATATATATTGTGGGGGGTAATCTTCACCTGGATTTCATAATGTTTCTGCAGAATTTTGTTTATTTCTGGACGTAAAACATCAAATTGTTTTTGTTATTTTGCTTGGCTAAATCTCATGCAATTACCTAAAGCTCTTGCACCTAGTTTTTGAAAGTTTGTCTCTATGCCTAGCAAGCCATCATCCACAAGGTGTCAATCCCAGCATATGTTATGGAAATTTTTATTTAGAAATTTGAGCCTTCCATTAAAACACTTATTTGTTAGCCACTGGTTCCTGTAATTGCTAAAATGCTTAGTACTTAACAGAGGTTGAAATATTTTTTATTAAATTAATGGTTCCTTTTTTTTTTTTTTGCAAGCCTCTTGTACTACATGCTACAACAGATACAAGACATGCAACAGAGTTGGTACAGTAAATTTGTGGTACAGCCTGATCGATGCAAAAACATTTTAAGCAACTCGGCTCACCCAAATGCCATATGTCAGGTTTATGTGGATACTGGCACAAGGGTATCAATGGATTAGTTCCTCCAACTCCTAGGAACTCATGGTGGTGAGGTCTTCTGTGCTACACACTCTTGCTCTTCCCTTGGATGTTGTCATTTATGGTATGTAAGATAATGCAATAGGAGGGTGAGTCTCTTGTTTGACTCTGTATTCACTGAAGGGCAGAGCCAGCTGTGTACTCACAAGGTAATATCTTACAGATATAAAAGCCATGTCCAATCAGTTTCACACACAAAAAAAGTAAAAAATAATTTCTGAATGGACTTACACCACTATTAAGTCCTTTGAATATTTTGAAATAATAAAAAAAAATGTTACATGTCTGTCTCATCTATAAATAAGGATGGAAAGTCAGATTCCAGCTGACAATGTTCTAAATCTATGGACAACAACTGACTGCTTGACATGGGAAAACAAAGCAGATTTCACTCCTCTCCATTTTTTCATTCATTTTGTATCAGCTTCTTTTGATGAAAATCACAGTGACAGCAAGCTTGGAAGGAGGACCAGTCTTTCTGGGCTGGTACTCAAGATCTTCCTTGGTGGCTCCAAGATGTGCTTGAGATCTTTGTGGGTGATTCCAGGGTGTCCTTAAGATCCTCATGGCTGATTCCAAGCTGTTTCAACTGATATCTTTTCTTTCTGGTGTGATCTGGGTCTTTGTCTAGGTCCCCGATCAATTGAATGGCTCTGGCAGAGCTCCAAAAGGTGTCCGTATAAAAGGTCGAAGTTACCTAATCTGGCTCAGTTTGAAAGACCAACAGTTGTCCTCCAAGGTCTTCTTGGACTGCACCCTCCTTAACACTGCTTGAGTCTGTTGAGTCAAAAGTGCTTTTATGCAACCCCACTGCTTACTGTGGATTCCAGGGGTTCCAATATGTGCTCAAGATCCTCATGGTTGACTCCAAGCTGTCTCAACTGATAGCTTGTCTTTCTAGTGTGATCTGGGTCTTTGTCTAGGTCTCCTATCAAACGAATGGCTCTGGCAGAGCTCCAGGAGGTGCCCATAAAACAAGGTCCAAGTTACTTAATCTGGCTCAGTTTGAAAGACCAACAGTTGTCCTCCATAGGCTTCCTTAAACACTGCTTGTGCCTGTTGTGTCAAAATTCCTTTATGTGACCCCATCGCCTACTGTGGATTCCTGGAAAAGCAATGTAACAACTTAAGTGGTGTATGAAGCTTTTGGTGGGTCACCAGAGTGGACTTCTGAGTAAATTGTCTTCCGCACTCCTTGCAGGTAAACGGTTTTTCCCCCCGGTGGATCCTTTGGTGGATAACTAACGTTGACTTCTGTGTGAAGCTCTTCCCACACTCAACACACATAAAGGGCCGTTCTCCTGTGTGGGTTCTCCGGTGTACCACCAGGTCTGACTTCTGTGTGAAACTTTTGCCACACTCGTCGCAGGAATAAGGCCTCTCGCCTGTGTGAGTTCTTTGGTGAATGACGAGCACAGACTTTTGGATGAAGCCTTTTCCACAGTCGGGACATGTAAAAGTTGTCTTGGCTCTGTGGACCCTCCGATGGACGGCAAGATCAGTTTTCTGCTGAAAACATTTCCCGCAGTCCATGCATGTAAGTGGCTTGTCGTCTGCGTGCGTCTTCTTGTGGTTGATGAGTTCGGAATTCTGTGCAAAGCCTTCCCCACACTCTGCGCACACAAATGGCTTCCCTCCTGTGTGAACCCTCATGTGCTCCAGAAGAGTGGCTTTGCGTGTGAAACGTTTATGACATTCCGAACAGGGAAATGGCTTCTCGCCCGTGTGAATTCTCTGATGACGGATAAGACTCGACTTCCTGGTGAAACATTTACTACACTGGGAGCAAGGAAATAACTTGTCACCGTTGTATGCCGTGTCGGGGGTGGTAGCATCGCCGTTGTCGGAAAACCATTCTTCAGGGTTGGAGGGTTCCTCTGGAGAGTCTTCTGCAAGGTCATTGTCCTCATCCATGTCACAGTCTAGTGGTGAAACGAAAGAGACAAACACATGGAGATAAAATGTCTACCTGTCATGTAGCTAGGGATCTGTGACATTGTTTAAGCTGGCTACAGATGGCTAGATGACTCTCCAAGAATAAACTGTGGTGGGATATCCCTCTGTCCTTCGTCACACCTCCACCCCCCCCCTTTTGTTTTACATTTTAGTGTTCAGTGTCCTGAGATATTCTCATTGGATTGACTGGGACTTTTTCTGTCTTGCTGTGTCTCTTTGAAAATACAACTTCACGGCCGCCTCCCGAATTTGTTTCCATGTAGCTTTGAGCATATTAAGTTGTTTGTTCAGCCACATTGGTCTCATTTACTGGACTTCAACATGTCCATCTTATTTATATTTATCTTTAGTTTTTGTGCATAGTTTTAAAGGGGTTGTAAAGGTTTGTTTTTTATTTTTGAAATAGGTTCCATTAAGCTAGTGCATTGTTGGTTCACTTACCTTTTCCTTCAATTTCCCTTCTAAATGTTTTTTTCTTTGTCTGAATTTCTCACTTCCTGTTCCTCCTCAGTAAGCTTGCCCCCATCCGAGCCGAACCTATCCGAGCTGTTCTGGCTGGGGGTTAGTCAGCGTGCTCGCCCCCTCCCTTGGGAACACAGCGTCTCCCCGCAGGGATGTAGTCCCAAGGGAGGGGGCAAGCACGCTGACTAACCCCCAGCCAGAACGGCTCGGATGATGGGGGCAAGCTTACTGAGGGGGAACAGGAAGTGAGAAATTCAGACAAAGAAAAAAAAACATTTTGAAATCGAAGGAAAAGGTAAGTAAACCAACAATGCACTAGCTTAAAGGAACCTATTTAGAAAAGAAAAAAACGAACCTTTACAACCCCTTTAAACCTATGCTTGTTTCTTAGAGCCTGGTCTTTATCTACCCCCTGTGGCTGGACACGGCCCACCTTCATTTGACCGTGGCTTTTGGGCCCCTTTTCCACTCTTGTGGGGTTATCTCATCCATCTGCCCCTCATCCTGGCTAGGTGAAGGTGGGTATTTGGTTTCTTTCTCACAAGCCATGGCAAAATGTATTTGTAAATTGAAAAGTTTCTGGTTATGTTCATATATGATATGTACTATCCTAACAATTGTCAATATGTTCTTGTATTTCATGTTAGAGCTGGGTTACGGATTGGTGGTCCCAGAAAAAATCCCCTGAGGAGGCCACATTGGCGAAACATGTAGGGATAGGACATTCACCTGTGACCACCACCTTTTGAATTATGGGAAACCAGCGACCCACCATTCCCAGTACACGCTTGGATAATTAATTTTTACTGAACCTTTTTTTATATGTCTGTACTAATAAATAAATATATATTTTATCATATACATATTGCTCTTAAGTACTATTTATCGTTAGCACCGCTACAGTCCCAACCTCTTTTCCTTGCTACTAGACTTGTGCACAACGGAAAAATTTGTTTAGTTTCGGTTCATTTCTTGTGCACAACGGAAAAATTTGTTTAGTTTCGGTTCATTTCTTGTGCACAACGGAAAAATTTGTTTAGTTTCGGTTCATTTCTTTTCGGTCCTGTTGATTCGTAATCGTTCGTAATTTTGCTAGACGGGATTTTTAGTGTTCGGACTAATTAGTATTTTCGCAAGCGACATTTTTCGTTGAATCGGAATGATTCGTATTAATGTAAGCCTTATTTTTAGTTGATTTATAATTCGTACTTTCGGTAGAGTACATTGTTTTTCGTTGATTCTGGACACAACTCCTACTTTCGTAACTTTTTTTGGGTTCGTCGATTCGTAATTTTCCGTGTCTCTCTCACAACGACGCTGCCTATTATGCCTAATGTGCTTCGAATGGATTTGTACTTTTTCTAAATACATAGCAGTTATTTGTAACGATTCGAAATCTCGTATTTTACTTTCGTTTCTTACATGCGGCTATAGCCTCCGCCCCTGTACACCATTTTGAGAGGAAGTTCAGCACGGTGAGGGAGAAGCAGAGAGCAGAGCAGAGTGAGTGTTATTATGCTTCGAATGGATCCGTACATTCGTAACTTTTTTCATAACGAATTATGCCGAAGACATTCGGGCATTCGCTATTTGCGATATCATTTATTTCAGATTCGGTTTCATTCGTAATTGCTTTGTTCGGAAATTCGAATGCTTCCGAATGTCCGAAAGTTGCTAAATTCGGACTAATTTCAATTCATAACGAAACGAATTGCACAAGCCTACTTGCTACCTCCATGTTTTTTCTGACTAGATAGATTGGTGTATGCAGGTGCCCAATTTGATGACATTCTTCCAAATTGGCTAGATTTGGCAAGATCAAGATATTGACCTAAAGGTTATGGGACACCTTCAGACAGTTTGTTCTCAGGGATTAGACAAATAAGTTGTCTCTGATTAAACAGAGAGAAGCCACACCTTCTCTGAATTCCTCTCCATTGATTCTTGGAAGCAGGCAGAGGCAGGGCATGCCAGGGAGTCGGGACGCAGGGCTGCAGGGCTGGGCGCTGGCTGCAACTTGACCCCAGGATCAGGAGCGTTACCCCCTCAGGAAACCGTGGCGTGCAAGGACCTGCTGAGCTGAGATCACTGAGATGAGCGACCCTGACACCCCTAGCTGACCCCCCATCTCCCCCCCCATACACCCCATGTAACCTGCCCCAGTGATTAGGCTGCATTGATGGGCACTGGAGTTGGCTGCACTGATGGCCACTGGTGAGGCTGCATTGAAAAACCAGGTGGGCCATGGATGGTGAGCAGATTCAGCGGTTTAATGGGCCACTTGACTGGACTTGCCCCCCAGGCCTAAGGCCGCCAGCCCTCCCCTGTGTATGACGTATGGCCTATAGTACTTTTTATCAAGCCTTTTTTTGAAAAATGATGCATGGCCTAAGGTGGCAGACCTTAACAACATTGTTTTTTTTTCTAATTTTTTTTATGTAGTAAGATTATGCCAAGGTCCTCGACACCCCAACTCTTCTCAGACGTGACCTATTTGAAACACATTTTGGCCCAAACACAATTCGTTGCCCACTTTCAGTGAGTGACCTTTGAATGCAAACTTGGTCTCCAGTGTTATTAAGGTTTTATTCATTGTGGGTCTTCAAAACACCCCTGATAACGCCACATGATAAAATGCGTAGGGTGGGGTTTACGTGATGTGCAACGTCATCAGGCAGAGTGCCGTGACTTGCTATTGTGGATCCGATGTGATGTTTTTAAATATGCATATCCATTTCTTACCTATTTAAGTGCAATATTTATGTCTTCAATACATTTCAATTGGGATTACTACACTATGAAGTTGTTTTTATGCCTTCTATGAGGAGTGCATTTATTGCACTTATTTGTCTTCAATTGCATTGCATATGCATTGCGGGGATTGTGATGTATGAGTGTGAGAAGCCCTAGTGATTATTGTTTCATGGGCGTTGTTTGACCACTCAAAACCTTTGAGGGTCAATACCATCTGGTAAGCAGTTTGGCTCATTCACTATTGGTGTTGTGTGGAATATTCCGTGCACAGTGGATCATTTTAGGACTTTTCTCCACCTTCAAATTTGTTGTTTTTTGCACTTTTTAATGGGACTATTTTGAATGGACACATTCTTTATCATGTTGATATTTCACTGATTGGAATTAATGTTAATTTTATATATAGAGGGTTATTTTGTATATGTTTAGTGCTGCATTTACTTATGAAGTGATAGTCATTGTGGGTGCTTTTGTGACGCACTCTTTGGCCAGCTATTAGGTGGGCAATTCAACTGAATAAACGTATTCTGGATGAGTATAAAAAACTATGACTTTCATTTGTCATTTTTCCCTTTGGCAGATGGATACTTTCTGCTCTGGCCATCTTTTGTCTAGTTAATATCTGGGTTAGGGTTTAAGACATTTGGATGACCAAGCCCAGTAATCTTCAAACTGTGGCCTGGGGGCCTTCGCTTGCTTTTATCTGGCCCTTGGGGCATTATTCCCTCCACTGTCAGCAGAAGTGGGACATTGTTCCTCCTGTTGATACCAATGATGGGGCACTATTAATTCCATTGATACCAATGATGGGGAACTGTTACTACCTTTTACTACCACTGACACCAATGATCGGGCACTATTCGTCCCTTTGATAGCAATGATGGGACACTATCAATTCCATTGATACCAACAATGGGGCACTGTTACTACCATTGACGCCAATGATGGGGCACTGTTACTACCATTGATACCAACCATGGGGCACGATTAATTCCATTGATACCAATGATGAGGCACTATTACTACCACTGACACCAATGATGGGGCACTATTCCTCCCATTGATTCCAATGATGGGGCACTATTCATTTCATAGATATCCAATGATGGGGCACTGTTACTACCATTGATACCAATGATGGGGCACTGTTACTACCATTGACACCGATGATGGGGCACTGTTACTTCCATTGACAATCAATGATGGGGCACTGTTACTGTCATCATGGACCATCTAGGCTCTGAGGAAAGGGGTGCACCCCTGAAACGAGTCAGCTATCTAGATGTTTGAGGTACTGTCTGACCTTCTCTGTCATCGAGTTCAGTCGGCGGGTGCCAAAAAATTCCAGCTCATTTGTCCGATAAGCTTACACCTAAGCTCCGTCTGTGATTAGGATTATTGCTTTTTATTCATATTTTAATAAAACTTTTAAGTGGTAATGCACGAGGTCGGTGCGCCCTCCTTTCTTCTTTCTTTTTTTTTTAGCCATATGAACACCCATTGTTCTAAAGAGGGCTGCAAGACTTTAGACTTTGCCTTTAGACGGAACCACACTACCGTGTTTTGACGATACACCGAGAGCGCAGGAGATTTTTGTTTTTCTTCACTGTTACTACCATTGATACTAACGGTGGGGCACTATTACTACCACTGACACCAATGATGGGGCACTATTCCTCTCATTGATACCAACTATGGGGCACTATTACTACCACTGACACCAATGATGGCGCACTATTCTTCCCAGTGATACCAATGAAGGGGCATTATTATGCCCCCTAATGCCAATCATGGGGAACTGTTTACTCCTTTGGACGCCAGGACATTTTCTACTCCCACGGGCCACAGTCCGGCCCCCCTAAAGTTTGAAGGACAGTAAACTGGCCCTTTGTTTAGACAATTTGGAGACCCCTGACCAAGTCCAATTTGCCTACTTAAATATATCATGTCTAAATGTGAAATATTTAAACCCAACTATTAAATCTCAGAGTAGTGCTTGCATTAGCAGATCACCTCAAGCATCAACATTTTTCAAACTCTAATGCCGCGTACACACGACCATTTTTCTCGTCGGGAAAAATTACATTTTTTCTCTTTGACAAGAAAAACGACCGTGTGTGGGCTTTTGGTCATTTTTCCAGACGAGAAAAACGGCATTAATCACGACGAGAAAAATTAGAACATGCTCTAATTTTTCTCGTCGTGATTCACGGCATTTTTTTCCGCGGCAGTTTTCCCATAGGGAAACACTGCCGGGGAGCCTACACACGGTCGTTTTTCTCGACCAAGAGAAAAAATGTCGGGAAAAACGGCCGTGTGTAGGGGAACAAGCCATTCCTCGTTTTTTCCCGTCGATTTTCTCGACTGTGTTTTCACCGTCGAGAAAATCTATCGTGTGTACATTATGCCGGCCATACGCGGTTCGAATTTCGAAAGAATCTTCTTTGGAAAATCGTATCAAAGAGTTTTTGTACGAATTTCGCACCGTTAGTGGGCTGCAGCAAAAGCCAATTTTCGTGCGGCAATCAAATTTGAGGAATCGGACATGTTGGAAATTTTTTGAAAAACAAACGATTTTCTAATCAATGATGGGAGAATCAAATGTAATAGAAAAAAAAATGCGCATGTGCAAGAAAAGAAAATTCCCGGAGAGAAAAGAAGATTCCCGGCCATGAAAATTATTTTCTGTAGCAAAATGAAGGCTTGGTCGGCCGAATTTCGAAAATCAATGGTGGCATCATTGGATCACAAAAAAAAACGAACTTTCTGATTTTGAAAAGAAAATTTGTTCGAAATTCGACCGTGTATGGCCTGCTTAAGTACGATTTTGTCGACTGAATGTCACACACCACCCCAATATGGTAACCCATTCTGATCTATATAGCCGGTACTCTGGAAAAAGCCAGAGTCCAATAAAGTTGATGGCCTCTGATTCTTAAAGTGGAACTTTAGTCAGAAAATTAAGTCCTGCTAGATTAGGGTGACCAGACATCCCCGGTTTCCGGGGACAGTCCCCGGATTGAGGACACTGTCCCCGGACCAAGTTTGTCCCCGGTTTTGTCCCCGGATTGGATTTGAACAGGGGCTGGGGCAATTTCAAAGACAGTCAGTGCAGAAAAAAATAAACAAAATTCTGAATTGCACACCCCCGCTCCGGTGCTCTTAATAGCTTAGGGGGGTGTATTTTTTTTCCATTATCTGTGCCCCTTTCTGATGATCATGTGCTGGTCGGAGCGGAGGGAATATTTCTTCAGTTTCGGGTGCATGTCCATTCAGCTCCGCTCGCATGTTCTTCTGCCTTGGCTCAAGTCCCGGCCAGCCGCCTGCCTGTTTATCTCCTTGCCTTCCCTGGCGGAGTGATCTTCCTCCGCTCCCCACCCAGTAGTAGCCGGGGCCCGGAGAGTGAGACTTGACAGGCTGTGAGGCGGGCGGCGGCGGCGGCGACGGGCAGAGAGTCACTGATTGCCGCCATTACTAGTAAAAATAAAAAATATGTCCCCGGATTTCATTTAAAAAATCTGGTCACCTTATGCTAGATGACTTCAGGCTGGCCCCTTTTTCAGGTATATAAGTGCATATACTGTTTAAAATCCAATAATACACCGTCCCACCTCGCTCTGCACATGCTCAGATGCTCTCTATTTTTTGCCACTGTGCCAAAAATGTAGAGGCCGATCTGTTGACAGCCTAAAGATTTGCTGCTGCTCAGGGGCTCTGGGCTTCAGCAAAATGGCAGCCTCCAGCAAGAAAAAACTGGAACAATGCTGGAGGCAATTTACAGGACACACTAATTTTGGTAGCATAATTATTAATGTCGTATGTATGTTCCTGGCTAAGGAACATTATTTGTTGGCAAGTTGTTATGGGTAAAGTTCCTCTTTAACAAGAGATGGCTATAGAGATAGACCTTTTAAATGGCTCACCTGTTTCCTCTTCTTTCATCGTAAGAGGAATTTCGATCTCCTCCTCTTCTTCTTCCTCTTTAACAATAATATTCATGTCTCTCAGGTTTTCTGCCTAAAAGGTTTTGTGAAAGGACAGTATTGTCACCATTGTTGGCAAAATCCCTTCCCGATATGCTATGAAGGCTCTCAGTTCCAACTACCTGAAAACGGTAAGGAAGGTTGGGATGTTCCTGTGTGGAATCCCGGGAACACAGAGGACGGGAACATCTCTCTGGTGGGTTCCCATTACTGGATCCATCTGTAGGAAACACACACACACATTGTTTCAAAGTATTATATGTTGAAGATTTAGGTCAGTGATGGCGAACCTTGGCATCCCAGATGTTTTGGAACTACATTTCCCATGATGCTCATGCACTGCAGTGTAAGTTGAGCATCATGGGAAATGTAGTTCCAAAACATCTTGGGTGCCAAGGTTCGCTATCACTGATTTAGGTGGACCTACAAAGAGAGGTTTGAAAAAAAGAAAGACAACGTCTCCTCTTACACAGTGATTTAGGAAATGGTGGACTCTCCTCTTCTACCTCATCCTCTTCCCAATCTTCTTCTTCTGAGTACTCCTCCTCCTACGTGGAGAAATAGACAGTGACATCCTGACACCTTATAGGAACCTGACACACACAATGATACAGTCACCATCCAGACACATCCCTTGTCTGTTACTGGATAATGTCCCAGAATTCCCGGCACCACTCACCTCTCCTGTCAGCAGCTCAATGATCTTGTTGGTGACCCCGAGGATCTTCTCTTTATGTTTCTTGGATTTGTCTCCTGTAACTCGGGGGCAATTGCTTGGCGCCACATTTTCTCCAGATGCCTTCTTCACCACTCTACAGTCCTACCAAATGAGAGACACAAAAAAATGATTATTTGCAATGACTTTGACTCCTCAAAAAGAGCAAACATGTGGATCAGCTAAGAGTCCTTGATGATGCCCTGGAGGAGGGGCGAAATGCATTGACAAATTTCCGGTCAACACTAAGAACCAGTGACGCTGCTTCCGGTTCTTGTGGAACGCACGCCGTTGTGAACCCGGAACACACTGACGCTCGGTTATCATTGAAGGCTTGTGAGTTTTCCCAATAACAGCGTATTGTTAATCTGTTCCTAAGCGGTACTTCACAAGTTGCTTTTTCTTTTTATTCCCCACATGGTCCTCTGATCTCTGCTGCTATTGAGCCAACTGTTGAATTTCACCGAACATTATTGGTCCTAGAAGTTGGATGTTGGGTGACTTTTATTTTATTTTATTTTAAAGCATTTTTTTCCCTTCCTTCTATATTACAACCACTGTTGCAAATGGGACATTATTTCTTTGATGTTGAAAACCATCTGTAGTACTGTGAATTACTCCTAGAGCTATTTGCCTGGTTGTTCAGTTCATTTAATGTTTTGCACAGTATATTTTCTGGTTTTACTTAGTTGATCACTTTTTAGTGGTAACATTTAGTATTACACCCACTGCATTTCTGGTGACACCAATCATTGGTGCATAATCTTTTCACTAATAGTGTGTACCATCATCCCGAAAGGTTTAGATGGTTGACATTCACACATACGTTTGTATTGAGCACATTTATATTCGCTAGCGCTGCATTTTATAATTTTTTAGCTAAGAGGATCGTTGCACCTTGGTCCTCTAAGCTCCTTTCTGGTCAAGTCTGTGTTTAATTAACTTGTCAGAGATAGATGGATGAGATAGCTCATGTGACCTCCCAGAATCCTCCTCACCTCTCCGGTCAGGTCTGTGTTTTATTAATAGAGATAAGAGTGATGTCATGTGACCTCCCAGAATCCTCCTCACCTCTCTGGTCAGGTCTGTGTTTTATTAATAGAGATAAGAGTGATGTCATGTGACCTCCCAGAATCCTCCTCACCTCTCCGGTCAGGTCTGTGTTTTATTAATAGAGATAAGAGTGATGTCAGTCATGTGACCTCCCAGAATCCTCCTCACCTCTCCGGCCAGCAGTGTAATGATCTCCATAGTAATATTAAATATCTTCTCGGTCTTATGGCCTCCATTGTTGTCCATCCTCAGCAGATCAGTCATGGTGGTCAGATAGGTTCTCTTGGAGGAGTCTCCTGATCAGCACACTTGATCTCGCCGCGATTGGTTTTAAAAGTAAATGACAGTGCCTACAAAATCGAGAAAAAAAACTAAATATTTTGTTACAGTTGTCCATGGGAGCACACACGCCAAGATGTTACCTTCACCGCAAAACAGAGAGTTCCTTTAAGATATTTTTACTCGTTTATGAATATGGATTCCTAAATGACATTATATTGTGACTGGTTCTTCATACAGCGCTGCGGCATATGTCAGAGATATGTAAATAATTAAAATTGTAGTATAATATTATTATTTACTATTATTACAAGTACAAATGGATCCCTGTTATTACTGGGGTGAAAGGTTGGAGGAATTATATATTGATAAATAATAATAATAATTATAACAATGATCAATAATTAATGATACACAGATAATATTACCAGTCTTGCAGGTATCTCTCATTCCAGTAACAAAGCTGCTCCTATTCTGGCCTCCAGCAGGAAATAATAAGAAAGGATTGCAGCAAATCATTCTGGGAACTGTAGTAAGATATCAAGGACTTCGGAAAAATGGCTTCTCCTCCTTCCATCGTGAGGACATCATTATTTCCCTCTAGTGTTCACTAGAGCGGCCACCTTGCCGACGTCACGTCACTTGACAGCCCGTGCTGCAGAGCTGGGCGGGGAGACTCCAGCTTGTAGAGAGGGAGGGGCGTGGCTTTGCGGTTGAGAGCGCGCAGTGGGAGGAGCCGAGCTGTCAATAGCAGAGATAGAGCGGTCCCAGGTTACCGGAAGCGACTGTAAGGTGACAGTAACTTCCGCCTTGCGCTTATCTAAAGGGGAAGTAGGTATAGGTGAGGGTTGGTTCGTCCATTTCTGTTACATTTATAGCTTTGGGCGTCTAGTAACAGATATTAATGGAGGGATAATGAATGTGAATGACTCCTCATGAATATTCAAGAAGTAGGAGGGGCTGTCACACACCTTTCACCTGTCCTGAGCTTTGGGTGAATGCTGGTCGCTGGACATTGGGCCACCAGCAGCTTTCTGGGAACTTCTAAGGGCCCCTAAACCGTGCCGGTTAATGTCTGAGTCTGGTAAGTTGTTGGGGTCACCAGGGGAATTACCCTTGAAGTTTGGGAGGAGGGACACAAATTCTCAATGCAGATAACAGTAGGGTGACGACGTGTCCCGGATTGCCCGGGACAGTCCCGCATTTTGCAGGTCTGTCCCGGGCACCTTCATTCCAGGACAATACAGTGTCCCGGAATGAAACTGACACAGCCACCCCCCCCAGGCCAATCTGATGCCCCCAAAAAAGGCCGCCACATCACTGCTTTACTCACTGACAGTACTTGTCCTGGCTGGGAATGCCTGGAGGAGCACAATCCCGCCCCCTGCTTGTGATTGGAGAAATCATAAATCCCGCCTCTTGTGTCCAATCACTGTGCTGTGATTCGTTACAGCACAAGCTGATTTTTTTGGGAAGGGGGGGTGTCCCTGAATGGCCACTTCTTTTTCTTATTATTGTTATTTTCATGATTAGTATTTCTTTTATATTGCAGAATTTATATAGCACCCACAGTTTGTGCAGCACTTTACACGATGTCTAGTCCTTTATGTACAGCCTTGTCTTTTCAATCTTTAAAAAGCTTTTATTAACCACTTGAGAGCCGGTGATGTAAAAAAAGTCACAACCTATGCAGGGTCTCGACCGCGTCACTTCCGGTGCAGCTACGTCAAAAACACAGCTGATGGCGGCCTCGACTGCGCGTGCGTGGCTTCACCGCACCTATACCGCGCATGCGCAGACGCTCGGTTTAGTCCGTGAAAATTCTAGACTCGAGCGGGCGGAGGCGTTGCGAATTGCTTAACATCGTCGCCAGCACCGCCTCCAGACCCGCCCCTAGCTTGTATATTTTTGGGACCTAGGTCGAGAGAAAATATAGAGCTGCCCCGCCCCCGCCCCTAGCCTGCTCTACTGAAGGGGGTGCAAGTACAGTACTGTGCATTGTTCTGCCATCAAATATGCTGCCTCACTGCACCCAGCAAACGCAACCACTGCACCCAGCAAACGCAACCACTGCGCCCAGCAAACGCAACCACTGCGCCCAGCAAACGCAGCCACTGTGCCCGTCATACGCAGCCACTGTGCCCGTCATACGCAGCCACTGTGCCCGTCATACGCAACCACTGTGCCCGTCATACGCAACCACTGTGCCCGTCAAACGCAACCACTGTGCCAGCCATACGCAGCCACTGTGCCCAGCAAACGCAACCACTGTGCCAGCCATACGCAACCACTGTGCCAGCCATACGCAGCCACTGTGCCCGTCAAACGCAACCACTGTGCCAGCCATACGCAGCCACTGTGCCAGCCATACGCAGCCACTGTGCCCAGCAAACGCAACCACTGTGCCCGTCAAACGCAACCACTGTGCCCGTCAAACGCAACCACTGTGCCAGCCATACGCAGCCACTGTGCCCAGCAAACACAGCCACTGCACCCATCAAACGCAGCCACTGTGCCTATCAACCGCTGCCACTGTGCCCATCAAACCCAGCCACTGTGCCCATCAAACGCACCCACTATTGACGCCACTGTGCCATCAAACGCAGCTACTGTACCCATCAATTGCTGTCAGTGTGCCCCATCAATTGCCGCTACTGTGCCCCATCAAATGCTGCCAGTGTGCCCATCAATTACCACTAACGTGCCCCCATCAAATGCTGCCCGGTACTTACCTGTCTCGCAGCGGGTCAGCGACGGTGTCCTGCACGTCCTCCATGTCTTCTTCCGTCCTCTCTCAGGCATCCAATCACAGCGCCTGACGTTTCAGCCAATCAGGGGACCGGTAACAGACTCGAGCACCTGATTGGCTAAGAGGCGGATTAGTGTTAGCAAAGCGAATTCCTTTGCTTTGCTAACACAACGCTGAGTGAACAGAGAACGCCCAGCATGGCGCCCGCTGTTCACCTTTTTGGGCGCCTATTAGAGCCTATGGCTTTAATCAGGTGCTTCCAAAAAACACCCCCGCCGATGTAATTCAGGTGCCCGGCGCCCGAAAAGGGGCCGAACACCTGAATAGGGGGTGTCAGCAGTGACCATAGATAGATTCATGCAATGCATGATTCTATCTATGGTGATAGAGTGGTGCCAGGAGAGAGGGGGCGGCACCCATGCTCCCCTTATGGAAGCACCGCCACTGCGTACTCTTTGATCTTTTGAAAAGTGTGATGTTAAGCCGTAGCTGTGCTCCTTCGGGATATGCTGCTCACGCATTCATGCTGCTGGAGGGAGCCCAGACCACCATAGACGAGGGACCTGCAAACTTGGTCCTGGTGAGTGAGATCATCCCATATCCCACTCCATCTTGCCTGAGGACAGGGACCCACCCCGAGGACAGGGACCCACCCCGAGGACAGGGACCCCCCCCCCCCCCCCCGAGGACATGAAAACCTTCTCCCCCCTGAGAACAGGGACTCCCTTCTCTCCTGTGGGGACAGGGACCCCCATCTTCCCTGGGGATCGGGACCCCATCCCCCAACCTAAGAACAGGGACCTGATCACCCTGTGTGTGCCAACCTCACTGCCCTGCCTGCCATGTGTCCTGTGTGAGGGCCCTCCTGTGACAGCTCTTATCAGAACTTCATCCCACTTTGTGATCCCCCTACATGACTGATCCCTCTGTGTGCACCCCTTACACGGGGAACCCCTCTGTTTGGTACCCCTACATGTCTGCATACTCTGACCACAACCTGTACCATTTCCACATCCTCTGACTGCCTCCTATATCCTGTACACATGTTCTAACCACCTCCTGTATCCTGTCCGCAGCCTCTAACCATCTCTTGTTCCCTGTCTGCAATCTCTGACTATCTCTTGTCTTTTATGGTGTCTGCAGTCTCTTAGGGAGAGTCTGGAGAGGAATCAAGAGTGAGAGCGTTGCCGGGATTGGGATTACGGGAGGAGTCAGACGTGTATGGACTGTGGAGAACAGACTATAGAAAAAAACCAGAGCCACCAACCAGGAGCCATCTAACACCCCCCCCCTTACCTTAGTGTATTCACTCTGCGGAAGGTGGTCTCTGGTCACCAGAGTCCCCCCCCACATCACATTTCCCGGCATTCCCCTTTACATCAGAGTCGGCAGGCTTCCCCCTTACAGTGCAAGGAACTCAGATGTAAAGGAAAATGCTGCAGAGCATAATCTAAGGAGGAACTCTGATGTAAGGGGTGCTCTGGTCACCAGAGACCACCTTATATCAGAGTCCACTGCATTCCTATTTACATCAGAGTTCCCACTTACATCAGGGTCTGCAGCATTGCCCTTTACATCAGTGTTCCCCTTTACATCAGGGTTGGCAGAGTTCCCCCTGTAAGATTAGAAGGGATGGAGGCCCGGAGACATGTCCAGAGAACACAGGATACATGGGATAGATTAGAAGGGATGGAGGCTCAGAGACATGTCCAGAGTACACAGAGGATACATGGGATAGATTAGAAGGGCACCTTCAATCCAGGACAATACAGCATACCTCCCAACTTGAGCGGGGGGGGGGGGGGGGTTGTCCGGGACACTTAAAAAAAAGTTGTTGAGTGGGGGGGGGGGCTTACTAGCTCGTTCTCTTCTCTGTTCCTCCTCTTCATTCTGTCAGCTGTGCCTTCTGCTTCCTGCTGTGCGGGAATAAAAAGACACTATCGCGGGTCTCCAGGAAGGAGGGGCCTATGCGGGTAAAACCCGCAGAGTGAGGTATGATACAGTGTCCCAGAATCAAACTGACACATCCACCCCCCCCAATCTGATGTCCCCAAAAAAGGCTGCCACATCACCGCTTTACTCACTTGCCCTGGAGGAGCACAATCCCCGCCCCCTGCTTGTGATTGGAGAAATCATAATTCCCGCCTCTTGTGTTCAATCACTGTGCTGTGATTCGTTACAGCACAAACTGATTTTCGGGAAGTGGGGGGGGGGGGTGTCCCTGAATGGTAGTATGGTCACCCTAGATAACAGGCTATTTCAGCATGTCAGCATTCTCCCATAGACGTTGCCCGGTGAAATGGTCATGATGACTACTTTGGAGCCTTGTCCGGGATGCACCTGTGATAGGTTCTCTTGACAGCCTTCCCGGCATTGACACTGGCCTTCCCTGCACTCTACAGCTGCTGCCTGTTGGAGGACCGCGGCTCTTTTATTGTTGGGTCAGAAGGGATTTTCAGTCTCAGATCCCCAGGGAAGGGAAGGGTGATTATGGAGAGACCCTCAACTTTCTGAGGTTATGAAAAAGCCAATTTTTTTTTTTTTTTTTTTACGTTTTTTTATAAATGTAATAATTTCGTTCCATGTGTAGGATTTCCCAAGTTGATGAAGCTGTGATGATAGTGCAGTTGTGAAGAGGTGAGCAAAATTTTGACTGGCGGTATTAAGGATGGAGGAGCGAAGTAATATAACAGAGAAGATATTAGACCTCACCCTGGAGATCATCTCACTCCTGACTGGAGAGGTGAGGAGGATTCTGGGAGGTCACGTGACATCACTCTTATCTCTATTAATAAAACACAGACCTGACCGGAGAGGTGAGGAGGATTCTGGGAGGTCACGTGACATCACTCTTATCTCTATTAATAAAACACAGACCTGACCGGAGAGGTGAGGAGGATTCTGGGAGGTCACATGACATCACTCTTATCTCTAGTAATAAAACACAGACCTGACCGGAGAGGTGAGGAGGATTCTGGGAGGTCACATGACATCACTCTTATCTCTATTAATAAAACACAGACCTGACCGGAGAGGTGAGGAGGATTCTGGGAGGTCACATGACATCACTCTTATCTCTATTAATAAAACACAGAGCTGACCGGAGAGGTGTGGAGGATTCTGGGAGGTCACATGACATCACTCTTGTCTCTATTAATAAAACACAGACCTGACCGGAGAGGTGAGGAGGGATCAGAAGGGTAAAATTGAATCACTTTTTTTTCTGTTTTCAATACAGAGTTTTCCTCCTGTGAAATCTGGTGGCCGGGTAACCATCACAGTCCCTTCACCTCCCTCCCTGACATCTGAAGGAAACAATAAGAACATAGTAGAAATCACCCAGAAGATCATTGATCTGCTGACAGGAGAGGTGAGCGGTGCCGGGAATTCTGGGACATTATCCAGTAACAGACAAGGGATGTGTCTGGATGGTGACTGTATCATTGTGTGTGTCAGGTTCCTATAAGGTGTCAGGATGTCACTGTCTATTTCTCCATGGAGGAGTGGGAGTATATAGAAGGACACAAGGATCTCTACAAGGACGTCATGATGGACAATCAGCCGCCCCTCACATCACCGGGTAAGAGGAGACTTTATTGTAAAGGAGAGAGCAGTACGGAGGGTCCACCTAGATCCCCCATCATCTGACTGCTCTTACGCGTTACGTCTAATCAAGCATTTATTGAACCTTGTTTATTAAGAGGTCTGTAAGCAGTGCTTTGTATTCAGTCAGTGTGTGTGTTTCCTACAGATGGATCCAGTAATGGGAACCCACCAGAGAGATGTCCCCGTCCTCTGTATTCCTGGAATTCTACAGAGGAAGATCCCACCATCTCTTACCATGATCAGGTTAGTTGCACGAAGAGTCCCAGAAAAGGTACTCCACTCTGCTCTCTATAATGTGTGTTTTATGTTTTTTTTTTTTTTTTTTTTCTAAATTTGATTATCTTTGTAGGCAGAAGATGTAATTTCTTTTAAAGTTGAGATCAAGGAAGAAGAAGAGGATGAGATGTACGATGAACCATGTAAGGAGGAGGAAACATTTGTAGAGATCAATACAGGTGAGTAATAAACACTAAATACAAAAAAAACCTTAAGACCCCTTTCACACTGTAGCGTATTGCAGGCGCTATAGCGTTAAAAATAGTGCCTGCAATCTGCCCTTTAAAAAGCTGCACCATTCATTCCAGTGTGCTAGTCCTGCTAGCCGCATCTTAGGAGCGGTGTGTTTACCGCTCCTCCACCGCTGCTGCCCATTGAAATCAATGGGACAGCGCGGCTATACCGCCCGCAATGCACTGCTTCAGCAGCGGATTGCGGGCGGTTTTAACCCTTTCTCGGCCGCTAGCGGGGGTAAAACCGCCCGCTAGCGGCCAAAATGCGCCTCAAATCCGCCCATAGCATTGGCGGTAAAAATAGCGGAGTTTTACCGCCGACGCTATGGGTGGCTCAGTGTGAAAGGGGTCTAATATTTAACCTCTACACCATCTGCCATGTTCTTTATGTTGCTCCATGTCCCGTGTCCCCCACACCGCACCATCTCCCGTGTCCCCCACACCATCTCCCGTGTCCCCCACACCGCACCATCTTCCGTGTCCTCTTCCTGTGTCCCCCACACCGCACCATCTCCCGTGTCCCCCACACCGCACCATCTCTCGTATCCTCCTCCAGTATCCCCCACACAGCGCCATCTTCTGCATCCCCCCCACACAGCACCATCTCCCGTATCCCCCACACAGCGCCATCGCCTGCATCCCCCCACACTGCACCATCTTTCGTATCCTGCTCCTGTATCCCCCCACACTGCACCATCTCCCGCGTCCTCCACACTGCACCATCTCCCATGTCCTCCTCCTGTATCCCCCCACACTGCACCATCTCCCATGTCCTCCTCCTGTATCCCCCACATTGCACCATCTTTCATATGCTCCTCCTGTATCCCCCACACTGCACCATCTCCCATGTTCTCCACACTGCATCATCTCCTGTATCCCCCACACCGCATCATCTCCTGTATCCCCCACACCATCTCCCGTTTCCCCCACACTGCACCATCTCCCGAGTCCTCCTCCCGTGTCTCCCACTAAAAAGTTTATTTTATTTAATTTGCAGATGAATACAACGTAGTAAAACCCTATTCAGATGATGAGCTAGAAGGTGACGATCTAACAGAAGAAGGAGAAAGCTCCATTATCCCAAATATTCCCCCAGGACCAGTTGATACTTCTAATTGTGAGGAGCCATCTCACAGAGGAGAAATATTTCCTGGCTCTGAGAATATGGGTTCTCTTCCTCAAAACGTCAACAATATGTTGAGAAATGTCACGGGCTCAAAGCCCCTCTCATGTTCAGAGTGCGGGAAATGTTTTGCCTATAACTCGGGTCTCATCATACACCAGAGGACTCATTCAGGGGAAAAGCCGTTTTTGTGCCCCGAGTGCGGGAAGTGTTTTGCTCAGCGTTCCAATCTGGTAAAGCATGCAAAGTTTCACCGGCAGGAAAGGCCCTTTTCTTGTTCCGAATGTGGGAAATCGTTCACTTTAAGGTCATCTCTGGTTGAGCACCTGCGGATACACACCGGCGAGCGTCCGTACTCCTGCTCCGAATGCGGCAAATGCTTTACACTCAAATCCATCCTGGCAGAACACCAAAGATCTCATACGGGCGAGAAGCCATTTTCCTGCCCCGACTGTGGCAAACGATTCACTCGCCGGTCCAGTCTTGTTGACCATCAGGTGGTGCATGGGGCCGAAAAGCCATTCTTGTGCCACGAGTGTGGGAAACCGTTCGCCCGCCGCTCCTACCTTGCAGATCACCAGAGAATGCATGCCAGCCAGAGCCCCTTCGCTTGCCCAGAGTGCGGGAAAAGCTTCACACGGATGTCATTTCTCATCAAACACAGAAAGGGTCATACTGGTGAGCGGCCCTTCCCGTGTACCGAGTGTGGCAAAAGCTTCAAAGACAAAATGACTCTAGTGAAGCACATCCGGACACACACCGGGGAGAAGCCCTTTCCATGCTCACACTGTGGGAAACGCTTCACCCAGAAGGCCAATCTGATGAAGCACGAACGTGTTCACACTGGGGAGAAGCCATACTGCTGCTCGGACTGTGGGAAAAGCTTCTCGCACAAATCCAACCTGGACAAACATCGCCGGATTCACACCGGAGAGAAACCGTTTCAGTGCACAGATTGTGGGCGGAACTTCACACTGAAATGGACACTTATGAAGCATCAGAAGACTCATACTAATCCGCAGGAATGAATTCTGATTCGGGGGGTCCAAAGGTTCAATAAACTGTTTTTTTATATCTGGTCTCCGAGTTTGATTTTCTTTCTAGTTCTTGGTGTTTTCAATCTGAAAGGCTGTCCTTTTTTCTAAATGGCTGTGGAGTGCTTGGCAGTCAGTCCCCTTTTCACACAGCCACGACTTGAAAGTCGCGCGATTTTTGCAGCGATTTCAGGGAATGCCTGTGTAAACTTGAGGTCTATGGACCTCAACTCGCATCAGAGTCGCACCAAAGTAGTACAGGGACTACTTTTGAAGTCGCACAGATATAAATGGTAATCATGGGGTAGGTCTTGTCATGCTACTCTGATGTCCAAAGGAAATGTTGCACAAGTGTGAAAGGGCCCTCAGTGGAAAGGTAGATGACGTTTTGGCCCCTTTTCACACTTGTGCGACTTTGGACATCAGCGTCGCATGACAAGTCGTAGCCCACGATTCCCAATGATAACTATTCATATCTGTGTGACTTCAAAGTAGTCCCTGTACTACTTTGGTCTGACTCTGATGCGAGTTGAGGCCCATAGACCTTAAGTTTACACAGGCATTCCCTGAAATTGTGGCAAAATCGCGCGACTTTCAAGTCACGGCAGTGTGAAAGGGGCCTTGGAGATGCACCACGATTTCGGCTGAAAATTGTGTTATCGGCAGAATGCAGATAAGAGAAAAGGTGCCAACAATGGCCCTGAAAACGCACCACGTTTTTAATGCAAATTCAGGGCAATTTTGGGCCGATTTCACCATGATTACTGTGCTTATAGTGTGTTTTTCACATGTCATTTGACTCAAAACCACATCAAAAACGTAACACAAGTTAATGATGTGTTCTTGCTGGGTTTTCAGTGCATTTGAACTGGGAGGTAGGTGCCTTCCTGTTTAACCACTTCCCATCCAGACCAATTCTGGCACTTCGCTCCTACATGTAAAAAATCTATTTATTTTTTTTTCTAGAAATTTACTCGAAACTCTCAAACATTATATATGGTGTTTTTTTTTTTTAGCAGAGACTATAGGGAATAAAATGGCGGTCGTTGCAACTTTTTATGTCAGACGGTATTTGCGCAGCGATTTTTTTTTCAAACACATTTTTTTTTGTAAAAACAAAAACAAAACAGTTTCATGAATTTAAAGTACCAATTGAGTATCGGTTTAAACACCACGGCCTACCTGAGTATTGTTGCTGAGCATGTCCATCCCTTTATGACTACAGTGTCCCATCTTCTGATGGCTCCTTCCAGCAGGATAATGCACCATGTCACAAAGCTCCAATCATCTCACCACCGGACAATGAGGTCACTGTACTCCAATGTCCTCCACACTCACCACATCTCATCCAATAGAGCACCTTTGGGATGTGGTGGAATGGGGGATTCACATCATGGATGGGCAGCTGACAAATCTGCAGCAACTGCGTGATGCCATCATGTCACTGTGGACCAAAATCTCTGAGGAATGTTTCCAACACCTTGTTGTATCTATGCCATGAAGAATGAAGGCAAAAAGGGGTCCAACCCGGTACTAGCAAGGTGGACCTAATAAAGTGGCCGGTGAGAGTAAAGCTCTAACACAGTGGTTCTCAACTCCAGTCCTCAGGGCCCACCACCAGGCCAGGTTTGCAAGATAACTGAAATGCATCACAGGTGATATAATTTGCTGCTCAGGGATTGCAGTATTCTAGTCTGCATCTCTCCAAGGTAATACTTAAAATCTGGCCTGTTAGTGGGTCCTGAGGACAGGAGTTGAGAACCACTGCTCTAACATGTTCTGCAGTGCTGTACTGGTTTTATTTTTTTAATGCATGAAACTGTATTTTTTCACCCAAGAAAACGCGTTTGAAAAATTTCTGCGCAAATATCGTGCAAGATAAATAGTTGCAACGGCTGCTCCCCGCCCCTCCATGGCTCAGCGCTCCAATGAGAAGTAGAGCAGAAGCGATGCTGACTGACAGTCAGCATCGCTCTGCTTGGGGAGGAGTGAGAACCAAGCCATCGGCAGTGTTCGGTGGCTCGGTTCTCAGGGCAGAGATGCCGGGGGACAGATGCAGTATCGGTCTGATGCTGCATTCACCGAGGTAAGCATGAATAGGAAAAAAAATTTTTTTTTTTTTTTTTTTTGAATACAGCCCCAATATAGAGGTCTATATACAGTCTGCTTCAAAAGGATAATCGTTCTATGACATGATAGAGCGTACCTAACAGTATGCATTCCATCAAACTGGCAGATTAAAAGCATTCGTTCCTTGTTGACAGTATCAGAAGAAAAAACCTTGGGGGTCAGAACTGTCCGTAGTGCGGCTTCCACAAAGACCCTATGTAGTGTGGAGTGTCTCCTTCCATGATATTGACAAGTGATCTATACCAAGTAATCTGGCTGCACGGCACGACCGGAGTAGGTGACACCCATCACCTAGTACAGTGATGGTGAACCTTGGCACCCCAAGATGTTTTGGAACTACATTTCCCATGATGCTCACCACACTGCAGAGTGCATGAGCATCATGGGAAATGTAGTTCCAAAACATCTGGGGTGCCAAGGTTTGCCATCACTGAGTCCTAGTAGATGGGGGTTCCGGCTGAATAACCTTGTGTGAACCAAGTGGGGGGCTTTGTTACGGCAGAAAGAGCCCATCTGTCCCCAGACACAGCTGCCTGGCTGATGTTTGTAAAAATGAGCCAGTCCTGGGTCAAATATAAATTCCAAGCCCCTTCTGAAGATGCTACAGATAGAAATTGGTTTTGGATTGTAGTCTTAATCTAATCCTGCTGAAAGCTTGTGGGCGTAACCAAAAAGTACTTGTGGTCAGTAAAATGGGTGATGCCTGACTGCATATGGCATGTAGTGTGGCACTCTTCCCCCTTTGCTATGTTTTAGACATATAAGGGCCTTGGGCTACACTGTAGAGAAAGTGGGAGTAAAATATTAACCACCAGCATTGGTGTCAGCAATAATAACCTCCAGCATTGGGATCAGCAAAAATAACCTCCAGCATTGGTGTAATTTGACACAATAATAACTCCCAGCATTGGTGTCAGCAATAATAACCCCCAGTATTGGGATCAGCAATAATAACCTCCAGCATTGGTGTAATTTGACACAATAATAACCCCCAGCATTGGTGTCAGCAATAATAACCCCCAGCATTGGGATCAGCAATAATAACCTCCAGCATTGGTGTCATTTGACGCAATATTAACCCCCAGCATTGGGGTCAGCAATAATAACCCCAAGTATTGGGGTCAGTAATAACCCCCAGCATTGGGGTCAGCATTAATAACCTCCAGCATTGGTGTCATTTGAAGCAAGAATAACCCCCAGCATTGGGGTCAGTAATAATAACCCCCAGCATTGGGGTCAGCAATAATAACCCCCAGCATTGGGGTCAGTAATAATAACGCTCAGCATTGGTGTCAGTTGACACAAAAGTAATGCCCAGCTTTGGTGTCAGCAAAAACCACTGCATTAATGTCACTAAAAATACCCTCCATTATCCGTGTCATTAATAATAACCCTTAGCATTGGTGTTAGTGGAAACAATAATACAGTAACTCTCAGCATTGGTGTCAGTGGAAGCCATAATAACCATCCAGCATTGGTGTCAGTAATAATACCCCCCAGCATTGGTGTCCATGGAGGCAATAATAAACCTCAGCATTGGAGTAATAGTAACTCCTAGCATTGGTGTCAGTCGAAGCAATAACTCAGAGTATTGGGGTCAGCGCACACAATAATAACCCCCAGTATTGGTGTCAGTGGGAGCAATATTAACCCCAGAATTTGTGTCGGTAATAATAAACCCCAGCATTGATGTCAGTGGAAACAATAACAAACCCCAGCACTGGTGTCAGTAATAACAACCCCTAGCATTGGTGATGGTAATATTAAACCCCAGCATTGGTGTCAGTGGAAACCATAATAAACCCTCTAATTTAGTATAAGTAATAACAACCCTAAGCATTGGTGTCAGTGAGAGCAATAAAAACACCCAGCATTGGTGTCAGTTGATACAAAAGTAATGCCCAGCTTCTGTGTCAGCAAAAACCACTGCATCGATGTCGGTAAAAATACCCTCCATCATCAGCTTCATTAATAATAACCCTTAGCATTGGTGTCAGTGGAAACAATAATACAGTAAAACTCCCAGCATTGGTGTCAGTGGAAGCCATAATAACCCCTCCACATTGGTGTCAGTAATAACCCTCAGCATTGGTGTCAGTAATAATACCCTCCAGCATTGGTGTCAGTGAGAGCAATAAGACCACCCAGCATTGGTGTCCATGGAAGCAATAATATACCCCAGCATTGGTGTCAGTTGGAGTAATAGTAACTCAGAGCATTGGTGTCAGTCGAAGCAATAACTCCCAGTATTGGGATCAGTGCACACAATAACTCCCAGTATTGGGATCAGTGCACACAATAACCCCCAGTATTGGTACATTGGGAGCGATATTAATCCCAGTATTAAGGTTAGTGGGAGAAATAGTATCCCCAGTATTGGTGTCAGTGGAAGCAATAATAACCCCAAAATTTGTGTCTGTAATAATAAACCCCAGCACTGGTGTCAGTGGAAGCCATAATAACCCTCTAATTTAGTATAAGTAATAATAACCTCCAACAATTGGTGTCAGTGGATGCAATAACAACCCCAAGCATTGGTGTCAGTGAGAGCAATAAAAACACCCAGCATTGGTGTCCATGGAAGCAATAATATACCCCAGCATTGGTGTCAGTTGGAGTAATAGTAACTCAGAGCATTGGTGTCAGTCGAAGCAATAACTCCCAGTATTGGGATCAGTGCACACAATAACCCCCAGTATTGATTACATTGGGAGCGATATTAATCCCAGTATTAAGGTTAGTGGGAGAAATAGTATCCCCAGTATTGGTGTCAGTGGAAGCAATAATAACCCTCTAATTTAGTATAAGTAATAATAACCTCCAACAATTGGTGTCAGTGGATGCAAGAATAACCCTAAGCATTGGTGTCAGTGAGAGCAATAATAAACCCAGTATTGGCATCGGCAATAATAACCTCCAACATTGGAGTCAGCAATAATAACCTTCAGCATTGGGGTCAGCAATAATAGCCCCCAGCATTGGGGTCAGCAATAATAGCCCCCAGCATTGGGGTCAGCATTAATAACCCCCAGCATTGGGGTCAGCAATGATAACCTCCAGCATTGGGGTCATTTGACGCAAGAATAACCCCCAGCATTGGTGTCAGTAATAATAATGCTCAGCATTGGTGTCAGTTGACACAAAAGTAATTCCCAGCTTTGGTGTCAGCAAAAACCACTGCATCGATGTCGGTAAAAATACCCTCCATCATCCGTGTCATTAATAATAACCCTTAGCATTGGTGTCAGTGGAAGCAATAATACAGTAACTCCCAGCATTGGTGTCAGTGGAAGCCATAATAACCCCTCCACATTGGTGTCAGTAATAATACCCTCCAGCATTGGTGTCAGTGGATGCAATAACAACCCCAAGCATTGGTGTCAGTGAGAGCAATAAAAACAGCCAGCATTGGTGTCCATGGAAGCAATAATAAACCCCAGCATTGGTGTCAGTTGGAGTAATAGTAACTCAGAGCATTGGCGTCAGTCGAAGCAATAACTCCCAGTATTGGGGTCAGTGCACACAATAACCCCCAGTATTGGTTACATTGGGAGCGATATTAATCCCAGTATTAAGGCCAGTGGGAGAAATAGTATCCCCAGTATTGGTGTCAGTGGAAGCAATAATAACCTCCAGTATTGGTGTCATTGGGAGCAATATTAACCCCAGAATTTGTGTCGGTAATAATAAACCCCAGCACTCGTGTCAGTGGAAGCCATAATAACCCTCTAATTTAGTTTAAGTAATAATAACCTCCAACATTGGATGCTATAACAACCCTAAGCATTGGTGTTAGTGAGAGCAATAATAACCCCCAGCATTGGCATCAGCAATAATAACCGCTAGCATTGGTGTCGGTAATAATAAACCCCAGCATTGGTGTCAGTGAAAGCCATAATAAACCGTCTAATTTAGTATAAGTAATAACCTCCGGCATTGGTGTCAGTGGATGCAATAACAACCCTAAGCATTGGTGTCAGTAGAAGCAATAATAAACCCCAGCATCGATGTCAGTTGGATTAATAGTAACTCCTAGTATTGATGTCAGCGCACACAATAATAACCCCCAGTATTACTGTCAGTAGAAGAAATAATAACCCCCAGTATTGGTTACATTGTGAGTAATATTACCAAAGTATTGGTGTCAGTGGGAGCAAAAATTCCCAGCATTAGTGTCAGTGAACACAATAATATCCCCAGTATTGGTGTCAGTGGAAGCAATAATAACCTCCGGCATTGGTGTCAGTCGAAGCAATAACTCCCAGTATTGGGGTCAGTTCACACAATAATAACCCCCAGTATTGGTTACATTAGGAGCGAAATTAATCACAGTATTGGTGTCAGTGGGAGAAATGGTATCCCCAGTATTGGTGTCAGTGGAAGCAATAATAACCTCCAGTACTGGTGTCATTGGGAGTAATATTAGCCCCAGTATTGGTGTCAGTTGACACAATAATAACCCCCAGCATTGGTGTCAGTGAACAAATAACCCCTAGTATTGTTGTCAGTGGATACAATAACTCTCAGCATTGATATTTGTGGGAGCAATAGGAACCCCCTCATTAGTGGTCAGTGTCAGTAAAATGAAATACCCCTTCTTGGTTGTCCATGTTTACTTACCTGATCACCCATTCCCACACCAATGGGAAAAGAGGCCATAGGCAATTCTGGTGGTTATGGTAATGTGTGCTAGAAGCTATACACTGATAAACGGTACCTACATCCCAAAAGGACCATGTATAAATTGAGGCAATACAGACTTCCATTGTACCACCATAGATATTACAACAGTTTATAAAGGTTTAAAAGCAGTATCTTTTATTACAAAAAGTATATAAAATTCTGGTTATTAACCTTTGCCCTTTTTTTGGGCGTAGCTTTCAGACAAGTTTCCTCTGGGTGTTCTGTATGGGCCATTTATAGGTCATCATATCCTCCCTTAATATGTCACTAGGCCCGTCTCAGGCAAAGTTCCACTTAATTGGGCCCCCAGATACTCACTTTCTCCATGCCTCCCCCTTTGCCTGCAGGCATATTAGACCAATCCTTGTGTAAGCTCTACAGTGCTTTGGAAAAGTATTCATACCCCTTGAAATTTTCCACATTTTGTCATGTTACAGCCAAAAACGTTAATGTATTTTATTGGGATTTTATGTGATAGACCAACACAAAGTGGCACATAATTGTTAAGTGGAAGGAAAATGATTTCAATTTTTTTTACAAATAAATATGTGAAAAGTGTGGCGTACATTTGTATGGCGCCCCCCGGAGTCAATACTTTGTAGAACCGCCTTTCTCTGCAATTACAGCTGCAAGTCTTTTTGGGGATGTCTCTACCAGCTTTGCACATCTAGAGAGTGACATTTTTGCTCATTCTTCTTTGCAAAATATCTCAAGCTCTGTCAGATTGGATGGAGAGCGTCTGTGAACAGCAATTTTTAAGTCTTGCCACAGATTCTCAATTGGATTTAGGTCTGGACTTTGACTGGACCATTCTAACACATGAATATAATTTGATCTGAACCATTCCATTGTAGCTCTGGCTGTATGTTTAGGGTCGTTGCCCTGCTGGAAGGTGAACCTCCACCCCAGTCTCAAGTCTTTTGCAGACTTTAACAGGTTTCCTTCAAGATTGTCCTGTATTTGGCTCCATCCATCTTCCCATTAACTCTGACCAACTTCCCTGTTCCTGCTGAAGAGAAAAGCATCCCCACAACATGATGCTTCCACCACCATGTTTCACGGTGGGGATTGTGTGTCCAGGGTAATGTGCAGTGTTAGTTTTCCACCACACATATCGTTTTGCTTTTGGGCCAAAAAGTTCCAATTTGGTCTCGTCTGACCAGAGCACCTTCTTCTACATGTTTGCTGTGTCTCCCACATGGCTTCTTGCAAACGGGATTCCTTATGGCTCTCTTTCAACAATGGCTTTCTTCTTGCCACTCTTCCATAAAGGCCAGATTTGTGGAGAAGCACGACTAATAGTTGTCCTGTGGACAGATTCTCCCACCTGAGCTGTGGATCTCTGCAGCTCCTCCAGAGTTACCATGGGCCTGTTGGCTGCTTCTCTGATTAATGCTCTCCTTGCCCGGCCTGTCAGTTTAGGTGGACGGCCATGTCTTGGTAGGTTTGCAGTTGTGTCATACGCTTTCCATTTTCGGATGATGGATTGAACAGAGCTCCGTGAGATGTTCAAAGCTTGAGATATTGTTTTATAACCCAACCCTGCTTTAAACTTTGCTACAACTTTTTCCCTGACCTGTCTGGTGTGTTCCTTGGCCTTCATGATGCTGTGTGTTCACTGAGGTTCTCTAACCAACCTCTGAGGGCTTCACAGAACAGCTGTATTTATACTGAGATTAAATAACACACAGTGGAACTTTATTTACTAATTAGGTGACTTCTGAAGGCAATTGGTTCCACTAGATTTTAGTTAGGGGTATCAGAGTAAAGAGGGCTGAATACAAATGCACACCACGCTTTTCAGATATTTATTTGTAAAAAATTGTTAAAACCATTTGTACTCAGAGTCTCAGGTATTCGTGCTGGAAATGTCTGAGGGGAAAACAGGGAAAGTGACCTGGGGTGTGCTGGGGTCACATGGTCGGTATGCCTAAAAGGGGGCAAAAACAAGACAGTAGGATGAGCTCGCAAAGAGACAGAAATGAAAGTAACCAAATGCAACCTCGAGCAGCCAACGCAAGAAAGCCTGTGATAACTCGACACGTGGATCCGGAACATGTCCGGAAATGAATGCTGAACCACACCAACCTAACTCCTCAACAACGTGAATATGGACCTCCCGGCGAGAAGCAGCAGACACTGCACCTATACTGAAAGCACGGCCGGTGTGAGCATAAGGAGCAACCCTAGCTTAGGCAGCAAGGAACAGCAACATGTCATGCACGAGCTAGCGAAGAAGGGCGCACTAGGAAAAGGTAAGTGGCCTATCGCCGGGCACATCTGCAGACGCCATCATGAGTCGATCTAAAGCCCCGTACATACGGTCGGACTTCTCCATGGTTTTTTGTCCGAACTGAGACTTTTCTGCAAACTTTCCCAAAACTTTTTGCAACATCACGTGGTTTTTCTGCTCTTTACCGCCACCCTTTGGTCAACTTCTGCTATTGTTGGTTGATTTTAACATTAGTTGTTTTGTCCATCGGACAAAAGTCCGTTGGTTTTCTGTACACACGGTCGGACTTTGCTCCATCGGACTTTTGTTGGGCAAAAGTTTGTCCGTTTGCAGACCCAACTTTTGTCCGATGAAAACAAGAAAAAAAAAGTTTGTCCGATTGAGCGTTCACACGGTCGGATTGTTGGTCCAACTTGCTCAAAATGAAGTTTGTTGGCCAAAAGTCCGACTGTGTGTACGGGGCTTTAGACTGTGACCGAGCACCAGCTTGTAGGATCGCTTGAGCTGAAAGTGCCAAAAATAAAACTAAAAGACAACGAAAGCAAGTAGACATTGAATGTTCGTGACAAACAAACCAGGATACCAAGATGGAAAAGCCTGGAAGGTATCCCAGACAGCGTCATGAGCTTCCTAGGCTAAAATTGAAAATGACTTGTTGATCAAGCTTCAGCGACGCCCGTTTCCGTAGATCAACAGGACCCCGTTTGGCCACTACAACGAGGAAGAAACCGTCCCGACAGTGGACAACTACCTAACAGCCTACTACATGGGAGAGCATCCAGCCGAGTGCCAGTGCGTAGGTATCCAATGGCTGCTAAAGGACCAAGACCCTTCCACCTAACCCTATGCCACTGCCAGAGAGACGACCGAATCGGGAGGTTACAAGGAGGGCGAGCTACTATGTACAGAACCCTAACCGGAGAAGGACAGATGGCGGCAAAGTCTTCGATATCTGCTGCCTGTGACATGACCTCTGCAAACAAGAACAACACCGTTATAAACAAGAAATAACCAACGAACCCTAAGAACCAGGAAAAAACCCTTCCTACCCTTACCGCTACTTATGCAGATGACCGTGAATGAAAGATGCAGTAACATTGAGCAGGAAAGTATACGTAGCACAAAATGTGTCAATCTCAAGAAACTAGCAAGGCCGAGCAACCAGAGGCAAATCAGGCCAATTTAACGTAACAATCAAGCCCATGAAGCTGAAAACGTGTCAGGCAAGTGATAAAGTAGTCAGCTTGCATGATGAATGAAAATGTAATGAAAGCCGTGAGAAACGGATGAGGAGACTTGCCACCGTACAAGCCAATTAGAAACGAACATCTCAATCCGTTGGTACCCATAACGTGATAGGTACCCAGCAGTGGAGTGTAGCCATGAGATCTAAACGTGAAGATATGACCCTGACATGCATATAAAGACAATCAAAATGAAATGTAGGCAAGTGCAGGACTAACCGTGAGTCTCGGGAATAACGTGATAGGACCATAGCCGTGGTGTGATGTTGTAAAACCTAAAATGTGAAGAATGAACCAAACGTACTGACAATACAAAGTATGAGCAAGACTGAAAATGTGACAACCCCACGAATTAGCAAAGGCCGAGCAACCCGAGGCGTAGCAGGCAAATAAAAAATGTACACTCAGGCCTGATGAACCTTGAAGACGTGTCAGGCCTTTATATGAGAAAAGAAATGTCAAGATGCATGAAATGTATGAGAAACAGACGAGGAGACTTGCCACCATACAAGCCAATTAGAAACGCTCATCTCAATCCGTAAGCACCCATAAACGTGATGGGTGACCCCCCCAGCGGTGAAACGCCATGAATCTAACATGAACATACCAATGCTACCAATAAGGAAACATCATGACTTAACCTGCATGAGAAACCGTAAATTGCATGAGAACACAACTAGCATGAGTAAATGTAACCGCATGAGAAATGAAAACACATGAGAACATAATTAGCATGAGAAAACGTAATCGCATGACAAACATAACTGCATGAGAACATGATAAGCATGAGAAAACCTAACCGCATGAGAAACGTAAACACATGAACATAACTAGCATGAGAAACGTAACCGTGTGAGAAACATGAAAGGCATGAGAAACGTAACACATGAGAACAAACTAGCATGAGAAACGTAACCGCATGAGAAACGTAACCGCATGAGAAACGTAACCGCATGACAACATTACTGGCATGAGAAACGTGACCGTGTGAGAAACATGAAAGGCATGAGAACATAACTAGCCTGAGAAACGTAACCGCATGAGAAACGTAGCAAGAAATCCATGATTCGCATGAGAAACGTAATCGCATGAGAAACGTAACCGCAAGACAACATGACTGGTAAGAGAACGCAACTGTGAGAAACATGAAAGGCATGAGAAACCTAACTAGCATGAGAAATGTAATCGCGTGAGAAACGCAACTGCATGAGAACATAACTAGCATGAGAAACGTAATCGTATGCGAAACGTAACCGCATGAGAAACGTAACTAGCCTGAGAAACGTAATCGCAAAAGAAATGTAACTGCATAAGAAACGTAACACATGAATGAGATCATAACTAGCATGAGAGACGTAATCGCATGAGAACATAACTAGCATGAGAAACGTAACCGCATGAGAACATAACTAGCCTGAGAAACGTAATCGCATAAGAAACGCAATCGCATGAGAAACGTAACCGCATGAGAAACGTAACCGCATGAAAACAAAAACTAGCATGAGAGATGTAACCGCATGAGATACGTAATCGCATGAGAACATAACTAGCATGAGAAACGTAAACGCATGAGATACGTAATCGCATGAGAAACGTAAAACATGAGAAACGTAAATGAATAACATACCGTATATTACTGAAACATGCACTCACTGAACACACTAACTAAAACACTAACCACATACACGCTCCAACCAGAATCTTGACACAGCGGGAGATTGAACGTAGCCGAACGCGTGACTCCCCCCCCTTATACCAAAAATACAGACGCTGACTGATACACTGCCACCAGCCCCAACCTGAGAGGAACCCCAAGAGCCCCTCTAACCCCTCCCCTCCCACCGGACATCACCTCAGCACACCCTGGGCTCTCACTGTGGGACACAACATACCACAAAGGAGAAGACAGGCTGCACTGAGGAAGATGCTCCCTCAGCCAATCCGCGCTCGGCTACATGACACTGCACAGCTGTCAGGAAGCGATGTAAGTGCGGTGTGACAAGAGTTGAACTACATGCCGCAGGGAGATAGGGCGGTGGGAAGATCACTGCCAGCACCTGCTACTGACGCGTTCTCTCATCCATACTCGATACTGTACTGAGGGGGATAGAGCAGGCCCCCAGCCCCCCCAATGCCAGCCCCGTGAGTGACACCACCACCCCACCGCGCAGGAACACCCCCAAACACCTCTCCCCCCCTTCGGACACAGAGTCTCATACCACTGATGCCCAACGTGACTGCCTGCTGGCGACCCCCCCCCCCTGGCTAGCCAGCACCAAGGCCCATCCAGAAAGGAAGCCCCCCCCCCCCCCCGTAACCCCTCTGAACGAAAAAAAAAAACCTGAACCCAGCACATGAGAGCGGGGAGAAGCAGAGCCTGCTGCAGCCGCACGTCCGCCCAGTAGAACGAAAAAGCGGAAGTGGCGTCAGAAAGGTTGCCCCGGAAATGACGCGTGACCACACGAGAGAACCGTCGACAGGAAAGGAGGAGCGCGGGCGGGTTTAAATACCTGCCGACTCCGCCTACAAATTCAGGCAGACCTGCGGTCAGCCTTCCAACTAATCATTTTCCTTCCACTTCACAATTATGTGCCACTTTGTGTTGATCTATCACATAAAATCCCAATAAAATACATTTACGTTTTGTGTTGTAACATGATAAAATGTGGAAAATTTCAAGGGGTATGAATACTTTTTCAAAGCATTGCATGTTGGACCAGATGAATTATTGGCGTTCAGACAATCCGTTTCATCAGGGAGATAAAATGCGCACAGAATTCAGTTCCTGCGTTTTCCTTCGGTGTACAGCAAGATGGCGACGTAAAGTGGAACTCTGGGCAAAGTTCCTGCCACATTCAGGGCACTGATAAGGTTTTTCTCCGGTGTGAACCCTTTGGTGTAACATCAGGAGTGCGTTGCTGGAAAAGCACTTCTCGCACTCTGGGCATCCGAAGGGCTTCTCCCCCGTGTGGACTCGCTCGTGGACGATCAAGGTCTCCTTATCCCGACAGGCCTTCCCACAGTGGGCGCACCTCAGTGCCTCGTCGGTGTGCGATCGTTGATGGGCATCCAGCTTGTATTTGGCGATGAAGCGTTTCCCACAGTCGGGGCACTCATAAGGCCTGTCTCCGGTGTGGCTCCTCTGATGGATGTCAAGCTGCCCTTTCCACAGGAAGCCTTTCCCACACTCAGAGCACTTGAAGGGTTTGTCTCCAGCGTGGATCCTCCTGTGCTGGCTAAGGTGCCCGTTGGTTCGGAAGCAGGCCCCGCATTCTGAGCACCTGAACGGCTTCTCGCCCGTGTGGGTCCGTGAGTGTGTGACAAGGTGGGAGTTGGCGGCAAAGCACTTCCCACACTCTGGACAAGGGAATGGCCTCTCTCCCCTGTGCCTTCGTAAATGGGCGGAGAGTTCGGAGTTCTGGATAAATTGCTTATCGCACTCAGGGCACTGGAAAGGCTTCTCCCCAGAATGGTTCTTAAAGTGCGTCTGAAGGTGGCTCCTCCTGACGAAGCCTTTGCCACACTCGGTGCACTGGTAAGGTCGCTCCCCCGAGTGCCGCCTCTGGTGCTCAACCAGTTGGTACTTCCTCTGGAAAACTTTCCCACACTCCGTACATTCCAATTGTTTCTTTGTGGTCGTGCGACCATTCTGACCTTCAGTGAGATTGGGGGATTGTCCACCAAGAGCCAAACGTGGCTCCCCGTCAGGACCTCCTGCCTTGTTTATAGAAGGCAGGTGGTGAAGTTTAGGTGGCAGAGCATTCTGCATCTTTTTCTTTTTAGCATTGATCTTGGAATTTGAGAGATGCTTTTCACATGAGATGGGTTCCTCCTTAATGTATGTGGTTATAGATCGTGTGATGGGTGGACAGCCAGGGTGACGGAGTTCTTCCTCAACAGATTCTTCCTTAACACAAACAGTTACATATTGCAGGTCGTCGGCATGTGCAGGGGGTTGTTCTTTTTCATTTGAGAAGGGTTCCTCCTTAATATAAGTAGATGGATGATGTGTGCAGAGATCAGGATGGGGGAGATGGTCTTCACATAAGAGAGGTTCCTCCTTGATTGGGGTGAGAAGAGTTTGTATATGATGTGTAGAGAGGTCAGGATGGGAGAGATGGTCCTCACATAAGAGGGGTTCCTCCTTAATTGGGTTAGGAAGATGTTGTGTTTGATGTGTAGAGGGGTCAGGATGGGGGAGATGGTCTTCACGTGAGAGGGGTTCCTCCTTAAAGTACATGGATATAGACTGTGATGGGGGAGGAGGACAGTCAAGGTGCAGGAGATCTTCCCCATAAGATTCATCCTTAACACAAACAGTTACATATTGCAAATTGTCTATTCCAAGGCAAGTGTCGCCATAGGGGAGGGAGTGTTCTTCATGTAGGAGGGGTTCATTTTTAATATTCACTAGTGGAGGCTGTGAATGATTGGTGAACGTGGAGATGCCAGGATGGGGGAGATGTTCCTCATCTAAACAGGGTTCCTCCTTAATATGCATAAATGGAGGCTGCATATGATTGGTGAGTGTAAAGAAGTCCGGGTGGGGGTGAGGCCCTCCAGGTGAGCAGGGCTCCTCTTTAGTGCCAGATGTACCCCTTATATGTTGTGTCTCCTGGGGTGTCAGACATTTGTCTTTCTGATCCAGTTCTCCGGTCGGAGTTCCCTCTTGGGTCCACCACATTTCTCACAATAAAGTCCTTCTTTGGCCGGCGTTCCCAATAAGAAGATGGCGGACTGAATCCAATGAGATTCTGAAAGCCTCCGCACCTAAAGAGAAGACAGAAAGCTGACAGGTTTAATGTGGACCTGTCACAGCATGAGATTTCACCCAACTGCCCAGACCCCCCCCCCCCCCAACCCCCTTTTCCTGCAATGCTCACTGCTGAGTCCTGTGTCCCCCACAGTGTACTATGGTTCCACCTCCCACCCCCATGTCACTGCCGAGTTCAGCATAACCCGCCACGTGCCACAGTTCCACCCCCCCCCCCCCGTGTACCAGATGTCACTGTTTAGTCCTGTGTTCCCTGCCAGGCGCCATGGTTCCATCCTCCGAATCTTACGTCACTGCTGAGTCCTGTGTTCCTTGCCATGTGCCATGGTTCCTTCCTCCAACCTGAGTCCTGCATCCCCTGCCATGTGCCATGGTTCCTTCCTCTAACCCTTTAACCCTTATGTCACTGCGGAGTGCTGTGTCCCCCGCCATGTTCCATGGTTCAAACCCTCCTGACCCTTACTTCACTGCCGAGTCCTGTGTCCCCCACTGCGTACCATGGTTCCTTCTTCTGACCCTTACTTCCCTACTGTGTCCCCTTACCGCATGCCATCTGCCAACACCTACTTCACTGCTGAGCCCTGTGTCCCCCACTATGTGCCATGATTTCCTTCTCCGTCCCCTATGTCATTGCCGAGTCTCGCCAAGTGCAATGGTTCCTTATTCCAACCCCTACATCACAACTGAGTCCTGCATCTCTCACCATGTGCCATGGTTACTTCCTCCAACCCGAGTCCTGCATCCCCCACCATGTGCCATGGTTACTTCCTCCAACCTGAGTCCTGCACCCCCCACCATGTGCCATGGTTACTTCCTCCAACCTGAGTCCTGCATCCCCAGCCACGTGCCATGTTTCCTTCCTCCAACCTGAGTCCTGCGTCCCCCACTATGTGCCATTGTTTCTTCTTCCGACCCCTATCTCATTGCTGAGTCCTGTGTCCCCTGCCACGTGCCATGGTTCCTTCCTCCAACCTGAGTCCTGCGTCCCCATCATTTGCCATGGTTCCTTCATCCAACCTGAGTCCTGCATCCCCTGGCATGGTTCCTCCCTATGACCCCTATGTCACTGCTGAGTCCTGCATACCCCACCACGTGCCATGGTTCCTTCCTCCAACCTGAGTCCTGCGTTTCAATCATGTGCCATGCATCCCCAGCCACGGTTCCTTTCTTCAACCTGAGTCCTGTGTCCCCCGCCAGATGCCATGGTTCCTTCTTCTGACCCCTATGTTACTGCTGAGTCCTGCGTCCCCTGCCACAGTTCCTTCCTCCAACCTGAGACCTGCGTCCCCTGGCATGGTTACTTCCTCTGATCCCTAGGTCACTGCTGAGTCTTGTGTCCCCTGCCACGTGCCATGGGTTCTTCCTCCAACCTCAGTCCTGAGTCCCCCGCCACATGCCATGGTTCCTTCTTCTGACCCCTATGTTACTGTTACTATGTGCCATTGTCCCTTCTTCCGACCCCTATCTCATTGCTAAGTCCTGTGTCCCCTGCCACGGTTCCTTCCTCCAACCTGAGTCCTGCGTCCCCCACTATGTGCCATTGTCCCTTCTTCCGACCCCTATCTCATTGCTGAGTCCTGTGTCCCCTGCCATGGTTCCTTCCTCCAACCGGAGTCCTGCGTCCCCCACTATGTGCCATTGTCCCTTCTTCCGACCCCTATCTCATTGCTGAGTCCTGCGTCCACCGCCACGTGCCATGGTTCCTTCCTCCAACCTGAGTCCTACGTCCCCCACTATGTGCCATTGTTCCTTCTTCCGACCCCTATCTCATTGCGGAGTCCTGTGTCCCCTGCCACGTGCCATGGTTCCTTCCTCCAACCTGAGTCCTGCGTCACCATCATTTGCCATGCATCCCCAGCCACGGTTCCTTTCTTCAACCTGAGTCCTGTGTCCCCCGCCAGATGCCATGGTTCCTTCTTCTGACCCCTATGGTACTGCTGAGTCCTGCGTCCCCTGCCACGTGCCATGGTTCCCTCCTCCAACCTGAGACCTGCGTCCCCTGGCATGGTTACTTCCTCTGACCACTAGGTCACTGCTGAGTCCTGCGTCCCCTGCCATGTGCCATGGGTTCTTCCTCCAACCTCAGTCCTGAGTCCCCCGCCACATGCCATGGTTCCTTCTTCTGACCCCTATGTTACTGCTGAGTCCTGCGTCCCTCACCACGTGCCATCGTTCCTTCCTCCAACCTGAGGCCTGCGTCCCCCACTATGTGCCATTGTCCCTTCTTCCGACCCCTATCTCATTGCTGAGTCCTGTGTCCCCTGCCACGTGCCATGGTTCCTTCCTCCAACCCGAGTCCTGCGTCCCCCACTATGTGCCATTGTTCCTTCTTCCGACCCCTATCTCATTGCGGAGTCCTGTGTCCCCTGCCACGTGCCATGGTTCCTTCCTCCAACCTGAGTCCTGCGTCCCCCACTATGTGCCATTGTTCATTCTTCCGACCCCTATCTCATTGCTGAGTCCTGTGTCCCCTGCCACAGTTCCTTCCTCCAACCCGAGTCCTGCGTCCCCCACTATGTGCCATTGTTCCTTCTTCCGACCCCTATCTCATTGCTGAGTCCTGCGTCCCCCGCCACGTGCCATGGTTACTTCCTCTAACCTGAGTCCTGCGTCCCCCACTATGTGCCATTGTTCCTTCTTCCGACCCCTATCTCATTGCGGAGTCCTGTGTCGCCTGCCACGTGCCATGGTTCCTTCCCCCAACCTGAGTCCTGCATCCCCCACTATGTGCCATTGTTCCTTATTCTGACCGCTATCTCATTGCGGAGTCCTGCGTCCCCTGGCATGGTTACGTCCTCTGACCCCTAGGTCACTGCCGAGTCCTGCGTCCCCTGCCACGTGCCATGGGTTATTCCTCCAACCTCAGTCCTGAGTCCCCCGCCACATGCCATGATTGCTTCTTCTGACCCCTGTCACTGCTGAGTCCTGCGTCCCTCACCACGTGCCATGGTTCCTTCCTCCAACCTCAGTCCTACATCCCCTGCTGCGTGCCATGGTTCCTTCCTCCAACCTGAGTCCTGCGTCCCCTGGCATGGTTACTTCCTCTGACCCCTAGGTCACTGTTGAGTCCTGCGTCCCCTGCCACGGGTTCTTCCTCCAACCTCAGTCCTGAGTCCCCCGCCACATGCCATGGCTGCTTCTTCTGACCCCTATGTCACTGCTGAGTCCTGCGTCCCTCACCACGTTCCATAGTTCCTTCCTCCAACCTCAGTCCTACATCCCCTGCTGCGTGCCATGGTTCCTTCCTCCAAACTGAGTCCTGCGTCCCCCGCCACGTGCCAGGTTTCCTTCCTCCAACCAGAGTCCTGCGTCCCCCACTATGTGCCATTGTCCCTTCTTCCGACCCCTATCTCATTGCTGAGTCCTGTGTCCCCTGCCACGTGCCATAGTTCCTTCCTCCAACCCGAGTCCTGCGTCCCCCACTATGTGCCATTGTTTCTTCTTCTGACCCCTATCTCATTGCGGAGTCCTGTGTCCCCTGCCACGTGCCATGGTTCCTTCCTCCAACCTGAGTCCTGCGTCCCCCACTATGTGCCATTGTTCCTTCTTCCGACCCCTATCTCATTGCGGAGTCCTGTGTCCCCTGCCACGTGCTATGGTTCCTTCCTCCAACCTGAGTCCTGCGTCCCCATCATTTGCCATGGTTCCTTCATCCAACCTGAGTCCTGCATCCCCTGGCATGGTTCCTCCCTCTGACCCCTATGTCACTGCCGAGTCCTACATCCCCCACCACGTGTCATGGTTTCTTCCTCCAACCTGAGTCCTGCGTTTACATCATGTGCCATGCATCCCCAGCCACAGTTCCTTTCTTCAACCTGAGTCCCCCGCCAGATGCCATGGTTCCTTCTTCTGACCCCTATGTTACTGCTGCGTCCCCTGCCACGTGCCATGGTTTCTTCCTCCAACCTGAGACCTGCGTCCCCTGGCATGGTTACTTCCTCTGTCCCCTATGTTACTGCTGAGTCCTGCATCCCCTGCCACGTGCCATGGTTCTTTCCTCCAACCTGAGTCCTGCGTCCCCTGGCATGGTTACGTCCTCTGACCCCTAGGTCACTGCCGAGTCCTGCGTCCCCTGCCACGTGCCATGGGTTCTTCCTCCAACCTCAGTCCTGAGTCCCCCGCCACATGCCATGGTTGCTTCTTCTGACCCCTGTCACTGCTGAGTCCTGCGTCCCTCACCACGTGCCATGGTTCCTTCCTCCAACCTCAGTCCTACATCCCCTGCTGCGTGCCATGGTTCCTTCCTCCAAACAGAGTCCTGCATCCCCCGCCACGTGCCATGGTTCCTTCCTCCAAGCTGAGTCCTGCATCCCCTGGCATGGTTACTTCCGCTGACCCCTAGGTCACTGCTGAGTCCTGCGTCCCCTGCCACGGGTTCTTCCTCCAACCTCAGTCCTGAGTCCCCCGCCACATGCCATGGCTGCTTCTTCTGATCCCTATGTCACTGCTGAGTCCTGCGTCCCTCACTACGTTCCATGGTTCCTTCCTCCAACCTCAGTCCTACATCCCCTGCTGCGTGCCATGGTTCCTTCCTCCAAACTGAGTCCTGCGTCCCACGCCGCGTGCCATGGTTCCTTCCTCTAATCCCTATGTCACTGCTGAGTCCTGTGGTGATGTAACGGTTGGAGAAAGAAACCAAGCGGGGGACCAGACAGGATCACTTTAAAGTGTACCTGTCCTCACTTGATAAATCATAGAGATATATCACCTTACAAGAAAAATCCATACGCGTTCTTGACTTTTTTTTCGTCAACTGTTCTATACCCTAAAATTTTAGAAGCTCCAGCAACAGCTTCTCGCCCTCTCCGATACCTTCGCCCCACTACAGTGCCAGCTTCTCCTGGAGAACCAAGTGACCCCCTTACAAAGTCCCATGACCCCCTCCTTCATCTCACATACCTCCCCCTCCTCCACCATATCTCATAATAAGATTATAAGAAGACATTATTACCTTCTCCTCGCTGGACACACTCTCTCCAGCTACAACTACAACACTCTCCCCAGAGCTCTCATTGCTGAGCTACAACAAAATGGCCGCCACGATCACACTGAGGAAAGGAATCCTAAAGCTCAGCGGCCATTTTTTTGTAGACCGGATTTTTTTTTTTTCCCCTAAAGCGGAGTCTGCTTTAGCAGAGCAAAAACAAACAAATAGCACACAGGGCGAAGGAAATGTGACTGTCTCTCCTCTGACGTTCAGTAGAATTGAATTTCAAAAGTTATCCAAAGTGAGAAGGGAAAGAAGTCCTCGACTCAGGGCGGCGCCATTTTGTTGTAGCCCAGTCAGAGGGAGGAAGGAAGGAAGATGCTGTGTAAATCCCAGAATCCTCCTGGTGGAGGTATTCTGTCTGCTCCAGTACCAGGCTGTCTGGATAGAGAAGAGAAGGTAATAATATCTTTTTATGATGATGACAGTAGTATTTTTGATATATATATATATACATACACATATATATATATATACACACCTTTTGTATTTTCTATTTGACTGTGTTTACATTTTCAGCCTCATTCATGCTCTCCAGGTGACCATTCGGGATGGCAGTCAGTTGTGCGGCTTCCATCACCTTGCTGACGGATTGCTTCGTTAAGGCGTTAAGCCATATTGCTGTAATGAGGGGGACCTGCAGGGGACGCTAGAGTGATCCCTGGGGAAAAGTCCATTGGCATTTGCCTGGTCCCAGGAACCACTGGCCGGGCATGCCAGCGACTCATGGCTGTGACGGGGGGGGGTGGGGGGCAGCGTACTTGTCAATCACCCCTCTGTAGGAGAACACCCCTATTTTACAGTCTTCCCTGGGTCCAGCTTGGGCAAAGGGGGCAGCACGCAAATCCCTGCAGAAGCAAAGATCACCAGCTAAATACATTCCAGTTGGATCAACACAAAATGTGTTCAAAGCAGCCACAGCCAGAGTAGAAAAGCCTCTGCCCTGACAGCAAGCTGTGGAGAAGGACACTTGTTCTCTATGTGGAAGCAGTGATATCTCTAAAGAGGTGAATCCCCTACAGGGTCAAACTGTCCAATCAGTAGGGGACTTGAGCTTTGCTGACACGGCAGGGGACCAGAGTAGAAAAACCTGTGCGCTGCCAGCAAGCTGTGGAGAAGGACACTTGTTCTTTGCGTGGAAGCAGTGGTATCTCTAAAGGGGTCCACCCCCCCCTCCTTCTCTGCAGGGTCAGAGATAGAACTGTCCAGCTTGAGCTCCACTGACTGAACAGGGGGCATGAGTAGAAAAACCTGTGCCCTGCCAGCATGCTGTGAAGAAGGACCCTTGCTCTCTCTATGGAAGCAGTTGTAATAGATTTCTTCTGGCCCAAAACCAGAATTTCTTCTGGCCCAAAACCAGAATGTATGTTCTATTCTGACTCTGACCCAAATTCAAAGTGATGTGAATGCATGCACATACCTCCCAACTTTGTAAAGTCCCTTCGCGGGACATTCTGATGTCCCCTCTCCCCTGCCAACCAGAGTTGTTGAGCGGGGGGTGCGGGACAAAGGACTTGCAAAAAAAATAAATAATTTTAAGTGGGGGGGGATTGGGGGGGGGGGGTTGGGGCGCGGCGGGGGGCCGCCGATCGGGGGGGGCATACTAGTGCGCCGATCGCGGGGGGGGGCTCTTACCTGCTGCTGCTCCTCTTCTTCTCTTCATGTTTCCTGCTGTGCGGGAAACATGATAGTCTCGCGGGAGTGCGGGAAGGAGGAGCCTCTGCGGGTAAAACCCGCACAATCCGTGCCAGTTGGGAGGTATGCATGCATGCAAAAAGGATCACACTGGGACACACTGGTCAGTATGAGCTCTCTCTCATCAACAGGGCTGTATTCAAGGTCACAGCCCCTTTATATAAACAAAGTGACATAAGCAAATGTCATCACATATGTGTGTATATAATTGGTTCATCTGTATATGGACCTTTTCCTGTCGACATCTGTTCTGGCCACGATGCTGCATTCCAGAGCTCCGCCGCCATCTTTTAGTAGATGATGGGAGGGGCAGAAAGGAGGGGGTAAAGGAGTGAGGAGTAAGAAAACATCTGTTTCTTGTTGTTATGTAAGGAAATTACTGCTGGCTGGTTATAAGATTACTAATATGTATACATATATATATGTATATATGTGTGTGTGTGTGTGTGTGTGTGTATGTATATATATATATATATATATATATGTATGTATGTATGTATGTATATCGCAACAAGAAAGAAAATAAAAAAGTAAAAATAATAAAGAAGAAAAGAAAATAATAATAATTGAGTGGTTAGAAGAGACATAACATAGTCAACTTATTAGTTCCATCGCAGTGGCCTCTCTAAAGAGATCAACCTCCCCGAAGAGTCAGAGCTAGAACTGGCCAATCAGTGGGGGGCGGGGCTTCAACTTTGCTGACTTGGCAAGACGTTGCCCTGCCAGCAAGCTGTGGAGAAGGATACTTGTTCTTTGTGTGGAAACAGTGGTCTCTCTAAAGAGGTCAAACTCCTCTCCCTCTGCAGAGTCAGAGCTAGAACGGTACAATCAGTTAGGAGTTTGAGCTTCACTGACTCATTAGAAGGCATGAGTAGAAAAGCCTGTGCCCCGCCAGCAAGCTGTGGAGAAGAATACTTGTTCTTTGTGTGGAAGCAGTGGCCTCTCTCAAGAGGTCAAACCCCTCTCCCTCTCTGCAGAGTCAGAACAAGAACTGTCCAACCTTTTGGGAGCATGAGCTTCACTGACTCATTAGAAGGCGTGAGTAGAAAAGCCTGTGCCCCGCCAGCATTCCGTGAAGAAGGGCCACTGCTCTCTATATGGAAGCAGTTGCCTCTCTAAAGAGGTAAAATCCTCCTCCCCTCTGCAGAGTCAGAGCTAGAACTGTCCAATCAGTTGGGAGCTTGAGCTCTGCTGACTGAACAGGGGGCATGAGTAAAAAAGCCTGTGCCCTGCCAGCATGCTGTGAAGCAGGACCCTTGCTCTCTGTATGGAAGCAGTAGCCTCTCTAAAGAGGTCAGCCCCCTGCAGAGTAAAACTGTCCAATTAGTAGGGGACTTGAGCTTTGCTGACGCGGCAGGGGGCCAGAGTAGAAAAACCTGTGCCCTGCCAGCATGCTGTGAAGGACACTTGTTCTTTGTGTGGAAGCAGTGGCCTCTCTAAAGAGGTCAACACCCCCCCTCCCCCTCTGCAGAGTCAAAGCTAGAACTGTGCAATCAGTTGGGAGCTAGAGCTTCACTGACTCAGTAGAAAAGCCTGTGCCCTGCCAGCAAGCTGTGAAGAAGGATCCTTTCTTTCTGTAAGGAAGCAGTAGCTTCTCTAAAGGGGTCAAATCCCCCCGTAGAGAAAACTATAACTGTCCAATCAGTGGGGAGCTTGGGCTTTGCTGATGTGGCAGGGGGCCAGCGTAGAGAAGCCTGCGACCTACCAGCGTACAGTGGAGAAGGACACTTCCTTTCTATGTGGAAGTGGTGGCCTCCCCAAAAGAGGTCAAACGCCCCTGCTGAGTCAGATCTAGAACTGTCCAATCAGTGGGGAGCTTGACTTAGCTGGGGGGGGGGTGTCGGACCTCTGCAGAGAGACCACTGCTTCCACACAGAGAGTCACTTCTCGGTAGCTTCTGGCAGGGCACAGGCTTCTCTACACGGGCTGTGGCTGATTTCTAAAGAAAACCAATTCTAAGGCTTTTAAAGAGCTTTTGTTTCATTGCACCTGCAGTGTCCTTAGCTGATGGAAATAGAAAGTCCAGCGGAGTTAAGAGGTTTTTATTTTTTTCTGTAGCCCCACTGGGACGTTCTGCCCTGACCTTGCTCTGGTCACCACTTGTAAACAAACAAAAAAAAACCTGAATTTTTTTTTTTAAAAAGGAAAAAAAAATGTAAAAATACCATTAAATTTTTAAAATAAAATTTGTCATTTTTTGTCACATTGTTTTGGAAATGGAAATATATATATTTTTTTTACATACTGTCACCGGTCAGTGTCCCTGATCACCGCCACGCCAGTTATATGATGACGATGTACTACACTGGTGACAGTATGTGAGTAAATAAATAAATAAATAAATTACATTTTTTTTTTTTTTTAAGTTCTCCATTTTCCAAAACATTGTGACAAAAAAAAATTTACAACTTCAAAAAACTTGCCGTGCCTCTTACTAAATACCTTGGACTGTCTACTTTGCAAAAAGAGGTCGTTTGGGGGGTATTTGTTAGGGGTCGTCCGATTATTAGACATGTGCGATTCGTTTTGTACGAATCGAAAATTCGTACGAATTTCCAAACATTCGTACATTCGGAAGCATCCGAAATACGAATTTCTATTCTTATGAATTTTATACGAAATTTCATTGACAAATTTAGTTTCGGGAGTGGGAGAGACGGCTCAGACTGGTACTGGTAGTGGATGGGAGATTCAGAATTGGACAAAATAAGAATGTTCGTTAATATCGTTTTTATTATTGTCATAATAATTCCGATTATTCGTTATGATGAAGCTAAAAACCCAGAAAGTCAGCACAGCACAGGGATGGTGGGAGCCCCTCATAATGAGCACAGCACAGGGATGGTGGGTGGGAGCTCCTCATAATGAGCACAGCAGGGGTACAGCCCCAGGAGGAAGTCAGCACAGCACAGGGATGGTGGGAGCCCCTCATAATGAGCACAGCAGGGGTACAGCCCCAGGAGGAAGTCAGCACAGCACAGGGGTGGTGGGAGCCCCTCATAATGAGCACAGCACAGGGGTGGTGGGAGCCCCTCATAATGAGCACAGCACAGGGATGGTGGGAGCCCCTCATAATGAGCACAGCACAGGGATGGTGGGAGCCCCTCATAATGAGCACAGCACAGGGATGGTGGGAGCCCCTCATAATGAGCACAGCACAGGGATGGTGGGAGCCCCTCATAATGAGCACAGCACAGGGATGGTGGGAGCCCCTCATAATGAGCACAGGGGTGGTGGGAGCCCCTCATAATGAGCACAGCACAGGGGTGGTGGGAGCCCCTCATAATGAGCACAGCACAGGGATGGTGGGAGCCCCTCATAATGAGCACAGCACAGGGATGGTGGGAGCCCCTCATAATGAGCACAGCACAGGGATGGTGGGAGCCCCTCATAATGAGCACAGCACAGGGGTGGTGGGAGCCCCTCATAATGAGCACAGCACAGGGATGGTGGGAGCCCCTCATAATGAGCACAGGGGTGGTGGGAGCCCCTCATAATGAGCACAGCACAGGGGTGGTGGGAGCCCCTCATAATGAGCACAGCACAGGGGTGGTGGGAGCCCCTCATAATGAGCACAGCACAGGGATGGTGGGAGCCCCTCATAATGAGCACAGCACAGGGATGGTGGGAGCCCCTCATAATGAGCACAGCACAGGGGTGGTGGGAGCCCCTCATAATGAGCACAGCACAGGGATGGTGGGAGCCCCTCATAATGAGCACAGCACAGGGATGGTGTGAGCCCCTCATAATGAGCACAGCACAGGGATGGTGGGAGCCCCTCATAATGAGCACAGCACAGGGATGGTGTGAGCCCCTCATAATGAGCACAGCACAGGGATGGTGTGAGCCCCTCATAATGAGCACAGCACAGGGATGGTGGGAGCCCCTCATAATGAGCACAGCACAGGGATGGTGTGAGCCCCTCATAATGAGCACAGGGGTGGTGGGAGCCCCTCATAATGAGCACAGCACAGGGGTGGTGGGAGCCCCTCATAATGAGCACAGCACAGGGGTGGTGGGAGCCCCTCATAATGAGCACAGCACAGGGGTGGTGGGAGCCCCTCATAATGAGCACAGCACAGGGATGGTGGGAGCCCCTCATAATGAGCACAGCACAGGGGTGGTGGGAGCCCCTCATAATGAGCACAGCACAGGGATGGTGGGAGCCCCTCATAATGAGCACAGCACAGGGATGGTGTGAGCCCCTCATAATGAGCACAGCACAGGGATGGTGGGAGCCCCTCATAATGAGCACAGCACAGGGGTGGTGGGAGCCCCTCATAATGAGCACAGCACAGGGATGGTGGGAGCCCCTCATAATGAGCACAGCACAGGGATGGTGTGAGCCCCTCATAATGAGCACAGCACAGGGATGGTGGGAGCCCCTCATAATGAGCACAGCACAGGGGTGGTGGGAGCCCCTCATAATGAGCACAGCACAGGGATGGTGGGAGCCCCTCATAATGAGCACAGCACAGGGGTGGTGGGAGCCCCTCATAATGAGCACAGCACAGGGATGGTGGGAGCCCCTCATAATGAGCACAGGGGTGGTGGGAGCCCCTCATAATGAGCACAGCACAGGGATGGTGGGAGCCCCTCATAATGAGCACAGCACAGGGATGGTGGGAGCCCCTCATAATGAGCACAGCACAGGGATGGTGTGAGCCCCTCATAATGAGCACAGCACAGGGATGGTGGGAGCCCCTCATAATGAGCACAGCACAGGGGTGGTGGGAGCCCCTCATAATGAGCACAGGGGTGGTGGGAGCCCCTCATAATGAGCACAGCACAGGGATGGTGTGAGCCCCTCATAATGAGCACAGCACAGGGATGGTGGGAGCCCCTCATAATGAGCACAGCACAGGGATGGTGGGAGCCCCTCATAATGAGCACAGGGGTGGTGGGAGCCCCTCATAATGAGCACAGCACAGGGGTGGTGGGAGCCCCTCATAATGAGCACAGCACAGGGGTGGTGGGAGCCCCTCATAATGAGCACAGCACAGGGGTGGTGGGAGCCCCTCATAATGAGCACAGCACAGGGATGGTGGGAGCCCCTCATAATGAGCACAGCACAGGGGTGGTGGGAGCCCCTCATAATGAGCACAGCACAGGGATGGTGGGAGCCCCTCATAATGAGCACAGCACAGGGATGGTGTGAGCCCCTCATAATGAGCACAGCACAGGGATGGTGGGAGCCCCTCATAATGAGCACAGCACAGGGATGGTGGGAGCCCCTCATAATGAGCACAGCACAGGGGTGGTGGGAGCCCCTCATAATGAGCACAGCACAGGGATGGTGGGAGCCCCTCATAATGAGCGCAGGGGTGGTGGGAGCCCCTCATAATGAGCACAGCACAGGGGTGGTGGGAGCCCCTCATAATGAGCACAGCACAGGGGTGGTGGGAGCCCCTCATAATGAGCACAGCACAGGGGTGGTGGGAGCCCCTCATAATGAGCACAGCACAGGGATGGTGGGAGCCCCTCATAATGAGCACAGCACAGGGGTGGTGGGAGCCCCTCATAATGAGCACAGCACAGGGATGGTGGGAGCCCCTCATAATGAGCACAGGGATGGTGGGAGCCCCTCATAATGAGCACAGCACAGGGATGGTGGGAGCCCCTCATAATGAGCACAGCACAGGGATGGTGGGAGCCCCTCATAATGAGCACAGCACAGGGATGGTGGGAGCCCCTCATAATGAGCACAGCACAGGGATGGTGGGAGCCCCTCATAATGAGCACAGCACAGGGGTGGTGGGAGCCCCTCATAATGAGCACAGGGATGGTGGGAGCCCCTCATAATGAGCACAGCACAGGGATGGTGTGAGCCCCTCATAATGAGCACAGCACAGGGATGGTGGGAGCCCCTCATAATGAGCACAGCACAGGGGTGGTGGGAGCCCCTCATAATGAGCACAGCACAGGGATGGTGGGAGCCCCTCATAATGAGCACAGCACAGGGGTGGTGGGAGCCCCTCATAATGAGCACAGCACAGGGATGGTGGGAGCCCCTCATAATGAGCACAGCACAGGGGTGGTGGGAGCCCCTCATAATGAGCACAGGGATGGTGGGAGCCCCTCATAATGAGCACAGCACAGGGATGGTGGGAGCCCCTCATAATGAGCACAGCACAGGGATGGTGGGAGCCCCTCATAATGAGCACAGCACAGGGATGGTGGGAGCCCCTCATAATGAGCACAGCACAGGGATGGTGGGAGCCCCTCATAATGAGCACAGCACAGGGGTGGTGGGAGCCCCTCATAATGAGCACAGGGATGGTGGGAGCCCCTCATAATGAGCACAGCACAGGGATGGTGGGAGCCCCTCATAATGAGCACAGCACAGGGGTGGTGGGAGCCCCTCATAATGAGCACAGGGATGGTGGGAGCCCCTCATAATGAGCACAGCACAGGGATGGTGGGAGCCTCTCATAATGAGCACAGCACAGGGGTGGTGGGAGCCCCTCATAATGAGCACAGGGATGGTGGGAGCCCCTCATAATGAGCACAGCACAGGGATGGTGGGAGCCTCTCATAATGAGCACAGCACAGGGATGGTGGGAGCCCCTCATAATGAGCACAGCACAGGGATGGTGGGAGCCCCTCATAATGAGCACAGCACAGGGATGGTGGGAGCCCCTCATAATGAGCACAGCACAGGGATGGTGGGAGCCCCTCATAATGAGCACAGCACAGGGATGGTGGGAGCCCCTCATAATGAGCACAGCACAGGGATGGTGGGAGCCCCTCATAATGAGCACAGCACAGGGGTGGTGGGAGCCCCTCATAATGAGCACAGGGATGGTGGGAGCCCCTCATAATGAGCACAGCACAGGGATGGTGGGAGCCCCTCATAATGAGCACAGGGATGGTGGGAGCCCCTCATAATGAGCACAGCACAGGGATGGTGGGAGCCCCTCATAATGAGCACAGCACAGGGATGGTGGGAGCCCCTCATAATGAGCACAGCACAGGGATGGTGGGAGCCCCTCATAATGAGCACAGCACAGGGATGGTGGGAGCCCCTCATAATGAGCACAGCACAGGGATGGTGGGAGCCCCTCATAATGAGCACAGCACAGGGATGGTGGGAGCCCCTCATAATGAGCACAGCACAGGGATGGTGGGAGCCCCTCATAATCAGCACAGCACAGGGATGGTGGGAGCTCCTCATAATCAGCACAGCACAGGGATGGTGGGAGCCCCTCATAATGAGCACAGCACAGGGATGGTGGGAGCCCCTCATAATGAGCACAGCACAGGGATGGTGGGAGCCCCTCATAATGAGCACAGCACAGGGATGGTGGGAGCCCCTCATAATGAGCACAGCACAGGGATGGTGGGAGCCCCTCATAATGAGCACAGCACAGGGATGGTGGGAGCCCCTCATAACGAATGTTCATAATTGTTACAAAAAGTTAACGAATCTAACGAAAATTCGTATTTCGTACGACGCGAATCCAAATTGAATTTCGGACACGAATTCCGAAAAAACGAATTTTCGTCTAATACGAAACTAAACAAATTTATTGACGGCGCACATGTCTACCGATTATCGGTGCGGCCGATATAATTTTTTTTGAAGCAGTGGTATCAGTCACAAAACTTACCGATTATTGCTTCAAGGGTTTGTACCGGGGTGATGCTGCAGGCATCACCCTGGTACCGTTCTTTAGAGCGGATGGTCAGCTAGCTTGCAACCAATGCGGCTCAGCAACCTTCTGCCGCTTGCCCGGGCTCTTCCGTCCCACCGGGAAACCCAAGCCACCAGCCAGCACGTCCGCCGACTGGCCCGAAGTCATGACATCACTTCCCGGATTACTGGCATCTTAAAGGCGCCAGTTTAAAAAAATAGAAAGTATTCAAAAGTGCCGATCTTGACGTTTTTGAATACTTTCAAGTGCAGAGGACGGGGTTTGGGGTCTTATAGACACCAGATTCCTCCATAAAGAGGACCTGTCACTGCCTATTACTGTCACAAGGGATGTTTACATTCCTAGTGACGGCAATAAAAGTGTGAGAATAAAAAATTTAAATGTACAGAATATCGGCACCCGATATTGGCTATCGGCCTGAAAGGCAGCCGAAAAATCAGTATCATATCGGCTCTGAAATACCTATATCGATCGATCCTTAACCACTTAAAGTGGATGTAAAGCCACTCTCATCCTTTCTAAACTACTGCCATAGTGCTGATCTATAAGGATATAGATGCCTCCTGCATGTATCCTTATCTGTCAAATGTCTCCCCTCTGTCTGTTATAAGAACGGAAAAACTGCAGATTCTGTGGGTGGATCTGTTGTCCGGAGCTCGGTGGGCGGAGTCGTGATGTCAGCAGACTCCCCGCCCACCTCTACACTCCCCTTGTCAACATGCATTTTCTCCTGTGTATTCCTTCTGCTATGATCACTAACATCCAGTCAAAATCCAGAAAAGTAACCACATGACTTCAGAAAAGGAGGTGGGGGGTGGGAATTAAGAAATAATGCCTGTCTAAAGCTAGTGCACGACATATGTAAATAACCTGTCACTCAAAGCAAGGGGGCGGAACGGACAAAGGTTTTTCTCTTTTTGTCCGTTTTATCTCGCTGAACAATAAGAGGATTGCTCAGAGCTGGATTAACTCTTTGTGGCAAGACCTGGCACAAATGATAATAAATCTTTTGCCGCGTACACACGATCGTGATTCACGGCGGTGAAAACACCGCCGTGAATCACGGCATGAAAAAAAAAGAAAAACGAGGGAACGGCATGTTCCCCCACACACGACCGTTTTTCCCGTCATTTTTTTCTTTGTCGAGAAAAACGAGCGTGTGTGGGCTCCGTGGCAGTGATTCCCTATGGGAAAGCTGCCGCGGGAAAAAAATGCTGGAAAAAACGATGAGAAAAATTAGAACATGTTCTAATTTTTCTCATCGTGATTAATGCCGTTTTTCCCGTCGGGAAAAACGGCAAAAAGCCCACAGACGATCGTTTTTCTCGTCCAAAGGAAAAAATGTCATTTTTCCCCGACGGGAAAAATGATCGTGTGTACGCGGCATTATACTCTACATTGTGACTGCAAAAAAAATAAAAAAACATTTCGGGTTTACATCCACTTTGAGGCCCGGAAGATTTGCCCCCTTAATGACCAGGCCATTTTTTACGATACGGCACTGCGTCTCTTTAACTGACAATTGCGCCGTCGTGCCACTCTATACCCAAACAAAATTGATGTCCTTTTTTCCCCAAAATAGAGCCTTCTTTTGGTGGTATTTGATCACCTCTGCGGTTTTTATTTTTTATTTTTTGCGCTATAAACAAAAAAAGGAGCGACCATTTTGAAAAAAAAAATATTTTTTAACTTTTTGCTATAATAAATACCCCCCCCCCCCCAAAAAATAAAAAAAAATAAAAATACATTTCTTTATCAGTTTAGGCCGATATTTATTCTTCTACATATTTTTGGTAAAAAGTAAAAATCGCAATAAGCGTATATTGATTGGTTTGCGCAAAAGTTGTTACGTCTACAAAATAGGGGATAGATTTATGGCATTTTTATTATTATTATTATTATTATTATTATTTTTTACTAGTAATGGCGGTGATCAGCGATTTTTAGTGGAACTGTGACATTGCGGCGGACAGATCGGACACTTTTGAGGGACCATTAAAATTTATACAGCGATCAGAGCTGAAAATAGTCACTGATTGCTGTATAAATGTCGCTGGCAGGGAAGGGGTTAACACTAGGGGGTGATCAAGGGGTTAAATGTGTTTCCTGGGAGGTGTTGCTAACTGTATGGGGGCTGGGCTGACTGGAGGAGGAGAGAGATCGCTGTGTCTAATCACTAGGAACAGACAATCTCTCTCCTCCCCTGACAGAACAGGGATATGTTTGTTTACACTGACTGATCCCCATTCTGCCTGTCTCTAGAGCGATCACGGGTGGCTGGCGGACATCGATGTCCGCTGGATCCACTGGTTGGCCCCCCCGCTCGTGATTGGGCGCGCGCGCCCACAAATCGCCATGTACGCGCCCGACGTACAATGACGGCGATTCGCGCAGGCGATCGGTAACTAGCTAGTATTTGTACTGTCCTGAAATTTTCGGGCCTCAAGAAATGAGATCAGGACATCAGGATTGATCAATTTTCAGATATACCGTATATACTCGAGTATAAGCCAACCCGAATATAAGCCGAGGCACCTAATTTTACCACAAGAAAAGGGAAAACTTATTGACTCGAGTATAAGCCTAGGGTGTGCATCTGCATGCCTCACTTTGCCTCACTTTGCCCATGTGCATGCCTCACTGTGCCCATGCCTCACTGGGCCCGTGCCTCATTGGGCCCGTGCCTCACTGGGCCCATGCCTCTCTGTGTCCATGCCTCTCTGTGTCCATGCCTCTCTGTGTCCATGCCTCACTGTGTCCATGCCTCACTGTGTCCATGCCTCACTGTGTCCATGCCTCTCTGTGTCCATGCCTCACTGTGTCCATGCCTCACTGTGCCCATGCCTCACTGTGTCCATGCCCATGCCTCACTGTGTCCATGCCCATGCCTCACTGTGTCCATGCCTCACTGTGCCCAATCTCCCTACCTGATCTCCGGCGCTGTGTGACTAGACTGACGTTTAACATGGGAGTCTATGGAAGGGGTGCCCGGCTTTGAAAAATCGGTGCTCCCCGGACGTAGGTCCCCTGGCCAACAAACTTTTTACACTTGTAGATGAAGAGTGGGGCTACATGTGTGCCAAGTTTGGGGTCCAGGGGACCTAGGGCTGGCCAGTACCGGGTCCCCAAAATCACCGGAGAAATTACTGTTTAACATGGGAGTCTATTAAAGGGATGCCCGGTTTTGAAAAATTGGTGCTCCCCGGCCGTAGGTCCCCCGGACAAAACACTTCGCACACTTGTAGAGGAAGAGTGGGGCTACATGTGTGCCAAGTTTGGGGTCCAGAGGACCTACGGCTGGCCAGGGTCAGGCGCACAAAGTTGAACAAAATTCGAAGTGTGACAGCGATGAAAGCTGAATGTTGACCTGGGCAAGAAGGGGGTGAAAGTTCCCGATATTGAAGTGGTTAACTTTTCAAAATTTCCAAAAAAAAATGAATTTTACTTTTGATGGCTGAATCAGGGACACAACCCAAACTAGTAAAATCAGCCTTTGCTGTATGGTTACTGGGCCAGTTCGGGATAAGATAAGAAGTTTGGAGATCCAGAAGGGTCTTCCTGAAGACCTGGTCCTTTTCTGAGCTGGTAGTTCCAGTTGAGGGGACTTGAGTAATAGTTTGTTAATTTTAGTCACTCCGTTGTGGGAAAAGGTTGCCACCATCCCTAATCACAACTAGTATACTTTTTTTAACATATATGGGATTTTGAAGGCAACCAAACCAACTAAACCATATGGTTTTCTTTAGTTGGTTTGGTTGCCTTCAAAAACCCATATGCCGCGTACACGCGATCGGAAATTCCGACAAGAAAAGTCCGATGTGAGCTTTTGGTCGAAAATTCCGACCGTGTGTATGCTCCATCTGACTTTTGCTGTCGGAATTTCCGCCAACAAAAGATTGAGAGCAAGTTCTCTATTTTTCCGATCGTCTGTAGCAATTCCGACGCGCAAAATTCCTACGCATGCTCGGAAACAATTCAACGCACGCTTGGAAGCATTGAACTTAATTTTCTCGGCTCGTCGAACCGCGTTCTTGACGGTCGAAAGTTCAGAGAACTTTTGTGTGACCGTGTGTATGCATGCCAAGCTTGAGCGGAATTCCGTCGGAAAAAACATCCAAGGTCTTTCCGACGGAAATTCCGATCGTGTGTACGCGGCATTAGAGTAATAGTTTGGACTAGAGGTCGACCGATATGGGTTTTTCTCTGGCCGATGCCGATACTTTGAAATTGGGGCGGCCGATATATGTTGCCGATTTTTGCGGCCGATGTTTTAGGCCGATTTTTTTTTTTTCTCTTCATCTCAGAAAATCTAGGGTGGAGAGGTGGGGAGGAGGTTATTGTTTAGGGTAGAGAGGTGGGGTGCAGCCTATCAGTGTCCATCAGTGCCACCTCATTAGTGCCCACCAGTTCAGCCTGTCAGTGCAGCCCACCAGTGCCACCTCATTAGTGCCCACCAGTGCAGCCTATCGGTGCCAACCAGTGCATCTCATTAGTGTCCATCAGTGCCCCACCAGTGCATCTCATCAGTGCCCCACCAGTGCATCTCTTCAGTGCCCCACCAGTGCATCTCTTCAGTGCCCCACCAGTGCATCTCTTCAGTGCCCCACCAGTACAGCTCATCAGTGCCCCACCAGTACAGCTCATCAGTGCCCACCAGTCTAGTACAGTTTATCAGTGCCTACTAGTACAGCTCAAAATGCCACCTCCACCAGCGGAGCGCTCCTGGCTCCATTCCGTCCCCTCGCATGGCCAAAGACAGCTCCATACATCCCCTGACATGCTGCGCGTCCTGCTTCTGCCTCCAGACTACAAACCCCAGAATGCAGCGCGGCCAGTAACAGCCAATCGGCGGCCGCCGCTGCCGACTTCATCCACTGGGGGAAAAAAAAAAAGTCAGCAGGCAGCGGCGGTGATAGCAGCCGTTTAAAATAGACGGATAGATGGTGGGCGGCCGGGGGGGGGGGGGGATTTTCACCCAGCACGCCCCTGCCTCAGATCCCCCACAAATCGGCCCTTTTTTTACATAATAATCGGCTGATGCCCATTTCTCTAAAAAGGCGAAATATCGGCCGATATATCGGTCGACCTCTAGTTTGGACCAGAGCAGTTCCAGGTAAATCCATCTAGGAACAGCCCCAATGGCAAACCAGGACATTCTGGTGGAGATGTGGCTTCTCTTTGGCCCAAGAACACCTTATGCCGCGTACACATGACCGTTTTTCATGACGAGAAAAATGCCATTTTTTTTATTTGGTCATTAAAAACGATCGTGTGTGGGCCCCAGAGCATTTTTCGCGACGTGAAAAATGGGTAATAAAAATTTGGAACATGGTCTATTTTTTTCTTGTCGTTTTTCACGTTGTCGTTTTTCTCGTAGGTGAAAAACGGCCGTGTGTAGGCTTTAACGACGTGAAAAAAACGCGCATGCTCAGAAGCAAGTTATGAGACGGGAGCGCTCGTTCTGGTAAAACTAACGTTCAGAATGGAGATAGCACATTCGTCACGCTGTAACGGACTGAAAAGCACGAGGCTGAAAAGCGCGAATCGTCTCTCACCAAACTTTAATAACGCGAGGATCAGCAAAAGCAGCCCAAAGGGTGGCGCCATCGAATGGAACTTCCCCTTTATAGTGCCGTCGTACGTTTCGTACGTCACCGCGCTTTGCTCGAGCATTTTTTTTTCACGATAGTGTGCAGGCAAGGCAGGCTTGAGAAGAATCACATCGAGAAAAACGTCGTTTTTTTCAATGACATTAAAAACAGTCATGTGTACGCGGCATTAGCATTACTTTGGGAGAATAAAGAAAAGGGTGTGCAGCGCTATATAGTGATAAACCAAACACAGTATTAAATATATGAACTAAAAAATACTGAGTGTTAAATATAAGTGGAATTAAATGAATAAATAAAACACTTATAACATATGTGAACACCAAAATGTGAATAATGGTGAACAATATAAGACAAACAATAATAGAATAAGGCGGTTAAGCATATCAAATGATGTGAAAAAAATATTAAAAAATCACAAAAATAATAATAATAATAAAATATGTAGGTAGTGGTGAAAAAATAAGAAAACTAAGGCAGAGTCCAGAAAGTGCCCCCTTGACTATAAAAACAAAGTACCAATGCTGAGCGAGAATAAAAAACAATGAGTCAGTGTCCTTCCAAAATAAGGTATAAGGAAATCAGGTGGAAAGGTGATCGCGAGAAGTGTAATCCTCCGTCCAGATTACAGAACACCCAGAGTGTGAGCAAATGATCTGCTTACCAGATAAAAAAGACCACTCATGCGGTCTCACCAGGCACAGGGATATCCAGGTCTCCCAAAAACCTATGCTGTGGCTCAAGGCTGCAGGATACGGTATCACTCAAAGATAAAAAGAATAAACCCTCATAAGTGTAGTACTGATTGACTTCAGTTTAATGAAAGTAAAAAAGTTGCACTTACAAGAAGGCATATACAAATGCGTGGTGTGTGTTTAAAAACAGGAACGGCGTCTCCTCGGGCTTCCTCTGCCTGTTCAGTGCCGTGACGTGACCATCGACCTCAAACAATGCAATGACGTCAGAGTCAGCAGCCTACCCTACGCACGTTTCGTCGCAACAGGACGTCGTCTGGGGATTGGCTTACTTTGGAAGAGCTGATGCCCTGGAGGAGATATCTACTTTGGTCTACTGACCCCTCTTTAGAATAGGAAAACTGATAGTAGATGATGGTTCAACTCCTTGGTCCTGTTCTCTAGGGCAAAAGAAATGGCATACATCCATTGTAATTAGATTTTTTTATTTTTTTTTATATATTTTTTTGATCAGAGCCCAATGGTTTTTCAAGACTGAACTAAGCATGATGGAGAACTGGCCATCCCGCTTATCACCGGGTAAGAGGAGACTTTCATTTCAGGAGAGAAGAGTATTGAGGATCCACCTAGATAGACACATCCTCTGATATAAAGACATAGAAACAATGTATTCAGTCAGTGTGTGTGTGTTTCCTACAGATGGATCCAGTAATGGGAACCCACCAGAGAGATGTCCCCGTCCTCTGTATTCCCGGGACTCCACACAGGAACATCAGGAGATCCCTCAGGAAGATCAGAAGATCATGCGGGACTATCAGGTAAATTAAGTTGCGGATTTCAAAAACATAAGAATCGTTTCTGCGTTGGGAACGTGTCTTGAGTACACTTTGATCTTGACTTGTAAATCAGATCTGTTTGCAGAGGTATATGTGGTGTGCTTTATGTCTTCTCCAGAGCGACGGCCTGATTGTTGTGAAAGTTGAAATGAAAGAGGAGGAAGAGGAGGAGATGAATCCAAGGAAAGATGATCCGTGTAAGAAGAAGAAAATTCCTCCAGAGATCGGCACAGGTGAGTAATAAACACTAAAGCCGGCCATACACGGTTCGAATTTCGAAATAATTTTCTTTCCAAAGTCGTATCAAAGAATTTTCGTACGAATTTCGCACCGTTAGTGGGCTGCAGCAACACCCGATTTTCGTGCGGCAATCAAATTTCAGGAATCCAAATTTTTTGAAAAACTAACGATTTTCTGATCAATGATGGGAGAATCGTGCGAGAAATGTAATAGAAAAAAAAATGCGCATGTGCAAGAAAAGAATATTCCCGGAGAGAAAAGAATATTCCCAGCAACATGAAGGTTTGGTCGGCCGAATTTCGAAAATCAATGGTGGCGTCATCAGATCACAAAAAAAAACAAAAAAAAACGTTTTGATTTTGAAAAGGAAATTCGTTCGAAATTTGACCGTGTATGGCCTGCTTAAATCCAGAAAATAGTCCTTGTTGAGTCACTACAACAATCTCTTCTTCTCCCAACTCCTCTGTAAGTAGACAGTAATAGAGGGACGGTTTGTCCCCAGTGGGGGAATCAGGAGCCATCAGCCTCTGTTAGGGTTTGCTTACGCTTGCTGAATGCCAGTCAAAGCTCCTGTCACTAAATAAAGTGGTTACCTTACAGTCCTGTTCACATGTTGTGTTTGCTTTGCTTCAAAAATGATACCATATGTGGCTTTCCTGGTGCTTCAAAGCATCTCCAAAGCCTCCATAGAAGTTTGACAGCACTCACTAACAGCACATGAAGCTTTTGAGAGGCTTTTATTCAGCGTTCACTTCGCTTTGGTTTGGAGGTATTGCAGTTATGAGATATCCCAGGATGCACTGGGAAACCAACAAGCGAACCGGAAAGACGTCATCAGCAGACACTTCCGGTTCATGTGTATATATTCTGGGAGTGTCTGGTGTAGACGTCACATCTGGTGTGGAGCGCGGAGCAGCAGGAAGGTGAGCGGAGTCCGGAGTGGAGCGGAGCAACTAGCAGACGGCACACGTGGTGTGCAACATGGGAACACTATAGAAGAAGGTGAGCGGGGACCAGAGTGAGTGGACTGAGCAGCAGAGGATCAGCAGGGCTGGGGGACCGGATCAGCAGAAACTAGCAGATGGTTACATGTGGTGAGCAGCGTGGGAGCAATATAGTGTTAGGTGAGAGAGAGGAGGATCAGCAGAGCTGGGGGTCACTAATGAGTTTGGGATCACCAGAGCTGGGGGTTACTACTGAAAAGGGGATCAAGCAAAGCTGTGAGTACTACTGAGCAGGGGATCTGCTGATTGATGGTATTAATAAGCTGCGGAATGGGGATAGTGATGAGTTGGAGATCTGCTGAACAGGGGTTCTAATGAGCTGAGGTTTTTTTTTGGCCTCTTTAAAACAAAAAGAAAATAAACACACTTAGGGCATTTGCCAAGCTTCATTAAAGCTTCAAAAAAGTATCACTGAAGCATTAAAAAAGCATGTTGAAGCAGTAGGCACTTTAATGTGTAATAAAGTCGAAGCAAATGTAAATGAGCCCATAGGAAGGTTTACCCTACTTTACCCTTGGAAAGACATGATGGAAAGACGTAATCAGCAATCACTTCCGGTTCATGTGTATATATTCTGCGAGTGTCTGGTGCAGACGTCACATCTGGTGTGCAGCATGGAGCAGCAGAAAGGTGAGCGGGGTCTGGAGTGGAGTGGCGCAACTAGCATACGGCACACAAGATGTGCAACATGGGAACGCTATAGCAGAAGGTGAGTGGGGAGAGTGAGTACTGAGCGGCAGAGAATCAGCAGAGCTGGGGGACCCAAGCAGGAGAAACTAGCCGATGGTTACACATGAGCCGCATGTGAGCAATATAGTGGGAGGTGAGCGGGGACTGGAGAGAGAGGAGGATCAGTAGAGCTGGGGGTTACTACTGAGCGGGGGATCAGCAGATCTGGGGGTTACTACTGAGTGGGGGATCAGCAGAGCTGGGGGTTACTGCTGAGCAGGGCATCTGCTGAACAATGGTATAAGCTGGTGACCTGTATGAGGGTACTAGTGAGCTGGGGATTTTTTTGTACAGGTGTCCCCATTTCAACTCACTGAAAGTGCTGGTGACAAATGTAATGGTCACCAAGGCCAATAGAGAGTCTTGATAACTTGCAACTGACCACTGTTTTTCTTATCCTGAATCTTTGTATTTTTTTCATGGTCCAGAATATGGGAAACGAAAAAAGGATGGGGATGTGAGGGCAATTGCTTAAGCTGACCAGACACCCACCCCAGAGAATTTCCTTTCCCTTCCCTCCCTCCCCCCCCCACCTCCCAACACTAACCTTTCCCCCAGCGGGCCCCCCCCTTCCCTTCTCTTCCTTTCTCCGCTATTTTTCCTCCCCCCCCCCCATTCCTCTCCAACCCCCCCCCCCCCAATTTTCTGCTCCTTCTCCCTTCTCCCCCCCCCCCCCACTGTATTCCTTCCCTTTCCAACCCTCCTCTCCCTTTTTTCTCCCCTCCCTCTAATTGTCCCTCTCCCTCCCCCCCTTCCCCTTTATCCCCTTCCTTACTATATGTCTCTCTCCCTCTCCCATTCCCCCACCCTTCTGTCACCCTATCACCCCCCCGGAGATCCACCTAAAGACGTTACCACAGTCTGGGAATTATACTGGTCCAATTATAATCAATCTTTGGTATGTATCATAAGTTGTATTCTTTTAATCAGCTTGTGTCACGTACAATCCTCCTTGTTCGCCACGAAGGGGAACCTTTTTCGAGTGGCCTGTTCACATAGTCGGCCTTTACCGTTTGGGTGAGCGGATCTCTACATTACCTGCTGTGTGATTATGTTTGCATCGATTGTATTGCACTGTATTTGCCCTGTATCTTTTATTTTTTTATCAATAGGTGAAGATTTATTTGTCATTCATAAATTATTACTTTGGGTGAATTCTATGTTCAGGAGGTTTCCCCGGAGTCCAGTATAGCGGAGCAAGGAATGTAACGACTGAAGGATACGTTGGATAAGAAAGACAAAATTGGACAGTTGAGAATATTTTTTAGACACTTCAACATTAGTCACCATAACTGTTCTTTTTTTTATTTTTATTTATTGGAAAATTGTTAAAATTCAACACACACCCACGTTGGTGCCTGCCTTACTGTGTCCATTCCTTACTGTGTCCATTCCTTACTGTGCCCATGCCTCACTGTGCCCATGCCTCACTGTGCCCGTGCCTCACTGTGTCCGTGCCTCACTGTGTCCGTGCCTCACTGTGTCCGTGCCTCACTGTGTCCGTGCCTCACTGTGTCCGTGCGTCTGTGCCTCACTGCATCCGTGCCTCATTGCGTCCGTGCCTCACTGCGTCCATGCCTCACTGTGCCTCACTGTGTCCATGCCTCACTGTGCCCACGCCTCACTGTGTCCATGTGCCTGCCTCACTGTGTCCATGCCTCACTGTGTCCATGCCTCACTGTGTCCATGCCTCACTGTGTCCATGTGCCTGCCTCACTGATCCTCACTGTGCCCATGCCTCACTGTGCCTATGCCTCACTGTGCCCAATCTCCCTACCTGATCTCCGGCGCTGTGTGACTAGACTGACATTTTGAAAAATCGGTGCTCCCCGACTGTAGGTCCCCTGGACCACAAGCTTTGCAAAATTATAGACGAAGCATGTGGCTAAATGTGTGCCAAGTTTGGGGCCCAGGGGACCTAGGGCCGGCCAGTACTGGGTCCCCAAATTCACCGAAGAAATTACCGTTTAACATGGGAGTCTATGGAAGGTGTGCCCGGCTTTGAAAAATTGGTGCTCCACGGCCGTAGGTCCCCCGGACAACAAGCTTTGCACACTTATAGAGGAAGAGTGAGGCTACATGGGTGACATGTTTGGGGTCCAGGGGACCTACGGCTGGCTGGGGTCAGGCGCACAAAGTTGAAGATGGACACAGACTCGAGTATAAGCCGAGGGGGGCATTTTCAGCACAAAAAAATGTGCTGAAAAACTCGGCTTATACTCGAGTATATACGGTACATCCCATAGTTTGTAGACTCTATAACTTTCCTACAGGAGTAGAGGAAGAGTGGGGCTACATGTGTGCCAAGTTTGGCCGGGATCACGCGCACAAAGGTGAAGATGGACACAGACTTGTGTATAAGCCGAGGGGGGAATTTTCAGCACAAAAAAATGTGCTGATAAAACTGGCTTATGCTCGAGTATATACGGTAATACAAAAATAAATAAACATACATATTTCAAAAATTTTCACTTTACCCATTTCCCATGTCCCCCCCCCCCCTCCCCCCGTCACATCATCCTTACCCTCCCCATTTACCCCGTATCTTAATGTAATATTTGTTTCATAGACAACTCCTCCTGAAGAAGCGGTTGCACTCTGCGAAACTAGTTGAGGAAAGACCTGTCTATCTCCACTTCAATAGTGGAAATTTGTCAGTTTTTGTATGTTATTATATTTTATGTGTATTAAACTCATTTTTATACCAAAACAATATTGTTTTGTATCAGTACCGAGATAGTCCATTACAATTCTCTGGGGTGGGTGTCTGGTCAGCTTCAGCAATTGCCCTCACATTCCCATCCTGTTTTTGTTTCCCTATATCAATTTGGATGATGGTACTATATTATGGTTCATTATATTATTCTATGTGAGGCTATACTCAAAACGTTTGCATGGTCCAGAATCCAGATATCCCAGAAGTGAAATGATTATACATTTGTGTCTCTCTTTGTGTTTCCTACAGATGGATCCGACAACAGAAACACCCCAGAGAGATGTCCCAGTCCTGTTTCGTCCCGGGACTCCACGCTGGAAGATCAGACCACCTCAGATGAGTATCAAGTAGGTGGATCTCAGGGGCCTGTGAAATAACATAAGGAGTCTACATTTGTGGAGAGAAACAAAGTAGCCAAGGCTCTACATGACTTGTATGTTGGTCTGTATAAAGACCATATCCTGTGTAACTTTACCTACCGCAGGTTTATTTTTTATTTTTTTATCTTTGATGCTATTCAAACTTTATTTATATCATTTGATTGGCTCTACTTTTATTCAGGATGAAAATCTGATCACCATCAAAGTTGAGGTCAAAGATGAAGAAGATGAAAAGACGGTGAGGGGAGACAAGCCGCGTAAGGAGGAGGAAGTTCCCCCGGAGATCAGCACGGGTGAGGAACAAACACTAAATCCAGAGAAGAGTCCCAGATCCTCCTTGTTCAGTCACTACAACAATCTCTTCCCCCCCCCCCTCCTCTGTCAGTAGACAGTAATGGGGAGACAGTATGTGCCCAGTGGGGGAGTCTGGAGCCATCAGCCTCTATTAGACTCCGGCTCTCCTTACAGGTCGGTCAAAGGCTTCAGGTGGAACTAAACCCTCCTTTCGTTTTCAGCCAAGGAAGCTGCAATTTTGGCCTCTGTTTAATCTTCAACTGCCCCCATTGTGTACTTTTTTAAATCAGAGGTCCTTGAAAATAAATTGGTGGGTTTTGCAGTTTTTTTATGTCACAGCAGTTTTTCAAACCAATTTTTTTGGGGGAAAAAATCACTTTTTTGAATCTTAATGCAAAAAAGCACAACACATAACCCAATTTTTTTGTACAGTGGAACCTTGGTTTACGAGTAACGTGGTTAACGAGCATTTTGAAAGACAAGCAACTTTTTTTTTTAAATTCTGACTCGGTTTGCGAGTGTTCAGAATTCAAGCTAATGGGGTGTGCAGTACCGCATTTGGCCTGAGGTGCGGGGGCGCCAGAGCCGATCGGAGCCGTTCCCGGGTCTTTCCGAGGTCAGCCGAGCTGTCCCCGGGCCTTTTCGAGTGTTTCTGAGGCTCTCCGGCGCCCCCCCACCTCTCGCCACATGCGGTATTGAATGCCATTGAAGTCAATGCGGAACAAATTATTTTTGTTTCCATTGACTTCTATAGGGAAACTCGCTTTGATATGCGAGTGCTTTGGATTGCGAGCATTCTGGAACGGATTATGCTTGTAATCCAAGGTTCCACTGTAAATATAAAAGATGATGATACGTTGAGTATATAGATACCAAACATGTCATGATTTAAAATTGCGCACGCCCGCGCAATGGCGACAAGCGAAGTAAATTTTATTATCCATAGGTGACGCTTTGAAAGCCTTTACAGGTTACCATTTTAGAGTTACAGAGGAGGTCCGGTGCTAGAATTACTGCCCATGATCTGACGTTTGCGGAGATACCTCACATGTGTGGGACGATTGCTGTTTGTGTGCGTTCGGGACCGACGGGTGCGCTCACCTTTGTGTGGGGGTTACGGGGGCCATTTAAAAAAAAAAATAATAATGTTTTTTTTGTTTTTTTTTTTTTACACTGTCGCTTACATTTTTATTTATTTTTTTGATCACATTTATTTCTGTCACAAGCAAACATTGCTTGTGACAGTGATAGTCATGTGACAGGTCCTCTTTATGGAAAGATCTTGGGTCTATAAGACCCCAGGTCCCTTTGCCCATAAAAGCATTTGATCACGCCATGATTGGTGTGATAAAATGCTTTTGATTCTTAAAAATGGCACCGTTTACATCCAGGGAAAACCGTAAGTGATATCAGGTCATCGCTTCCGGGTTTCTATATCATAGAGCCGAACAAAGCCGATCCGGTGGCACTGGCTGGCCGATCTGGACTCCCGGTGGGATGGGAGATCCTGGTAAAGCTGCGGGGGGGGGGGGGTTCCCCTCCTGCTACTTGGTAAAAGCAACCCAGCGGCTAGTTAGCTGCTAGGATTGCTTTTACAAGAGAGACGACCGCCGGCTCAGAAAAACGGTACCGGGATAATGCCAGCATCATCCCGGTTTAACCACTTGAAGTCTAGCAGCATACCTGGTACGTTGCTTAGCGTCAAGTGGTTAAACCACTGATGTCCTCAATGGTAATGGGGATTGCCAGTCACTGTTGCTGCTGGTGCGGAAAACGTGCCTTGCCCGTGACAGGCCGGGTGCACCAGCATGGCGTGTGAGCCCCAACTTGGCTGTGGTTGCCGGCCAAATTTGAGAGGCTTGTGGGCTGAGGAAGCACTGAAGTGCCGCACTTTCATAGGAAGCTTGCATGTGGTTCAGAATGGCCATGCTAAGGGATCAAGTTGGTATATGTCCTCCGGGGCACAGAGCTCACCAGATCAGCATCTGAGCGACTCCATCTCCAGACACAACCTCACCCACCCCCAAGTAGCGGGAGGGTTCATCCCCTCCCGCTACTTGGTAAAAGCAACCCAGCGGTTAGTTAGCTGCTAGGATTGCTTTTTCAAGAGAGCCGACCATCGGCTCAGAAAAACGGTACCGGGATAATGCCAGCATAATTCCGGTATAACCACTTGAAGTCTAGCGGCATACCTGTTACGTCGCTTAGCGGCAAGTGGTTAAACCACTGATGTCCTCAATGGTAATGGGGATTGCCAGTCATTGTTGCTGCTGGTGGGGAAAATGTGCCTTGCTCGAGACAGGTCGAGCGCACCAGCATTACGTGTGGGCCCCAACTTGGCTGTGGTTGTCGGCCACATTTGAGGAAGCACTGAAGTGCCACACCTTCAGAGGAAGCTTGCATGTGGTTCAGAATGGCCATGCTACAGGATCAAGTTGGTATATGTCCTCCGGGGCACAGAGCTCACCAGATCAGCATCTGAGCGACTCCATCTCCAGCCACAACCCCACCCACCCCCATACATTTATTTTTTACCTGAGAAATAAAAATGTGGATTATGAAATCAATCAAATCAAATTAAATATGAACAAATCATATTCCTCTATAGTGTGTAATTGTCTCAATCCAGAGCACTAAGTGTAATTTCTGTCTGCTGCTTCTTTCCTCTGCTATCTGCATTAATCACTTCTGACAAGTTTTCCTGACACCAAGAGAAAAAAGGTGACAGGGGAGGGATCTCCAACACACAGCCTGTGATTGACAGCCTCAGCTTTGTTTCTGTGTACTGTGTGAAGGGGGTGTGTCCCTTCCCTCCAGTCAGGTGTCAGCTCTTTCTTTACTGAGCTCTGCAGTGTGACTTCAGCTCTCAGCTCCCTGCTTTCTGAAAGCTCAGACAAGCTGTATAAATCCTGAAAGTCTGTACAGAAAAAAAGACTGCAGATAGACGGGTACAACTTATGTAGGAGGATTTGTTTCATCTCTGTGTAACACCTGAGGCTATTCACTTCACTGGGTATACGGGAAGGGTTTACAACCAGGAAAAAAACAGGAATGGGCGCAGCGCTTATAGCTAAGGAACCACTTATGAGTCAAAAGTGGCTCTGGCTCGAATATCCTCCAGCCATCAAAAGTAGTCAAAAACAAAAAGAGTAGAGCCGGCAACTCCAAAGTCCATATGAATATCCTTATTGCTTTACATGATAATGAGTATAAAAAGGGGCTAACGCGTTTTGGCAAGTAGCTTTGATCACAGTACAGATCACCTTTGCTGTGATTAAGGCTACTTACCGAAACGCGTTATTTAGGTAATTTTGAAATGAGATGTTGTTGCTGATTTGATTAAAAGAATCGATTCTACCCCCGCCCATTCCTGTCTATGGTTTGTTCCACAAGGCCGACACACCAGAAGTAACCTAGCAGAATGTTCCATCGTCCCTCCCGATGGTGATATAGAAGATGATGACATCACAGCGGTCACTCTTGGAGAAACTACACCCAATGTGCAGCCGGTACGTGAAGAATTAAATGCGTATTGAACTCGGGGCTCAAAACAAAAGTAACGCGATAAACAGGCACAGGATGTGCGGGGCGAACTCCCATCTCCTACCCGCCTCTGGTTAGTAGGGACTTGCTTCATCAGGCTGGCCCAGCTGCAGAGGACCTTCCCTTTAACAACCAAGGGCAATCCCTGCCCACTCCCTGTGCTGCTGGTGTGATTGGCATATGTGGGTGAAAGTGATGTCACAAGCAGCACCCTCCCAATTCCAAATTCTGTTGTTATGCATCAAATGACTGCAGATTTGCGTTTAAAAAAAGGTTTCTTTACTTTCCCATCATTTTTGCCCTTAGTACTAGACTGGTAATATCTAGAAGAGAAAGTCAGGAACAGAGAGGGTATTCTCTGTACTCATCGAAAAACACCACCTCTCTGTACTAACCCATGTAGTAGTTAAAGGTAATACTACAGGACTAGGTAATACTACAGGACTAGGTAATGCTACAAGACAAGGTAATACTCAGTATTAGGTAATACTACAGGAGTAGGTAATACTACAAGACTAGGTACTACTACAGGACTCAATAATACTACAGGACTAGGTAATACTACAGGACTAGGTAATACTACAAGACTAGGTAATACTACAGGACGAGGTAATGCTACAGGACGAGGTAATGCTACAGGACGAGGTAATGCTACAGGACGAGGTAATGCTACAGGACTAGGTAATGCTACAAGACAAGGTAATACTCAGTATTAGGTAATACTACAGGACTAGGTAATACTACAAGACTAGGTAATACTACAGGACGAGGTAATGCTACAGGACGAGGTAATGCTACAGGACGAGGTAATACTACAGGACGAGGTAATGCTACAGGACGAGGTAATGCTACAGGACTAGGTAATGCTACAAGACAAGGTAATACTCAGTATTAGGTAATACTACAGGAGTAGGTAATACTACAAGACTAGGTACTACTACAGGACTCAATAATACTACAAGACTAGGTAATGCTACAGGACGAGGTAATGCTACAGGACGAGGTAATGCTACAGGACGAGGTAATGCTACAGGACGAGGTAATACTACAGGACGAGGTAATACTACAGGACGAGGTAATACTACAGGACGAGGTAATGCTACAGGACTAGGTAATGCTACAAGACAAGGTAATACTCAGTATTAGGTAATACTACAGGAGTAGGTAATACTACAAGACGAGGTAATACTACAAGATGAGGTACTGTAATACTACAGGATTAGGTAATACTACAGGATTAGGTAATACTACAGGACTAGGTAATGCTACAGGACTAGGTAATAAAGTACTACAAGACTAGGTAATACTACAGGACGAGGTAATGCTACAGGACGAGGTAATGCTACAGGACGAGGTAATGCTACAGGACGAGGTAATGCTACAGGACGAGGTAATGCTACAGGACTAGGTAATGCTACAGGACGAGGTAATACTACAGGACGAGGTAATGCTACAGGACTAGGTAATGCTACAAGACAAGGTAATACTCAGTATTAGGTAATACTACAGGATTAGGTAATACTACAGGACTAGGTAATGCTACAGGACTAGGTAATGCTACAGGACTAGGTAATGCTACAGGACTAGGTAATAAAGTACTACAAGACTAGGTAATACTACAGGACGAGGTAATGCTACAGGACGAGGTAATGCTACAGGACGAGGTAATGCTACAGGACGAGGTAATGCTACAGGACGAGGTAATGCTACAGGACTGGGTAATGCTACATGACGAGGTAATACTACAGGACGAGGTAATGCTACAGGACGAGGTAATACTACAGGACTAGGTAATACAGTACTACAAGACTAGGTAATACTACAGGACGAGGTAATACTACAGGACGAGGTAATACTACAGGACGAGGTAATACTACAGGACGAGGTAATACTACAGGACGAGGTAATAATACAGGACGAGGTAATACTACAGGACTAGGTAATACTACAAGATGAGGTAATACTACAGGACTAGGTAATACAGTACTACAAGACTAGGTAATACTACAGGACGAGGTAATACTACAGGACTAGGTAATACTACAAGATGAGGTAATACTACCAGACTAGGTAATACTACAAGACTAGGTAATGCTATAAGACTACCAGATGCATTCCTTGTTAGGTAAACACCACTATGGGGGGATAACAAAGCGGTCCTTGGCATGTAATTAAACTTTTATCTGTAGCTCTAGAACAGCCCCAGTATGATACCATCACAATCTGCCCCAACTCAAGTCTTCTTTCTGGCAATGTAAGTCCTCAAGATATAAAAGTCGCTGCCATTCATAAACTACTGGTCTGTAGCAGAGTACAGACCAAAAACCTACAGACTGAGTCAGCTTTGCCACACCTGACCCTGCCCAAAACCTCTGTTGCATAAAGTTTAGGCAAACTATGAGTTAGGTCCAGGAGGTGGCTTGCACCTCATTAGACCTATCTCTTTAATTTACATCTGACAGTTTTATGGAATCCAAGAGTACAGCTATCACTATACTCTTAACTATAAGTTAAGTCCAACAAGGTGCATACCACCTTCTGGAATTGATTCTTTCATTTACATCTGACAGTTTTATGGAGGTCAGGGAGTACAGCTATCACTACAGTCCTGGGTCTCTGTGAGGAGAGATGTTGTCTTCTCACACAGCATCTCCCTGCTTGTCTTCTATACCTGCAACCCCCACCCTGCTGCTGTTTATTCAGAGAAGCCTTTGTATTTTGTAAAGGATTGGGCAGGAGGAGGGGAGGATGGGCACAGCAACTGCATGTGACTTTGCAGCAGAAGGAGCTGAGACCAAAAGGTGAAACATCAGAGCTCCAGAAGCGTATAGATAGCTGTGCTTGCAGAGCTCCATAAATCTGTCAGATGTAAATTTAAGAGGTAATTTCAGGAGGTAGAATGCAACTTGTTAGGCTTATATCTTTAATTTGCATCTGAAAGTTTTATAGAGGTCCAGGAGTACAGCAACCGCTACAGTCCCGTGCCTTTGAGAGGAGAGACGTTGTCTTCTCACACACAGCATCTCCACCTGCCTCTCCTTTCTGATGTTTATTCACAGAAGCCTTTGTATTGTGTGAATGAGTACACATAATACAAAGCACTCTGTGATTGGGCAGGAGGAGGGGAGGGGGTGAGCACAGCAGCTGCATGCGACTGCAGCAGAAGTAGCTGAGAGCAGAAGGTCCAGCATCAGAGTGCCAGAAGCATAGAGATAGCTGTGCTCCCAAAGCTCCATAAATCTGTCAGATGGAAATTACAGAGATGAGTCCAGGAGATGGAATGTGCCTCATTGGACTTATCTCTTAAATTTACATCTGACAGTTTTATGGAGGTCTGGTAGTACAGCTGTCACTACATTCCTGGGCCTCTGACAGGAGAGATGCTGCCTTCCTACTGACAGAAGCTCTACCGCCCCTCCTATCTGCTGTACATTCACAGAAGCATTTGTATTTTGTGAATGAGTACACATAATACAAAGTGCTCTGTGATTGGGCAGGAGGAGGGATAGGGTGGGCACAGCAGCTGTATACGACTTTGCAGCTAAAGTAGCTGAAACCGGAAGCGTCAGAGTGCCAGAAGCATAGGGATAGCTGTGCTCCCGGAGCTCCATCAATCTGTCAGATGTAAATTGAAGAGGTAATTTCAGGAGGTAGAATGCAACTTGTTAGGCTTATATCTTTAATTTGCTTCTGAAAGTTTTATAGAGGTCCAGGAGTACAGCAATAGCTACAGTCCCGGGCCTCTGAGAGGAGAGACGTTGTCTTCTCACACACACAGCATCTTCATCCGCCTCTCCTTTCTGATGTTTATTCACAGAAGCCTTTGTATTTTGTGAATGAGTACACATAATACAAAGCGCTCTGTGATTGGGCAGGAGGAGGGATGGGGTGGGCACAGCAGCTGTATACGACTTTGCAGCTGAAGTAGCTGAAATCAGAAGCGTCAGAGTGCCAGAAGCATAGGGATAGCTGTGCTCCCGGAGCTCCATCAATCTGTCAGATGTAAATTGAAGAGGTAATTCCAGGAGGTGAAATACACCTCGTTGGACTTAACTCTTAATATGCCTGCACATTTTACAAAGTGGCTGCATTCCTGGAGTTCAACTTTAATACACCTTTTGTCTTTCTTCAAACACCCTGAAACCTTTTTTGTTTATTTTTTTCAGGGAAATCGCAAAGCTGTGAAATCTCTTTCATGTGCTGTATGTGGAAAACGCTTTGTCCGAAGAGTTCCATTGCTGAAGCATATGCGGTCGCACAAACTAGAAAGGCCTTATTCATGTTCAGAGTGTGGTAAATGCTTCGTACAGAAGGTCCACCTTGTTGTCCACCAAAGAATTCACACAGGGTTAAAGCCGTACGCATGCACAGAGTGTGGGAAATGCTTCACCCAGAAAGCTTCGCTGGTCCACCATCAGAGCTCCCACCGTGGCGTGAAAGCCTTTTCATGCTCCGATTGCGGGAAGTCTTTCCGACAGAAGTTCTCACTCATCAAACACCAGCAAATGTACATGCAAGAGAAACCGTATTCCTGCTCTGACTGTGGGAAATGCTTTGCATCCAAGTCAACTCTTCTCGGCCACCAGAAGACCCACACAGGCGAGAAACCGTTCGCCTGCCCGCAGTGCGGGAAGTGTTTCGCTACGAAGTCCACCATGGTCATCCATCAGAAGACACACATGGAGCAGAAGCCTTACAAGTGTTCTGAGTGCGGAAAGTGCTTCGCCCAGAAGACCAACCTGCTCATCCATCAGACCATCCACACGGGAGAGAAGCCGTTTTCCTGTACGGAATGCGGTAGACGGTTTGCCCAGAAGTCACGCCTGATTAGTCATCAAAGGAGGCACACAGGTGAAAAGCCGTACTCGTGTTCAGAGTGTGGGGAGCAGTTTGCCACAAAGTCTTCCCTCAGCGCGCATCAGAGGATCCACACCAACAACCTCTTTTCCTGCCCAGACTGCGGAAAGGGCTTCATATACAAGTCCAATATGGTCAAACACCGGAAGACGCATGCCAAGGAGAAGCCACACGCGTGTTCAGAATGCGGAAAGTCCTTCACGCAGAAGTCAGGCCTCGTTCGGCATCAGAGAGTTCACGCAGGAAGGAAGCTCTTTTCATGCACGGAATGCGACAAGAGCTTTAACTGGAAGTCGTCTCTCGTCTGCCATCAGAAAAGTCACCAATGCGACCAGCCTTAGCGTGAGAAGGCCACTCAGTGAGTGGTAGAACATTGGAGAACAGTCCTTCATTGAAGGCATAGCTTAACCTGGACCCAAGGTGCATCTCCATTATTCAACTTTACTGTAGGTTGAGGTCTTGACTGGTTGCATTCTGGAACGAGTGACTAGTTGGCTGTTCCCAGTAAGATGACATCAATCAGTGCTCCAACTTTATTCCTTTACATCAGGGGTCTCCAAACTTTCTAAGCAAAGGGCCAGTTTACTGTCCTTCAGACATTAAGTGGGGCTGGACATTGGTCATTGGAAGTAGAAATTGTCCTAGCGTCAATGGGGGTAACCAATGTATGTTTGGTATTAGGGGAATGATTAGCACCCCGCCATGGTGTCAGTGGGAGGAATAGTATCTTATCATTGGTATCAGTAGGAGCAATAGTGCTCCATCATTGGTTTCGGTGGGAAATATAGTGCCCCGTCATTGGTATTCGTGGGAGGAATAGTGCTCCATCATTGGTATCAGTGGGAGGAATAGTGCCCCGTCAATGGAATTAGTGGGAGGAATAATGCTCCATCAATGGTATCAGTGGGAGGAATAGCGCCCCATCGTTGGTATCAATGGGAGGAATAGTGTTTCATTATTGGTGTCAGTGGGAGGAATAGTGTCCCGTTATTGGTATCAGTGGGAGGAATAGCGCCCCATCGTTGGTATTAATGGGAGGAATAGTGCCCCATTATTGGTATCAATGGGAGGAAATATGCCCACCATTGGTATCAGTGGGAAGAATAGTGCCCATAAGTAGTATCAGTGGGAGGAATAGTGTCTCATCATTGGTATCAGTGGGAGGAATAGTGTCTCATCATTGGTATCAGTGGGAGGAATAGTGTCCCATCATTGATATCAGTGGGAGGAATAGTGTCCCATCATTGATATCAGTGGGAGGAATAGTGTCCCATCATTGGTATCAGTGGGAGGAATAGTGCCCATTATTGGTATCAATGGGAGGAATAGCGCCCATTATTAGTATCAATGGGAGGAATAGCGCCCCATCATTGGTATTAATGGGAGGAATAGTGTCCTATCAGTGGGAGGAATAGTGTCCCATCATTGGTATCAGTGGGAGGAATAGTGTCCTATCAGTGGGAGGTATAGTGCCTCATCATTGGTATCAGTGGGAGGAATAGTGTCCTATCAGTGGGAGGAATAGTGTCCCATCATTGGTATCAGTGGGAGGAATAGTGTCCTATCATTGATATCAGTGGGAGGAATAGTGCCCCATCATTGGTATCAGTGGGAGGAATAGTGCCCATCATTGGTATCAGTGGGAGGAATAGTGCCCATTATTGGTATCAATGGGAGGAATAGCGCCCCATCATTGGTATTAATGGGAGGAATACATTATACAAGTAAATATGCGCATGAGTCCAAATCGCTGTTATCCTTAGAGTATGGGGTTTAGGATAGTGTATGTACAATGCATGTACAATCGGTAAACATAGAGACCAGGCTCTCGGGGCATGTGGAGGGGAGAGAGAAAAAATGAATAAATGAATGAAGGGGAGGGAGCCGGGTGGGGAGTAGTAAAAACAGTCACATATACAGTCTCAGGACTGCCATCAAGGAGAAACAGAAACCGTGTTCCAAAAGTACTGAAAAGAAAAGCCTCGCCTCTGAGTGCAGATGTTTAAAACAATTTAATAAGAGATTGCAGTACAAGCAACTCACATTTTACTGGATAAAAACAGGCATTGTACGATTTCCATATGTAGGAGAGGGTATCATCAGGTCAGTCATCAGTCTCCTTCTCCTGCTGGGGCGCTGTGTTGCTGGTTCTTCCTATCTGCACCGCTTTAGATGGATGGAATAGCCGGCGGCGGTGGAGATACTGCAGAGCACGGCCTGGGTGATGTTTTTTCCGGCAGGCGAGGGCCGATGACGTCACTGGCATGCGACGCGTTTCCTGAGCCGGCGTGCTGCGTGTGACGTGGCAGTCGCGCTCCTTTGTCAAGCTGGTGGGTGGGTTGGAGGAGCTGGTATTTGATGGACATGGAGGGGGCGGAGGAAGGACAGAGGGGCGGGGCTAGGGCACAGAGGCGAGAGGAGTGTCAGCAGAGAGAGCTCTGGTATTTGATGGACATGGAGGGAGCATAGAAAGGACAGAGGGGCGGGGCTGGGGGACGGAGGTGGGAGACGTGTCAGCAAAGAGAGCTATTAGTCATGGCATGATGGTAAAGCCAGATAGAGTATATAGATAGTGGTTTTAGAACGGAATAAAGAACACTATGAGTAGGGGTACTATGAGTAGGAGAATACAATAAATTATGTGGTATGAACAAGAATAAGAATAATTTTAGAGAAATTTAAATAAATTTAAAAGAAAGGGCAGTAGCTTGGAAAGGGATATGTTGAGGATATAATGAGTATATATATATATATATATATATATATATATATATATATATATATGTAAAGGTCCATATACATGCATATATACATATGAAAGAAGGGGGGGGGGCAGGCAAAAAGGTATCCCTATACATACATGTGTACATATAAAAGGAAGGGGGGGGGGGAAGCAAAAGGGTATATAATAAAAATGATAATAATTATTAGGGATGGAATGGGAATGGGAGTGGGAATAGAGTAAATATAGATAAGTACTAATAAATTAATAAAATTAAAGGGTGAGGGAGGGGACGATGTGTGCGAATGGAATAAGGAATGGATGGGTAAAAGGGGGGAGGGGGGGGAGATCACATAGACACATGCATGTATGCGCCCATGGGAATATTAGATGAGGTGACAGGTCAGGATGGTCATAGAAAGAGGGGGGGGGGGCGGGGGGGGGAGAAAGAGGAGAAGAACTACTGGACCTATATACACATGCGCATGTATGTGCGCATACACACTCACATGTATACGCGCATACATACACACCCGCATGCGTACATTCGAGGGGGGGGGGGGGGGAGAGGTTAGTATAGTCAGCACAGTTGCTAGCAGGGGGTATGCGTGTACATAAGTTCATGATGGGGGGGGTTTAAATGAATGGAACCGTAAGGCCTCTGATAGAGGAAATGTCATCATAAGTAATAAAATAATAATATAATATACTATATACATGATACATATAAAATATATAAGATCAAAAGGAATGGTATACAATATATATAGATATGTCTGCGAGCACATAAATCTATGATTGAGGCAAAGGTGCGAAATGCAGGGTACAAAAATACAAAACTACAAAAATACATATTAACGATAACAATGAAAATGATGATAATGGGAACAATCAATATAACGGGAGTGAGAAGAAGAGGGGGGGGGGAAAGGGGAGAGGGAGAGGGAGGGGAGGGGGGGAAGGGGGAAAGGGAAATTAAAAAAAAAAAAAAAACGGGGAGGAAGGAAAGGGAGGAGGGGGGGGGGAAGAAGGGGAGGGAGGGGAAAGGGGAATGGGAAGGTAGGACAGGATGGGGAAGGGGGGAGGTTTTGATAAGTGGGGCAGGGGAACTATACTTACAGACACCCGCCACCCCCAAGTTTGGGTAGAGCAATATACGAAAACCTGTGAGATATATATAATTTAAAGAGTGAAATTACATATCAAAGATGTTGAGATACTGCTAAAATATATATATATATATATATATATATATATATATATATATATATATCTCTAAAGGAGGGGGCTGGGGGGGAGGATATTACAGGATAGTATGGACTTCGATGCTCTCATTAATTCCTCCAGGTGAGAGGACATCCAGGCTGTAGATCCAGTAGGTCTCACGGGCGCAAAGTTTTTTGAATCTTTCGGCTGCAGGGAGGGATCTGTCGATTTGCTCGATGACCCACACTTGGAGTCCTGTGGTGGATTTTTGATGTACTTTGGCAAAGTGTTTGGGGACACTGTGAGGGTCTGTACCACCCTCTATATATCTGCGGTGTTCCCCAAATCTCTGTCTTAGTGGGCGTATGGTGCGGCCTACATACATTAGGCCGCATGGGCAGCTAAGGCCGTACACCACAAAGTCTGAAGAACAGTTGAAGAATTCCTTCAACTGGTATGTTTTTCCTTTAGTGCTGAAGCATTTTTGGCCATGTTTAACAAATTTGCATGTTTTGCAGAGTGGTTTACGGCATTGGTACATACCTATGATTGGTATGAGAACTGGTGTGGGTATGGATGAAGTGGTGGGTTTTAGTCTGCTAGGGGCTAGTTTGTTCTTTAAGTTTGGAGCCCTGCGGTAGGTAACTCTGGGGTAGGGTGGCAGTTCAGATTTCAAATGTGGGTCCTGCTGGAGAATATTCCAATGTTTGAGTAATATTTTTTCCATGTTCTTATGTCTAGAGTGGAAAGTGGTAACGAATCTGGTCGAGCAGTCACGTGTGGCTTGCTCAGTCTTTGGTGGCTTACCATGGAGGTAGAATCTGTGTGCATCATCAACCAGGTGTTCAGGATATTGTTTGTCCATGAATTTCTTTTTGAGGTTTGTACTAAGTTCGATGTAGTCTGAGTCTCTGGTGCAATTCTGTCTGAGGCGACAGAATTGACCCTTGGGGATGTTTTTGATCCAATTCTTGTGGTGACAGCTATTGTAGTGCAGGTACGAGTTTCCAGCGGTAGGCTTGGTGTAGTTTCTGGCAAAGATGGTGTGTTCATCATGTCCAAGTTCAAGTTCAAGATCCAAAAAGGCTATGGTGGAAGGGTCACAGACGGATGTGAATGACAGCCCGTAGGTGTTGTTGTTACAGTGTTGTACGAAAGGCTGGATGAGCTCGAGAGGACCATCCCAGATAATAAGGTCGTCTATGTATCGTCCGAAGAAAACGATATTTGCTGCAAACGGATTATTTGTATGAATATGGTGGGTCTCCCAAAAACCCATGGCTAGGTTGGCATATGAGGGAGCGAAATTGGCCCCCATCGCCGTGCCTTGTGATTGTAGGTAGAAGTCTCCATTGAAATTAAAGTAGTTGTGGGTTAAACAGAATTGAGTGGCTAGTTTGAGAAAATCAGCCTGACGGGGATTGATGAGTGGTTCCAGAAGCAAAAATTGTTCTAGTGCCATGAGCCCAAAAGTGTGTGGAATAGATGTATACAATGAACATACATCAAGTGACAGCCAGGCGTATGAAGGTTCCCACCTGTAGGGGGACAGGAGTTCTAGGAGATGTGTACTGTCACGAATGTATGATTGTAATTGGCAAATAGGTTGGAGGAATAAATCTATATACATACTGAATCCTGTGGTTACACTACCCATAGCGGCTACGATGGGTCTACCTGGTGGGTGTTGTGAGTTTTTGTGAATTTTGGGCAGGTAGTAGAAATATGGAATGTGATAGAAGTTTTTTCGTAAAAACAAGCTTTCCGTTTTAGAAATGATGTCATCTTTGAGTGCGTTGGATATTAAAACATCTGCTTCTTTGGCAAAGTCTATAGTTGGGTCCTTGTTGAGTTTGGTATAAGTGGTGCTGTCAGACAGGAGTCTGTACGCTTCCTTTAGGTAGTCTCCACCGCCGCCGGCTATTCCATCCATCTAAAGCGGTGCAGATAGGAAGAACCAGCAACACAGCACCCCAGCAGGAGAAGGAGGCTGATGACTGACCTGATGATACCCTCTCCTACATATGGAAATCGTACAATGCCTGTTTTTATCCAGTAAAATGTGAGTTGCTTGTACTGCAATCTCTTATTAAATTGTTTTAAACATCTGCACTCAGAGGCGCCTCTCCCCTTGCTTTTCTTTTCATTAATGGGAGGAATAGTGTCCTATCAGTGGGAGGAATAGTGTCCCATCATTGGTATCAGTGGGAGGAATAGTGTCCTATCATTGATATCAGTGGGAGGAATAGTGTCCCATCATTGGTATCAGTGGGAAGAATAGTGCCCATCATTGGTATCAGTGGGAGGAATAGTGCCCCATCATTGGTATCAGTAGGAGGAATAGTGTCCTATCAGTGGGAGGAATAGTGCCCCATCATTAATATCAGTGGGAGGAATAGTGTCCCATCATTAAAATCAGTGGGAGGAATAGTGCCCATCATTGGTATCAGTGGGAGGAATAGTGCCCATTATTGGTATCAATGGGAGGAATAGCGCCCCATCATTGGTATTAATGGGAGGAATAGTGTCCTATCAGTGGGAGGAATAGTGTCCCATCATTGGTATCAGTGGGAGGAATAGTGTCCTATCAGTGGGAGGTATAGTGCCTCATCATTGGTATCAGTGGGAGGAATAGTGTCCTATCAGTGGGAGGAATAGTGTCCCATCATTGGTATCAGTGGGAGGAATAGTGTCCTATCATTGATATCAGTGGGAGGAATAGTGTCCTATCATTGATATCAGTGGGAGGAATAGTGCCCCATCATTGGTATCAGTGGGAAGAATAGTGCCCATCATTGGTATCAGTGGGAGGAATAGTGCCCCATCATTGGTATCAGTAGGAGGAATAGTGTCCTATCAGTGGGAGGAATAGTGCCCCATCATTAATATCAGTGGGAGGAATAGTGTCCCATCATTAAAATCAGTGGGAGGAATAGTGCCCATCATTGGTATCAGTGGGAGGAATAGTGCCCATTATTGGTATCAATGGGAGGAATAGCGCCCCATCATTGGTATTAATGGGAGGAATAGTGTCCTATCAGTGGGAGGAATAGTGTCCCATCATTGGTATCAGTGGGAGGAATAGTGTCCTATCAGTGGGAGGTATAGTGCCTCATCATTGGTATCAGTGGGAGGAATAGTGTCCTATCAGTGGGAGGAATAGTGTCCCATCATTGGTATCAGTGGGAGGAATAGTGTCCTATCATTGATATCAGTGGGAGGAATAGTGCCCCATCATTGATATCAGTGGGAGGAATAGTGCCCATCATTGGTATCAGTGGGAGGAATAGTGCCCATTATTGGTATCAATGGGAGGAATAGCGCCCCATCATTGGTATTAATGGGAGGAATAGTGTCCTATCAGTGGGAGGAATAGTGTCCCATCATTGGTATCAGTGGGAGGAATAGTGTCCTATCATTGATATCAGTGGGAGGAATAGTGCCCCATCATTGGTATCAGTGGGAGGAATAGTGCCCATCATTGGTATCAGTGGGAGGAATAGTGCCCCATCATTGGTATCAGTAGGAGGAATAGTGTCCTATCAGTGGGAGGAATAGTGCCCCATCATTAATATCAGTGGGAGGAATAGTGTCACATCATTGATATCAGTGGGAGGAATAGTGCCCATCATTGGTATCAGTGGGAGGAATAGTGCCCATCATTGGTATCAGTGGGAGGAATAGTGTCCTATCATTGATATCAGTGGGAGGAATAGTGCCCCATCATTGATATCAGTGGGAGGAATAGTGCCCATCATTGGTATCAGTGGGAGGAATAGTGCCCATTATTGGTATCAATGGGAGGAATAGCGCCCCATCATTGGTATTAATGGGAGGAATAGTGTCCTATCAGTGGGAGGAATAGTGTCCCATCATTGGTATCAGTGGGAGGAATAGTGTCCTATCATTGATATCAGTGGGAGGAATAGTGCCCCATCATTGGTATCAGTGGGAGGAATAGTGCCCATCATTGGTATCAGTGGGAGGAATAGTGCCCCATCATTGGTATCAGTAGGAGGAATAGTGTCCTATCAGTGGGAGGAATAGTGCCCCATCATTAATATCAGTGGGAGGAATAGTGTCACATCATTGGTATCAGTGGGAGGAATAGTGCCCATCATTGGTATCAGTGGGAGGAATAGTGCCCATTATTGGTATCAATGGGAGGAATAGCGCCCCATCATTGGTATTAATGGGAGGAATAGCACCCCATCATTGGTATTAATGGGAGGAATAGTGTCCCATCATTGGTATCAATGGGAGAAATAGTGTCCTATCAGTGGGAGGAATAGTGCCCCATCATTGATATCAGTGGGAGGAATAGTGTCCCATCATTGGTGTCAGTGGGAGGAATAGTGTCCCATCATTGGTGTCAGTGGGAGGAATAGTGTCCCATCATTGGTATCAGTGGGAGGAATAGCATCCATTATTGGTAGCAATGGGAGGAATAGCGCCCATTATTGATATCAATGGGAGAAATAGTGTCCCATCATTTGTATCAGTGGGAGGAATAGTGTCCCATCAATATATCAGTGGGAGGAATAGCGCCCATCATTGGTATCAGTGGGAGGAATAGTGTCCCATCAATATATCAGTGGGAGGAATAGCGCCCATCATTGGTATCAGTGGGAGGAATAGTGCCCATCATTGAAATCAGTAAGAGGAATAGTGCCCATTATTGGTATCAATGGGAGGAATAGTGCCCCATCATTGGTATTAATGGGAGGAATAGTGTCCCATCTTTGGTATCAGTGGGGGGAATAGTGTCCCATCATTGGTATCAGTGGGAGGAATAGTGTCCCATCATTGGTATCAGTGGGAGGAATAGTGTCCCATCATTGGTATCAGTGGGAGGAATAGTGTCCCATCATTGGTATCAGTGGGAGGAATAGTGTCCCATCATTGGTATCAGTGGGAGGAATAGTGTCCCATCATTGGTATCAGTGGGAGGAATAGTGTCCCATCATTGGTATCAGTGGGAGGAATAGTGTCCCATCATTGGTATCAATGGGAGGAATAGTGTCCCATCATTGATATCAGTGGAAGAAATAGTGCCATCCTTGGTGTCAGTGGGAGGAATAGTGTCTTGTATCTGTGGGAGGAAAAATGCCCCAAGGGCCGCAGTTTGGTGACCACTGCTTTACATAGCTAAACTCCAGGTAGAAGTAGAGGTCATCTGAAGTCCTCTTGAGCTGAGGATTCCTCCATTGCCTCCTTGGTCTGTGGATTACCAAATAGCAACCACAAATTCACATGTAACTCCCTTGAGCTGAGGGTTAGCACATAGAGCCCAAAGATCCTTCTTAAGCCTCCTGGAGCAGGTCGGTGCACAGAATCTCAGAATTCCGTACCGGATGAAGAGGAAGAACCATGGCCCAATGGCCCAGGAGGGTCCCATCTGGAGTTCCATCCAAGGGAGCCTCTTCTCAACATGGTAGCCTCACTAGTGATGCAAAGTTGGTCGGCGTTGTTTCTAGCCTGAAACAGGGACTGTCTGCATCCCTCATAACATCCAATCAGCTTTTTTTCTTTTTCGTTTTCTAGCCTACATTAGAAAAAGGACTGTTGATGCCAGACACTTACCTGTCATCCGTCTGGTTTGAGAAAACAATGTTTAGAAGAACGAGGGGCAATTTTATCTATAAAGAATTATGTTTAGGACTAGACTTGATTAAAAGTCTGCAATCCCACAATGGGTCCTTCTACTGTTCCTATGCAGTGTCAATGGTTGTTTGTAGGCATCAGGAATTTTGGAGCCCTTTACACAGCTTCAGGCATGGGCCGCATGGGCCCCCTGGAGCAGAGGAGAACTGGGGGGGGGGTGCTCCGCCACCGCAGATTGAGAAGCGTGGGGGTGCTGAGGTCTGGGGGGGGGGGGGGGCTTTGGGTGCTGACGAACAATAAAAAACAAAAGAACAAAAAAAAAGGGGGGGTTGCCATCCGGGGCCCTGGGGACCTCCGGGCCTCTAGGGACCTCTGGGCCCCTTACAAAAAAAATTAATATATATATATATATTTTTTTTTATAAAACAAAAAAAAGGGGGGGGGGTTGCCATCTGGGGACCTCCGGACCCCTTACAAAAAAAAATTATAAAAAAAAAGAGGGGGTTGCCAACCTGGGCCCCTTACAAAAAAAATATATATATTTTTATAAAAAAAAGGAGGGGGGGGGTTGCCATCCGGGGCCCTGGGGACCTCTGGGCCCCTTACAAAAAAAAATAAAAAAAGGGGGGGTTGCCATCTGGGGACCTCCGGGTCTCTGGGCCCCTTACAAAAAAAATCAAATAATAAAAAAAAAAATATATATTTTTTTTTTCTGAAAAAAAAAGGGGGGCGGGGTTGCAAAAAAATAAATAAAATAAAAAACAAAAAAAAGGGGGGGGTTTGCCATCCGGGCCCCTTGCCCCTTACAGGTGTACTGCCTGTACCCCCCTGATGGCGGCCCTGATTAGGCTACATTGCTATGATTTTATCTGTTATATCTCTTTGTTATATACCAATGAAAACATTTTGTTACATCTGTTCAATCCATGCAAAAAATACCTGTTGATCCTGCCAGCAGTGTCATCCCAAGGCCTGCCCCGATCTCCTCTATGAACTACAGAACGCAATGGTTATGAAGATGAGAAGAGCAGAAGATGTTCTGTTCTAGGGTGATAATGTTGCTTCTCTAGATATATACAGTACAGTAAGTAAACGTTGGACAGGATGTATACACAAATTCCTCCAAAGTAAGGGAATCCCTGGTTCCAATGACTTCAAGTGGTCCTCCTGTCCGCATGTGAGCCAATGACCCCAGTGACGGACACTTTATTAGGTACACCATTTCAATTGCTTGGTAACACAAATTGCTATTCAGCCAATAACATGCCAGAAATTCAATGCATTTAGGCATCTAGACGTGGTGAAGACGACTTGCTGAAGTTCAGACCGAGCATCAGAATGGGGAAGAAAGGGGATTTAGGTGACTTTGAACGTGGCATGGTTGTTGGTGCCAGAAGGGCTGGTCTGAGTATTTAAAAAACTGCTGATTTACTGGGATTTTCACGCACAACCATCTCTCGGGTTTACAAAGAATGGTCCGGAAAAGAGAAAATATCCAGTGAGCGGCAGTTGTGTGGAGGAAAATGCCTCGTTGCGGTCAGAGGAGAATGGGCAGACTGGTTCCAGATGATAGAAAGGCAACAGTAACTCAAATAACCACTCGTTGCAACCAAGGTATGCAGAAAACCATCTCTGAACACAACAACACATGGAACCTTTAAGCAGATGGGCTACAGCAGAAGAAGACCACACCGGGTGCCACTCCTGTCAGCTAAGAACAGTAAACTGAGGCTACAATTCACACCGATCATCAAAATTATACAATAGAAGATTAGAAAAAGTTGCCTAGTCTGATGAGTCTCGATTTCAGCTGCGACATTCAGATGGAGGGTCAGAATTTGGCGTAAACAACATGAAAGTATGGATCCATCCTGCTTTGTATCACCGGTTCAGGCTGGTGGTGGTGGTGTAATGGTGTGTGGGGGATATTTTCTTGGCATGCTTTGGGCCCCTTAGTACCAATTGAGCATCATTTAAATGCCACGGCCTACCTGAGCAATGGGGGTGCAGCGCACACCCGGGTGGTGACACTCGCCAGAGGGCGACACCGGGCTCGCCTCAGACTGGCTTGGAACCAATCACATCGCTGTCCCTGCTGGCTGCACTCACTGCAGACCGGACTGTAGCCGCCTCCTCCTCAGCTCTGACGTTTCAAGTACACAGGCCGGGAGGATAAGCCAAGGAGGAAGAAGAGGGACACCAAGCTACAGCACCTGCCCTGTAATAACATGAGTATTGCAGAGGAAGGGGACAGGGTGATTGGGGGGGGGGGGGGGATGGCATTGGCAGGTAACAATTATGCTGCCAAGAGTGATTTTAGAGGGGGGGGGTGATTAGGTGCTAGGGGGTTAGAGAGGACTTGTACTAGAAGTAGAAGGCAGATTTGAAGTTTGACCCTCCCGGCACAATTACTCTCCTAAAGCAACCCCTAGCACATACCCTCTACCCCCCCCCCCCCAATCAAAGATTCCATCCAGGCTCCATCCACCATCCCCTGATCCCATACCGGCTCCATTCACAACCCTGATCCCATCTCTGCTCCTCCCCCCCCCCCTGATCCCATCCTGGCTCCATCCACCTCCCACTGATGCCATCTTGGCTCCATCCAACCCATCCTGTCTCCACCCCCCAATCCCATCCTGGCTCCATCCACCCCCCCCCCATCTCATCCTGGGTCCATCCACCCCTCAGATCCCATCCTGCTCCATCCACCCCCCCAATCCCAACCCGGCTCCATCCAACCCCCAGTCCCATCCCAGGCTCCATCCACCTCCCACTGATCCCATCTCGGCTTCATTCCATCATGGCTCATAGTGTAGTGTTTGTTCATGGGTGGTGATCAGGATCATTTGGCAAAAAGTAGAAGTAAACTTACATCTGTCGAAGCTACGAGTAACCATAGTATAACGGGAATTGCAACCTGTAGCATGTGCTTGGGGATAATACATCTGTCTCCGTACAGGGGTAGCTGTGGTCTCTTGGTGGAGTCCAGTGGTTAACCCCTTCACTGCCAGTGTCATTTTCACAGTAATCAGTGCATTTTTTATAGCACTGATCGCTGTGAAAATGGTCCCAAAAATGTGTCAAAAGTATCCGATGTGTCCGCCATAATGTCGCAATCACGAAAAAAAACGCTGATCGCCGCCATTACTAGTAAAAAAAAAAAAAAATTATAAAAATGCCATAAAACTATCCCCTATTTTGTAAACGCTATAACTTTTGCGCAAACTAATCAATAAACGCTGATTGCGATTTTTTTTTATCAAAAATATGTAGAATACGTTTCGGCCTAAACTGAGGAAAAAATAAAGATTTTATATATTTTTTGGGGATATTTATTATAGCAAAAAGTAAAAAATATTGATTTTTTTTCAAAATTGCCGCTCTATTTTTGTTTATAGCGCAAAAAATAAAAAACGCAGGGGTGATCAAATACCACCAAAATAAATCTCTATTTGTGGGGAAAAAAGGATGTCAATTTTGTTTGGGAGCCACGTCGCACGACCGCGCAATTGTCAGTTAAAGCGACGCAGTGCCGAATCGCAAAAAGGGGCCTGGTCTTTAACCAGCCAAAATGATCCGGGGCTTAAGTGGTTACAGGTGGAAAAAGTTCTGAAATGATTTATCTTTGTCTCATTTCACCGTGGAGAACCAACAGACTACACTTTGGGTGGAATGTCCTCTGTATGTGACGCTAGCTTCCGGTTGATGTCTGACATATGATTTAACACCCCACAGTTTCTCTAAAAGGAGACGTTTTGATTGACTCCACAATTTGTTATCATAGTGCATTTTTGCACTTTACGTTTGCTCAGGAAACTGATGATTTTTTATTTTATACATGTTGTTTTTTTCACTTTAGATAACGGTTTATTTTTTGCGCTGCACTTATTTTATTCAACAGACTCTGGCAGCTGACTCCAGTCCTCCTCTGGTCCTCCTTCAGACCTTGCACTTTCTGCTTTCCAGCTCCACCCCCAGCTTCTTCCCGGGAGCAGCACAAGAAAAGTGGGGTGCACTATGATGTAAGGGTTTCTGGACTTCTGATGGTGGGCGGGGGGGCTCTTGGCATCTAATGTAAGGGAGGGTGAGTTGCTCTGGACACCTAGTTTCGGGGGTGGGCCTGTCAGCACACTTCAACACTGATATAACAAAAAGGAGGAACAACAAAAGGAAATTTACAGCAATTTACATCAGATTTAAGAAAAACATAACTTTAATATTTATTGCCAGATGAACAACCTGGCCGTTGTTGTTATTATTTTTTTTTAGAAACATTTCATCCTATAACAGGAAATTAACCTACACCATATTGTCAAAAGTATTGGGATGCCTGTAATTACACACACATGAACTTTAATGGCATTCCAGTCCGTAGGGTTCAATATTGAGTTGGCCCACCCTTTGTAGCTATAACAGCTTCAACTCTTCTGGGAAGGCTGTCCACAAGGTTTAGGAGTGTGTCTATGGGAATGTTTGACCATTCTTCCAGAAGTACATTTGTGAGGTCAGGCACTGATGTTGGACGAGAAGGCCTGGCTAGCAGCCTTTTTTCCGCTACAGTTTTCAACCATAGACATTAGATCTTTATTGCCAATCCCACTAACTTCTGCAGGGGTGTCTCTTATGAATATACGGACATCTGTCTCCATCTGACAAGAGAAGGATTGCAGAGTTTGTTGGACGAGGACGTGTTAAAATTTTAATTCTGGACTCTGTTTCCACTTTTCTGCCTTGGCTTGTAATAGTTGAGCAAGTCTGAACCAGTTAAAAAAAACTGTTTGTTAACCTGACTGCAACTTTCCAATGTGCATGAGTTGTGCTCCTCGGGGGCGGGCACGGGATGTGTTATCCTGCCCATGCAGAGTAACAAAATTATGTAATTTATTGTATTTAACGTACTGTATTTAACAAAGATTCCAGTCACATTGCATAAGTGTGTCATTGACACCCCTAAGTGAAAATATCCAAATTGGGCCCAAATAGACATTTCCCCTCCCCGGTGTCATGTGACTAGTGTTCGTGTTACAAGGTCTCAGGTGTGAATGGGGAACAGGTGTGTTAAATTTGGTGTTATCACTCTCACTCTCTCATACTGGTCAGTGGAAGTTCAACATGGGACCTCATGGCAAAGAACTCTCTAAGGATCTGAAAGAAAGAATTGTTGCTCTACATAAAGATGGCCTAGGCTATAAGAAGATTGCCAAGACCCTACAGCGGTTTAGCGGGACAGGTTCCACTCAGAACAGGCCTCGCCATGGTTGACCAAAGAAGTTGAGTGCATGTGCTCAGCGTCATATCCAGAGGTTGTCTTTGGGAAATAGACGTATAAGTGCTGCCAGCATTGCTGCAGAGGTTGAAGGGGTGGGGTGGGGGGGTCAGCCTGTCAGTTCTCAGACCATACGCCGCACACTGCATCAAATTGGTCTGCATGGCTGTCATCCCAGGAGGAAGCCTCTTCTAAAGATGATGCACAAGGAAGCCCGCAAACAGTTTGCTGAAGACAAGCAGACTAAGGACATGGATTACTGGAACCATGTCCTGTGGTCTGATGAGACCAAGATAAACTTATTCGGTTCAGATGGTGTCAGGCGTGTGTGGCGGCAACCAGGTGAGGAGTACAAAGACAAGCGTGTCTTGCCTACAGTCAAGCATGGTGGTGGGAGTGTCATGGTCTGGGGCTGTATTAGTGCTGCCGGCACTGGGGAGCTACAGTTCATTGAGGGAACCATGAATTGCAATATGTACTGTGACATACTGAAGCAGAGCATGATCCCCTCCCTTCGGAGACTGGGCCGCAGGGCAGTATTCCAACATGATAACGACCCCAAACACACCTCCAAGGTGTCCACTGCCTTGCTAAAGAAGCTGAGGGTAAAGGTGATGGACTGGCCAAGCATGTCTCCAGACCTAAACCCTATTGAGCATCTGTGGGGCATCCTCAAAAGGAAGATGGAGGAGCGCAAGGTCTCTAACATCCACCAGCTTCGTGATGTCATCATGGAGGAGGGGAAGAGGAGTCCAGTGGCAACCTGTGAAGCTCTGGTGATCTCCATGCCCAAGAGGGTTAAGGCAGTGCTGGAAAATAATGGCGGCCAAACAAAATATTGATACTTTGGGCCCAATTTGGACATTTTCACTTAGGGGTGTACTCACTTTTGTTGACAGCGGTTTAGACATTAATGGCTGTGTGTTGAGTTATTTTGAGGGGACAGCAAATTTACACTGTTATACAAGCTGTACACTCATTACTTTACATTGTAGCAAAGTGTCATTTCTTCAGTGTTGTCACATGAAAAGATAGAATAAAATATTTACAAAAATGTGAGGAGTGCACACACTTTTGTGAGATACCGTATGTCTTTTTTTCCAACCATATTATTTATCTAACTATGTAAGTTCAGGGAATTGCCCCCTTCTGCCTATACTGATGTTTTCCTTCTTCCTTGGCCAATTCCCCATTGTACCTTCGAGTATAAGGGACAATGTGACTTCTGCCTTTCGGCCAATGGTGTAATATGATGGGCCCCATTATCCATTATGGGGAGTTGACAACTTTTTACTTCCCAGCTTGGGCCTGCTGAGAAGTGGCCACACACACCTGCTAAACTTCAAATTCATGCATGGGCGAAAGGCAATTTGAAGCACACTCATATTTTTCACAAAAAAGGACTCTAGGTTTTCTGAAATATGAATGGGTTTACATATTCAGTTTATCTACAAGGAGTCATTAATGGAGATCTTCTTTGAGGTAAGACTTCAGGAAATTGGAAGCCTTCTGCCCAGCATGCATTTTCTGATGCTGGGCGAGATGCGACTTTTGGGCGAAACCTTTGCCACAATCCGAACACGACACAGGCTTCAGGCCCTTGTGCTTGCGTTCATGGTAGAACAAGGATGAGCGCCACTGAAAAGTCTTCCCGCATTCGGTGCACGAATAGGACTTCTCCCCTGAGTGCATCTTGAGATGTTCCATCAGGCTGGATTTTTGGACAAAGTACTTACCGCATTCCGAGCAGGAGAAAGGTTTCTCGTTGGTGTGAGTCCTTTGGTGTATGACCAACGTTGACCTCTTAGCAAAGTGCTCTCCGCATTCAGAGCAAGAGTATGGCTCCTTCCCTTTATGAGTCCTCTGGTGCTGCAGAAAGTAGGACTTCTGGGCAAAGCACTTCCCACATTCGGAGCAAAAAAAAGGAACCTCGCCCCGGTGCTTCCTCAAATGGTGCTCAAGAGACGGCTTCCACGTGAAAGACTTTCCACACTCCAGACAAGAATAAGGCTTTTCCCCCGTGTGCATTCGCTGGTGCCGAACAAGGTTGGACTTTTGGGCAAAACACTTCCCGCACTCTGGGCATGAGTGGGGCTTCTCCTCCAGGTGCATGACCTGATGCCTCAACAAGGTTGACTTTTTGGCAAATCGTTTCCCGCACTCAGAACATGAATAGCACTTCTTGCCGGTGCAAGTCTTACGATGGCCGACGAGATGCAACTTCTGGGAAAAAGACTTGCCACAGGTCGAACAAGGATAAGATGATTCATCCACATGAGTCCTCTGATAGCCCCCACACTGGAGACATGGAGAGTTTTCACCCTCTCTATTGGTCTCATCTTGGGCGCCAGGGTGGGAGTGATCGGAAAAACACCCCCTGTGTGTAGATGAATCCAATGACAGATCTGCCCTTTGAAGTCCTGGATGATGATAAAGAGTAACAGGGTTTTCTTCTGGAGATGCTTCAATATTGTTATCTTCTATTTCACCATCTGTTGAAATATGATGACATTCTATATTATTCCTATCATTGTGTCCATCTGGGGCAAAGAAGAAACAAAGAAAGAGAAATTATAAAACTAATTCATACCCAAATTCTATAACAGGAGTCTCCAAACTTTCTAAACAACTGACCAGTTTACTGTCCCTCAGACTTTAGGGGGCTAGACTGTGGCCAGTGGGAGTAGAAAGAGACCCGTCATCAGTGGGAATAAATAATGCCCCAACATTGCCCCATCGTCCCACCTCAAGTGGGAGGAATTGTGCCCCATCGTTGGTGTCAGTGGGAGAAATTGTACCCTATTGTTGGTTACATAGTTAGTCAGGTTGAAATAAAGACACAAGTCCATCTAGTTCGACCAACAAAAAAAAAAAAATCATACAATCCCATATACACAATCCTATACCCACAGTTGATCCAGAGGAAGGCTAAAAACCCCAGCAAAGCACGATCCAATTTGCTACAGCAGGATAACAATTCCATCTTGATCGCCAGAGAGGCATTCGGACATCCCCTGGATCAACTTTACCTATACAGTGGAACCTCGGATTACGAGCATAATCCGTTCCAGGAGAATGCTCGTAATCCAAAGTAATCGCATATCTAAGCGAGTTTCCCCATAGAAGTCAATGGAAACGAAAATAATTTGTTCCGCATTGACCTCAATGGCATGCAATACCGCATGTGGCAAGAGATGGGGGGGGGGGCGCGCCGGGGAGACTCGGAAAGGCCCAAAGACAGCTCGGCTGAACTCGGGAACGGAGGATTTCCGAGCATTTCCGAACGGCTCCGGCACCCCCCCACCTCAGGCCAAACGCGGTACTACACACTTGAATCCTGCTTGTTTTGCAAGACAACACCCGCAAACTGAGTCAGGATTTTTAAAAATACAGTGCTCGTATTGCGAAACGTTCGTTAACCGCATTGCTCGCAATCCGAGGTTCCACTGTAAATGTTAGTACCCAGTTATACTATGTACATTTAGGAAAGAATCCAGGCCAGTTTTAGAAATTGCTGCCAATTCTAGAGATCTCCATGTGTTCTAAATACTCCACTTTCCAATCTTTTCTTGTTAGAATTTGCAGAAAGATGTTATTAAAGCAATTTTATTCACCTGTGCTGATCTCTGGAGGGATCTCCTCCTCCTTCCATGGCTCATCACCCCTCAAATATGGGTTTTCTTTATCTTCAACTTTAATATTAAACAGTTCCTCCTCCTATATAGGACAATGAACATCTTGATCATTCCTTTGAGTTCAAACACAACAGGAACATTTTTTATCCAAGGTGTGTACATAGAACAATTATGTATCTCACATTGTTAGTTTCCTGCTCTAGATTTTCCCAGAATGTCGTTGAGTATGCGCACATTTGACAGTTACTGAGGCAATGCTATACAAGACATTACAGAGCTTCTCTACAATCCAAAGTGTAGACACAGTTTGGTGTCTAATAAGGAATTTACCTGATGGTCTTCTGAGATGTTCTGATCTTCTTGTGTGAAATCCCGGGAATACAGAGGACGGGGACATCTCTCTGGTGGGTTCCCATTACTGGATCCATCTGTAGGAAACACACACTGACTGAATACAAACCACTGCTTACAGACCTCTTAATAAACAAGGTTCAATAAATGCTTGATTGGACGTAACACGTAAGGGCAGTCAGATAATGGAGTCAGATGATGGGGGATCTAGGTGGACCCTCAGTACTGCTCTCTCCTTTACAATAAAGTCTCCTCTTACCCGGTGATGTGAGGGGCGGCCGATTCTCCATCATGACGTCCTTGTAGAGATCCTTGTGTCCTTCTAAATACTCCCACTCCTCCATGGAGAAATAGACAGTGACATCCTGACACCTTATAGGAACCTGACACACACAATGATACAGTCACCATCCAGACACAGCCCTTGTCTGTTACTGGATAATGTCCCAGAATTCCCGGCACCGCTCACCTCTCCTGTCAGCAGCTCAATGATCTTCTGGATGACATCTAGAATTTTCTTGGGTTTTTTCTCAGGCGTCAGGGAGGGAGGTGGGGGCTCCATGATGGGGCTCTGGCTCTTATACCATTCCTTTGACACACAGGTGTGGCTGCTTGGTGTCATGTGATCATCAGAATTCTTCACGGGTCCATAATCCTATACAGTAAAAAGAAAAAAAATGTATCCTACAGCAACATGCGACCTCCCGGTATCCTCCTCATCTCTCCAGTTGGGTCTGTGTTTTATTAATAGAGATAAGAGTGATGTCATGTGACCTCCCAGAATCCTCCTCACCTCTCCGGTCAGGTCTGTGTTTTATTAATAGAGATAAGAGTGATGTCATGTGACCTTCCAGTATCCTCCTGATCTCTCCAGTCGGGTCTGTGTTTTATTAATAGAGATAAGAGTGATGTCATGTGATCTCCCAGAATCCCCCTCACCTCTCAGGTCAGGTCTGTGTTTTATTAATAGAGATAAGCATCACATGACAGAGTATATATCTCAGCCCCGCAGATCAGGGTATACAGCTCAGCCTCACAGATCAGGGTAAGATCAGGGTATACAGCTCAGCCTCACAGATCAGGGTATACAGCTCAGCCTCGCAGATCAGGGTATACAGCTCAGGGTATACAGCTCAGCATCATAGATCAGGGTATACAGGTATACAGATTAGGGTATACTGCTAAGGTTATACAGATCAGAGTATACTGCTAAGGATATACAGCTCAGCCTCATCGCAGATCAGGGCATACTGTTTAGGGTATACAGCTCAGCACCCCACTTGCTCTGACAACAGCAGCAACAACCCCTCCCCCCGCGGGTCTTGCGGCTCTTACAGCAATGCACGGGCCGCCACTGTTAATAGAGATAAGAGTGATGTCATGTGACCGCCCAGAATCCTCCTCACCTCTCCTGTCAGGAGGTAGATGATCTCCAAGGTGAAGTTTAATATCCGTTCCGTTATGTGACTCCAGTCCTTTTCCATCCTCAGTGATGAGACCAGAAATGGACTTGGTTCCTCGTGGGAGGGACTGACCATGATAAGACCCCTGTTAAGATAAAAACAGATTTGTAAATTAGTGTAGCGCTATACATTAAATACCATCTCATTAGTGCCACAAGAATTGTAAATGAAAACAATATATCATGCAAACAAATTGTTCTAAGTGCATCAGTCTTTATGATGATTTTCTTTACTCAAAGTCTTGCAAATGTGTTCACTCTTCGATTCCTTCACCTTCAGTGCTCCAACACCGGCTGTGCTCTCACCTGATATATATACGACCCATGTGAAATGCATGGTAAAAACAGCATAAGTCCTTTAAATAGAATCCTCGATCCTTACCGAATTATGCCACTAGTACTCTTCTACTCTGAATCACAGATTCAAGATACAAAAACAAACACTCCATAGCGCCTTGTCTTTCAATAAAACTTGTATTCACACCACTCATAAAATTCCACTCACATTTTGCCAATGCATGAAAAATAACGCACTTCCTAGTTTCGCATAACAATGTAAATCAATAAGCTCCGCTCATATGTGTTTTGTGACACGTGACTTCCTCAGGGGGATCATCGACAGGTCATGCAGTGCACCCACATGTGAAAGCAACGATAGTAAAAACAATGCCAGTATTCAGCTCCGGCTGGCTGTAAAGATACCGCACTTCCTAGTTTCGTGTGACAATGTCATCCAATAAGACCCGCCTCTACGTCTTTCCTCACCAGGACACGTGACTTCCTCAGGGGACCATCGACAGGTCGTGCATTACACCCACATGTGAAAGCAACGATAGTAAAAACAATGCCAGTATTCAGCTCCGGCTGGCTGTAAAGATACCGCACTTCATAATTTCGTGTGACAATGTCATCCAATAAGACCCGCCTCTACGTGTTACGTCACCGGGACATGTAACTTCTTTAGGGGGATCATTGACGAACCTCTTGAAGAAGTCATGCACTGATAAAATGTGAGTGGTATTTTAATGCGTGGTGGGAAAAAAGTGAATTGGCAATGATTGACAATGATTGCATGACTGTAATAAGGACTTTGGAGTGTAAGCTCCTCTGTCGCAGAAATGGATGTGGCTTGCTCAGTGTTCTCTGTACAACACTGCGGTATATGTCAGCGCTATATAAATGTTTTATAATACAACAACAAAAATAATAGCAATAGTGTGTGACTGTGGTGGAACATTCAAGTGCAAGCTCCTCTGGTGCAGAGGATGATGCGGCTAGCTCAGTTTTCTCTGTACAGCACCATGGTATGTGTCAACGGTATATAATTGTGTGCAAAAATTGGAAAATAACAATGCGCTACCCTTTAAATAGGCAAACAAAGTGCTATTAGATCATGTGTGTTCCCACACAAAGAAAACACCAATAAGAACAAAGTCCTGCGTAAATCTCATTAAGCATATAGTGTTACATGTGAGAGAGAAATATAAAAAAAATTATATACAAAGTTCCAAATAAAGTTGATTCAAAAGTAAGCCGGACAATCACATCTGCTGATGTATGTGCGATGTAATCTTCTAAGCTGTTATGAGTGAAGACTCCACATCCAAATTGTTCAGATAAGAAATAGAAGAAATGGCAGCTTACCGAATCCGGTGGATCTCTGTGACGGAGATCCTTAGGGGCTCAAGCTCATATATTCTTCCCACCAAGCTGGCGGCCGAAGGGCACTGGACTCGGACGATATCTCCCTCCTGCAGAGACAGAGACCGCAGCTGAGTACTAGCAGCGTTTTTTGAACTTGCCGCTCCTCAATGGAAAACTTGTTTGATGTGTATTTTTTTTTATCCAGCCTCAATAAAGGGTATCTTAATTTAAAAAAAATAGGATTTTTATAACAGCTTACCTGTAAAATCCTTTTCTTGGAGTACACCACGGGACACAGAGCTAGTCATTACATAATGGGTTAAGGGTCACCAGCGGTGATTGGACACTGGCACAACCAATGGAAGACAGTTCCCCTCCATATAACCCCTCCCATCAGGGAAGTACCTCAGTTTTGTAGCAAAGCAGTAAGGTTCCCATAAGAAGGGGGGGACCTCTGTGTCCCGTGGTGTACTCCAAGAAAAGGATTTTACAGGTAAGCTGTTATAAAAATCCTATTTTCTTTATCGTACACCACGGGACACAGAGCTAGTCATTACATAATGGGACGTCCCAGAGCAATGCTCATATGAAGGGGGGGAGACACAGATCAAAACAGGCCGCTTGCGGACCAGAAGCCCTATACTGCTGCCTGCAGCACACTTCGCCCAAAGGCGGAATCCTCATGTCCTTTCACATCTATTTGATAGAATTTGGAAAATGTATGGACTGAAGACCAAGTTGCAGCTTTACAGATCTGAGCCATCGAAGCCTGGTGGTGCACTGCCCATGAAGCACTTATCGCCCTGGTAGAGTGCGTCTTAACAGGAAAAGGAGGAGTCCTGTTCTTTAAACCATAAGCTTGAACAATTACTTGTCTAATCCACCTGGAAATGGTGGATTTTGATACCGCTTGGCCCTTCTTGGGCCCATCTGGTAAAATAAACAAAACATCTGTTTTACGTATCTGAGCGGTTGCTTGCAGATACACCCTTACCGCTCTCACTAGATCTAGAGAGTGTAATAATTTTTCCCCCGCCGTCCGCGGGTTTGGAAAAAAGGAAGGCAGAACAATGTCTTGATTCAAGTGAAAAGCCGACACCACCTTAGGTAGAAAAGCCGGATGGGGTCGTAGTACGATTTTGTCCTTGTGACAAATTAGATAAGGCTCTTTACAAGAAAGAGCTGCTAGCTCTGATACTCTCCTAGCAGAAGCTATAGCAATCAGAAAGGCCAACTTCCTACTCAATATAATTAAAGGAATATGGCGAATAGGTTCAAAAGGTTGCTTTTGCAACACTGACAATACCAAATTCAAATCCCATGGACACAAGGGAGTCCTAACTGGAGGATTTATCCTCAGTACCCCCTTAATGAATGTCTGAACTAGGGAGTGAGATGCCAATGGTCTCTGAAAGAAGACTGATAGAGCCGATATTTGCCCTTTGATGGTGCTAAGGGCTAAATTCATATCCACTCCTAACTGGCAAAAAGCAAGAATCCTACTTATTTCATACTTCTGAGGATTCCAACATCTGGATTCACACCAGGAAACGTATGCTCTCCAGACTCTCTGATAGATGAGTCTGGAGGCTGGCTTTCTAGCATTAATGAGCGTAGAAAGAGCCGGACCAGAGACCTCTCTTTTTAAAAATGTGGGTCTCAGCAGCCAGGCCGTCAACTTTAGCCTTTGTAAGGAAGGGTGGAATACTGGACCCTGTGACAGCAGGTCGTGTCGGAGTGGAAACTTCCAGGGCCTTCCTATCGCCGTTTTTACAATCTCGGCGTACCAAGGCCTCCTGGGCCAGTTTGGGGCCACTAGGATTACTGGTATTCCCTCCTCCTTGATCCTGCGAAGCAGTCTTTGTAGAAGAGGGATCGGAGGGAATGCATAGATCAGTGAGAACTGATTCCATGGAGTTATTAGAGCGTCTGTATTATTAGAGCGTCTGTCCCGTAGGCTAGAGGATCTCTCGTTCTGGACACAAAGTTGTCCAATTTCTTGTTGAACCTGGCAGCTAGCAGGTCTACATCTGGGTTTCCCCATCTCAGACATATGGCCTGAAAGATCTCGGGGTGAAGAGACCACTCTCCTGGTAGCAGCTGCTGACGACTCAGGTAGTCTGCTTGCCAATTTTCTATCCCTGGAATGAAGATTGCAGAAAGGCAAGGTACATGCTCTTCTGCCCATGCCAGGATCCGGTTCACCTCTCTTTGGGCTGCCCGACTGCGGGTGCCTCCTTGGTGATTGATGCAAGCTACTGCAGTAGCATTGTCGGATTGAACCCGAACTGGGTAGCCCTGTAACCTGTATGTCCAGGTTTTGAGGGCTAGATATACCGCCCGGATCTCTAGCACATTGATGGGCAGGATCCCCTGAGTCTTGGCCCAGGTTCCCTGGGTAGAAGCCTCCTCGAATACTGCACCCCAGCCCGATAGGCTGGCATCCCTAGATACCACCTTCCAGGCCACTGGGAGGAAGGACTTTCCCTTCCGTAAATTCCTGGCTTCTAGCCACCAATCGAAGCTGTGGCGTACTTGTGAGGACAGGCGCATGGGTATATCCAGAGCTTGGCTCTTCCTGTTCCAGGAAGCTAAAATATTGCCTTGAAGTAGTCTCGAATGAAACTGGGCGTAAGGGACCGCCTCGAAGGAGGCTACCATCTTTCCCAATAGTCTCATGCAAAGGCGAATAGACGGCCTCTTGTTTGCTTTGACCTTGTGGATCAGGTCTTTCAGAGACTGTATCTTCGGTTCTGGCAGGTATACCCTGTTTTGGGCTGTATCTATGATCATGCCCAGGTACACTATCCTTCTTTGGGCCTGGAGAGAGGATTTTTGTAAATTTATAATCCATCCTAAATGCTCCAGGTATCCTACTGTAGTGTGTACAGCGTGACCCAATCCCTCCTTTGACTGATCTATTACTAGTAGATCGTCCAGATAGGCTGTTACCGCAATGCCCCGTGTTCTTAGGTTTGCTAACAGAGGAGCTAGCACCTTTGTGAATACTATGGGCGCGGTGGCTACACCAAACGGCAGAGCCACAAATTGAAAGTGGCGATCTTCTACCGCAAACCTTAGGAATCTTTGGTGAGCGGGGAGGATGGGTATGTGTAAATGTGCGTCCTTGATATCTATGGGCGCCATGAATTTTCCGCCCTTTAAAGTGGCGGCCACGGATCGGATCGTTTCCATTCGAAAATGGCGATCGTTCAGGAACCGATTTAGGGATTTTAGATCCAGGATGGGTCTGACATCTCCATTTGGCTTTGGAATCACAAAGAGGTTTGAGTAAAAACCTGCACCTCGCTCTTTTTGGGGTACGTCTGTAACTACCCCTTGAGCCATTAAGTGATTCAAACCTTTGAAGAAGGATTCTCTTTTTTGTGGATCCTTGGAGAGTCTTGAACCTCGGAATTGAGAAGGTGGGATCTCTCGAAATTCCAGTTTGTACCCTGAGGATATTGTGGATACTACCCAATTGTCCTGGATTTCTGACCCCCAAGTCGCTCAGAACTGATAAAGCCTTCCTCCCACTCGGCCGAGCGGGGGCGCCCCTTCACTGAGAGGCTTTGGGGGCTTGCTTATTAGCTCTTGCACCCCACGGCTTCTTGTTCTTCTGAGCTTGCCCCTTGGCTTTTGTGGGTGGCTAAAACAGGCCGCCGCCACTGGTTGGAGTCAGATTTCCCGGGAGCTGGGGAGAGAGAGCGTTTAAAACAAGATCTCTTGTTTTTCTTTCTCTCAGGTAAAAGTCGTTTTACCACTTGATATCTTCTGTATATATTTTTCTAAATCTTCCCCAAATAGGCGTTCGCCATGGTACGGGAACTTGCCAACAGCTTTTTGCATGGGGTTTCCGCTGACCAATGCTTAAGCCAAAGTACTCTGCGCATCTGTACCAGCTGGAGTGTAAGGCGTGATGCCTGTATGATAGAATCTCTCATGGCATCCACTGTGAAGCATAAGGCTTTAGGCAAATTTTCCCAATTTCTAGCCTGCTCTGAAGGCAGTTCCTTCAGCCCCTGCTTTACCTGTTGGCTGATGACCTGACACATACCGACTGCTGCTACTGCAGGTTGGGTAATTGAGCCGGCCAAAAGGAAGGAGGATTTCAACTTCCTCTCAGAAGGATCTTTTAAACCCTTGTACATTATCCACCGGACATGTCAGGTTTTTATTTACACAAGAAATAGCCGCAACTACCGCAGGCAGGCTCCATTTCTTTAAAAAAATTTCCCCCATAGGATAAAGAATGTTAAACCTTTTTGGAGGTGAGAAACGCTTATCTGGATGTTGCCAGTTTGCGTATATTAGATCCTCTAGTAACTGATGAACCGGGAAGGAGCATGCACCTTGCAGGGATCTTAATGACCCTAGGGAGGAGACAGGTAATTCCGTTACCTCCGCAGAGGTTAACTTAAATGCACTGCTATAGCATTGTACCTGTGACCTTAAAATCTGGCTCCTCATCCTCTGCTGATGTAGCCTCCTCCTCCTCATCCTCCTCCCTCAGGTACTTCTGAAGGGAGGTCCAATACTGGAAGAGACCTGCTTCGCTTATTGTCCTTTTTAGAGGACTTAGCGATTAAGGTAGCAATTTTTTCCTCCAGATTATTTAGGGCAGCTGATAAAGTGTCCTCAGTGACATATACAGGCCCAGGCTTCACTGGGGAAGCCGCCATACCTGACAGAGGTAATGGCTCATCCTGTACAGGTGCATTTGGCAACACAGGAGAGGAAGGTACCGAGTCAGCACAGCTAGAGCCTCCTCTCAGGCGGTGGTGCTTTCTTATCTCTTTTTGTCCGTATTACTTCCCCTGGAAGGCTTACTGTTTAGACAAAATACAAGGTACCTAAATGCATATACTACCGTGTTCAGTTTAGCAAATACATTAAGTATGCAACTTTTAACACATAACTATGCATAACATGGATGTCTTCTAGGAAGTACCCAATCCAACCACATGGAGTCTTATGTCCCTGTATAGCTGCTGTGTTTCTCTGCCAGGAACAAGAGAACTAACGAGCTTGCTTGCTGCTGCAGTGCTTCTCACACTGACAGTCTTTTAAATTTGGCGCCGTTTCTGTGCCTGCGCGCGCCACGTGCCCGCGCACGCCTTCGCCCCCCCTCCGATAAAGCGCGCTCCCGCGCGCGCGCTGCGCGCGGCCCTTAGCGCTATGGCGGTGGCCATAGTGAGAGAGGACTCTCATCAGCCCTTGTTCCCACTTACCTGCATCTGCAGGTGTCTGGTCGGCCACCGAAAGGAGGATCGGGGTGCCCCAGCAAGCTCAGCAGCGAAGGTGACGAGCAGTGTACTTCGCCGAAGCCGACACTGAACAGAGTGAGGTGAGTATATTCAGCTCTTTACTCCCCCCAGTGGTGGAAAAAAAGAAGACATCCATTTTTTGAAAAAGGTCCCAACCTAGTTATGGACCTTCTAATCTCACCTTATCCACGCCGCAGGTTTTTCTGCTGAAAGATTTCAGACAGATACCAAACTTCACCCTTCACGGTGGGCTATGTGTGCCAACCTTCAGGGATATGGGTTCCTATTTAAAGGATACCTCTCCCCTGGGCCTTGTACAAGACTCTTACCAGGACTTTATAGCGAAATAGCGAAAGTGCTGGATCTTAGAGCCCAGTCCTCCGAAGAGAGACATTACAGGCGACGCCTCATGGATGAGGCCCGGATCCCATCCAGATTCAGCTCATTTGTAGGCGTCTTGGATGGATCCGAAAGCATAGCTCTTTTACCCCCAGAGGGTCTCTTTGGTAGAGCTTTCCTTTAGCACCTCCTAACGCGTCCAACACCTTTCGACACTGGCAAAAAAACTGAGGTACTTCCCTGATGGGAGGGGTTATATGGAGGGGAACTGTCTTCCATTGGTTGTGCCAGTGTCCAATCACCGCTGGTGACCCTTAACCCATTATGTAATGACTAGCTCTGTGTCCCGTGGTGTACGATAAAGAAAAAGGAATACTGCACCATGAGTTCTCCATTTTTTCTTTCTTCCATGAATACTTTTTTGTTCGTATGAGATAAGCATGCCAGCTGATACCAGGAGGGAGATTTCTTTCAGCCTTGGAACAGGAGGAAGATATCGTCCGAGTCCAGTGCCCTTCGGCCGCCAGCTTGGTGGGAAGAATATATGAGCTCGAGCCCCTAAAGATCTCCGTCACAGAGATCCACCCGATTCGGTAAGCTGCCATCTCTTCTATTTCTTATCTGAACAATTTGGATGTGGAGTCTTCACTCATAACAGCTTAGAAGATTACATCGCACATACATCAGCAGATGTGATTGTCCGGCTTACTTTTGAATCAACTTTATTTGGAACTTTGTATATAATTTTTTTTTATATTTTTCTCTCACATGTAACACTATATGCTTAATGAGATTTACGCAGGACTTTGTTCTTATTGGTGTTTTCTTTGTGTGGGAACACACATGATCTAATAGCACTTTGTTTGCCTATTTAAAGGGTAGCGCATTGTTATTTTCCAATTTTTGCACATATTTATGTAGCGGTTATTCCAGCTAATTTTTCACTTTAGCAGCACCCAAAAATTCACCTTATCATATTGACTATTATAAATAATTTGATTAGTCACTTTTTTTACAATTTAATTCACCAGTTTATTTTAAGGTTAGCGCAGATTTTTTACAATTTATCCAACGGTATATAATTGTATTATAATAATAATAAATAAGAAAAAAATAAAATAGTATGCGACTGTAGGGGGACATTAGAGTGTAAGCTCCTCTGCTACAGAGACTGATGTGACTGGCTCAGTGTTCTCTGTACAGCACTATGGTATATGTCAGAGCTATATAAATGTATAATAATATTAGTGTGTGATGTGACATTAGAGTGTAAGCTTTTCTGCTGCAGTGACCGGCTCAGTGTTCTCTGTACAGCACCATGGTATACGTCAGTGGCAGTGCTATATAAATGTATAATGAATTATGAAGGTCTATTTAGCATATGATGATAATATGACATAGAAACAATTACATGTAACAATAGCAATGCAATACCTCAGCCAGCTACCTCCAGTAGCACAGTAGGTGGGCACACACAGGACTCCTGTACTGCCCTGGCACTGGGGCCACCATTAGAAGTCCCTATTTGCAGTCACACTCCTCTACTATCATTCTACACTCACTCTCTGTGTACATCAGGGGTGCCCAGCTAGTGGCCCGCGGAGCCCTCTGATGTGGCCCGCGACCTCCTGCTCTGGGATGATTGCAGGCTGCCGACCTGCCATCTGAGAGCATCAGTGTTGTAAATAAAGCCGGCAGTAGAGAGAACAAGCCGCTTTTCAGAAAGTGCACCACACCTGCAAGATATAATAGACGTTGATGGCAAAGTGCAGGTAAACCACAGGTACACTGCGTCGCAATAGACCACAGACCATCAGTATAAAAGCAGCCTTAGGCCCCTTTCAAGCGATCGGTCCGACCCAATCGGACCCTCCATTCACCTCTATGGATCGGCAGATGTAAACAGACTTTTGTCCATTTACACCTGCCTACCTCCAATCCGATCTGCTAAAAAAAAAACAGAAGTGGATCTGTCCTAGAGTTGCCACCTCATCCCTTTAAACCCGAACACATATGAATTACACAGGTTCTGTGGATGATTAAGGTTGTAATTAAACTCACTTGGTGTCGTATCTGCATTTAATTAACCTCAGAACCTGTGTAATTTATATGTGTTCGGGTTTAAAGGGATGAGGTGGCAACCCTAATCTGTCCCCTTCCATCTGATTGGATCAGAGGGCCCAATAGAGTAGATTGGGTTGTGTTTGCTTGGCATATGCAGACTGGACACAGACCTGTGATCTGCCCACTCCTCTCATTGTGGCCCGCGACTGGTTACTATGTCGCTTCAAGTGGCCCTCGGCCTTCAAAAGGTTGGGCACCCCTGGTTTACATAGAAGCCTGGCAAGAAAACCTTCTATTAGCAGAGCAAAGGGACAGCAGATAGACAGCTATCCAGAGCAAACACTAGAGCCTGAAACCCCTGCTCAGGATTGTCTCTGCACATGGGGGCGGCCATTTTCTTGTAGTGCAGATTTTAATTTACAATTCTTAGTGCTATCAAGTGGTAAGCACTTGATAGCACTACGAAATTATTATGAATTATTATGAAAGAATGGATAAAAATTAGGGCTGTGGAAATTAACTATTCATTTCTCGATTAATCGATTAATTGTTTTGATCGATCAAAATTCTTTTGATTGGTACGCACCTCTCCCCCGGCTTACGGGTCTTCAGGGAGATCCGGTGACGTCACGGACACCGGCGGGGCTTGCCGTGTCCATCTGAAGGGCTCCTTTGCTGTGCCTTCATATCTGCATGCCGGCGGGACCTTACTATCTGCCACACGCAAGGGCTGTTACACTTCCCTCTATCACTTCCCTCCATCAACCTGGGATTCTACAGCCATCCACTGGGAGTTGTGATAGTTCCCTTCACGGGACATCTACATGCCGACGGACTGATGTTAACCCCTCCTCATCTGGATTCAGCAGTGGTATCATTGTACACATTTTTATACCAGTATCATAATTAGCTACATGTTTTTATGACTGCTTTTGCTGCCGTTTGGTATTACTCGCACCATTTTTACAGTTTATGTAGCTACATCGATTTTATCTCCAGTGCAATATTTATTTTGTTATCTACTTGAAGACTATAAAAGTTTTAATGCTATTCCCATCGAGCGCTGCCTTTGTGTGTTTTTTGCATCCTGCTATCGATTTTTCCAGTGGTTGGTAGCTGCACTGGGAATCAGCCTGCAAGGAGATCAGCTAAAAGTAGTTGGATCTGTATGTGCGTTATAATTAATCGAAATTAGTCGATTAATCGATTGAAAAAAACAAAAACGATTAATCGGACACAAAAATTTTAATCAGTAACAGCCCTAATAAAAATCTTTATTTAGGATCTCTCTGGTTTGTATTTTTGTCTTTCGTTTGGATAGTAGTTATGCAATAGAGAGTAAAACTCTGGGTGATGCTTTGGGAATAATACAATCTTAAAACAGGTATATATACACATGATTAAGCTTTCTATGTGCTATGAGTTGAATATGTATGTAAATTTAAAAAAATTGTAATAAAATATGATTAAACAAAAAAAAAAAAATTACAATTCTAGAATTAAATTTTTTTTTTTTTGCAAAATCTTTTTTATTGAAGTTTTCATTAGTACACAAAACTAGCCCATGCAGGGGCCAAACATTTGCCCACGCAGGGGCCGTTCCTCTGTTGCGGCACCATACCACAACAGGGCACAACATACAACATAAACAAACCGACTTACACTATAACCCCAATGAGGGGAGAGGTTCAGTCCAGGAGAATCTGTGCTCAAATTGGTACTGACAGGATAATGCAACATGAGAATAATTGGGTCAATATATTAACAAATTAGAGATATATCGTTAGTCTAGGAAGTAGTTACCGCATTAGTTGCCGTGGTATTATCATCTAGCCAGCAGCTCCATACCTTCTTAAATTTTTGTGGACAACCCCTGCCCGAGTAGGTAGCTTTATATAGGGGCAAACTGGCATTCACCAGGCCCTTCCAGAATCTGACAGAGGGGGGAGCCGATTGTTTCCAGGTCATCGTGATGGCCTTACGAGCATAGTACAGTAACAGGAATATGAGTATTTTTCTGGCTCTGATCATTGACATTTGTTCCACCAGTCCCAGCAGACAATATTTAGGATCATAAGGAACACGAGTCTTAGTGACCTTAGCAATCACCTGGAGTACTTCTTTCCTATAGTATTCCATTGCTGGGCAAACCCAAAAAATTTGAAAAAAGTCACCCGGTTGATAGGAGCAGAGCCAGCACGCCGGAGAATGCGCCGGCGACATCTGGTGCAGCCTGTGAGGCGTGTAGTGAGCTCTATGCACAATTTTGTATTGGACCAATTTGTCCCTTGCTGAGACCAGAGGGGAGAAGGGAAAGTCCCAACCAAATCTCCCTCCAGTCACCCTCATCCAGCTCCGGTATGTCCCCCACCCATTTCCTGCGGAGGGAGGACAGCCCGGGGCTGGCAGCAACCAGCAGGGACCCATAGAGTTGAGACATGGGTTTCTCCAAGTCTTTCACCCGAAGGGTGGATTCGAGCTCAGAGTATACCAAGTCAACTGGTTGGCCTAAAAATTGACACCTGTAGGCATGAGCAATTTGAAAATACCTAAAATGCGCCCGTGCAGGCATATTAAATTTGGTGCATAAAATGTGAAAGGGGGTGAGCTCTCTGTTGGTGATAACAAGTTCAAGGGTCAGTATTTTGTATTTGGCCCAGGCCTGTGGGTCCGGGATGGTATTGAACTGTGATAGGTTAAGATTCAGCCACAGGGGGGTGTGAGGAGACCAAGGGTTTGGCTGGGGTGCCCTCAGTGAGTGCCTCACCCACCTTCCATGCCCGCAGAGTGGTACGCATCGAAGAGGTGAGAGGGTGAGGCATTTTAGGCCCCCTGAATAGCAACCCCTGCAATGCCTCCAGAGACCCCACTATAGCCGCCTCCAACACCGTCGCAGAGTTGGTCAGGTCTGGCTGCAGCCACCAATGGGGGGGGGGGGGGGTCACAAGCTGAGTGGCCAAGTAATACTTGTGGCAATCAGGGAGAGCCAAGCCCCCACTGTCTACAGGCCTAGTCAAAGTGGTATATTTGAATCTAGGTGGTTTGGGCCCCCAAATAAAAGAGAGGAAGAGTTGTCTGAGAGAATTAAAGAAAACTTTAGTTAGCCATTGGGGGGAGTTCCGAAAAACTTTCATCTTGAGAAGATTAATGCGCCCAATGAGGGAAAGGGGAAGATGGCTCCACGCTTTTAGTTTGATTTTAATGACTACCAAGACAGGGTCAAGATTGAGCCCCACAAAGTCCCCACTCTCTCTCTCGAGACAACAACACCTAAATAAGTAAACTGTTCAACCCACTGAAGTGGGAGAGAGGAGGGTGAGGAGGACCTGGCCCCCGCATCCACTGGGAACAACTGAGACTTGTGCCAGTTCACTCTCAACCCCCGTGAAGGCGGAGAAGGCGTCCATGATACCGAGTGCGCCCCGCAGAGTCACCAGCGTCATTCAAAAAAAGCAGCAGATCATCCTCATAGAGAGCCACTCTCTTCTCCAGCCACCCCACCCTAAGACCACGGACCTCGGCCAAGCTCCTGAGGGCTTCAGCAATAGGCTCCACAGCCAGGGCAAAAAGGGACGGGGAGAGAGGGCATCCCTGTCTGGTGCCCCTCTGCAGGGGCTAGAATTTCATTTTAGTAGGAGATGAAGTATAGCACTTCAATGTAGAATAAAAGAATAGTAATAAGCAGGGGTCAAGTCCTGGGGAAAAAAGTGTGGGAACTCCCACCCAAGATCCACTCACTCCCCCACCAAAAAAAAATCATACGCTCATATACATATATATGTCACAGAAAATACAGGGCAACATTTATTGTAAAGTGCCAGTTTACAAAAACAAAATAAGTTAACTTGTCAAACTAACAGAATAATCACACACACCTCGGGGTACTCGGTACTGGCCTGGCTGGTCTCAGGGTGCTGGCCTGGCTGGTCTTAGGGTGCTGGCCTGGCTGGTCTTAGGGTGCTGGCCTGGCTGGTCTCAGGGTGCTGGCCTGGCTGGTCTCAGGGTGCTGGCCTGGCTGGTCTCAGGGTGCTGGCCTGGCTGGTCTCAGGGTGCTGGCCTGGCTGGTCTTAGGGTGCTGGCCTGGCTGGTCTCAGGGTGCTGGCCTGGCTGGTCTCAGGGTGCTGGCCTGGCTGGTCTCAGGGTGCTGGCCTGGCTGGTCTCAGGGTACTGGCCTGGCTGGTCTCAGGGTACTGGCCTGGCTGGTCTCAGGGTGCTGGCCTGGCTGGTCTCAGGGTGCTGGCCTGGCTGGTCTCAGGGTGCTGGCCTGGCTGGTCTCAGGGTGCTGGCCTGGCTGGTCTCAGGGTACTGGCCTGGCTGGTCTCAGGGTACTGGCCTGACTGGTCTCAGGGTGCTGGCCTGGCTGGTCTCAGGGTGCTGGCCTGGCTGGTCTCAGGGTGCTGGCCTGGCTGGTCTCAGGGTACTGGCCTGGATGGTCTCAGGGTACTGGCCTGGCTGGTCTCAGGGTACTGGCCTGGCTGGTCTCAGGGTACTGGCCTGGCTGGTCTCAGGGTGCTGGCCTGGCTGGTCTCAGGGTACTGGCCTGGCTGGTCTCAGGGTGCTGGCCTGACTGGTCTCAGGGTACTGGCCTGGCTGGTCTCAGGGTACTCTGTGTTCACCTCTGTAGCCCCCCATGTCCACCACTGTACCCCCTCATGTCCACCACTGTACCCCGTCCACCTGTTCCTCCTGTCCACCTCTGTACCCCCCCATGTCCACCTCTGTATCCCCCATGTCAACCTCTGTACCCCGTCCACCTCTGGGTTCATCTCTGTACCCCCCATGTCCACCTCTGTACCCCCAAAGTTCCATCTCTGTCCCCCCCTATGTCCACCTCTGTACCTCCTCCACGTCCACCTCTGTACCCCCTCCACGTCCACCTCTGTACCCCCTCCACCTCTGTACATCCCCATGTCCACCTCTGGGTTCACCTCTGTACCCCCTCATGTCCACCTCTGTACCCCCGTCCACTTCTGTGTTCGCCTCTGTACCCCCCATGTCAACCTCTGTACCCCGTCCACCTCTGGGTTCATCTCTGTACACCCTCATGTCCACCTCTGTACCCCCGCCCACTTCTGTGTTAGCCTCTGTACCCCCCATGTCCACCTCTGTACCCCCAAAGTTCCATCTCTGTCCCCCCCTATGTCCACCTCTGTACCTCCTCCACGTCCACCTCTGTACCCCCTCCACCTCTGTACATCCCCATGTCCACCTCTGGGTTCACCTCTGTACCCCCTCATGTCCACCTCTGTACCCCCGTCCACTTCTGTGTTCGCCTCTGTACCCCCCATGTCAACCTCTGTACCCCGTCCACCTCTGGGTTCATCTCTGTACACCCTCATGTCCACCTCTGTACCCCCGCCCACTTCTGTGTTCGCCTCTGTACCCCCCATGTCCACCTCTGTACCCCCAAAGTTCCATCTCTGTCCCCCCCTATGTCCACCTCTGTACCTCCTCCACGTCCACCTCTGTACCCCCTCCACCTCTGTACCCCCTCATGTCCACCTCTGTACCCCCGTCCACTTCTGTGTTCGCCTCTGTACCCCCCATGTCCACCTCTGTGTTCACTTCTGTACCCCCCATGTCCACCTCTGTGTTCACCTCTGTACCCCCTCAGTTCAATCTCTGTACCCCCCCCCCCATGTCCACCTCTGTACCCCCTCCACGTCCACCTCTGTACCAGCAATTCTCTGCAGTCTGCACATATGAATCCCCTTCCCCTTCTCTCCACTGTGTTCTTTTTTACCTGATCATACGGAGGACGTGCAACACAGTCTCCGCCTATCAGACTCAGCACACAGCCAGAAAACTTCACTCGGCTGTGTGCTACTCAGGTCTGCCAGGCAGGAGTGGGGGCGGGAGGAACACAGAGCGCAGCTCTCGCTCTGTCATTGACTCCGGTCCGCAGCTCCTGACAGAGGCCGCTCGAGGAGCAGAGAAGCACAACACACTTTTATTGTAACAACCAATGCTTTACAAAATAACAATATGAAAAAGAACAACAAACCTCGTGCATAACTTCCTACAGCACAGATAATAATAATAATAATAATAATAATAATAATACAACCATTATATTCCTTATAGTTATTAGACTGTTGGGAAACATGCTTTATTATTATTTTTGTAATTATTTGAAATTATTAAAATAACTCCTCTATTAATATCATAAAGCTTGTCATTATTATTATTATTATTATTATTATTATTATTATTATTAATAATAATAATAATAATAATAATAAAAACAATAATAACATATTCATACATAGTTGGTTTACTGCAGAGAAACTCACATTCCCAATATTTTTGTTATCAGTATTTTACATAATTATACCATAATAATAACTCTTCTGGTAATAATATATGGCTAGAAATGATGATGATTATTCTAGAATTAATAGACTGCAGAGAAACACACTTTATTATTATTTTTATTATAATTATTTTAAATAATTATAATAAAATTTAACTTCTTTAGTAATTCAAGCTATAAATTATTATTATTATTATTATTCTTATTATTATTATATTCCTATATAATTAAGATGCTGCAAAGAAATGCACATTCCTAATGTTATTTTTGTTTAAATAAGAATATAATACCATCTTTGGTAATATAGGCCTAAAATTATTATTATTATTAATATTATTATATTCCCACATTATGAATATGATGATGATAATTATTGTTATTATTATTCTAGGATTAATAGACTGCCGAGAAACACACTTTATTATTATTTTTGTTATTATTATTTTAAATAATTATAATAAAACGTAACTTATTTAGTAATTCAAGCTAGAAATTATTATTATTATTATATTTCTATATAGTTAAGATGCTGCAAAGACGCGTACATTCATAATGTTATTTTTGTTTAAAGATTTATAATACCTTCTCTAGTAATATAGGGCTACAATTATTATTATTCCTACATTATGAATATGATGATGATAATTATTGTGATTATTATTCTATGATTAATAGACTGCAGAGAAACACACTTTCTTATTATTTTGGTTATAATTATTTTAAATAATTATAATAAAACATAACTTCTTTAGTAATTTAAGCTAGAAATGATTATTATTATATTCCTATATAATTAAGATGCTGCAAAGAAATGCACATTCATAATGTTATTTTTGTTTAAATATCTATAATACCTTCTCTAGTAATATAGGGCTACAATTATTATTATTCCTACATTATGAATATGATGATGATAATTATTGTTATTATTATCATTATTATTATTATCTTTATTACCGTTATTAACGTTACTATTATTTTTATTATTATTATTATCCTTATTATTATCATTGTTATTATTATTACTATTATTATCATCATTTGCATTGTTGTTATTATTATTATTAATAATATCTTTATTATACTATTATTATTATCGTTATTATTGTTTTTATTATTATCGTTATTATTATTATCATTGTGATTATTATTATCATCATTATTATTATCATCTTTATTCTTATTATCGTTATTTTTGTAATAATAATAATAATGATAATAATAAAATTAATAGTAACAAAAATAACGATAATAATAATAAAGATAATAAAGATTATAATAATAATGATGATAATGATAATAATAATAAAAATAATAATGATAATAATAAAAATAATAATAAGAATAATAATAATAGTATAATAAAGATATTATTAAAAATAATAATAACAACAATGATGATAATAATAGTAATAATAATAACAATGATAATAATAACAATAATAATAATAATAAAAATAATAGTAACAATGATAATAAAGATAATAATAATAATAATAAAATTAATAGTATCTTTATTATCGTTATTACTATTATTATTATTATTATTATCATTGTTATTATTATTACTATTATTATCATTGTTGTTATTATTTTTATTATTATTATTATTATTATTATCAACATTATTATTATCATCTTTATTATTATTATCATTATTTTTGTTACTATTCATTTTATTATTATCATTATTATTATCATTGTTGTTATTATTTTTATTATTGTTATTATTATCATTTCATTTCTGTCTGGGTTGATTGAGATAATGAATAATCTGCAGAGGATCCCTCTTGGATCCCCCTCCCCCTCCCCCTCCATGTCCCCTCTGTGTGTCCTCCCCCTATATGGCTCCTCTCATGTCCCCTCCTCTGAGCTCCAGAAAAATGGCTCCTGCAGCTGGGGACAGGACGCCTCTGTTGGCCGGTCACATGTCCCTGGCAGTCAGCTGGTGCAGCCAGCATGCTGGGGAGAGATGGCAGCAGGTATGGCTGAGAGGGCAGAGGGGGGATCAGCTGAGCATGGAGTGCGGGTGACATGGGGGGTCATGGCTTTATAATGGGGGGGGTCATGGCTTTATAATGGGGGGGGGGTCAGTTACTGCATGTTAGCCTCATTATATCCACATTCCCTTTCCCTTTCATCTGGGGGGATCAGATTCAGTTCCCGCACTGTGACTGAGATCGGATCGGCGTTACCTCGGAATTCAGCAACATTTTAATGGGGCCCCCCAGCTAATTCTCTCCGTAGTCATTGGTGACGGCACCATAAAGTACGCCGAAATCCAGGCAGGAGATCCGTCAGCATAGCAGATCGGGGGGGGGGATAAAAGTTGTAGTTGTTGTAATAATAAATTATAATATTTTATTTCTGACTTTCTGCACTGAAGAAGTCACAATCCTGTTTCCTTAACATCTTACCACTTGCAGCCTGCAGGTGGTGCTCAAAGCAGTTCTTCACACTTCTGACCAGTCATTTTACTGCTGTGCTGTGAATAGCCTGAACCGGTTGATCTCCTGCTGTTTGGCTCTGTCTAAAAAAAAAAAAAAAAAAAAAAAAAAAGGTCACCCTCCCCTCTGCTGTCTGTGGCTTGGACAGGCTGGCATGTGGGCATAATGTGGGCATAAAGTTAAAGATAATGGTAGGGAACTGCGAGGGTTGTGCCCGCTATTCATCATTTGTTTGTGAAATAAGGGTAGTATACGACTAAAGAAAAAATTTATAAAGGATTAGTTGTAAAACATATATTATTATTATTATTGGTATTATTACTACTACAACTACTACTAATAATAATATAAAATGATATAAATACTGTATACTACTATATATAATCTCACAAAAGTAAGTACACCCCTCACATTTCTGTAAATATTTTCTTCTATCTTTTCATGTGACAACACTGAAGAAATGACACTTTGCTACAATGTAAAGTAGTGAGTGTACAGCTTGTATAACAGTGTAAATTTGCTGTCCCCTCAAAATAACTCAACACACAGCCATTAATGTCTAAACCGCTGTCAACAAAAGTGAGTACACCCCTAAGTGAAAATGTCCAAATTGGGCCCAAAGTGTCAATATTTTGTGTGGCCGCCATTATTTATCCAGCACTGCCCTAACCCTCTTGGGCATGGAGTTCACCAGAGCTTCACAGGTTGCCACCGGAGTCCTCTTCCCCTCCTCCATGATGACATCACGGAGCTGGTGGATGTTAGAGACCTTGCGCTCCTCCACCTTCCATTTGAGGATGCCCCACAGATGCTCAATAGGGTTTAGGTCTGGAGACATGCTTGGCCAGTCCATCACCTTTACCCTCAGCTTCTTTAGCAAGGCAGTGGTCATCATGGAGGTGTGTTTGGGGTCGTTATCATGTTGGAATACTGCCCTGCGGCCCAGTCTCCGAAGAGAGGGGATCATGCTCTGCTTCAGTATGTCACAGTACATGTTGGCATTCATGGTTCCCTCAATGAACTGTAGCTCCCCAGTGCCGGCAGCACTTATGCAGCCCCAGACCATGACACTCCCACCACCATGCCTGACTGTAGACAACACACTTGTCTTTGTACTCCTCACCTGGTTGCCGCCACACACGCCTGACACCATCTGACCCAAATAAGTTTATCTTGGTCTCATCAGACCACAAGACATGGTTCCAGTAATCCATCTCCTTAGTCTGCTTGTCTTCAGCAAACTGTTTGCGGGCTTTCTTGTGCATCATCTTTAGAAGAGGCTTCCTTCTGGGACGACAGACCAATTTGATGCAGCGTGCAGCGTATGGTCTGAGCACTGACAGGCTGACCCCCCACCCCCCCCCCCACCCCTTCAATTTCTGCAGAAATGCTGGCAGCACTCATATGTCTATTTCCCAAAGACAACCTCTGGATATGACACTGAGCGTGTGCACTCAACTTCTTTGGTGGACCATGGTGAGGCCTGTTCTGAGGGGAACCTGTCCTGTTAAAACGCTGTATGGTCTTGGCCACCGTGCTGCAGCTCAGTTTCAGGGTCTTGGCAATCTTCTTATAGCCTAGGCCATCTTTATGTAGAGCAACAATTCTTTTTTTCAGATCCTCAGAGAGTTCTTTGCCATGAGGTGCCATGTTGAACTTCCAGTGACCAGTATGAGAAAGTGAGAGCGATAACACCATATTTAACACACCTGCTCCCCATTCACACCTGAGACCTTGTAACACTAACTAGTCACATGACACCGGGGAGGGAAAATGGCAAATTGAGCTCAATTTGGACATTTTCACTTAGGGGTGTACTCACTTTTGTTGCCAGCAGTTTAGACATTAAAGAGGAAGTAAACCCACAAAAAAAATAAACAAAAAAATAAACACCCTACAAGACAAAGGCATAATGAGCTAGTATGCATAGCATACTAGCTCATTATGAATGACTTACCTGAAATCGAAGCCCCCCGCAGCGGTCCTCGTTCCTCTCCTCCATCGCCGCCATCTCTCCCGGAGTGACTTCCGTGTATCGCGGCTCCGACGCTGTGACTGGCCGGAGCCGCGATGACGTCACTCCCGCGATGACGTCACTCCTATCTATAGATATATTAGTTTTATTGTATATACTGTACATAGAAAAAAAAAATATATATATAGACAAGGCTTTTTTTCTCAAACAATAGGTGCAGGAACTGAACCACGACCCCACAAAACCCCTCCCCCTACAGTACACGCACCCTCCAAATCACATCAAATAGTGGGTGTGGTCAGTCAAATTTCACAAACAGTGGGAGGGTCTTAAAGGGGCATTAAATACCGGGATTGCATTACATACAGAGTGCAGAACTGTCACTTGTAAACACAGAAACCAGACTTCTGTGTTTACAAGGGATTGTGGTGAGCAAGGCACCCAAGGGTCTGAGCCAGAAGTGGAGGAACTGAGTTTCACCAAGTGGCCCCTGAAAGAAAAAAAAAGCCCTGTATATAGAAAACCCCATTAGTAATGAGCACCACTCGGTCCCTGATTGGTGTACTTGCTGTAAAACAATACACAAATTAGCCAATAGAGGATTTTTACCAGTTTCAAGAGACAGCTTGCTTTGGAAGCTTCATTAAAACCAAGACCATAGTATTATTGATTTTATTTTTATTTTTTTATACCAACAGAAACTGGCCTAATAATAATTAAAAGACCCTTTGCAAAAAAAAAAAAACGTTTAGCCCTATACCAATAAAAAAAAAAAAAAAAAAAAATATTAAAGCTTGGCTCCAAGCAGATATCAAATACACAGAGTAACACAGATTCATATTCATTAATGAATCATTACATGCAATTCTTTAAATATAAGCAGTGTAAGTACCTGAGTATAACTGGAAATGGGTTTATTGCATGCCCCTGTACAGAAAAGCTCAGACTGGGAGAAAGAAACGCAGTAGAAAGAGCCAATCAGTTGAGCTGCCGTGCTAACAAGGGAAATGCTGATAGGTGGAGAGAGGAGTAGGAGGAGCTCATCAGCCTGTCCAGTCACAGAGTGGGGGGTGGCCAAGACCTGTAAGTGGTAATGAAACTGCATCATAGAAAAATCAGGTTTCTTGCCCTACCAGACAAATCATTTTGGCAGTTAAAAACAATTGCCATATATGTATTTCCTCTGTGTATTTAGCTCTTTGCTTGGAGTACAGCTTTAAAGCGGAACTAAACCCTCCTATCGCTTTCAGCCAAAGGAAGGTTCCATCTTGGCCTCTGTTTGATCTACAACTGCCATGGTGCTCCACATGTGACCAGTTATGACGCCAGCCATTGGATGATTTGACAGTTTGGTTGAGAGCATGTGTCGGGAATGTATCTGTTTTTTGAAACTGTTACATGCATGGGTTTGGGCCCCTTTCACACTTGTACGACCTGAAAGTCGCACGACTTTGACGCAACTTCGATGCGACTTGAAGCAACGCCTGTGTAATCTTGAGGTCTATGGACCTCAAGTCGCATCAAAGTCGGACCAAAGTTGTGCAGGGACTACTCTGAAGTCGCTGCGACTTGAATTCGCATAGATATGAACGGTACTCATAGGAAATAATGGGGTACAACTTGTCATGCGACTTTTCAGTCGCAAGTTGCAGGACAAGTCGCACAAGTGTGAAAGGGGCCTTACTTCCACTTTAAGTGTTTAAAAAAAAAGGTTGAATTGAGGAATCCTTATTTAATGTACCTCATTATATCGTATTTCTTTTTATGTCTAGAAAACAGAATAAAGAAATACCTAACACACCTTTGGAAACTCCCTGAAGATGAACACAGACGGGGGAATTCCTGGAACTGAGAGAATATTACGGCTCACCCTGGAGATTGTCTACCTGCTGACCGGAGAGGTGAGGAGCATTCTGGGAGGTCACATGACATCACTCTTATCTCTATTAATAAAACACAGAGCTGACCGGAGAGGTGAGGAGGATTCTGGGAGGTCACATGACATCACTCTTATCTCTATTAATAAAACACAGAGCTGACCGGAGAGGTGAGGAGGATTCTGGGAGGTCACATGACATCACTCTTATTTCTATTAATAAAACACAGACCTGACCGGAGAGGTGAGGAGGATTCTGGGAAGTCACATGACATCACTCTTATCTCTATTAATAAAACACAGACCTGACCGGAGAGGTGAGGAGGATTCTGGGAGGTCACATGACATCACTCTTATCTCTATTAATAATACACAGACCTGACCGGAGAGGTGAGGAGGATTCTAGGAGGTCACATGACATCACTCTTATCTCTATTAATAAAACACAGGCCTGACCGGAGAGGTGAGGAGGATTCTGGGAAGTCACATGACATCACTCTTATCTCTATTAATAAAACACAGACCTGACCGGAGAGGTGAGGAGGATTCTGGGAGGTCACATGACATCACTCTTATCTCTATTAATAATACACAGACCTGACCGGACAGGTGAGGAGGATTCTGGGAGGTCACATGACATCACTCTTATCTCTATTAATAAAACACAGACCTGACCGGAGAGGTGAGGAGGATTCTGGGAGGTCACATGACATCTCTCTTATCTCTATTAATAATACACAGACCTGACCGGAGAGGTGAGGAGGATTCTGGGAGGTCACATGACATCTCTCTTATCTCTATTAATAAAACACAGACCTGACCGGAGAGGTGAGGAGGATTCTGGGAGGTCACATGACATCACTCTTATCTCTATTAATAAAACACAGACCTGACCGGAGAGGTGAGGGGGATTCTGGGAGGTCACATGACATCACTCTTATCTCTATTAATAAAACACAGAGCTGACCGGAGAGGTGAGGAGGATTCTGGGAGGTCACATGACATCACAGTGATATTGAGTATTGATAATACTCATCTTCAGTTTTTGTCTTCATTTAGGTTTATGTATCTGAAGCAAAGTCCACTGGGAGTATTACACCAATTAATCATGCTTGTGTGTGCAAAGAACAGAGTAAGAACCATTGCCCTTTCATAGATGCGCCACATCCCACCCTGACACCCGAGAGAAACATTGTAAAGAAGATCCTAGAAGTCGCCCAGAAGATCATTGATCTGCTGACAGGAGAGGTGAGCGGTGCCGGGAATTCTGGGACATTATCCAGTAACAGACAAGGGATGTGTCTGGATGGTGACTGTATCATTGTGTGTGTCAGGTTCCTATAAGGTGTCAGGATGTCACTGTCTATTTCTCCATGGAGGAGTGGGAGTATTTAGAAGGACACAAGGATCTCTACAAGGACGTCATGATGGAGGATCAGCCGCCCCTCACATCACCGGGTAAGAGGAGACTTTTATTTCTTATATCGGAGGGAAGAGTATTGAGGATCCACCTAAACACACACATCTTCTTGTATGTGTGCTTTCCATAGATGGACCCCGTATCAGAAATCCATCACAGAGATGCCCTCATCCTCTGTTTTCCTGGGATTCCACTCAGGAACCTCATAAGATCCCTCAAAATGATAACATGAAGGAAGAGGGCAGGAATAAATCTGATGAGGTAAAATCACATACAGACAATATGTATGAGAACTAAGCCATGTCTATTAAATGTAAGTAAGTAGATACCAAAAGTGAAAATGGTTACTGTGCTTGCTCTTTGATGGCCTTTAGATGGAGGACCTAAACATTGTGGTGGTCGAACACCTCGATGATCAAGACGATCTTTACATGAAGATTAAGGAGGAGGAAGTTCCTTCAGAGATCAGCACAGGTGAGGAATAAACACTAATGCCGCGTACACACAATTTCCGACAACAAAACCGTGGGGTTTTTTTTTCTGACGGATTTTCGCTCAAACTTGTCTTGCATACACACGGTCACACAAATGTTGTTGGAAATTCCGATCGCCAAGAACGCGGTGACGTACAACACTACAACAAGCCGAGAAAAATGAAGTTCAATGATTCTGAGCATGCTTCGAATGAATTCCGAGAATGCGTAGGATTTTTGTGCCTCGGAATTGGATACACACGGTCGGAATTTCCGACAAGAACTTTTGTTGTCGGAAAAACCAAGAACCAGCTCTCAATCATTTGTTGTCGGAAATTCCGACAGCAAATGTCTGATGGAGCCTACACACGGTCGTAATATCCGACCAAAAGCTCACATCGAACATTTGTTGTCGGAAATTCCGATCGTGCGTACGCGGCATTATTCTAGAAAAGAGTCCCAAATCCTCCTTGTTCAGTCACTACAACAATCTCTTCTTCTCCCCCCTCCTCTTTGAGTAGAATGTAATGGGGTAACAAAAGATATAAGGGCAACTGTTTTGGCTACTCAAAACGGAGAGATTCATTTGGTTAAGCTAAGGTTTTTTAAGTTACATTAGGACACAATACAGGCAAGTGGATTGCAGGTGGCTTGGCCTGCCAGAGCTCGATTGAACATCTAGATCAAGGGTCTTCAAACTTTATAAACAAAGGGCCAGCTTACTGTCCTTCAAACTGTAGGGAGGGCCGGACTGTGGCCAGTGGGAGAATAAAATGTCCTGGTGTCAGTGGGAGTAAACAATCCCCCATAATTTGTATTAGGTGGAGTAATAGTACCCCATCATTGGTATCAGTGGGAGGAATAGTGTTCCAACATTGGTGTCAGTAATAGTGTCCCATCGTTGATGTCAGTGGGAGGAATAGTGCCCCAACGTTGGTATCAATGGAAAGAAAAGTGCCTCATCATTGGTCTCATTGGGGGGCATAGTGCCCCATCATTGGTATTAGTGGGAGGAATAGTGTTCCAACATTGGTGTCAGTAATAGTGTCCCATTGTTGGTGTCAGTGGGAGGAATAGTGCCTCATCACTGGTCTCAGTGGGGGGCATAGTGCCCCATCATTGGTATTAGTGGGAGGAATAGTGCCGTATCATTGTTGTCAGTGAGAGCAATAGTGCCCTATTGTCGGTGTCAGTGGAAGGAATAGTGCCCCATTGTCAGTGGCAGGAACAACAGTATGTCCGACTGTTGCCAATGGTGGGGGGAATAGTGCTCGGAGGGCCGATTAAAAAGAAGCAAAGAGTCGTATCTGGCAGTTTGGAGACCACTGATCTAGATTCATGACTGGAGAGCTTTAAGGTGGCCAAAAACGGAAATTAGGACAATCATATGATCCTTGAATTTTTCTAGGTCATAAAATGGGTGATGAGATCAGGAATGATGGGTCTTATGGAACAACCACAAGCAGCCAACATGTCAAAATTGCGGTCTCCAAAGGTGATAAGGCCACATGTCTACCAAAACTGCCAAACCCAACTCGGGAAGGTAGGGAAATCATAAAACGAAGGACTAAGCACTCAGAAGAGAGACCATTCGTCTGTGCCCACTGCGGGAAGCACTTCAACTTCAAGTCAGTCTTCATCAACCATCAGAGGATTCACACTGGAGAGAAACCATACCAGTGCGCCGAATGTGGCAAATGTTTCAGCCAGAAGGGAAGCATGGTGGAACACCAGAAAATCCACAAAGGAGAGAAGCCCTTTGTTTGCCCCGATTGTGGCAAGAGCTTCATCCAGAGGGCCAACTTGTACCACCACCAGAAGAACCACATGAACGAGAAACCTTATCCATGCTCTGAATGTGGCAAATGCTTTATCAACAGCTCCCGGTTGGCGGCACATCAGAAGATCCACTCCGGCTACAAGCCATTCAGCTGCCCCGACTGCGGGAAGAGTTTCCTAAAGAACGCCAACCTTGTCATCCACCAGAGAGTTCACACAGGGGAAAAACCCTTCATGTGTTCCGAATGCGGAAAATGCTTTATCAAAAACTCCAACCTGGTCACCCATATGAGGGTTCACACAGGGGAAAAACCTTTTCGGTGTATGAAATGTGGACGATGTTTTAGCCAGAGCTCTGTCCTGGTAAGGCACCAGAAGACCCATGGAGACTCAGGGGAACTAGTAAAAGTCAAAGTTTAGATTTAGAAAGTGAATGAGCCTCTCCAGGAAAGACTTTAACTTTTCCAACTTACTGATGTACAGTTTCTTAAAAAATATATCAAGGGCTTGTTGTGTGAGCCTCTATTGTCGGCTTGAATGCAAACCCTAAAATGAATAGTTTTCTTGAAATCTGTAGCCCTCCATTGGTCTGTTGAGTGAGACTGACCCTTTCTAAAAGTAAGTTTGTAAGTTATGGAGTTGATGGATAAAAATCATTCCAAAATTTCTATAAGTGTTTCTCACTGATTCAATAACATGGAATTGTTAAATTTTTACATGAAATAAAAGCTGAGCTTTGCTTTCTTCGTACTCGGTAACCTCTTGCCAACCACCAGCAGTATATTTCCTGCTAGCAGGAGGCTCCTCCAGGCACTGTGACGTACCCATACATAGTTTAGAAGTGATCAGGATCAGAACTATACTAGTGTCCTCAATAATAGTGTGTCCCCAAAAACGCAGTTTGGTTTTTACCAAGGACATATAGCAGAATCCATTTTGGCCTAAATTTATGAAGAAATCTGATTTTATATAATTTATAACAAAAAGTAGAAAATATTGGAGGATTTTTTCAAAAATTTCGGTCTAAAAAACCCAGTGGTTATCAAATACCACCAGAAGAAAGCTCTATTTTCGAGGAAAAATTATAAAAAATTTATTTGGGTACAGCATGACGAAAATGCCCTGATCACAACCTACGGAGGTCAAGTGGTTAAAAAGAGTAGTCTGCTCATTCCTGACAAAGTCCAAGGTTTTCCTAATAACAGTCCAAGCCAATACCCACCTTTGCCGTGATCCCCCTGCTACACTATTAATCTGTTGGAGCCCTTGGAAATACACGGTACCTCTGTGGAGTTGGGCACGAGACCTTCTCCCAGGATGCAGTGCACGCTTCTGAGCCCTATACTCATTTCAGAATGATGTTAGGTATAAAAGAAGATGGGGTTTACAGAAGTTGTCATTCGACATTAGGCTTAGCCCAATCAGGGAGCCCCATGAATGCAAGAAAAACTGAATTGATGGTTAGGCATCCTATTGTGTGCCCCGCTTTCTCATCCACTCCATGCGCCTTCCTAAGTGAGCACCCCCACTCTATACCCCCGCCCCTCCTTGTGCGTCCCTAATCACTCCACCCCCTTATTGTTCACCCCGACTCCATATTACCTCCCTATATGCCCCCCCTCCAGGCTTACTGGTAATTGGAGGAGTTCCAGTGCCTGCCATACTGGTTGGCAGTGGTCCCGGGGAGGAGTAAGAAGAGGGAGGAGAAGAGGAACCAGAACCATCCTCAACTGCACTAAGCAGCACGCTGCCACACTTTCAGTGGGAGCGTGCCACTCATTCTCAAGTCTGACCTAGAACTGCCCGGCTGGAGTTGCCCACACAGTTTGAGTGAGAGATTGAGGAGGAAGCGTGCCACTGACAGGACCAGAGCAGGAGTACACACAGTCTGATCTCACCCCGAATCCTTACAAATTTTGCCCCCCTAAGAATTTTGCGCCCAGGTCAACTACCACTGTGGCACCACCCACACTACACCACTGCTTACCATGCCTTGTTCTGCTTTGTGCGGAGGTGGCCTTCCTGGTCTTGTTGTAGAGGCAGGGCTTTGCTTCCTCATGTGAGAGCCTTTAAGTGTATTTCAAATTCTGCAGTCAAATTTGGAAAAATCACACTATAGATGTATACTATTATGTGTTGCCATTCACCCACCATTTAGGTTCTTTCCCCTAGCCTCCGCCGTTTGCCCAACATGGGAGGCAGGACAGCTCTGCATGGAGGGCGGGAGGTGCCAGAGGTACCTTTTCAAGTTAACCAGAAGGTGGTTGGTTGCTAGGGCACAGGGCAACAATTGAAGAAGGTGGCCTGGTCTGATGAATGATGTGGTGGCCTGGTCCGATGAATGATGTTTTCTTTTACATCATGTGGATGGCCAGGTGTGTGTGTGCGTCACTTACCTGGTAAAAAAATGGCACCAGGATTCAGTATGGGAAGAAGGTAAGCTTGCTGAGGCCGTGTGATGCTTTGGACCATATTCTGCTGGGAACCCTTGGCTCCTGCCGTTCATGTGGATGTTACTTTGACACGTACCACCCACCTAAACATTGCTGATGACCAAGTACAACCCTTTCGTGGAAATGGTATTCCCTGATGGCAGTGGCCTCTTTCATCAGGATAATAGGCCCTGCCACACTGAAAAATTGGTTCAAGAAGGGTTTGAGGAACACAACAAAAGTTTGAGGTGTTGACTTGGCATCCGGATTCTACAGATCTCAATCCAACCGAGCATCTGTGGGATGTGCTGGAAACACAAGTCAGATTCATGGAGACCCCATCTCGCAACTTACAGGACTTAAAGGATCTGCTACTGATGGTTTGGTGCCAGATACCACAGCATACCTTCAGAGATCCAGTGGAGGCCATGCCTCAATAGGTCAGGGCTGTTTTGGTGACAAAGTGGGCTGCTCAATAGTGGACCTACCCAATATTGGGTGGGTAGTTAAAAAGTTAGGGCTGATCAGTGTATCTACTGTACATTAGGTATTTTTTTTTAATAAATCTTGAGTATTATGTGATCTTTATGACTAGTTCATGTATCCACACTGCAAATATCAGCTTCATTAACTCCCTGGACAGTGAGAAACTCGTTCCCTCCCCCCCTAACTTGACAAACGAAGAAGGCACACAGGTCACTAATCGATAACATGAGGATTTGGGTACTTTTCAGCTGAAGCAGTTTCTATTTAAGATTTTTACCAGGACCTCTTCAGACACATGTCCATAGGCACATAAAAACACTCTTCCATACTTTTCTGAGCACCGTTCAACATATTTCATTAACATTACGGATGAGCAAAATTAACAATTTTCATGCCAGCAAAAATTTGGAGGCTTGGAGGACAGTTTTAACATTTTTGTAGTCATTGAAAATTTTAATTCAAGTAGTTTTTTCAAGGGTGCAATGGGCTTTAAAATGATTCCTCAGTGTTACAGAAGCTCCTTTCTACTATCCAGCGCCTTGTGCCAAAACACAGCCCCCTCAATCACCTTGAGTGAGTACTATGCACATAAGACATTTTGGAAAGGAGTTGTTTCCAAGAAGTTTTCAAGGCATACGTATAATGCCGCGTACACACAATCATTATTCACAGCGGTTAAAAAACCGCCGTGAATAATGTCATTAAAAACGAGGGAACGGCTTGTTCCCCACACACGGTCGTTTTTCATGTCGTTTTTTCTCTTGTCGAGAAAAACGACCGTCTGTGGGCTCCGCGGCAGTGTTTCCCTATGGGAAAACTGCCGCGGAAAAAATGTCGGACAAAAACGACGAGAAAAATTAGAACATGTTCTAATTTTTCTCGTTGTTTTTAATGCCGTTTTTCTCGTTGAGAAAAACGACATAAAGCCCACAGACGATCGTTTTTCTCGTCGAAAGGAAAAAAAATAGTTTTTCTCGACGAGAAAAACGGCCGTGTGTACGCGGCATAAGAAGCCAGAGGCTGACTCAGCCCACCAGGCTCCACCCAATAGCTAAAATGCTGGTGAGCAAAATGTTGTTTATATTTCAGCAACATTTCAAGGCTTGGGCAAAGTTTTGACCTTTTTGGAGTCAATAGAAAACGAAAATTAGTGTGGTTCTTGGTGACTTCTAATGCCTTGTACACACGATAGAAATTTCCGATGGAAAAAGTCAGACTGTGCAAATTCCTACCGTGTGTGTGCCCCATCGGAGTAATTCCGATGAGTTCCATCGGAGTTTAAATATAGAACATGTTCTATTTTTCTCCGATGGAATTCCGTCGGAAATCCGTTGTGGGTTTGGTCGGACAAAGGTCCGATCGTGTGTACGCGGCATAAGGTTGCAATTGACTTTAAATGATTTTCGGGGGGCACGGAAGCTCCTTTCTACTATCCAGCACTTGTGCCAAAACACCGCCCCTCAATCACCTTGAGTACTATGCACATAAGAAATTTTGGAATGGAGTCGTTTCCAAGAAGTTTTCAAGACATACATATAAGAAGCCAGAGGCTGACTCAGGCCAACAGGCTCCACCCAATAGCTAAAATGCTGGTGAGCAAAATTTAGTTTATATTTTAGCAACATTTTCGAGCAAAAATTTGGAGGAATGGTCAAAGTTTTGACCTTTTTGGAGTCAATAGAAAACTAAAATTAAGGTGGTTCTTGGTGACTTCTAAGGTTGCAATTGACTTTAAATGATTTTCGAGGGTTACGGAAGCTCCTTTCCACTATCCAGCCCTTGTGCCCAAAACACAGCCCCTCAATCACCTTGAGTACTTGTGTACTATGCACATAAACACAGCCCCTCAGAGCCGGTTCACACTGGGGCAACACGACTTCCAGCGCGACTTTACAAGGCAACTTGGAGGCAACTTCAAGTTGCCTCCAGGACAGGCGACTTTGCCAGTGGCCAATCAAACAATAATCAGCTCTGTGGGAGGGAGGGGTTTGCCTGGGAAAACTATTTTCTCTTCCTGTAAAGTTGCTTCAGTTAAAACACTGATCCGACTTTGGAGGCGACTTCCATTGAAATCAATGGGTACAAGACGCCTAGAAGTCGCCTTGAAGTAGTACAGGAACCTTTTCTGAAGTCGGAGCGACTTCAGTAGTGTACATTAAGACGGCTCTCATTCACTTGAATGTAATTTGTCATGTCGTGCGACTTGGGGCGATACAAGTCGGATCCCAAGTCGTGGTAGTGTGAAACTGCTCTTAATGTCCTTGTTTACTATTTGCATAGGAAATTTTGGAAAACAGTTGTTTATAAGAGGTTTCTCTTCCAGATCAGAATTCCTCCATTTCTCTTTGCTTTAGAACTGTCCCTCTTCTGGACCATCTGTCAACGCCCCCCCCCCCCCCCCCACAATTGTCCTTCTTATGGACCTAAATCCCTCCACCCCTCTTTTCTCTACATCTGTCCCTCTACTTGAACCAAATCTCTCCATCTCTTCACAACTGTCCCACTTCTGTACCTAAATTCCTTCATCCCTCTTTCTTTCACAACTGCCCCTCTTCTGGACTCTGAATCCCTCTATAACTGCCCATCTTCTGTGCCCAAATCCTTTAATGTCTCTTTCCTCTAAACTATCCTTCTATTGGAGCCAAATCTCTTTGTCCCTCCAAAACGGTCCTGCTTCTGGACCCAAATCTCTCCATTCCTAAATACCCTTGTCCCTTTTTCCTCCACCACTGTCCCTCATCCAGACCAGAATTCCTCCATCTCTCTTTGCTTCAGAACTGTCCCTCTTCTGGACCATCTGTCGATTCCCTCCACAATTGTCCTTCTTTTGGACCCAAATCACTCCAACCCTCTTTCTGTCTCAACTGTCCCTCTCCTGAACCCAAATACCTCCAATCCCTCTCTCCTCTGCGACTATCCCTCTTCAGGACCAAAACCCCTCTGTCCCCCTTTTCCTCCACAACTATCAATCTCCTGGCCCCAAATTCCTCCACTGCCCCTTTTTATTCAGTTTTGCTTAATAGAATGCTCAGCGTTCCTTGCAATCTACATGTCATGAAATCACCCTGTATTCAAAGTTTATTTGTAAAATGTAGATTTTTATACAAACAATTATAAAAGTATATAACACGTTGTATAAATTTCAGCTGTCTAAACAACATTTTGGTTTCCCTTTAACATAATGACTACACCATTCAAACCATGAAAAAGTATAAAGTGAAGCTTATAAATCACATTAAAATTAAAGTAGTTTCCCCACTAAATTATGTTTGGAAGGCTTAGAGCCACTGTTGGGTATTTATTGCTTTTTGTGTTCTCAATTGGAGACTTCTTTCTCTCAATTCCTTTGGCGTCACCGGGACAGGAAGTGATTTGTAATGTCCCCAAAGGGGACACAATGTCCCTGACCACTTTCATCAAAGAGTAAACATGTCCACTGCTATTACCGGAGTTCTAAAGGATGTTAAGGTAGCTGCTCCTTACTAGCTCTACCGACAAACCTAATATTTATATTAAATCTATTTCAGTATTATAATAATTATAATTATATCATTTGATATTTTAATAATTTTCAGGAAAATTAGCCATTGTCCCTAATTCTCACACTTTTGGCATGCCATAGAAACGTTTTGATTGTAATGCCGCGTACACACGACCGTTATTCATGTCATGGAAAAAAACGACGTTTTTCTCGACGTGATTTTTCGTGTTTCCTCTCAAGCCTGCCTTGCCTACCCACGTTCATGAAAAAAAAACGCTTGAGCAAAGCGCGGTGACGTACAACACGTACGACGGCACTATAAAGGGGAAGTTCCATTCGAATGGCGCCACCCTTTGGGACGCTTTTGCTGATCCTCGTGTTAATAAAGTTTGGTGAGAGACGATTCGCGCTTTTCAGTCTTCGTGCTTTTCAGTCCGTTACAGCGTGACGAATGTGCTATCTCCATTATGAACGCTAGTTTTACCAGAACGAGCGCTCCCGTCTCATACTTGATTCTGACCATGCGCGTTTTTTTTTCCCTTCGTAAAAGCCTACACACCATTGTTTTTCACGACGTTAAAAAGAATGACGTGAAAAACAACGAGAAAAAATAGAGCAGGCTCAAAATTTTTTTTGCCCATTTTTCTCGTTGAGAAAACTGCTATGGAGCATACACACGACCGTTTTTCACAACCATTTTTAAAAATGGAATTTTTCTCGTCATGAAAAACGGTCGTGTGTACGCGGCATTAGGATCAGATGCAAAACTGCACCTCAGCATTCAACAGTCCAGTGAGAAAACTTTAGGTGATAACAAACCTCTCACAATAAACTGGCTAATGCCGCGTACACACGACCATTTGTCACGACCAGAAAAATGCAATTTTTAAAAATGGTCGTGAAAAACTGTGGTGTGTATGCTCCAGAGCATTTTTCTCGACGAGAAAAATGCCCGAAAAAAAATTAGAGCCTGCTCTATTTTTTCTCGTTGTTTTTCACGTCATTCTTTTTAACGTCGAAAACGGTCATGTGCATGCTTTTACGAGGGGGGAAAAAAACGCGCATGCTCAGAAGCAAGTGTTGAGACGGGAGCGCTCGTTCTGGTAAAACTAGCGTTCGTAATGGAGATAGCACATTTGTCACGCTGTAACGGACTGAAAAGCACGAAGACTGAAAGGTGCGAATCGTCTCTCACCAAACTTTATTAACACGAGGATCAGCAAAAGCTTCCCAAAGGGTGGCGCCATTCGAATGGAACTTCCCCTTTATAGTGCCATCATACGTGTTGTACGTCACCGCGCTTTGCTCGAGCGTTTTTTTTTCATGAACGTGTGTATGCAAGGCAGGCTTGAGAGGAAAAATGACGTCGAGAAAAACATCGTTTTTTTCCATGACATGAATAACGGTCGTGTGTACGCGGCATAAGGCAAAACCCTTTTTTGTTTTCAGTTTTGGATAGAGTAGGGAAGATTAGACCCTCTGTCAAGTTTTATTAGCCTGTTCATTGCCCCTGGTGATTATTTTCATTGCTGAGACAGAAATTGAGAGGACAGCCTACTTTTTAAAGTTGTCTCCAGGCCAAGAAACGAGGGAAAGTCTTCTAACGCCCTGTACACACAAGCGGAATTTCCGACAGTAAAAGTCAGATGGAAGCCTTTCGTTGGATATTAAGACCATATGTATGCTCCATTGGACTGTTTCTGTCGGAAATTCTGACGGACTTATATAGAGAGCAGGTTCTCTATGTTTCCGAAGGAAAATCCGTTAGTCTGTATGCAATTCCGACGGGGAAAAAAAAACACGCATGCTCAGAAACAATTAGACGCATGCTCGGAAGCATTGAACTTCTTTTTCTTGCCTCGTCGTCGTGCTGTACGTCACCGCGTTCTTAACGCTCGAAAGTTCAGAGAACTTTTGTGTGACCGTGTGTATGCAAGCCAAGCTTGAGCGGAATTCTGTCAGAAAAACCATCCAACTTTTTTCCAACGGAAATTCCGCTCGTGTGTACACAGGGCATTATACACCTTTTCTGATGGAAACTTTCTAAAATGGGGATTCCCTTCATTTTTTAGGAGATTTCTTCTCACTTCCTGTTGCATCTCCAAGAGAGGACGTGCAGGAAAATCCCCCCCAGCAGGGTACAAACAGCAAGAAAATGACTTCATAGGAGATTTAAAGCCTAACTCAGGGTTTCTCAACCAAGGTTCCATAAAGCCCTAGGGTTCCTCCAGAGGTCGCTAGGAGTTCCTTGAGCAATTTCTGCCTCTCAGATAAGTTTTCATTGACACCATTGATCCTTTTAGCTATATGTAAGTGGGTAATTCTTCCCAATGACCACAATTGTAATTAGCATTCTTCCCACTTACCACCAATGTAAGGAACATTCTTCAGACTGACCACCAATGTAAGGAACATTCTTCCCACTGACCATCAAACTAATGTATCATGAATTGTAGATACAGTCATTTTTAGAAGGGGTTACCTGAGACCGGAAAGTATTTTCAAGGGTTCCTCTATGTTGAGAAAGGCTGGCCTAACTTCACAATAGGGTTTAGGAAATCCAAGCTGGCTATGCCCCAACTTACAGGGAATGTGTTTTTTCGTCAGTTATTAGTTTACCTTTGGCAGGCCAATAGTGATCTCCACTCCTATTAGCACCATATGCATTCGGATGTAGGGTTAAAATACAGTTTAGGTGTTGCATCCAATAGTATTCTATGTGTTGAAGGGAAGAAAAAGGAAGCCACAAAAAAAGGAGGGTAAAAATAATGGTAAGTTTGACTGACAATGTCACATCACTTTCTGTGAAGGTCTATTACTCTTTGCAGGGTAACTAACTCCCCTGTTACCATACATCTACAACCTAATCCCCACATGGGTAAAGAATAGAAGCACAAAAGCAGGACTAGCATAGACCTGAAATCCCATACATCCAAGCAAAAAATACAAAACCTTTTATTCTTGAAAAAGAACCAAGTACATTGTCCATCTCTGTGGGTGCTGGACAATGTTCTTGGTTCGAAAGATGCCAAGGAGCCATGGAGATGGACAATGTACTTGGTTCGAAAGATGCCAGAAGCCACAGTGATGGACAATGTACTTGGCTCGAAAGATGTCATCACCATGGCTCTTGATATCTTTTGAACCAAGTACATTGTCCATCACTGTGGCTCTTGGACAACATGCTTGGTTAGAAAGATGCCAAGAGCCACGGTGATGGACAATGTACTTGGTTCGAAAGATGCCATCACCATGGCTCTTGGCATCTTTCGAATCAAGTACATTGTCCATCACCGTGGCTCTTGCCATCTTTCGAACCAATTACATTGTCCATCACCATGGCTCTTGGCATCTTTCGAATCAAGTACATTGTCTATCACCGTGGCTCTTGGCATCTTTCGAACCAATAACATTGTCCATCACCGTGGCTCTTGGCATCTTTCGAATCATGTACATTGTCCATCACCGTGGCTATTGGCGTCTATTGAACCAAGTACATTTTCTATCATTGTGGCTCTCGGCATCTTTCAAACCAAGTACATTGTCCATCATTTTGACTCTTGGCATCTTCCAAACCAAAAACACTGTCCATCACCAAGACTCTTGGCATCTTTCGAACCAATTACATTGTCCATCACCGTGGCTCTTGGCATCTTTCGAATCAAGTACATTGTCCATGACCGTGGCTATTGGCGTCTATTGAACCAAGTACATTTTCTATCATTGTGGCTCTTGGCATCTTCCAAACCAAAAACACTGTCCATCACCAAGACTCTTGGCATCTTTCGAACCAAGTACATTGTCCATCACCAAGACTCTTGACATCCATCAATAATGATGACGGATCAAACATGAAAGACACATAAAATCCCTGCAACACTCTACAAAGGCTCAAGTCTATGGTATGTACTTTTCTGGTGAGTCCAAAGGCTTCAGTTAAAGTTTTTCCCCTTGTTTTGGGCAGTGGTAAGGCTTTGAATGAGAGTAAGATATGCTACAAAAAACATGGCTGACGTTAGGGCAAGAAGATGGGTTTTGCCCTAACTTTTCCCATACTGTGGACAAGAGAATTTAATTCTTCTCTCCTGAGATCAAAACATTTACCACGCCTGGAGCATTAAAATGGTTCCTTTTCTTTTGGTGATCTTACAAAAGTTCCTCGTAGGTGGGATTTTCTTTTGCGTTTTGAAAGATAACAGTTATAGGCCAAATGTTTGCCGATCTTAAGGCAACTATGGGAATTTTCTCTGTCCTACAGGTTCTGTTTCCTGACCATGAAGATTGTATCCTGAAAACTTTTGCATTCACTAAACACGTAAACGAAACCTGTTTGGAGGAACAAAATTACATTCTCAATTGATGTTGATCGGGGTCTTCATCTTTCTAAACATAGGGCCAGTTTACCATCTTTCAGACTTTAGGGGGGACCAGACTTTAGACAGAGGGAGAAGAAGATGTCCAGGTGTCAGTACAAGTAAACAATGCCCCATCTTTGGTATCAGTGGGAGGAATATCACCCCATTATGGGTAGCAGCCGGAGGAATAATGTCCCATCATTGGTGTCATTGGGAGGAATAGTGTTCCATCATTGATGTCAGTGGAAGGAATAGTGCCCCATCATTGGTGTCAGTGGAAGAAATAGTGTTCCATCATTGGTTTCAGTGGGAGGAATGGTGCTCCATTGTGGGTGTCAGGAGGAGGAATAGTGCTCCATCCTTGGTGTCATTGGAAGAAACAGTGCCCCATCGTTGGTGTCATTGGAAGGAACAGAGCCCCATCGGTGTCATTGGAAAAAATAGTGCCCCATCATTGGTGTCATTGGAAGAAATAGTGTCCCATCATTGGTGTCAGTAGAAGAAATAGTGCCCCATCATTGGTGTCAGTGGAAGAAATAGTGCCCCATCGTTGACACAATTGAGAGGAAGAGTGCCCCATGGTTGATGTCATTGGGAGGAATAGTGCCCCATTGTTAGTGTTAGTGAATGTAATAGTTCCCCAAGGGCCAGATAAAGTCAAGCACAGGGCCACATCTGGCCCCCGGGCCACAGTTTGGAGATCACTGATGCTGAAGTTCTTCTGCTTCCCACAGTCAAATAGTTTTCCTCCGCCATTTTATCAAGAGCCACCCAAGGTAATCCAGATTGGCCAATGATTTCTGCCATTCTAAACACTAATTTTTTTAAATTGTCTTTTTTTTTATGGGTACTTGGGCCAGACCTGAGGCTCTTCAAGGGACCTTCCCCAATAAGGACTGACCCTCCGACTTTTATAGTCTGCTCCCTCAGAGGGTTGGGTCCTTGTGTGAGTGCGTAGATGACTACACAGGGTTTGCTTAAGCTTAAACTGTCTGCCGCATTCGTGACAGGTGAAAGGCTTCTCGCCCGTGTGGATGACCATATGGCGTGACAGTGTGTGTTTCGCCACAAAGCACTTCCCACACTCAGAACAGGTGAAGGGTCTCTCCCCAATGTGGCTCCTCTCATGAGTGAGGAGATTAGACTTCCCGGCAAAGGCCTTCCCGCACTGACGACACTCAAAGGGCTTCTCTCCTCTGTGGCGCCTCTCGTGAACGACGAGAAGACTTTTCCACCGAAAGCGCTTACCGCATTCGGAGCACTCGTAGCGTTTCTCCTCGCTGTGGGAGGTCTTGTGGCTGGTGAGCTGGGAACTGGTGGCAAAACATTTCCCACACTCTGGACACTCGTAAGGGCGCTCTCCCGTATGAATTCTTTGGTGGACGGTTAGATGAGCTTTGTAACGGAAGTGTTTGCCACAGTCCCCGCAAGAGAACCTGCCCTCTCGATTGCGCACCGGCTTTGTGTCTTCTTCCATATCTGACTCAAAGTCCTCCTCTCCACTTGGGGAGCTGTACTCAGACTTTGTTACAACAGTTTCTTTGCTTGGCATCATGAGTCTATTGTCTACCAGATTCTGTGATACTAGAAGATGGTCCTCTTTCTTAAAGTTTCTGTTGCCATAGACCTCACCTGTTGGATGAGAAGACCACCATTAATTTAATATGGCACAACTTTTTTTTCTTCTTGGAGAAGAATAAGGCTAACCCAGAGGCGTAACTAGAACCTTCAGGTCCTCAATGCAAGAAAACATGAAAGGCCCCCCTTACCACCGGGGCCCTTTCCATCGGTCCCAGGTCTGCCCCACTGAGGCCGGGGGCCTTTCCCATCGATCCTGGGGCACTTTATAAGCCCTAATTCACACTACTGTGACTTATGCGACACAAAGACGCATGACAAGTCAAAACACATTCATTTCAACGGGTGCCGGTAATCCATGCAACTCATGTCGCAGCGACAGAAAAAAAAAGGTTCCTGCCTTACTTTTCTCTGACTTTGGTGCGATTTGAGTGCCACCGACTGCAATGTTAAATCACAAAAGTCGCAAGGAAGTCACAAGGAAATCGCAAACAAGTCGCACAACTGTGGGGTCGCAGCAGTGTGAACCGAGCCTTATGGTCCTACAGCGGGACCCTTTTTACATGTTGTGTAGCGGGCCCCCTTCCTGCTGAGTTGGCCCCCGTCACAGGGTGGCAGAAGGCCAGGGTCCGGTCACAAGTGCGACCTTTGTGACCCTGGTAGTTCTGCCACTGAGCTAACCATACCAGAGTTGTAAGGAGAAGAACTAGAGTTTGATGGCTCCTGACTCCCTCACTGGGCACAGGCCGTCCCCCCCGACTGTGCACAGGCAGTCCCCCCTGACTCCCCCACTGGGCACAGGCTGTCTCCCCTGACTCCCCCACTGGGTACAGGCCATCTCCCCTGACTCCCCCCACTGGGTACAAGCCGTCCCACCCTGACTCCCCCACTGGGCACAGGCCGTCTCCCCTGACTCCCCCACTGGGCACAGGCCGTCTCCCCTGACTCCCCCACTGGGCACAGGCCGTCTCCCCTGACTCCCCCACTGGGCACAGGCTGTCTCCCCCCACTGGACACAGGCCGCCCCCCCTGACTCCCCCCCACTGGGCACAGGCCGTCTCCCCTGACTCCCCCACTGGGTACAGGCCGTCTCCCCTGACTCCCCCCCACTGGGCACAGGCCGTCTCTCTTGACTCCCCCACTGGGTACAGGCCATCTCCCCTGACTCCCCCCCACTGGGCACAGGCCGTCTCTCTTGACTCCCCCACTGGGTACAGGCCATCTCCCTGACTCCCCCCCACTGGGCACAGGCTGTCTCCCCTGACTCCCCCCCACTGGGCACAGGTTGTCTCCGCTGACTCCCCCCACTAGGCACAGACCCTCTTCTGTGGATTCAGTGTTTATTACTCACCTGTGCCGATCTCAGCAGGAATTTCCTCCTCCTTACAGCGAATAAATGGTTCTTCTGCTTCCTCTTCAACTTCTACTTTAACAACAATCAAGCCGCCATCCTGAGAATCACACAAAAGTATTATTTTAGTAGTGTTTGGTTTATAGCCTTATATTATATATAACAGAAAAGTATTGACTAGCAAAATCAAGGTAGGTTACTTATACAGTGTGATGGTCGGGTGTCAAACATTTGGCCATATAGTGTAGAGTAGAATAGGAGGATCACCGATTTTACTTACAGAATAGTCTTGTGGGATCTTGGGAAGTTCCTGTGTGGAATTCTGGGAAATCAGAGGTTTAGGACATCTCTCTGGGGAGTTCCCATTACTGGATCCATCTGTAGGAAACACACACACTGACTGAATACATTGTTTCTATGTGTTTATATAAGAGGATTTCTCCTTATTCCTCCGCTTTATCATTTTGACATTTTGAGGGATCTCCTGATCTTCCTGTGTGGAATCCCGGGAATACAGAGGACGGGGACATCTCTCTGGTGGGTTCCCATTACTGGATCCATCTGTAGGAAACACACATACCAGAGGATGTGTGTATCTAGGTGGCCCCTAATCCTCTTCTCTCCTTTACAAGAAATGGAAGTCTCCTCTTACCCGGTGATGTGAGGGCTGTCCGGTTCTCCATGACGTGCTTGTAGACATCCCAATGGCCTTCTAAATACTCCCACTCCTCCTTGGAGAAATAGACAGTGACATCCTGACACCTTATAGGAACCTGACACACACAATGATACAGTCACCATCCAGACACATCCCTTGTCCGTTACTGGATAATGTCCCAGAATTCCCGACACCGCTCACCTCTTTCGTTAGCAGCTCAATGATCTCGTTGGTGATGTCTAGGATCATCTTGTTCCTCTCAGGTACTGGGGTGTGAGTTGGAGGCTTCCTGGCAGTTTCCTGGCTCCTGTTCCATCCTTGGGACCCATAAGAGCAACTGCAGGAGTTCTTATGATGGCTTAATGTCTTCTTCACGACTGTGTAATCCTGTGTACCAAAGGAAAATGAATGTTCAATATTATTATACTTGGTTCTCACTCATTTCAAGATGAGACTATGAATCCAGGACTGTGTTTTATTATACACTGCTCCAAAAAATTAAAGGAACACTTTTGAATCAGAACTCCTGGGATATTGATCTGGTCAGTTAAGTAGCAGAGGGGGTTGTTAATCAGTTTCAGCTGCTTTGCTGTTAATCAAAATTAACAACAGGTGCTCTAGGTGCAGAGGCGTAACTAGAAACCTCTGGGCCCCGGTGCAAGAAATCAGGAAGGGCCCCCCCCGAAAAAGCATGATTTTGATACTTTTTTTTGAGGGGGGTGGCAACGGCGGTAGTTGAGGGGGGTGGCTGCAGTGGTACTTGAGGGGGGGGTGGCTGCGGTGGCAGTGGTGGTGCCATCCTCTCCTACCACCACCTGTGCCTCTTACTGATCCCATCCTCCCACCACTGATTTCATCCCTATCCCACCCATCACCTCTGTTATAGAAGTAATGGGGGGATAGGGATGAGATCAGTGGTGGGGGGATGGGATCAGTAAGAGGCACAGGTTGGCATCGATTGCTCAGCTCTGCAAAATGTCACTTACCGTCAATCAATCGATTCCCCGGGAATTCCGTTTGATCAGTCACGGTGCCTTCTAATCTCCCGCCAGGATGCCTTCTTGCCTCATGGGTAGACGGTAAAGGTATTCCACTCAGAGAGGAAAGCTTCTCCCTCGCCTTCTCTCATTAGTGTCAGCATGTCTGCTGACTTAATTTTTCAGTGTCTGCCCCCAGACTCAGCGCTGCCTCTGCCCAGGCCCAGATTTACTCCCTTTGTCGCCCCAAGGCCAGGTCCTTCAATACCGCCCCCCCCCCCCCACACACACCATCACATAGGGGGACTCCCCAGAGAGCCCCTCTTACATCAGGGCCCCCAGAGAGCCTCCCTACTTACATCAGGGTCCCTAGAGAGCCTCCCCCTACATCAGGGTCCCCAGAGAGCCTCCCCTTACATCAGGGTCCCCAGAGAGCCTCCCCTTACATCAGGGTCCCCAGAGAGCCTCCCCTTACATCAGGGTCCCCAGAGAGCCTCCCCTCTTACATCAGGGTCGCCAGAGAGCCTCCCCTCTTACATCAGGGTCGCCAGAGAGCCTCCCCTCTTACATCAGGGTCACCAGAGAGCCCTTACTTACACCAGGGTCCCCAGAGAGCCCCCCCTTACACCAGGGTGCCCAGAGAGCCCCCCCTTACACCAGGGTGCCCAGAGAGCCCCCCCATACACCAGGGTGCCCAGAGAGCCCCCCTTACATCCGGGTCCCCAGAGAGCCCCCCTTACATCCGGGTCCCCAGAGAGCCCCCCCTTACACCAGGGTCCCCAGAGAGCCTCCCCTTACATCAGGGTCCCCAGAGAGCCTCCCCTTACATCAGGGTCCCCAGAGAGCCTCCCCTTACATCAGGGTCCCCAGAGAGCCTCCCCTTACATCAGGGTCCCCAGAGAGCCTCCCCTTACATCAGGGTCCCCAGAGAGCCTCCCCTTACATCAGGGTCCCCAGAGAGCCTCCCCTTACACCAGGGTCCCCAGAGAGCCTCCCCTCTTACATTAGTGTCCCCAGAGAGCCCCTCCTTACATCAGGGTCGCCAGAGAGCCCCTCCTTACACCAGGGTCCCCAGAGAGCCCCCCCCTTACACCAGGGTGCCCAGAGAGCCCCCCCCCTTACACCAGGGTCCCCAGAGAGCCTCCCCTTACACCAGGGTCCCCAGAGAGCCTCCCCTTACACCAGGGTCCCCAGAGAGCCTCCCCTTACACCAGGGTCCCCAGAGAGTCTCCCCCTTACACCAGGGTCCCCAGAGAGCCTCCCCCTTACACCAGGGTCCCCAGAGAGCCTCCCCCTTACACCAGGGTCCCCAGAGAGCCTCCCCCTTACACCAGGGTCCCCAGAGAGCCTCCCCCTTACACCAGGGTCCCCAGAGAACCTCCCCTTACACCAGGGTCCCCAGAGAGCCTCCCCCTTAAACCAGGGTCCCCAGAGAGCCTCCCCCTTACACCAGGGTCCCCAGAGAGCCCCCCCCCTAACATTAGTGTCCCCAGAGGCCCCCTTCCTTACATTAGTGTCCCCAGAAAGACCCCCCCCCTCTTACATCAGGGTCCCCAAACAGCTGACTCCCCCCTTGCAGGGGTTCCCCTGTACCTGGCTGGTGGAGGTGGGAGGCGGCGATCGGCAGCTCTATGGTGTCCACAGGCAGGGGGGTCTTGCTGGGGCTAGTAGTTCTATCTCCGAATCATGTATACAGCAGAGGGGGAGGGGGAGGGGCCTCTGACCCGGGCATCAGCAACATTGTACAAGCAGAGTGAAAGTGAAACTAATACCTGCCCGGGTCAGAGGCCCCTCCCCTTCCCTCTGTATACACACTGACACTCAGAGCACTACAAGCCCCAGGGAGATCCCTGCCCACACAGGCACCATAGAGCTGCCGATTGCCGCCTTCCACCTCCTCCCACATCTCCCCACTGCACTCTAAACGGGCAGCCAGAGGTGCAGGGGGAGATGACTTGGGAGTCTTGGGGGGTTGCCATGGTGTCGCCCCTGCATCCAGCGGTGGGCGGGCCTCTCACACGGGCGGCGGGCGGGCCCCAGGGACTTCATAGAACTACAGGGCCCAGTCGCAACTGCGACTGCTGCGACCCTGAAAATTCCGCCACTGACTAGATGGGCAACAGTGAGACAACCTCCAAAACTGGAATGTTTTTTCAGGTGGAGGTGTCTGACATTTTTTACCCTACTCATTTTTTCTGACTGTTTTTCACTAGTTTTGCATTTGGCTAGGGTCAGTGTCACTACTGGTAGCACGAGGCGATATTTGGACCCTATAAAGGTTGCACAGGCAGTCCAACTCCTCCAGGATGGCACATCAATACATGTCATTGCCAGAAGGTTTGCCGTGTCTCCCAGCAGAGTCTCAAGAGCATGGAGGAGATTCCAGGAGACAGGCAGTTACTCTAGGAGAGCTGGACAGAGCTGTAGAAGGTCCTTAACCCATCAGCAGGACCTCCTTTGTGCAAGGAGGAACAGGATGAGCACTGCCAGAGCCCTACAAAATGACCTCCAGAAGGCCACTGGTGTGAATGTCTCTGACCAAACAATCAGAAACAGACTTCATGGGGGTGGCCTGAGGGCCCGACGTCCTCTAGTGTGCTCTGTGCTCACTGCCGGACACTGTGGAGCTCGATTGGCATTTTCCATTGAACACCAGAATTGGCAGGTCCGCCACTGGTGCCCCATGCTTTTCACAGATGAGAGCAGGTTCACCCTGAGCACATGTGACAGACGTGAAAGGGTCTGGAGAAGCCGCGGAGAACTTTATGCTGCCTGTAACATCATTCAGCATGACCGGTTTGGTGGTGGGTCAGTGATGGTCTGAGGAGGCATATCCATGGAGGGACGCATGGACCTCTACAGGCTACACAATGGCACCCTGACTGCAATTAGGTATCGGGATGAAATCATTGGACCCATTGTCAGACCCTACGCTGGTGCAGTGGGTCCTGGGTTCCTCCTGGTGCACGACAATGCCCAGCCTCATGTGGCGAGAGCATGCAGCCAGTTACTGGAGGATGAAGAAATTGATACCAGTGAATGGCCCCCACGCTCACCTGACCTAAATCCAAAAGAACACCACTGGGACATTATGTTTCGGTCCATCCAATGCCGCCAGGTTGCACCTCCATATGTTCAGGAGCTCAGTGATGCTCTGGTCCAGATCTAGGAGGAAATACCCCAGGACACCATCCGTCGTCTCATTAGGAGCATACCCTGATGTTGTCAGGCATGCATACAAGCACGTGGGGGCCATACAAACTACTGAGGACCATTTTCAGTTGTTGCAATGAAATTTCAGCAAAATGGACTAGCTTGCTGCATCATTTTTTCACTTAGATTTTCGGGGTGTCTTTGAATTCAGCCCCTCTGTAGGTGGGTAATTTTCATTTCCATCAAATGATGTGCCATCCTTTCATTCCTAACACATTGCCCAGTCCATATCAGTATAGAGATCCAGCATGAGATTTTGCCCCGTTGAGATCTGATGTGTTTTCAAAGTGTTCCTTTAATTTTTTTGAGCAGTGTATAATTCTCTCTCGGAGTAGAGAAATTAATCTTATTAACCAAGCCAATTAAGGCTACAGCTGCTACCAAACAACTTGCTCAGAGAAGCCAGTAAAAATAAAATAAAACAATAAAGTCCATTAGAACCAGGCAGCTCTATACACACGATTCTTCAAAAGCATAGAAAAATCCAATCTATATATGTGCATTCAATGTAGTCCATAAACAATTTCTAGGCTGGATGTTTATAAAAACCGAAGGTGAAACAATTCAGTCCTTGACGATTACATATGCTAATGTTGCTGACACCAACACCTCCACTCGTGCAGAAAGGAAAGAGGAGGAGGGGTGTGTGTGAAAAAACACCCTCTTGTGAAAACTCTTACCAAAAAGAACTTGATCAATACATCTCCTACCACACTATACTCGTACCAACAGCGGTAGTCTCCGGCCATGTCCCCGATCTTGCTGATGTCACTACGCTCGTTGTATGGCTCCACCCTGATGCGTTTCATCATTCACTACATCATCTGAAGGTCAGGGTGGAGCCATAAGATGAGCGTAGTGACGTCAGCACATTCGGGGACATGGCCGGAGACTACCGCTGTTGGTATGAGTATAGTGTGGTAGGAGACGCCGTACAGTCACCCGTAGGAATCTTCTATGCTGAGTATATGTGAACAGTGTCTAGCTTTATGCAGATTTTTGTAAGTGTATTTCTTAAAAAGGGGGGTTTGTCTTCTAAACGGAATTAAAAGCGGGATTACGCTATGTTATATTTCCCTTCTTTCGTATGAATGACTGAGAAATCACAGTGTCTGGCACTACTCGATCTGGGAGAGGAGACACCAGTGGAAAAAGCACAATACCTTGTGATTTATGCGTATTGATCAAGCTCTTTTTGGTAAGTGTCTTTACAAGAGGGTTTTTTTTCACACACATACCCCCCCCTTTCCTTTCTGCACGAGTGGAGGTGTTGGTGTCAGTAACATTAGCATATGTAATCGTCAAGGACTGAATTGTTTCACCTTCGGTTTTTATAAACAACCAGCCTAGAAATCGTTTATGGACTACTTCGAATGTGCATATATAGATTTTCTATGCTTTTGAAGAATCGTGTGTATAGCGCTGCCTGGTTCTATTGGACTTTATTGTTTTATATTAATAACATGATAAGAGTGATGTCACGTGACCTCCCAGAACTCTTCTTACCTCTCCTGTCAGGTCTGTGTTGTATTAATAAAAATAAGAGTGATGTCATGTGACCTCCCAGAATCCTCCTCACCTCTCCAGGCAGGTCTGTGTTTTATTAATAGAGATAAGAGTGATGTCATGTGACCTCCCAGAATTCTCCTCACCTCTCCGGTCAGGTCTGTGTTTTATTAATAGAAATAAGAGTGATGTCATGTGACCTCCCAGAATCCTCCTCACCTCTCCGGTCAGGTCTGTGTTTTATTAATAGAGATAAGAGTGATGTCATGTGACCTCCCAGAATCCTCCTCACCTCTCCGGTCAGGTCTGTTTTATTAATAGAGATAAGAGTGATGTCATGTGACCTCCCAGAATCCTCCTCACCTCTCCGGTCAGGTCTGTGTTTTATTAATAGAGATAAGAGTGATGTCATGTGACCTCCCAGAATCCCCCTCACCTCTCCGGTCAGGTCTGTTTTATTAATAGAGATAAGAGTGATGTCATGTGACCTCCCAGAATCCTCCTCACCTCTCCGGTCCGGTCTGTGTTTTATTAATAGAGATAAGAGTGACGTCATGTGACCTCCCAGAATCCTCCTCACCTCTCCAGTCAGGTCTGTGTTTTATTAATAGAGATAAGAGTGATGTCATGTGACCTCCCAGAATCCTCCTCACCTCTCCGGTCAGTAGGTAGATTATCTCCAGGGTGAGGTCCAGTAGCCTGTCAGTTACAGGAATTTCGGGGACCTTGTCCATCTTCATGGAGTCACCTTGGAAATGTTCTTCAACTTCAAGGTGTTCCCTGAAAGACAAAAAGAGATAGGAGGTTAGAGTAGACTGAAGTGTTCCGGCTCCAAGCTAAGGCAGCGTTGGGTGTACAGGATACGGTTTGGTGCGATAAAATGCCAGTTCTTAACCAGTTTCCTGCCCGCAACAGCTCTACTTTAAACGGCAGAAAAATTCAGGATTATACTTGATACAACTGAGGACACCAGGGACAAATGTTTCCTGCTCTGGAGATCAGGACCATTGATATCTAAGTTACCGGTACCAATCAAATAACGGCCCCTTTCCTGTCGCCATGTGGTTTTAGACCTATAGGATCCGATCACGATACACAAAAAAAGCTGCCTGTTCCCCACGTCCGACGCCTTGCCCATCCAAGTCAAGCCAATTCAATCCTTGCAAAGCAAAGCTCGGCAAATGTAAAAATGTATCGCCACCAACGATATGCCGTCCCGAAGACACCAGAAACCCCTTATATAATTTCCAGCAAAAATAGGGCAGCAAAAGAGACCAAACCTGCCCCCCCAGGGAGGAAATAAAAAACAAAATAATAATAAAAGAGCCATCAGACCTCTAACGTCCTAAAAAAGCACACTGCAAACTCTGCTGATCCCTCTCCGCTCAACCACACCTTCTGCCGAGCCTCACAAACATGCTGGCTTGGTCAGCATGGTCAGCTGACCAACAGGCACATGTGACCTTTGAACACCAGAGATGACTTCCTGTCTCAGCTGCAGGCGCCATTTTTCTGGAGCCTGACCTCGTTTGCTGTCGATGGTTCATTTAAGGTGGGTTCAACGATATGAAAAATTTCAACGAATAGTATTTATTAAAGCGATCCAATGTGAACGGATGATGACAATGTTTTTTTTTTTTAAACTTGGAAAATTTTGCGTCGGATGAGGCAATCTGATTGGACAGTTTCTATACAATCTGCTTTACATTTACACATCGCTATGTAACACCTGGGTCTGCATGCTTCATATGTAATATAATATTAATATATATTATCATATCATAATAATTGTATCATTTTAATATTTTATATATATATATATGTAATATATATGTAATATATGAGATGTGTGTGTATGTATGTATATAATATATGTAGAAAAAAAAATATATATATATATACACACACACACACACACATTATATATAAAACATATTATACAATATTATTAATATAATATTATAATATTTATATTATGTTATTATATGTATATATAGATATATATATATATATATAATATTAATATATGTAGAAAAAAATATATATATATATATATATATATATATATACACATATATATATATATATATATATATATATATACACACACACACACATTACATATAATAACATAATATAAATATTATACTATTATATTAATAATATCATTTTAATAATATTTTATAATATGATATATATATATATATATATATTTATTATAATATAAGATTATATTATAATATAATTATATTAAATTAAATTAAATTATAATATGTAGGGGGAAAAATTATATATATATGGTACATACTATAATATTAATATTATAATAATATATTAAATATAGATATTATATCTATCTATGTGTGTATGAAATTAACGTTTCAGTGGCAAGTAAGCTCACCACACCTATTACAATCTACAATCTTCTTTAGATCTACCAGCAATTATGCAGTGCACTGATTGGACACAAATTGATTGGATAGTTTAGGTCAGTCCTCATGTTAAAATAGTTTCATAAACCTAAAGTTGATTGTACAATAGATTGTAACATGTATAGTAAGCTTTAGACTGTGATTGTACTAAACGTCGGAAAAATGTCAGCTGTCTTCCAATGTATCTGCCATCAGTGATCCCTTGTGCCCGAGATCAACATATAACAGCGAAACCTGTCTGAGAATCAACTGGCCACCAAGAGCCAGCCATACACGTTACAATCTGATTGTACAGTCTCCGTACAACCTCCTTTAGCTTTACCGATCACTATAATGTGAGGGCTTTCTTCAACCATCCTTTCAAATTTATATCCAGTTGGGTAGTTCTTTGAACAACGTAAGTGAAAATTTTCGGACTGCTGCAAATTGTGTCCTAAAAAGTTACTGTTGGTTGGTCAGCAACTGTAAAATTTGCACAGTCTGTGATTTTTCATGGCTACGATCAGACTTGAAAGGTGTGTGGGCACCTCAGTGTTTGTGCAGACCTCCTTCTCCCTTTCATAGCTGGAACGGTCAGTCGGGGGAAGCAGTAAGAGCAGTGATGGGGGAAGGGGATGCTAATGAAAGGTCTGGCTATGCTTAGACCTCCTCTGTCTTGCCATTGCTTGGGGCTAGATGAGTGCTTCTCACTTGGAGGACTTTGGTAGTTGCCTAATTGGACACATATTGATTGGATAGATTAGGTAGGTCATCGTTTTGGTAAAATATAAAGTTGATTGTACAAAGATTATACGGTTATGTTGTAAAGTGGATGGCAACCCCATCAGATGTAGATGATACCGGCTCGAAGTTGCCGACCTCTCCCTTCTAGGTGTCATGCCGATCCAATGTCTTCGATACTTTCCAATTCACCGGCTATGAAGCTGTATGTGAACTTCTGACTTCACCAGTGGCTAATCGTTTCAAGGTTTCGGCAGAAGCCGTCAAAAGTATCAAACGTGCTGACTTTTTTTTTTTGATTGGGCGACGGGGTTGGAATTGACGAATTCGGAACTCCCCTAACCTGACGCTAAATATGAGTCCATAAATCCAACTGTTGATTGTCGGTCACCGTCAGCCGTGCTGTATTTTACAATCAAAGGCCAAGAGGAATCGCCAGAAAAAAATTGCCACCATTACATTAAACCCCCAACCCCAAAACTCCAACTAACAGGAATTCACCGTATTGAAATCAGCGTGGCAACATGACCAAAAAATATCATCCCGTGGAGACTTTCTATTGGTTTTGGTAGATGGGTGGACCTTCACCAGGATCTGATGTACCTCATGGTGACACAACTCCTTAGTAGGTGGTGGAAGAACATTGGAGGTAGACATGTGTGATTCGTTGAATTACTAATCAAAATTTGGGCAAATTTTTTCAGACGTATCCGAATTCCAAATCACAACAGCAACAAATCCTCCGAAATAACGAAACATAATTTGTCCGAAATAACGAAACATAATGTGTCGGAAATAACAAAGTTCGATTCGAATTTGGAAACGAATATGAAACGTAAAACATATTTCAATTCTTAGATATGAAAAATTTACCAAATTTGCCAAATTTTTTAACAAAACAAAACAAAATGAATTCCGCAAACAAATTTAACTAAACAAAATTAGTTAATTGACAAATCGAAACAAAACAAATTCTTTTGTTCTGCACATGTCTAGTTGGAAGGACCTTCATGCCCTTGTCAGGGTCTTCCTAAGCTGGCTGTGAACCCTAAACGGTGGTTGATGGTTAACGACTGGCCCAGCTTTCCCTGTTTGTAGAGGGATTTGATGGCTCATCAATGAAGAACAACAATCAGACGGGTTCTCTAACCTAATGAATGGACCGCGAAGGAACCAGGGGGCCACCCCAAGGCCAAGTCCTCGTTAAACCACCTTCCAATCTGTATCCACCAAGAGATCATGAAGCTCACCTCAGTACAGCTCCAAGTCCTCAGCACGATCCTGGAAGGGACAATGAATAGATGGACACCAGTAGGACAGCCACACTGACCCTGAGCTGGAAGAGGGGGGAGGAACTGCCTGCAGGACAGGCTATCCCAGGAAGCCTTAACTCCTTCACGCCCGGAGTAGTCCCAACTCCTGGAATTTTTGGTACACATCAACTCATGAACTTCGGCCAACCCTAAGTGGTTCCTCTGCATTTCTTACTCATTTTGAATACTTAGAAGAGTGACGCCAGATATTTGGTCCATTTTTTGTCCTATTAGTAACCATTTTGTCTGAGTATAGATCTACGTAGCATGTCCTAATCCACTTACTGTTGACAGACTCACTGCCTCTGCTGGAAGTCTGTACCAAGCATTAACTACTCCTTTGGCAAATAATACTTTCTAAGGTTAGTTGTGAACTTTCCAGTCTGAGGTCATGTCCCGTGTTCTTGATCCACTTGAAGCCTACAATACGTATATATATATATATATATATATATATATATATATATATATATACAGTGGGTACGGAAAGTATTCAGACCCCCTTAAATTTTTCACTCTTTGTTATATTGCAGCCATTTGCTAAAATCATTTCAGTTCATTTTTTTCCCTCATTAATGTACACACAGCACCCCATATTGACAGAAAAACACAGAATTGTTGACATTTTTGCAGATTTATTAAAAAAGAAAAACTGAAATATCACATGGTCCTAAGTATTCAGACCCTTTGCTCAGTATTTAGTATTTGCACCCTTTTGATGAGTCTTTTTGGGAAAGATGCAACAAGTTTTTCACACCTGGATTTGGGGATCCTCTGCCATTCCTCCTTGCATATCCTCTCCAGTTCTGTAAGGTTGGATGGTAAACGTTGGTGGACGGCCATTTTTAGGTCTCTCCAGAGATGCTCAATTGGGTTTAAGTCAGGGCTCTGGCTGGGCCATTCAAGAACAGTCACGGAGTTGTTGTGAAGCCCCTCCTTCGTTATTTTAGCTGTGTGCTTAGGGTCATTGTCTTGTTGGAAGGTAAACCCTCGGCCCAGTCTGAGGTCCTGAGCACTCTGGAGAAGGTTTTCGTCCAGGATATCCCTGTACTTGGCCGCATTCATCTTTCCCTCGATTGCAACCAGTCGTCCAGTCCCTGCAGCTGAAAAACACCCCCACAGCATGATGCTGCCACCACCATGCTTCACTGTTGGGACTGTATTGGACAGGAGATGAGCAGTGCCTGGTTTTCTCCACACATACCACTTAGAATTAAGGCCAAAAAGTTCTATCTTGGTCTCATCAGACCAGAGAATCTTATTTCTCACCATCTTGGAGTCCTTCAGGTGTTTTTTTAGCAAACTCCATGCAGGCTTTCATGTGTCTTGCACTGAGGAGAGGCTTCCGTCGGGCCACTCTGCCATAAAGCCCCGACTGGTGGAGGGCTGCAGTGATGGTTGACTTTCTACAACTTTCTCCCATCTCCCGACTGCATCTCTGGAGCTCAGCCACAGTGATCTTTGGGTTCTTCTTTACCTCTCTCACCAAGGCTCTTCTCCCCCGATAGCTCAGTTTTGCTGGACGGCCAGCTCTAGGAAGGGTTCTGGTCGTCCCAAACTTCTTCCATTTAAGGATCATGGAGGCCACTGTGCTGTTAGGAACCTTAAGTGCAGCAGAAATATTTTTGTAACCTTGGCCAGATCTGTGCCTTGCCACAATTCTGTCTCTGAGCTCTTCAGGCAGTTCCTTTGACCTCATGATTCCCATTTTCTCTGACATACACTGTGAGCTGTAATGTCTTATATAGACAGGTGTGTGGCTTTCCTAATCAAGTCCAATCAGTATAATCAAACACAGCTGGACTCAAATGAAGGTGTAGAACCATCTCAAGGATGATCAGAAGAAATGGACAGCACCTGAGTTATATATATAAGTGTCACAGCAAAGGGTCTGAATACTTAGGACCGTGTGATATTTCTGTTTTTCTTTTTTAATAAATCAGCAAAAATGCCAACAATTCTGAGTTTTTCTGTCAATATGGGGTGCTGTGTGTACATTAATGAGGGAAAAAAATGAACTTAAATGATTTTAGCAAATGGCTGCAATATAACAAAGAGTGAAAAATTTAAGGGGGTCTGAATACTTTCCGTACCCACTGCATATATATATATATATATATATATATATATATATATATATCTCAGCAGTTTCAAGTGGTATACCAGGATGATGCAGGCGTCATCCCGGTATTGCTTTTTTCAGCAGCCGAATCTGCATTTTGTAAAAGCAATCCCAGCAACTAATTCGCTGCTGGATTGCTTTAATAGTTGGGGAGCTCACGGCGAAGCCCAGAACTGAAGCTGGCGGTTTCCGCCAGTTTACCACAGAAGTGTTCTGGGTCTGGAATGTCCCTGATCATCTCTATAAATAGAATATACCCTCTAGTGGTAGGGACTTTTATGCAGAAAAATGTCCAAGAAACTTTTTTATATAATTAAAAACAGAATTTTTAAAAAATAGTATAAAAAGTAGCGACTAAATGATATAATCAAAAAGGAAAGTGCTAGACAAATGATGAAATCTAGAACATGTACAACATGTGATGACACCTGACGTGTTCTAAGACATTAAATCTCTCTCTCTCCTTTGGTCACTCTTTTATTCAGACGAATATTGTACTGATTAAAACGGAAATCGTTCGTTCTTGTATTGCACGAGAATTTTTTTTGTGCTTGTCCCTTCCGGTCAATATAGTATGAACTGTCGTGATCAACTCTCAAAGGCTTTATGGCTCTCTACTCTCTCCTTTGGATGTGAACCCCTTCATTTATCCACAACTGTCTCTCTTCTGGGCCCAAATCCCTCTGTCCCTCTTTCATCCTCAACTGTCTCTCTTCTAGACCAAATTCCCTTCACCCTATTTTCCTCCACAACTGTCCCTGGACAGTCTGGATCCAAATCCCTCTGTCCCTCTCCTGGACCTGAATCTATCCCTCTTTTCCTCCACAACTGTCCCTCTTCTGGACCCGAATCCCTCTGTCCCCCTTTTGGACCTGAATCTATCTATCCATCTTTTCCTCCACAACTGTCCCTCTCCTGGACCCATATTCCTCTGTCCCTCTTCTGGACCTGAATCTATCCATTCCTTTTTTCCTCCACAACTGTCCCTTTTCTAGACCCAAATCCCTCTGTCCCTCCCCTGGACCCATATCCCTCTGTCCCCCTTTTGGACCCGAATCCCTCTGTCCCCCTTCTGTACCTGAATCTACCCATTCAGTTTTCCCTCCACAACTGTCCCTTTTCTAGACCCAAAACCCTCTGTCCCCTTTTGGACCTGAATCTATCCATCCCTCTTTTCCTTCACAACGGTCCCTCTTCTGGATTCAAATCCCTCTGTCCCCTTTTTTAGACCAGAATCCCTCTGTCCCCCTTTTGGACCTGAATGTATCCCATCACTCTTTTCCTCCACACCTGTGGTCTTCTGGACCCAAGTCCCTCTGTCCCCCTTTTGGACCTGAATCTATCTATCCATCCCTTATTTCCTCCACAACTGTCCCTCTTCTGGACCCAAATGCCTCTGTGCCTCTTCTGGACCCGAATCCCTATGTCCCTCTTCTGGACCTGAATCTATCCATTCCTCTTTTCCTCCACAACGGTCCCTCTCCTGGAACCAAATCCCTCTGTCCCTTTTCTGGAACCAAATCCCTCTGCCTCCCTTTTGGACCCGAATCCCTATGTCATCCTTTTGGACCTGAATCTATCCATCCCTCTTTTCCTTCACAACTGTCCCTCTCCTGGACCCAAATCCCTCTGTCCCTCTTCTGGACCTGAATTTATCCATTCCTCTTTTCCTCCACAATGGTCCCTCTCCTGGACCCAAACCCCCCTGTCCCTCTTTTGGACCCAAATCCCTCTGTCCCCCTTTTGGACCTGAATCCCTGTCATCCTTTTGAACCTGAATCTATCCATTCCTCTTTTCTTTCACAACTGTCCCTCTTCTGGAGCCAAATTCCTCTGTCATCCTTTTAGACCTGAATCCCTCTGTCCCCCCTTTGGACCCGAATCCCTCTGTCCCCCTTCTGGAACTGAATTTATCCATCCCTCATTTCCTCCACAACTATCCTTCTTCTTGACACGAATGCCTCTGTCTCTCTTCTGGACCGGAATCCCTCCATCCCTCTTTTCCTTCACAATTTGGACCTGAATCCCTCTGTCTTCATCTGTCCCTTTTCTGGACCCAACTCAACCTTCGTTTCCCACAGGATTGGGTCAGCTGTAATTATTTTTCACCAAATTGGTATCATCATATCTAAGGAAGGTTCATTATTGCTCTTACCCTTGGGCCTGAGCTTGACCATGAAATCTGAAAGCCGAGAGAATAACATCCAAACTGGCCAACAGGACATGATAAGCCATTTTGCTTGTCCCTCTTCTGGACCCAAATTCCTCGATACTGCTTTTTTTCACAACTGTTCCACCTCTGAATTTAAATTCCTACAACCCTTTTGATTTCACTAAAATCCTTCTGGACCCAAAACCCTCCGTCCCTCATTCCTCCACACCTGTCCATCTTCTGGACCCAAATCCCTTCGTCCCCCATAACTGTCCCTCTAGACCTTCTTCTGGACCTAAATCCCTCCATCCCTTATTCCTCCACAATTGTCCATCTTCTGGACCCAAATCCCTTCGTCCCCCGTTCCTCCACAACTGTCCCTCTAGACCTGAATCCCTCATTCTCCTCATCTGTCCTTCTTCTGGACCTGAATCCCTCCACAACTGTCCTTCTTCTGGACCCGAATCTCTTTGTCCCACATTCCTCCACAACTGTCCTTCTGGACCCAAATCCCTCATTCCACCACAACTGTCCCTCTAGACCTGAATCCCTCTGTCCCTCATTCTCCACAACTGTCTCTCTAGACCTAAATCCCTCTGTCCCTTATTCCTCCACAACTGTCCCTCTTCTGGACCCAAATCCTTCAATCCCTCATTTCTCCACAATTGTCCCTCTTCTGGACCTGAATCCCTCCGTCCCTCATTCCTCAACAACTGTCCTGCACCCAAATCCCTCATTCCTCCACAACTGTCCCTCTTCTGGGCCTGAATCCCTCATCTGGACCCAAATCCCTCATTCCTACACAACTGTCCCTCTTCTGGACCCAAATCCTTCCATCCCTTATTTTTCCACAATTGTCCCTCTTCTGGACCTGAATTCCTCCATCCCTCATTCCTCCGCAGCTGTCCCCCTTCTGGACCCGAATCCCTCATTCCTTCACAACTGTCCTTCCTCTGGACCCAAATCCCTCCATCCCTTATTCCTCCACAATTGTCCCTCTTCTGGACTCGAATCCCTCCATCCCTTATTCCTTCAAAACTGTCCCCCTTCTGGACCCGAATCCCTCATTCCTCCACAACTGTCCTTCTGGACCCAAATCCCTCCATCCCTTATTCCTCCAGAATTGTCCTTCTGGTAGAGCTGGGCAATTTTGGGCCAAAAAAAATCAGAGATTTAAAAAAAAAAAATTGGATTCACGATTCGAATCGAGATTTTTTTTCCTGATGGACACCGCGCCGGTCCTAAGGAGCTGCGGGCAGGAGTTTTTAGGCAAGGCAGCGGCTTCGGCCTAGTCCGCTGCGATCCTGGGAAAAGGCCGCAGCTTCAGACTAGTCCGCGGCGTCCGGCTTTTCCCAGGATTGCGGCGAGCTGCGGGAAGGATTTTTTAGGCAAGGCCGTGGCTTCGGCCTAGTCCACGGAGCGCCGTTCCTATGGAGAAAAAAAAAATAGAAAAAATCGATTTGGTCAAAATCTGAATCGATTTGCCCCCCTTGCAACTCGATTCAAGATTCAAATACATTTTTTCCCCAGCCCTACCTTCTGGACCAGAATCCCTCATTCCTCCACAACTGTCCCTCTTCTGGACCCGAATCCCTCCACAACTGTCCTTCTGGACACAAATCCCTCCACAACTGTCCTTCTGGACCCGAATCCCTCATTCCTCCACAACTGTCCTTCTGGATCCGAATCCCTCCATAACTGTCCTTCTGGACCCGAATCCCTCCATTCCTCCACAACTGTCCTTCTGGACCCGAATTCCTCTACAACTGTCCTTCTGGACCCGAATCCCTCCATCCCTCCACAACTGTCCTTCTGGACTCAAATCCCTCCACAACTGTCCTTCTGGACCTGAATCCCTCCATCCCTCCACAACTGTCCTTCTGGACTCAAATCCCTCCACAACTGTCCTTCTGGACCCGAATCCCTCCACAACTGTCCTTCTGGACCCGAATCCCTCCATCCTCCACAACTGTCCTTCTGGACTCGAATCCCTCCATCCCTCCACAACTGTCCTTCTGGACCCGAATCCCTCCACAACTGTCCTTCTGGACCCGAATCCCTCATTCCTCCACAACTGTCCTTCTGGACCCAAATCCCTCCACAACTGTCCTTCTGGATTGGAATTTCTCCATTCCTCATTCCTCCACAACTGTCCTTCTGGACCCGAATCCCTCCATAACTGTCCTTCTGGACCCGAATCCCTCCACAACTGTCCTTCTGGACCCGAATCCCTCCATTCCTCCACAACTGTCCTTCTGGACCCCAATCCCCCCAGCCCTCATTCCTCCACAACTGTCCTTCTGGACCAGAATCCCTCCATCCCTCAACAACTGTCCTTCTGGACTCGAATCCCTCCACAACTGTCCTTCTGGACCCGAATCCCTCCACAACTGTCCTTCTGGACCCGAATCCCTCATTCCTCCACAACTGTCCTTCTGGACCCGAATCCCTCCATCCCTCCACAACTGTCCTTCTGGACTCAAATCCCTCCACAACTGTCCTTCTGGACCTGAATCCCTCCATCCCTCCACAACTGTCCTTCTGGACTCAAATCCCTCCACAACTGTCCTTCTGGACCCGAATCCCTCCACAACTGTCCTTCTGGACCCGAATCCCTCCATCCTCCACAACTGTCCTTCTGGACTCGAATCCCTCCATCCCTCCACAACTGTCCTTCTGGACCCGAATCCCTCCACAACTGTCCTTCTGGACCCGAATCCCTCATTCCTCCACAACTGTCCTTCTGGACCCAAATCCCTCCACAACTGTCCTTCTGGATTGGAATTTCTCCATTCCTCATTCCTCCACAACTGTCCTTCTGGACCCGAATCCCTCCATAACTGTCCTTCTGGACCCGAATCCCTCCACAACTGTCCTTCTGGACCCGAATCCCTCATTCCTCCACAACTGTCCTTCTGGACTCGAATCCCTCCATCCCTCATTCATCCACAACTGTCCTTCTGGACCCGAATCCCTCCAGCCCTCATTCCTCCACAACTGTCCTTCTGGACTCGAATCCCTCCAGCCCTCATTCCTCCACAACTGTCCTTCTGGACCCGAATTCCTCCATCCCTCATTCATCCACAACTGTCCTTCTGGACCCGAATCCCTCCAGCCCTCATTCCTCCACAACTGTCCTTCTGGACTCAAATCCCTCCAGCCCTCATTCCTCCACAACTGTCCTTCTGGACCCGAATTCCTCCATCCCTCATTCATCCACAACTGTCCTTCTGGACCCGAATCCCTCCAGCCCTCATTCCTCCACAACTGTCCTTCTGGACTCGAATCCCCCCAGCCCTCATTCCTCCACAACTGTCCTTCTGGACCCGAATCCCTCCATTCCTCCACAACTGTCCTTCTGGACCCCAATCCCCCCAGCCCTCATTCCTCCACAACTGTCCTTCTGGACCAGAATCCCTCCATCCCTCAACAACTGTCCTTCTGGACTCGAATCCCTCCACAACTGTCCTTCTGGACCCGAATCCCTCCACAACTGTCCTTCTGGACCCGAATCCCTCATTCCTCCACAACTGTCCTTCTGGACCCAAATCCCTCCATTCCTCCACAACTGTCCTTCTGGATTGGAATTTCTCCATTCCTCATTCCTCCACAACTGTCCTTCTGGACCCGAATCCCTCCATAACTGTCCTTCTGGACCCGAATCCCTGCACAACTGTCCTTCTGGACCCGAATCCCTCATTCCTCCACAACTGTCCTTCTGGACTCGAATCCCTCCATCCCTCATTCATCCACAACTGTCCTTCTGGACCCAAATCCCTCCAGCCCTCATTCCTCCACAACTGTCCTTCTGGACCCAAATCCCTCCATCCCTCATTCATCCACAACTGTCCTTCTGGACCCGAATCCCTCCAGCCCTCATTCCTCCACAACTGTCCTTCTGGACTCGAATCCCTCCAGCCCTCATTCCTCCACAACTGTCCTTCTGGACCTGAATCCCTCCATTCCTCCACAACTGTCCTTCTGGACCCCAATCCCTCCAGCCCTCATTCCTCCACAACTGTCCTTCTGGACCCGAATCCCTCCATCCCTCATTCATCCACAACTGTCCTTCTGGACCCGAATCCCTCCATCCCTCATTCCTCCACAACTGTCCTTCTGGACCCCAATCCCTCCAGCCCTCATTCCTCCACAACTGTCCTTCTGGACCCAAATCCCTCCAGCCCTCATTCCTCCACAACTGTCCTTCTGGACCCGAATCCCTCCATCCCTCATTCATCCACAACTGTCCTTCTGGACCCGAATCCCTCTAGCCCTCATTCCTCCACAACTGTCCTTCTGGACTCGAATCCCTCCAGCCCTCATTCCTCCACAACTGTCCTTCTGGACCTGAATCCCTCCATTCCTCCACAACTGTCCTTCTGGACCCCAATCCCTCCAGCCCTCATTCCTCCACAACTGTCCTTCTGGACCCGAATCCCTCCAGCCCTCATTCCTCCACAACTGTCCTTCTGGACTCGAATCCCTCCAGCCCTCATTCCTCCACAACTGTCCTTCTGGACTCGAATCCCTCCAGCCCTCATTCCTCAACTGTCCTTCTGGACCTGAATCCCTCCATTCCTCCACAACTGTCCTTCTGGACCCCAATTCCTCCAGCCCTCATTCCTCCACAACTGTCCTTCTGGACCCGAATCCCTCCATCCCTCATTCATCCACAACTGTCCTTCTGGACCCGAATCCCTCCAGCCCTCATTCCTCCACAACTGTCCTTCTGGACTCGAATCCCTCCAGCCCTCATTCCTCCACAACTGTCCTTCTGGACCCGAATCCCTCCACAACTGTCCTTCTGGAACCCAATCCCTCCAGCCCTCATTCCTCCACAACTGTCCTTCTGGACCAGAATCCCAGCCCAAAAAACTGTTTTAACTTGCAGTGGACAGTGTGGGCAAGATTTAAAGCCTCCTATCAAAAGATAGGAAGTGATGGGAAATCTCTTCAGTGGGGTCGGAGACAAAACCATATTTTTAGTAAAGTGGGGACGGGTTGAAACTGCTGCCAGTTTTTGGTGCTATGTTGCTGGTGACAACAAATTCATCCCAAAGGTTTTTCTATGGAGTTGAGGTCAGGACTCCGTGAAGTTCAGTCAAGTTCCTCTCGACATTGTCCCTTCTATTTCTGTATGTGGGTGATGTCACTGTAATTATTATAATTAAAAAAAAGTCACACGACCCAGCTCTCTGTAGGGAAACATAAGCAGGAGGAGCTTCTAGTCCTGCTGGTCACACGTGTTCAACACAAATACAGAGCGAAAATAAATAATACCAATAAAGTGTTTTTAATCATCATACAAATATACACACCATATTACCAAAAGTATTGGGACGCCTGCCTTTACACTCACATGAGCATGAACGACATCCCAATCTTAGTCCGTAAGGTTCAATATTGAGTTGGCCCACCCTTTGCAGCTATAACAGCTTCAACTCTTCTAGGAAGGCCGTCCACAAGGTTTAGGAGTGTGACTATTGGGAATGTTCGACCATTCTTCCAGAAGTGCATTTGTGAGGTCAGCCACTGATGTTGGATGCATAGGCGTGCGCACAGGGTGTGTCGGGTGTGCCCAGGCACACCCTAATCACCCCATGCGCAATAGTGTTATCGCACTGTGTAGCAACAGGAACTTGGGAAAGATCTCCCTCTTACCGGTTCTGCCATAAGAGAAGCGTTTATGCTCTTCTCTTTCACTATGCCAGCAGGGAGATCAATGTGCCGGGGTCATATATATGTAGATACATACACATGCATGTGTGTTTGAGCTTAAGGGTGCACACCCTAATGCATTAGGCTGCACACACCTATGGTTGGATGAGAAGGCCTGGCTCGCAGTCTCCGCTCGAATTCATCCCAAAGGTGTTCCATCGGGTTGAAGACAGGACTCTGTGCAGGCCAGTCAAGTTCCTTCACCCCAAACTCGCTCATCCATGTCTTTATGGACCTTGCTTTGTGCACTGGTCCAAATCCTTTGGTGGAGGGGAGATTATGGTGTGGGGTTGTTTTTCAGGGGTTGGGCTTGGCCCCTTAGTTCCAGTGAAGGGAACTCTTAAGGCGTCAGCATACCAAGACATTTTTGGACAATTTCATGCTTCCAAATTTGTGGGAACAGTTTGGGGATGGCTCCTTCCTGTTCCAACATGACTGCGCACCAGTACACAAAGCAAGGTCCATAAAGACATGGATGAGTGAGTTTGGGGTGGAGGAACTTGACTGGCCTGCACAGAGTCCTGACCTCAACCCGATAAAACGCCTTTGGGATGAATTAGAGCGGAGACTCTGAGCCAGGCCTTCTTGTCCAACATCAGTGCCTGACCTCACAAATGCACTTCTGGAAGAATGGTCAAACATTCCCACAGACACCCTCCTAAACCTTGTGGACGGCCTTCTCAGAAGAGTTAAAGCTGTAATACCTGCAAAGGGTGGGTCTACAAACTTTGGGATAGATTTACAAACATTTTATTGTTTTTACTAGTAATGGCGGAGATCAGCGATTTTTAGTGGGACTGCGAAATTGCGGTGAACAAATCTGAAATTTTTTGGGGCCAGTGACACCAATGCAGTGATCAGTACTAAAAAAAATGCACTGTCACTGTACTAATGACACTGGCAGGGAAAGGGGTTAACGTCAGGGGCGAGCAAAGGGCTTAAATGTGTGCCTAGGGCAGTGATGGAGAACCTCGGCACCCCAGATGTTTTGGATCTACATTTCCCATGTTGCTAAGGCACTCTGCAGTGTAGTTGAGCATCATGGGAAATGTAGTTCCAAAACATCTGGGGTGCCGAGGTTCACCATCGCTGCCCTAGGGAGTGCTTTGTACCTGTGGGAGAGGTGCTTTGGCTGTGGGAAGACAGAGATCCGTGTTCCTGCTTAGCAGAAACACAGGATCTCTTGTCTCCCCTACTAGCAGAATGGTGATCTGCCTCTCCCGTGAACAAATCGTCAGGTCACGCCGATTGGCTCCTGATGTGTCCAATCACAGCGGGAGCTGGTCACCGCTGCAGACCCGGAAGAGCGAAATCTTAAAGGATCTATAATTTCAGTAAGTCAGTTCAGATTGTTTTGAATAATTTATGATTCTGAACACAATAGGCCCTGCAGGAGACAATGCAGAAGACGATTTAGGGGTTCCTGATCTTTTTCATTCAGCTCTCTTCCAAAATGAGTGATGTCCTTGGGTGCGCCCATTTTAAAGTCCACTCACACAATCTACTCGTTGGAGTTTGCCTTCAACTGGCTGTGCCTGATACCCAGGAGATCACCCGAGGAGCAATGAAACCTGTTTAGCAGATCCCCAGCTTGTTAGTACCCTCATTCAGCAGATCCCATGCTCAGTAGTACCCGCAGCTCTGCTGATCCCCCGCTCAGTAGTAAGCCCCAGCTCTGCTGATCCACCGCTCAGTAGCAAGCCCCAGTTCTGCTGATGCCCCGCTCAGTAGTAAACCCCAGCTCTGCTGATCCCCCGCTCAGTAGCAAGCCCCAGTTCTGCTGATGCCCCGCTCAGTAGTAAACCCCAGCTCTGCTGATCCACCGCTCAGTAGCAAGCCCCAGTTCTGCTGATGCCCCGCTCAGTAGTAAACCCCAGCTCTGCTGATCCCCCGCTCAGTAGCAAGCCCCAGCTCTGCTGATCCACCGCTCAGTAGCAAGCCTCAGCTCTGCTGATCCACCGCTCAGTAGCAAGCCCCAGTTCTGCCTATCCCTTGCTCAGTAGCAAGCCCCAGCTCTGCTGATCCCTTGCTCAGTAGCAAGCCCCAGTTCTGCTGATGCCCCACTCAGTAGTAAGCCCCAGCTCTGCTGATCCCCCGCTCAGTAGTAAGCCCTAGCTCTGCTGATCTCCCGCTCAGTAGTACAGTCAACCTTGCTGATCCCCCACTCAGTAGTAACCCCCAATTCTGCTGATACCCTAAGTAGTAACCCCCAGCTCAGCTGATCCCCCACTAAGTAGTAACCCCCAGCTCTGCTGATCCTCTGTTTTGCGGATCCTCCTCTTGCTCTGGTCCCCACTCACCTCCTGCCATATTGCTCCTACGCTGCTCACCACATTAAACATCTGCTAGTTTCTCTTGTTTCGGCCCCCAGCTCTGTTGATCCTCTGCCACAGAATCCTCTCTCTCTCTCCGGTCCCTGCTCACCTTCTGCTATAGCGTTCCCATGTTGCACATCACGTGTGCCGTCTAGTAGTTGCTCCGCTCCAGTCCGGACACCGCTCACCTTTCTGCTGCCCCACACTGCACACAACATGTAACATCTGCACCAAACACTCCCAGAATATATTCACATGAACCAGTGACTGCTGACGACGTCTTTCCTGTTCCCTTGTTGGTTTCCCAGTGCATCCTGGGATACCTCATACCTGTAATACCTCCAAAACAAAGCGAAGCCAACGCCAAATAAAAGCCCACAAAAGTCACAGGTGGAGGCTTTGGAGACGATTTGAAGCACCAAGAAAGCGACATGGGGTATATTTTTTGAAGTGACGCAAAGCAAAAAAATAAAAAAACACAACAGTGTAAACTGGACTGCAAGCTTACCCTTTTATTTAGTGGCAGGAGCTTTGATTGGCATTCAGTGCTTTAAAAATGCTTGTCCAATGCCACATTTTGAAGTGTAAACAAGCCCTTAATCAAGTATCAAAAGCTTAAAGTGTCGTCCACTTTCATGTGCAAATGGAGTCCAGGGAGAAGGACAAGTGAGCAAAAAAACAAAGTTTAAACTGCAAGGTTCAATAAGAACCTTATAGTAAGAGGGACACACATATGGGAGAGATGTATAAGCTGCACACCCCAAAACGAATAATATGGAACAGTTTCCCCAAAGGGGCTTTAGAAAGCAACAAGATCAAGAAGTATGAAATAGATAACAAAAGCATTTATTTATTCAATGGTTATACAGATGTCCTAATGTAGTTAAAATATAACATATATATATATAAAAATAAAAAAAAACCCTTGTATCTTATACATGGTCATTGATTGGAAATTCGTTGCAGGTGCCGACTCTTCCGTCCCCTGTGGGGCGTCACCAATGTGGCTCCTTGTAAGCCCTTAAGGTTGGGCTCATCCACCCTGGGGAGGTGGGGGCAGCTATGGGGCCCTCCGGATCATCCAGCGGCTTTTAACATGCCTGGCCACGTCATCAACCATTCCACTCCTTTGCGGTAAATATATTGCCATGCTATACCTTAACCACTTGACGACCGCCGCACGACGATATACGTCGACAGAATGGCACGGCTGGGCATAGCGGCGTACAGATACGTCCCCTTTAAGATTCCAGCCGTGGGTCGCACGCCGGCACGCTCGCGACCCGGTCGGGAGCTCCGTGCCGGCGGACCCGATCGCCGCCGGTGTCCCGCGATCGGGTCACAGAGCTGAAGAACGGGGAGAGGTAAGTGTAAACAAACATCTCCCCGTTCTTCCTAGTGGCACTGTCAGTGATCGTCTGTTCCCTGTCATCGGGAACAGCGATCAGTGAGGTGTCACGCCAAGCCACACCCCCTAACAGTAAGAATCACTCCCCAGGGCACACTTAACCCCTTCAGCGCCCCCTACAGGTTAACCCCATTCACTGCCAGTGTCATTTTTACAGTAAGCAGTGCATTTTTATAGCACTGATCGCTGTAAAAATGACAATGGTCCCAAAACGGTGTCAAAAGTGTCCGATGTGTCCGCCATAATGTCGCAGTCACGATAAAAATCGCTGATCGGTGCCATTACTAGTAAAAAAAAATTAAAAAAAATGCCCTAAAACTATCCCCTATTTTGTAGACGCTATAACTAATGCGCAAACCAATCAATAAACACTGATTGCGATTTTTCTTACCAAAAATATGTAGAAGAATACGTATCGGCCTAAACTGAGGAAAAAATAATTTTTTTATATATTTTTTGGGGATATTTATTATAGCAAACAGTAAAAAAATATTGAATTTTTTTCAAAATTGTCGTTCTACTTTTGTTTATAGCGCAAAAAATAAAAACCGCAGAGGTGATCAAATACCACCAAAAGAAAGCTCTAATTGTGGGAAAAAAAGGACGTCAATTTTGTTTGGTTATCACGTCGCACGACCGCGCAATTGTCAGTTAAAGCAACGCAGTGCTGAATCGCAAAAAGTGGCCTGGTCTTTAACCAGAGAAATGGTCCGGGGCTGGTGTGGTTAATGGGACTTATGACATATTTTTTGAAATTCTGAAGATATTCAATGTTTCTTATAGAGCCAACCATCCCCCTGAAGATGATCGTTCATAGGTCGAAACGCGTTGGGGAATTCTATACACTATAGCATCTTGTCATGTAACGATATGTACAATCTTGTGTAAACCCTGTCTATATGCTATATTGTGGAATGCGTACTGCACTATTTGGCCAGTTTTTATAGGTTATATTTTAACAACATTAGGACATCTGTATAACCATTGAATTAATGAATGCTTTTGTTATCTATTTCATACTTCTTGATCTCATTATATTGCTGTCTAAAGCCCCTTTAGGGAAACTGTTCCATACAATAAGAACCTTATTGGCATCTGAGAATAAAATAAAAATAAAAGAAGAGTCCTCCCCTAGCTTTTAGATCCGTTTTTAGCACTTGAGTGGTGAACTTTCCGATGAGCCGCCAACCCAGAGGCAGAAGTAAAGGACAGCTCACAGTCCTGGCAAGCGTAGGGCTTTTCGCCCGTGTGTATCCGCTCGTGGGCTCTAAGGTTCCCGTTGCAGCTGAAACATTTCCCGCACTCCCGGCACTCGTACGGCTTTTCCCCCGTGTGGCTCCGATGGTGCAAGACCAGGCTCTTCTTGTCTCTAAAACTTTTGCCGCACTCCGAGCAGGAAAACGGCCTCTCGTCGCTATGGGTCATCTTGTGTCTCGTCAGATCGGAGTTGATGGAGAAGCACTTCCCGCATTCAGAACAGGCAAACGGTTTGTTCCCGGTGTGGTTTTTCTGGTGCTGGGCCAGGCCGCTCCTATCTTTGTAGCCTTCGCCGCATTCTGAGCACGTGTAGGGTTTCTCACCCGTGTGGGACCTCTGATGGGAGAGAAGCTGAGTGTTGCGGAGGAAGGCTTTCCCGCACTCGGAACACGAGAACGGTTTATGACCCGCGTGGATCTTCTGATGTCGGATGAGGTTTCCGTTGTCGCTGAAGCCTTTCCCGCATACAGGGCAGGAAAATGGCTTCTCGCCGGTGTGGCTGCGTTGATGGACCACCAAACGGGCTTTGTCTCTGAATCCTTTGCCGCACTCGGAGCAGGAGAAAGCTTTCTCCCCAGTGTGAGTCTTTTCATGCTTTTTAAGCTCTTCCTTCAGGAAAAAGGCCTTGTTGCATTCTGAGCAATGGAATGTCTTCTCGTTGCCGTGCTTCCTCTGCACGTGGTTGACCATGGCCGCCTTCTGCGTGAACTGCTTCCCGCATTCTTGGCACTGGAAGGCTTTCTCGCCGGTGTGAATCTTCTTGTGCTGTTTCAGGTGACTCTTGCGGAAGAAGTGCTTGTCGCATTCGGAGCACTCAAACACTCTTTTACCGTCGAGAACTTTCTCGAAGATGCCGTTTTCCTCGTCGTTCCTGGAGTGCTTGCTCTTTGCTTCGCCCGTGTGCGTTTTTTCGTGCTTGACGAGTTGATTTTTTACGGCGAACCGCTTATCGCACTCGCTGCAGGCGAACGGCCTCTCTCCAGTGTGGACCCTTTGGTGGCCCCGTAGGTGGCTCCTGCGGGCAAACCCTCTTCCACATTCAGAGCATTTAAAGGGCTTTTCTCCGGTGTGGGTGGCCTTGTGGCTATAGAGGTGCGAGTTGGTGGAGAAACGTCTTCCGCACTCTGGACATTCATAGGGCTTTTCTCCGGTGTGGGTCAACTGGTGATGTCGTAGTCGAGGCATGGTTGGGAAGCTTTTACCACATTCGGAACAAGGGAATGGCTTGGCCCCTGTGTGGTTCATCTCGTGCCTGTGGAGCACGTACTTCATGGTGAAGCCTTTGCCGCATTCAGAGCACTGGAACGGCCTTTCTCCCGTGTGGTTCTTCTCGTGCGTCGAAAGGCTTGTCGATGTTGCAAATCTTTTCCCGCACTCGTCACACTGGTACGGCTTCACCCCAGTGTGGGTGCGCTGATGGACCTGTAGGTGCTGTTTTTGAGTGAAGCGCTTGCCGCACTCTGAACACTCATAAGGCCGCTCCCCAGTATGAGTCCTCTGGTGGATGGTAAGCAGAGAGTTGGAAATGAAGGTCTTTCCACACTCAGGGCAGAAAAACTTGGTCTTTCCTTTGCTTGTTGTATTTCCATGATCTTCTTCAAAGTCTGTCTCGGAATAGGAGTCCTCCTCAACACTAGTAGTGCTGCATTCGGTGCTGCTATCGCCAGACTCCATACCTGGTCCTACAGTTGTTTTCCCCTTCAACTCTTTGTAGGTCTGCCGCAATGGATTCTGGGAGAGGACTAGTTCTTCAATGGCACATATAGCCAACTACTGAGATCTCTCCATCACGCTGGCTGGATCCTGGTGGTGAACCTACTGGAAGGGAAAATATTAGATATATGAACCGGATAGGCACTAGACACAGATTTCATCATAGTTATGTTTCAATAGGCACCATAAGATGAGCTTATGAACAGGGCCGGATTAACATAGGGGCTATTGGAGCTGCAGCTCCAGGCCCCTTCCCCAAAAAAAAATCTCAAAAAAAAAAGATCGACTTCGAGGATTGTAGCTCGGCGACCAAGGCCCACAGAGACCCCATATTTGGGGGGTATTTAGATGAAGACCGATCCCACCACTGATCAAAATATGGGGCTGCTATCATTTATGGTTCCGGAGATACGAGGATGCTTGCGCAGCCTGTCAGAAGCTATATACAGAAAGGCAAGTTTAAATACAAGCTGACACACTCTGCAGCAGAGAGGATGAGCTCACAGGGCTTATCATAATTATTTGTATGTTACTAAGACTGCTTTCACACTATGCCGCTCCGAGCGTTGGCGGTAAAATAGCGGTAAAGCGCTGCTATTTTACCGTCGGATTTGTGGCACATTTCGGCCGCTAGCGGGGCGCTTTTAACCCCCGCTAGCGACCGAGAAAGGGTAAAAACCGCCCGAGATGCGCCGCTACAGCGGCGTATTGCCGGTGGTGCTGCCTATTGATTTCACCGCTCCTAATGCGCTCCAAAGAAGTTGCTGGCAGGACTTTTTCTAACGCCCTGCCAGCGCACCGCTCTAGTGTGAAAGCCCTCGGGCTTTCACACTGGAGTGAATAGAGCAGCTGTTTAAGGGCGGATTGCAGGCGCCATTTTTAACGCTATAGCGCCTGCAAAACGCCCTCAGTGTGAAAGGGGTCTTATAGTAATTAACCCCTTGCCACCCAGGCCAATTCTGACACTTCTATCCTACATGTAAAAATCATCATTTGTTTTTTGCTAGAAAATTACTCAGAACCCTCAAATATTATATATATTGTTTTAGCAGACACCCTATGGAATAAAATGGTGGTCTTTGCAACTTTTTATGTTACACGGTATTTGCGCAGAAATTTTTCAAACGTGTTTTTTTTGGAAAGAAACTGTTTCATTCATAAAAAAAACCCACTAAAGTTAGCACGATTTTTTTTGTATACTAAGCGATGCTTTCATTTTTTTTACAGGTTACATGTTTAGAGTTACAGAGGAGGTCTAGTGCTAGATATATTGCTCTCGCTCCAACGATCGTGGCGTATGTAACCTGTGTGTATCTGGCTCTGATACTAGCCAGGGTCTACCCAGCCACTGACTAGTATTTCTCCCCAGCCTGTCCCCACACACCCTCTCACCTGCTGACCTGTGGATGGGGGAATCACTCCTGCAGTGTTATTGTGTTCTGCCTGCAAATACAATGATCAGTGTTGCTTACTATAGCTGGCAGCACTGATTGTTTTGGGAAAAACCTGACAGGCTGGTTGTACTCAAGTCAGATAATAGATTGACTTGTGTAAAACCAGCTAGCCCATACATAGATCGACTATGGCTGGTCTCTGCTTAATTGGCGTAATTTCAATCCATGTATGGCCCGCTTAACCACTACGCAGTCCCTAAACATCCTTCCACAAACCTTTACATTTTTCCTTCCCAGATTCCCTTCATCTTCCTCACCTGTACATACTCTCCACACTCTTCTCCTGTACATACTGCTCACTGTCTTACCCTCCACACTCATTTAATGTACCTACTGCTCAGTATCATACTGTCTACACTCCTCTCCTGTACATACTGCTCACTGTCATACCCTTCACACTCCTCTCCTGTACATACTGCCCACATTCATAAACTCCTCTATTGTACATAGTGCCGACTGTCATACCCTCCACACTCCTCTCCTGTGCATACTGCCCACTATCATACCCTCCACACTCCTCTCCTGTACATACTGCCCCCATTATACCCTCCACACCCCTCTCCTGTACATACTGCCCACTATCATACCATCCACACTCCTCTCCTGTACATACTGTAACCCAACCTTACCCTCCACACTCCTATCCTGTACATACTGTAACCTAACCTTACCCTTCACACTCCTCTCCTGTACATACTGCCAACTATCTTTCTCTCCACATTCCTCTCCTGTACATACTGCCCCAATCATACCATCCACATTCCTTTCCTGTATATACTGCCCACTGTCATACCCTCTACACTTCTCTTCTATACATAGTGCCCACTGTTATACCCTCCACACCTCTATCCTGTACATACTGCCCACTGTCATATCCTCCCCACTCTTCACTGTCATACCCTCCACACTTCTCTCCTATACATAGTGCCCACTGTCATACCCTCTACACTTCTCTTCTGTACATACTGCTCACTGTCTTACCCTCTACACTCATCTCATGTACATACTGCTCAGTATCATATCGTCCACACTCCTCTCCTGTACATACTGCCCACTTTCATAAACTCCTCTATTGTACATAGTGCCAGCTGTCATACCCTCCACACTCCTCTCCTTTACATACTGCTCGCTCTCATACCCTCCACATTCCTTTCCTGTACATACTGCCTATTGTCATACCCTCCCCACTCCTCTCCTGTATATACTGCCCACTGTCATACCCTCCACACTCCTCTCCTGTACATACTGCCCCCATTATACCCTCCACACCCCTCTCCTGTACATACTGCCCACTATCATACCATCCTCACTCCTCTCCTGTACATACTGTAACCCAACCTTACCCTCCACACTCCTCTCCTGTACATACTGCCAACTATCTTTCTCTCCACATTCCTCTCCTGTACATACTGCCCCTTCACACTCCTCTCCTGTACATACTGCCAACTATCTTTCTCTCCACATTCCTCTCCTGTACATACTGCCCCAATCATACCCTCTACACTTCTCTTCTATACATAGTGCCCACTGTTATACCCTCCACACCTCTATCCTGTACATACTGCCCACTGTCATATCCTCCCCACTCTTCACTGTCATACCCTCCACCACTTCTCTCCTATACATAGTGCCCACTGTCATACCCTCTACACTTCTCTTCTGTACATACTGCTCACTGTCTTACCCTCCACACTCCTCTCCTGTACATACTGCCCACTTTCATAAACTCCTCTATTGTACATAGTGCCGGCTGTCATACCCTCCACACTCCTCTCCTTTACATACTGCTCGCTCTCATACCCTCCACATTCCTTTCCTGTACATACTGCCTATTGTCATACCCTCCCCACTCCTCTCCTGTACATACTGCCCACTGTCATACCCTCCACACTCTTCTCCTGTACATACTGCTCACTGTCCTACCCTCCATACTCATTTAATGTACATACTGCTCAGTATCATACTGTCTACACTCCTCTCCTGTACATACTGCTCACTGTCATACCCTCCACACTCCTCTCCTGTACATACTGCCCACATTCATAAACTCCTCTATTGTACATAGTGCCAACTGTCATACCCTCCACACTCCTCTCCTGTACATACTGTAACCCAACCTTACCCTCCACACTCCTCTCCTGTACATACTGTAACCTAACCTTACCCTTCACACTCCTCTCCTGTACATACTGCCAACTATCTTTCGCTCCACATTCCTCTCCTGTACATACCACCCCCATCATACCCTCCACATTCCTTTCCTGTACATACTGCCCACTGTCATACTCTCCACACTCCTCTTCTGTACATACTGCCCACTTTCATACCCTCCACACTCCTCTGCTGTGCATGCTGCCCACTGCCATACCCTCCACACTCCTCTCCTGTACATAGTGCCCACTGCTAGACCCTCCACATTCCTCTCCATTACCTGCACATACTTCCCAGGTTTATACCATCCGATCACTGCACTGTGATCAATCCGGTGGGTCCTGGGTGCTTCCATTTTCACCCGGTCTTCCTTCTGGGTTCTGTGCCTTCGGTTACTTACCTTGGCTGGGCTGCGTTGATGTCATTCCCACGCATGCTCATCCTCTCTCTCATCCCCCCTTTCTCTCTAATCCTCCCTCCCTTACCCCTCACTACTCTCATCCTCTCCCTCTCTCTCTCTCTCTCATCCGCCCTCTCTCTCTTTAATTTAATTTGTTATAACAAAAAATAGTTTGCATATTTATTTATTATTTATAAAAGGCCCATCAAAATCCTCAGCACCAGGCCCATGATGTTCTTAATCTGGCCCTGCTTATGAACACAGGCTACAAATTTGTCAGCTTTTTATGGTCACGTGTCCCTGTAAGAGTTCTTCGCTCACCTCCTATCTGGGGGACAATATTATTGCAGGGACAGGAAGTGAGAGGCAACCTCTCCAATGGGGCTTTGGACACCAATAATACCTTCCCTACCTGATCTAAAACTATATATGGTGTCACTCTCTGCAGTATATAATGTTCATGATATAAAATATTACAGAAGATGGTCAGAGACATGATACAGGAGTGGGTGGAGAGAGAAGACGTTATGGATTGGGTGGAGACTTGAGACATGTTGCAAAGTGAGAAGAGACCGGGGACATGTTACAGGAGTGGGAGGAGACCGGGGACATGTTACAGGAGTGGGAGGAGACCAGGGACATGTTACAGGAGTGGGAGGAGACCGGGGACATGTTACAGGAGTGGGAGGAGACCGGGGACATGTTACAGGAGTGGGAGGAGACCGGGGACATGTTACAGGAGTGGGAGGAGACCGGGGACATGTTACAGGAGTGGGAGGAGACCGGGGACGTGTTACAGGAGTGGGAGGAGACCGGGGACGTGTTACAGGAGTGGGAGGAGACCGGGGACGTGTTACAGGAGTGGGAGGAGACCGGGGACGTGTTACAGGAGTGGGAGGAGACCGGGGACGTGTTACAGGAGTGGGAGGAGACCGGGGACGTGTTACAGGAGTGGGAGGAGACCGGGGACGTGTTACAGGAGTGGGAGGAGACCGGGGACGTGTTGCAGGAGTGGGAGGAGACCGGGGACGTGATGCAGGAGTGGGAGGAGACCGGGGACGTGATGCAGGAGTGGGAGGAGACCGGGGACATGTTACAGGAGTGGGAGGAGACCGGGGACATGTTACAGGAGTGGGAGGAGACCGGGGACATGTTACAGGAGTGGGAGGAGACCGGGGACATGTTACAGGAGTGGGAGGAGACCGGGGACATGTTACAGGAGTGGGAGGAGACCGGGGACATGTTACAGGAGTGGGAGGAGACCGGGGACATGTTACAGGAGTGGGAGGAGACCGGGGACATGTTACAGGAGTGGGAGGAGACCGGGGACATGTTACAGGAGTGGGAGGAGACCGGGGACATGTTACAGGAGTGGGAGGAGACCGGGGACATGTTACAGGAGTGGGAGGAGACCAGGGACATGTTACAGGAGTGGGAGGAGACCGGGGACATGTTACAGGAGTGGGAGGAGACCGGGGACATGTTACAGGAGTGGGAGGAGACCGGGGACATGTTACAGGAGTGGGAGGAGACCGGGGACATGTTACAGGAGTGGGAGGAGACCGGGGACGTGTTACAGGAGTGGGAGGAGACCGGGGACGTGTTACAGGAGTGGGAGGAGACCGGGGACGTGTTACAGGAGTGGGAGGAGACCGGGGACGTGTTACAGGAGTGGGAGGAGACCGGGGACGTGTTACAGGAGTGGGAGGAGACCGGGGACGTGTTACAGGAGTGGGAGGAGACCGGGGACGTGTTGCAGGAGTGGGAGGAGACCGGGGACGTGATGCAGGAGTGGGAGGAGACCGGGGACGTGATGCAGGAGTGGGAGGAGACCGGGGACATGTTACAGGAGTGGGAGGAGACCGGGGACATGTTACAGGAGTGGGAGGAGACCGGGGACATGTTACAGGAGTGGGAGGAGACCGGGGACATGTTACAGGAGTGGGAGGAGACCGGGGACATGTTACAGGAGTGGGAGGAGACCGGGGACATGTTACAGGAGTGGGAGGAGACCGGGGACATGTTACAGGAGTGGGAGGAGACCGGGGACATGTTACAGGAGTGGGAGGAGACCGGGGACATGTTACAGGAGTGGGAGGAGACCGGGGACATGTTACAGGAGTGGGAGGAGACCGGGGACATGTTACAGGAGTGGGAGGAGACCGGGGACATGTTACAGGAGTGGGAGGAGACCGGGGACATGTTACAGGAGTGGGAGGAGACCGGGGACATGTTACAGGAGTGGGAGGAGACCGGGGACATGTTACAGGAGTGGGAGGAGACCGGGGACATGTTACAGGAGTGGGAGGAGACCGGGGACATGTTACAGGAGTGGGAGGAGACCGGGGACATGTTACAGGAGTGGGAGGAGACCGGGGACATGTTACAGGAGTGGGAGGAGACCGGGGACATGTTACAGGAGTGGGAGGAGACCGGGGACATGTTACAGGAGTGGGAGGAGACCGGGGACATGTTACAGGAGTGGGAGGAGACCGGGGACATGTTACAGGAGTGGGAGGAGACTGGGGACATGTTACAGGAGTGGGAGGAGACTGGGGTCATGTTACAGGAGTGGGAGGAGACCAGGGTCATGTTACAGGAGTGGGAGGAGACCGGGGTCATGTTACAGGAGTGGGGTCATATTACAGGAGTAGGGTGCCCACGTATCCCGGATTGCCCGGGACAGTCCCTGATTGGTGATTTTTGTCCCGTGTCCCGGCTAGTTCATTCCGGGACAATACAGAAGTCCCGGAATGAACAAAAACCACAGTGACCAGTCCACACCAGTCCGCTCCGCCAACTCTGCATACCTGCCGCCACCACCTTAGAAAGTTTAAGGCATCTCTCACTTGATGATACAGTCTGGTTGCTAGGCTAGGGGCCGCTCCGCGTCTAGCAACCAGTGACGTCAGCTGAAGCCTGTCTGGCTGTCCTCTCCTTCCAGCCCGCCCCCTCCCCATTCAGAGGCCCCGTGTGTCACATGGCAGTCTGCATAGTGTTGGCGCGGAACTGCAAAATGAAGGGACCTCAGTGCTGGATCGGGGATGATTGGCTGAGCAGCATGTCTTTTGTCCACACAGCCGACCAGGAACAGATGCTGCAGGACTCAGGAGACCAGCCACAGTAAGAGAAACGCCGACCTGAGGAGGAGAAGGGGGGGGGGGGGGGAGGGGGGGAGTTCTGAGGATTCTCTGATCTGTGTTGTGGTGTGAGATGATTTTGTCAGTCAGGGCTGGTGCCAGCATAAGACAGAGTGCCCTGCACATGAGGGAGAATAGTGTCCACTCCACATGTCCTCCACCTGTCACACTGTCTCCCCCCCCCCAATGTTTCTATCACCCCCCTTGTCACATTGCCCCCCTCCGATGTTTCTATGACCCCCCTTGTCACACTGTCTCCCCCCAATGTTTCTACGACCCCCCCTAGTCACACCGTCTCCCCCAAAGTTTCTATGAACCCCCTTGTCACACTGTCTCCCCCCAATGTTTCTATGACCCCCTTGTCACACTGTCTCCCCCCCCAATGTTTCCATGACCCCCTCTTGTCACACTGACCCCCCTTATGTTTCTATGACCCCCCCATTGTCACACTGACCCCCCTTGTCACACTGTCTCCCCCCAATGTTTCTATGACCCCCCCCCTTGTCACACTCCAGAGTGCTCCCTACCTCCCCTTTACTTTCTCCAGAGTGCCCCCTTACTTCCTCCAGAGTGCCCCTTAGTACAGTAGTACTAAGGGGACACTCTGGAGGAGAATGTAAGGGGGCCCTCTGGAGGAGAATGTAAGGGGGCCCTCTGGAGGAGAATGTAAGGGGGCCCTCTGGAGGAGAATGTAAGGGGGCCCTCTGGAGGAGAATGTAAGGGGGCCCTCTGGAGGAGAATGTAAGGGGGCACTCTGGAGGAGAATGTAAGGGGGCACTCTGGAGGAGAATGTAAGGGGGCACTCTGGAGGAGAATGTAAGGGGGCACTAAGGGGGCCCCCCGGAGGATGTAAGGGGGCTCTGACTAAATACCGCCAGAGTGCCCCCTTACATCCCCCCCTTACAACCTCCAGGGTGCCCCCTTAGTGCCTCCAGAGTGCCCCCTTACATCCTTCGGAGTGCCCCATCACCAAGGTGGTATAGCAGTGGCTGACAGACTATCAGGAGGTGGTATTTCACTCCTCTTCCTCCTCTCTCCACTAACTACCCCCCCCCCCCCCATACACTCAGCACTCCTCTCATATACATACTACTCACCGCCATACACTGCACTCCTCTCCTGTACATGTTACTCACCACCATACACTCCGAACTCCTCTCCTGTACATATTACCCCCCCCCCCCCCGCCATACACTCCGCACTCCTCTCCTGTACATGTTACCCCCCGCCATACACTCCGCACTCCTCTCCTGTACATGTTACCCCCCCGCCATACACTCCGCACTCCTGTACATACTACCCCCCGCCATACACTCCACACTCCTCTCCTGTACATATTACCCCCGCCATACACTCTGCACTCCTCTCCTGTACATACTACCCCCCGCCATACACTCCGCACTCCTCTCCTGTACATATTACCCCCGCCATACACTCCGCACTCCTCTCCTGTACATATTACCCCCCGCCATACACTCCGCACTCTTCACCTGTACATATTACCCCCCCCGCCATACACTCCGCACTCCTCTCCTGTACATATTACCCCCCCCCCCCCCCGCCATACACTCCGCACTCTTCACCTGTACATATTACCCCCCGCCATACACTCCGCACTCTTCACCTGTACATATTACCCCCCGCCATACACTCCGCACTCTTCACCTGTACATATTACCCCCCGCCATACACTCCGCACTCCTCTCCTGTACATATTACCCCCCCGCCATACACTCCGCACTCCTCTCCTGTACATATTACCCCCCGCCATACACTCCTCTCCTGTACATATTACCCCCCGCCATACACTCCACACTCCTCTCCTGTACATATTACCCCCCGCCATACACTTTGCACTCCTCTCCTGTACATATTACCCCCCGCCATACACTCCGCACTCCTCTCCTGTACATATTACCCCCCCCCCCATACACTCCGCACTCCTCTCCTGTACATACTACTCACCACCATACACTCTGCATTCCCTATTTAACATTATCACATTTTGCACTATATATAAGTCATCTCAGACTCTTTAACAACACCCCCTTTAAGCCAATATTTAGCGCAATTTAAGACATGTCCACTGTTCACCACGATGCGCTTTCTGCGCCAGATTTTTGTTCTTCTTGATGCCTAGGGGGCACTTTTGATCTTGCACACGGGCCCGCTGATTTCATGATACGCCCCTGCCCCAAAAATCTGATTTTGTTTGGTCAAAAATCAACTTTTTTTTTTGGGGGGGGGGGGGTGTCCCTGAATGGCAGTTTGGAAATGTGGTCACCCTATAAACAGGAGTGGGAGGAGACGATGGGATAGATATCCGCCTCCATTATTGGATTCCTATGTATAACATTGGAGATCAGGCCCAGCTGGCTGCCACTCTCTTAGTTGGCTGCTCTCAGCACCACCACCCACCCCCTTGCATCTATGGGCACCTTAAGGCCTCTCCTCTTGTTAGAATGGGGTCCAGCGCACACCTAGCGGCCATAATAATAATACAATGTAAATAGTTCCCCCCTCCATGCACTCACCCCAGCCTCCGCCCGCACACTCACTCCCAGACTAAAGTGCAAACTTTTACTAGCACTGCGCATGCGTAGCCTCTAATAAGTTCCTGTACGTGCGTACAACGTCCTGCCGCATGGCCTGGAAAGCTGTCAGGAGGCCTCCCGCCGCCATGTTGGGTGAGGGCAGCTCGCCACAGACACACCAGTTCAGGTCCAGGAGTGGAGCGGGTCCGGTCGGAGGCTGCAGAGTGGCTCACGGTGCTCAGGCGGCAACGAGGACTCACCCCCGCACCGTGTTCACCCACGGAGAGGAGGAGAGCAGCGGGGCTGAGGAATGGCTACACCGCGCTACGGTGCTGCAGAGGAGTCAGTTCTGAAATAGGAGAGAATGTTCTGCACACCGCCACCTGGAGGTCCCCGCCAGAACTGCACGCTGACAGTCATTTTTCCGTGCAATGGGCTGAATTCACGAAGTTACCACACCAGGATAAGGGCACTGATTTTGATATAATAAAAAAAAAGTGAATTATTTTGAGTTGTGTCCAATGAGATTGGAATATGATCATCACATGGCTGAACATATAGTACCTTAAAGGGTTAGTTCACATTTACAGAAAAACTGGACACTGAACACCCTCCCCATCCCCCCGGTCCCCACTGTACTCACCTCTGGGGGGTTGCCGAGCTGCCAGCACCCCTACAGCCTCGGGCTTAGAAATCCTCGCTCTCCTCTGTCAGGGTTACCAGGACGGACCAGATGGATTCTGATTGGCCAGCACCGTCAATGTGATGATGGCACTAACCAATCAAAATCCATCTGATTCATCCTGGAAGCGCTGACAGAGGAGAGTGGGGATTTCTAATCTCCGGACAGCTGGGGGTGCTGACAGCTCGGCAACCCAGAGGTAAGTACAGTGAGGACTGGGGGGGGGGGGGAGGGTGTCCGGTGTTGGTTCACTTTTATACTTTTTCTGTAAAGGTGATTTGAGCCTAAAAATTAAAATATATGGAGGGATTTGGGTCAAGATTTGTGGTGGATCATCATCAAGGTATATGGATCCAGAAGAGAGAGAAATGAGGGACCGAGGAATCTGGGTCCAGAACAGGAAAAGTTATGGAAGTGATGGAGAGATTAGGATCTGGAAGAGGAACAGTTACGGAGAAAAGAGGGAAGGATAAATTTGGGTACAGAATTGTGGAGGAAAGAGGGACATAGAATTGGGGATCGAAAAAAAGGACAGTTACAGAGTAAATAGGGATGGAAGGATCTGAGTCCAGAAGGAGAGTTGAGGAGGAAAGATGAATGGAGGGATTTGGATCCAGAAGAGAGACAGTTGTGGAGAAGAAAGGGGAATTTGGTTGTAGGAAAAAGGGATGGAGGGATTCAAGTCCAGAAGAGGGAAAGCTGAAGAGGAAATATGGATGGAGGGATTCAGATCCGGAAGAGGGACAGTTGAGGAGGAAAGATGGATGGCGGGATATGGGTCCAAAGCAGACAGTTGTGGAGAAAGAAGAGGGGATATTGTTGCAGTAGAGGGACAGTTGTAGGAAAGAGGGATTCAGTTCCAGAAGAGGGACAGTTGTAGGAGAGAGGGATTCAGGTGCAGAAGAGGGAGAGTTAGGAAGGAAAGATGGGTGGAGGGATTTGGGTTCAAAAGTAAGACAGTTATGAAGAAGGAAGAGGGAATTTGGTTGCAGTAGAGGGACAGTTGTAGGAAAGAGGGATTCCGGTGCAGTAGAGGGACAGTTGTAGGAGAGAGCTATTCAGATCCAGAAGAGGGACAGTTGTAGGAGAGGGATTCAGGTTCAGAAGAGGGACAGTTGTAGGAGAGAGGGATTCAGGTCCAGAAGAGGGACAGTTGTAGGAGAGAGGGATTCAGGTCCAGAAGAGGGACAGTTGTAGGAGAGAGGGATTCAGGTCCAGAAGAGGGACAGTTGAAGGAGAGAGGGATTCAGGTCCAGAAGAGGGACAGTTGTAGGAGAGAGGGATTCAGGTCCAGAAGAGGGACAGTTGTAGGAGAGAGGGATTCAGGTCCAGAAGAGGGACAGTTGTAGGAGAGAGGGATTCAGGTCCAGAAGAGGGACAGTTGTAGGAGAGAGGGATTCAGGTGCAGAAGAGGGACAGTTGTAGGAGAGAGCGATTCAGGTCCAGAAGAGGGAGAGTTAGGAAGGAAAGATGGATGGAGGGATTCAGGTCCAGAAGAGGGACAGTTGTGGAGAAGGAAGAATGGATTTGGTTGCAGTAGAAGGACAGTTGTAAGAGAGAGGGATTCAGGTGCAGAAGAGGGACAGTTGTAGGAGAGAGGGATTCAGGTCCAGAAGAGGGACCGTTGTAGGAGAGAGGGATTCAGGTGCAGAAGAGGGACAGTTGTAGGAGAGAGGGATTCAGGTCCAGAAGAGGGACAGTTGAAGGAGAGAGGGATTCAGGTCCAGAAGAGGGACAGTTGTAGGAGAGAGGGATTCAGGTCCAGAAGAGGGACAGTTGTAGGAGAGAGGGATTCAGGTCCAGAAGAGGGACAGTTGTAGGAGAGAGGGATTCAGGTCCAGAAGAGGGACAGTTGTAGGAGAGAGGGATTCAGGTGCAGAAGAGGGACAGTTGAAGGAGAGAGAGATTCAGGTCCAGAAGAGGGACAGTTGTAGGAGAGAGGGATTCAGGTCCAGAAGAGGGACAGTTGTAGGAGAGAGGGATTCAGGTCCAGAAGAGGGACAGTTGTAGGAGAGAGGGATTCAGGTCCAGAAGAGGGACAGTTGAAGGAGAGAGGGATTCAGGTCCAGAAGAGGGACAGTTGTAGGAGAGAGGGATTCAGGTCCAGAAGAGGGACAGTTGTAGGAGAGAGGGATTCAGGTCCAGAAGAGGGACAGTTGTAGGAGAGAGGGATTCAGGTCCAGAAGAGGGACAGTTGTAGGAGAGAGGGATTCAGGTGCAGAAGAGGGACAGTTGTAGGAGAGAGCGATTCAGGTCCAGAAGAGGGAGATTTAGGAAGGAAAGATGGATGGAGGGATTCAGGTCCAGAAGAGGGACAGTTGTGGAGAAGGAAGAATGGATTTGGTTGCAGTAGAGGGACAGTTGTAAGAGAGAGGGATTCAGGTGCAGAAGAGGCACAGTTGTAGGACAGAGGGATTCAGGTCCAGAAGAGGGACAGTTGTAGGAGAGAGGGATTCAGGTCCAGAAGAGGGACAGTTGTAGGAGAGAGGGATTCAGGTCCAGAAGAGGGACAGTTGTAGGAGAGAGGGATTCAGGTCCAGAAGAGGGACAGTTGTAGGAGAGAGGGATTCAGGTCCAGAAGAGGGACAGTTGTAGGAGAGAGGGATTCAGGTCCAGAAGAGGGACAGTTGTAGGAGAGAGGGATTCAGGTCCAGAAGAGGGACAGTTGTAGGAGAGAGGGATTCAGGTCCAGAAGAGGGACAGTTGTAGGAGAGAGGGATTCAGGTGCAGAAGAGGTACAGTTGTAGGAGAGAGCGATTCAGGTCCAGAAGAGGGAGAGTTCGGAAGAAAAGATGGATGGAGGGATTCAGGTCCAGAAGAGGGACAGTTGTGGAGAAGGAAGAAGGGATTTGGTTGCAGTAGAGGGACGGTTGTAGGTGAGAGGGATTCAGGTCCAGTAGAGGGACACTTGAGCAAGATAGAGGAATAAAGGGATTTGGATCCAAAACAGTTGTGGAGGGACATTGGGCTTAGGATCCAGAGAAAGGACAGTTATGGAGGAAAGAGGGATGAAAGGATTTGGGTATAGAAAAGGGACTGTTGCGAAAGAAAAGGGGGATGGAGGGATTTGGGTCCAGAAGAGGAACAGTTCTATATGAAAGAGGGATGGAGGGATTTAGGTCTAGATGAGGGACAGTGGTGGAGAAAATAGGGTCAGTTACAGAGGACAGAGGGATATAGGTCCAGAAAAGGGACAGAGGGATTTGGGTCCAGAAGGACAGTTGTGTTCAAAATATGAATGAAGTGATTCAGAAGAGGCACAGTTGTGGAAGAAAGATGGATGAAGGGATTCAGGTCCACAAGAGGGACAGTTGTGGTGAAGAATGAAGGACTTTGGGTGCAGAAGAGGGACAGTTGCGGGTGAGGGGGAGTAGGGGATTTCTGTCCAGAAGAGGGACAGTTGCGGGTGAGGGGGATTAGGGGATTTCTATCCAGAAGAGGGACAGTTGTGGGTGAGAGGGATTAGGGGATTTCTGTCCAGAAGAGGGACAGTTGTGGGTGAGGGGGATTAGGGGATTTCTGTCCAGAAGAGGGACAGTTGCGGGTGAGGGGGAGTAGGGGATTTCTGTCCAGAAGAGGGACAGTTGCGGGTGAGAGGGATTAGGGGATTTCTGTCCAGAAGAGGGACAGTTGTGGGTGAGGGGGATTAGGGGATTTCTGTCCAGAAGAGGGACAGTTGCGGGTGAGAGGGATTAGGGGATTTCTGTCCAGAAGAGGGACAGTTGTGGGTGAGGGGGATTAGGGGATTTCTGTCCAGAAGAGGGACAGTTGTGGGTGAGGGGGATTAGGGGATTTCTGTCCAGAAGAGGGACAGTTGCAGGTGAGAGGGATTAGGGGATTTCTGTCCAAAAGAGGGACAGTTGCGGGTGAGGGGGATTTCTGTCCAGAAGAGGGACAGTTGCTGGTGAGAGGGATTAGGGGATTTCTGCCCAGAAGAGGGACAGTTGTGGGTGAGGGGATTAGGGGATTTCTGCCCAGAAGAGGGACAGTTGTGGGTGAGGGGGATTAGGGGATTTCTGTCCAGAAGAGGGACATTTGCGGGTGAGGGGGATTAGGGGATTTTTGTCCAGAAGAGGGACAGTTGTGGGTGAGGGGGATTAGGGGATTTGGGTGCAGAAGAGGGACAGTTGCGGGTGAGAGGGATTAGGGGATTTCTGTCCAGAAGAGGGACAGTTGCGGGTGAGAAGGATTAGGGGATTTCTGTCCAGAAGAGGGACAGTTGCGGGTGAGAGGGATTAGGGGATTTCTGTCCAGAAGAGGGACAGTTGCGGGTGAGGGGGATTTCTGTCCAGAAGAGGGACAGTTGTGGGTGAGGGGGATTAGGGGATTTCTGTTCAGAAGAGGGACAGTTGTGGGTGAGAGGGATTAGGGGATTTCTGTCCAGAAGAGGGACAGTTGTGGGTGAGGGGGATTAGGGGATTTCTGTCCAGAAGAGGGACAGTCATGGGTGAGAGGGATTAGGGGATTTCTGTCCAGAAGAGGGACAGTTGCGGGTGAGAGGGATTAGGGGATTTCTGTCCAGAAGAGGGACAGTTACGGGTGAGAGGGATTAGGGGATTTCTGTCCAGAAGAGGGACAGTTGCGGGTGAGAGGGATTAGGGGATTTCTGTCCAGAAGAGGGACAGTTACGGGTGAGAGGGATTAGGGGATTTCTGTCCAGAAGAGGGACAGTTGTGGGTGAGGGGGATTTCTGTCCAGAAGAGGGACAGTTGCTGGTGAGAGGGATTAGGGGATTTCTGCACAGAAGAGGGACATTTGCGGGTGAGGGGGATTTCTGTCCAGAAGAGGGACAGTTGTGGGAGAGGGGGATTTCTGCCCAGAAGAGGGACAGTTGTGGGTGAGGGGGATTAGGGGATTTCTTTCCAGAAGAGGGACATTTGCGGGTGAGAGGGATTAGGGGATTTCTGTCCAGAAGAGGGACAGTTGTGGGTGAGGGGGATTTCTGCCCAGAAGAGGGACAGTTGTGGGTGAGGGGGATCAGGGGATTTCTGACGAGAAGAGGGACAGTTGCGGGTGAGGGGGAGCAGGGGATTTCTGTCCAGAAGAGGGACAGTTGTGGGTGAGAGGGATTAGGGGATTTCTGTCCAGAAGAGGGACAGTTGTGGGTGAGGGGGATTAGGGGATTTCTGTCCAGAAGAGGGACAGTTGCGGGTGAGAGGGATTAGGGGATTTCTGACCAGAAGAGGGACAGTTGTGGGTGAGGGGGATTTCTGTCCAGAAGAGGGACAGTTGTGGGTGAGAGGGATTAGGGGATTTCTGTCCAGAAGAGGGACAGTTGTGGGTGAGGGGGATTAGGGGATTTCTGTCCAGAAGAGGGACAGTTGCGGGTGAGAGGGATTAGGGGATCTCTGTCCAGAAGAGGGACAGTTGCGGGTGAGGGGGATTTCTGTCCAGAAGAGGGACAGTTGCTGGTGAGAGGGATTAGGGGATTTCTGCCCAGAAGAGGGACAGTTGTGGGTGAGGGGGATTAGGGGATTTCTGCCCAGAAGAGGGACAGTTGTGGGTGAGGAGGATTAGGGGATTTCTGTCCAGAAGAGGGACATTTGCGGGTGAGGGGGATTAGGGGATTTTTGTCCAGAAGAGGGACAGTTGTGGGTGAGGGGGATTAGGGGATTTGGGTGCAGAAGAGGGACAGTTGCGGGTGAGAGGGATTAGGGGATTTCTGACCAGAAGAGGGACAGTTGCGGGTGAGAAGGATTAGGGGATTTCTGTCCAGAAGAGGGACAGTTGCGGGTGAGAGGGATTAGGGGATTTCTGTCCAGAAGAGGGACAGTTTCGGGTGAGGGGGATTTCTGTCCAAAAGAGGGACAGTTGTGGGTGAGGGGGATTAGGGGATTTCTGTCCAGAAGAGGGACAGTTGTGGGTGAGAGGGATTAGAGGATTTCTGTCCAGAAGAGGGACAGTTGTGGATGAGAGGGATTAGGGGATTTCTGTCCAGAAGAGGGACAGTTGCGGGTGAGAGGGATTAGGGCATTTCTGTCCAGAAGAGGGACAGTTGTGGGTGAGAGGGAATTGGGTGCAGAAGAGGGACAGTTGCGGGTGAGAGGGATTAGGGGATTTCTGTCCAGAAGAGGGACAGTTGCGGGTGAGAGGGATTAGGGCATTTCTGTCCAGAAGAGGGACAGTTGTGGGTGAGGGGGAATTGGGTGCAGAAGAGGGACAGTTGCGGGTGAGAGGGATTAGGTGATTTCTGTCCAGAAGAGGGACAGTTACGGGTGAGAGGGATTAGGGGATTTCTGTCCAGAAGAGGGACAGTTGCGGGTGAGAGGGATTAGGGGATTTCTGTCCAGAAGAGGGACAGTTACGGGTGAGAGGGATTAGGGGATTTCTGTCCAGAAGAGGGACAGTTGCGGGTGAGGGGGATTTCTGTCCAGAAGAGGGACAGTTGCTGGTGAGAGGGATTAGGGGCTTTCTGCCCAGAAGAGGGACAGTTGTGGGTGAGGGGGATTAGGGGATTTCTGCCCAGAAGAGGGACAGTTGTGGGTGAGGGGGATTAGGGGATTTCTGCACAGAACAGGGACATTTGCGGGTGAGGGAGATTTCTGTCCAGAAGAGGGACAGTTGTGGGTGAGGGGGATTTCTGCCCAGAAGAGGGACAGTTGTGGGTGAGGGGGATTAGGGGATTTCTTTCCAGAGGAGGGACATTTGCGGGTGAGAGGGATTAGGGGATTTCTGTCCAGAAGAGGGACAGTTGTGGGTGAGGGGGATTTCTGCCCAGAAGAGGGACAGTTGTGGGTGAGGGGGATTAGGGGATTTCTGCACAGAAGAGGGACATTTGCGGGTGAGGGGGATTTCTGTCCAGAAGAGGGACAGTTGTGGGTGAGGGGGATTTCTGTCCAGAAGAGGGACAGTTGTGGGTGAGGGGGATTAGGGGATTTCTTTCCAGAAGAGGGACATTTGCGGGTGAGAGGGATTAGGGGATTTCTGTCCAGAAGAGGGACAGTTGCGGGTGAGGGGGATTTCTTTCCAGAATAGGGACAGTTGCGGGTGAGAGGGATTAGGGGATTTCTGTCCAGAAGAGGGACAGTTGTGGGTGAGGGGGATTAGGGGATTTCTGTCCAGAAGAGGGACAGTTGTGGGTGAGGGGGATTAGGGGATTTCTGTCCAGAAGAGGGACAGTTGCGGGTGAGAGGGATTAGGGCATTTCTGTCCAGAAGAGGGACAGTTGTGGGTGAGAGGGATTAGGGCATTTCTGTCCAGAAGAGGGACAGTTGTGGGTGAGGGGGAATTGGGTGCAGAAGAGGGACAGTTGCGGGTGAGGGGGATTTCGGTCCAGAAGAGGGACAGTTGCTGGTGAGAGGGATTAGGGGATTTCTGCCCAGAAGAGGGACAGTTGTGGGTGAGGGGGATTAGGGGATTTCTGCCAAGAAGAGGGACAGTTGTGGGTGAGGGGGATTAGGGGATTTCTGTCCAGAAGAGGGACAGTTGTGGGTGAGGGGGATTAGGGGATTTGGGTGCAGAAGAGGGACAGTTGCGGGTGAGAGGGATTAGGGGATTTCTGTCCAGAAGAGGGACAGTTGCGGGTGAGAAGGATTAGGGGATTTCTGTCCAGAAGAGGGACAGTTGCGGGTGAGAGGGATTAGGGGATTTCTGTCCAGAAGAGGGACAGTTGCGGGTGAGGGGGATTTCTGTCCAGAAGAGGGACAGTTGTGGGTGAGGGGGATTAGGGGATTTCTGTCCAGAAGAGGGACAGTTGTGGGTGAGAGGGATTAGGGGATTTCTGTCCAGAAGAGGGACAGTTGTGGGTGAGGGGGATTAGGGGATTTCTGTCCAGAAGAGGGACAGTTGTGGGTGAGAGGGATTAGGGGATTCCTGTCCAGAAGAGGGACAGTTTCAGGTTAGAGGGATTAGGGGATTTCTGTCCAGAAGAGGGACAGTTGTGGGTGAGAGGGAATTGGGTGCAGAAGAGGGACAGTTGCGGGTGAGAGGGATTAGGGGATTTCTGTCCAGAAGAGGGACAGTTGCGGGTGAGAGGGATTAGGGCATTTCTGTCCAGAAGAGGGACAGTTGTGGGTGAGGGGAAATTGGGTGCAGAAGAGGGACAGTTGCGGGTGAGAGGGATTAGGGGATTTCTGTCCAGAAGAGGGACAGTTGCGGGTGAGAGGGATTAGGGGATTTCTGTCCAGAAGAGGGACAGTTACGGGTGAGAGGGATTAGGGGATTTCTGTCCAGAAGAGGGACAGTTGCGGGTGAGGGGGATTTCTTTCCAGAATAGGGACAGTTGCGGGTGAGAGGGATTAGGGGATTTCTGTCCAGAAGAGGGACAGTTGTGGGTGAGGGGGATTAGGGGATTTCTGTCCAGAAGAGGGACAGTTGTGGGTGAGGGGGATTAGGGGATTTCTGTCCAGAAGAGGGACAGTTGCGGGTGAGAGGGATTAGGGCATTTCTGTCCAGAAGAGGGACAGTTGTGGGTGAGAGGGATTAGGGCATTTCTGTCCAGAAGAGGGACAGTTGTGGGTGAGGGGGAATTGGGTGCAGAAGAGGGACAGTTGCGGGTGAGGGGGATTTCGGTCCAGAAGAGGGACAGTTGCTGGTGAGAGGGATTAGGGGATTTCTGCCCAGAAGAGGGACAGTTGTGGGTGAGGGGGATTAGGGGATTTCTGCCAAGAAGAGGGACAGTTGTGGGTGAGGGGGATTAGGGGATTTCTGTCCAGAAGAGGGACAGTTGTGGGTGAGGGGGATTAGGGGATTTGGGTGCAGAAGAGGGACAGTTGCGGGTGAGAGGGATTAGGGGATTTCTGTCCAGAAGAGGGACAGTTGCGGGTGAGAAGGATTAGGGGATTTCTGTCCAGAAGAGGGACAGTTGCGGGTGAGAGGGATTAGGGGATTTCTGTCCAGAAGAGGGACAGTTGCGGGTGAGGGGGATTTCTGTCCAGAAGAGGGACAGTTGTGGGTGAGGGGGATTAGGGGATTTCTGTCCAGAAGAGGGACAGTTGTGGGTGAGAGGGATTAGGGGATTTCTGTCCAGAAGAGGGACAGTTGTGGGTGAGGGGGATTAGGGGATTTCTGTCCAGAAGAGGGACAGTTGTGGGTGAGAGGGATTAGGGGATTCCTGTCCAGAAGAGGGACAGTTTCAGGTTAGAGGGATTAGGGGATTTCTGTCCAGAAGAGGGACAGTTGTGGGTGAGAGGGAATTGGGTGCAGAAGAGGGACAGTTGCGGGTGAGAGGGATTAGGGGATTTCTGTCCAGAAGAGGGACAGTTGCGGGTGAGAGGGATTAGGGCATTTCTGTCCAGAAGAGGGACAGTTGTGGGTGAGGGGAAATTGGGTGCAGAAGAGGGACAGTTGCGGGTGAGAGGGATTAGGGGATTTCTGTCCAGAAGAGGGACAGTTGCGGGTGAGAGGGATTAGGGGATTTCTGTCCAGAAGAGGGACAGTTACGGGTGAGAGGGATTAGGGGATTTCTGTCCAGAAGAGGGACAGTTGCGGGTGAGGGGGATTTCTGTCCAGAAGAGGGACAGTTGCTGGTGAGAGGGATTAGGGGATTTCTGCCCAGAAGAGGGACAGTTGTGGGTGAGGGGGATTAGGGGATTTCTGTCCAGAAGAGGGACAGTTGTGGGTGAGGGGGATTTCTGCCCAGAAGAGGGACAGTTGTGGGTGAGGGGGATTAGGGGATTTCTTTCCAGAAGAGGGACATTTGCGGGTGAGAGGGATTAGGGGATTTCTGTCCAGAAGAGGGACAGTTGTGGGTGAGGGGGATTTCTGCCCAGAAGAGGGACAGTTGTGGGTGAGGGGGATTAGGGGATTTCTGCACAGAAGAGGGACATTTGCGGGTGAGGGGGATTTCTGTCCAGAAGAGGGACAGTTGTGGGTGAGGGGGATTTCTGTCCAGAAGAGGGACAGTTTTGGGTGAGGGGGATTAGGGGATTTCTTTCCAGAAGAGGGACATTTGCGGGTGAGAGGGATTAGGGGATTTCTGTCCAGAAGAGGGACAGTTGCGGGTGAGGGGGATTTCTTTCCAGAATAGGGACAGTTGCGGGTGAGAGGGATTAGGGGATTTCTGTCCAGAAGAGGGACAGTTGTGGGTGAGGGGGATTAGGGGATTTCTGTCCAGAAGAGAGACAGTTGTGGGTGAGAGGGATTAGGGGATTTCTGTCCAGAAGAGGGACAGTTGCGGGTGAGAGGGATTAGGGGATTTCTGTCCAGAAGAGGGACAGTTTCTGGTGAGAGGGATTAGGGGATTTCTGCCCAGAAGAGGGACAGTTTCTGGTGAGAGGGATTAGGGGATTTCTGCCCAGAAGAGGGACAGTTGTGGGTGAGGCGGATTTCTGTCCAGAAGAGGGACAGTTGCGGCTGAGAGGGATTAGGGGATTTCTGTCCAGAAGAGGGACAGTTGCGGGTGAGAGGGATTAGGGGATTTCTGTCCAGAAGAGGGACAGTTGCGGGTGAGGGGGATTTCTGTCCAGAAGAGGGACAGTTGCGGGTGAGAGGGATTAGGGGATTTCTCTCCAGAAGAGGGACAGTTGCGGGTGAGAAGGATTAGGGGATTTCTGTCCAGAGGGACAGTTGCGGGTGAGAGGGATTAGGGGATTTCTGTCCAGAAGAGGGACAGTTGTGGGTGAGGGGGATTAGGGGATTTCTGTCCAGAAGAGGGACAGTTGTGGGTGAGGGGGATTAGGGGATTTCTGTCCAGAAGAGGGACAGTTGCGGGTGAGAGGGATTAGGGGATTTCTGTCCAGAAGAGGGACAGTTGCTGGTGAGAGGGATTAGGGGATTTCTGTCCAGAAGAGGGACAGTTGCGGGTGAGAGGGATTAGGGGATTTCTGTCCAGAAGAGGGACAGTTGCGGGTGAGAGGGATTAGGGGATTTCTGCCCAGAAGAGGGACAGTTGCGGGTGATAGGGATTTCTGTCCAGAAGAGGGACAGTTGCGGGTGAGAGGGATTAGGGGATTTCTGTCCAGAAGAGGGACAGTTGCAGGTGAGAAGGATTAGGGGATTTCTGTCCAGAAGAGGGACAGTTGCGGGTGAGAGGGATTAGGGGATTTCTGTCCAGAAGAGGGACAGTTGCGGGTGAGAGGGATTAGGGGATTTCTGTCCAGAGGGACAGTTGCGGGTGAGAGGGATTAGGGGATTTCTGTCCAGAAGAGGGACAGTTGCGGGTGAGAGGGATTAGGGGATTTCTGTCCAGAAGAGGGACAGTTGCGGGTGAGAGGGATTAGGGGATTTCTGTCCAGAAGAGGGACATTTGCGGGTGAGAGGGATTAGGGGATTTCTGTCCAGAAGAGGGACAGTTGCGGGTGAGGGGGATTTCTTTCCAGAAAAGGGACAGTTGCGGGTGAGAGGGATTAGGGGATTTCTGTCCAGAAGAGGGACAGTTGTGGGTGAGGGGGATTAGGGGATTTCTGTCCAGAAGAGAGACAGTTGTGGGTGAGAGGGATTAGGGGATTTCTGTCCAGAAGAGGGGCAGTTGCGGGTGAGAGGGATTAGGGGATTTCTGTCCAGAAGAGGGACAGTTGCTGGTGAGAGGGATTAGGGGATTTCTGCCCAGAAGAGGGACAGTTGTGGGTGAGGCGGATTTCTGTCCAGAAGAGGGACAGTTGCGGGTGAGAGGGATTAGGGGATTTCTGTCCAGAAGAGGGACAGTTGCGGGTGAGGGGGATTTCTGTCCAGAAGAGGGACAGTTGCGGGTGAGAGGGATTAGGGGATTTCTCTCCAGAAGAGGGACAGTTGCGGGTGAGAGGGATTAGGGGATTTCTGTCCAGAAGAGGGACAGTTGCGGGTGAGAGGGATTAGGGGATTTCTGTCCAGAAGAGGGACAGTTGCGGGTGAGAGGGATTAGGGGATTTCTATCCAGAAGAGGGACAGTTGTGGGTGAGGGGGATTAGGGGATTTCTGTCCAGAAGAGGGACAGTTGTGGGTGGGGGGATTAGGGGATTTCTGTCCAGAAGAGGGACAGTTGCGGGTGAGAGGGATTAGGGGATTTCTGTCCAGAAGAGGGACAGTTGCTGGTGAGAGGGATTAGGGGATTTCTGCCCAGAAGAGGGACAGTTGTGGGTGAGGCGGATTTCTGTCCAGAAGAGGGACAGTTGCGGGTGAGAGGGATTAGGGGATTTCTGTCCAGAAGAGGGACAGTTGTGGGTGAGAGGGATTAGGGGATTTCTCTCCAGAAGAGGGACAGTTGCGGGTGAGCGGGATTTCTGTCCAGAAGAGGGACAGTTGCGGGTGAGAGGGATTAGGGGATTTCTCTCCAGAAGAGGGACAGTTGCGGGTGAGAGGGATTAGGGGATTTCTGTCCAGAAGAGGGACAGTTGCGGGTGAGAGGGATTAGGGCATTTCTGCCCAGAAGAGGGACAGTTGCGGGTGAGAGGGATTAGGGGATTTCTGTCCAGAAGAGGGACAGTTGCGGGTGAGAGGGATTAGGGGATTTCTGTCCAGAAGAGCGACAGTTGCGGGTGAGAGGGATTAGGGGATTTCTGTCCAGAAGAGGGACAGTTGCGGGTGAGAGGGATTAGGGGATTTCTATCCAGAAGAGGGACAGTTGTGGGTGAGGGGGATTAGGGGATTTCTGTCCAGAAGAGGGACAGTTGTGGGTGGGGGGATTAGGGGATTTCTGTCCAGAAGAGGGACAGTTGCGGGTGAGAGGGATTAGGGGATTTCTGTCCAGAAGAGGGACAGTTGCTGGTGAGAGGGATTAGGGGATTTCTGCCCAGAAGAGGGACAGTTGTGGGTGAGGCGGATTTCTGTCCAGAAGAGGGACAGTTGCGGGTGAGAGGGATTAGGGGATTTCTGTCCAGAAGAGGGACAGTTGCGGGTGAGAGGGATTAGGGGATTTCTGTCCAGAAGAGGGACAGTTGCGGGTGAGCGGGATTTCTGTCCAGAAGAGGGACAGTTGCGGGTGAGAGGGATTAGGGGATTTCTCTCCAGAAGAGGGACAGTTGCGGGTGAGAGGGATTAGGGGATTTCTGTCCAGAAGAGGGACAGTTGCGGGTGAGAGGGATTAGGGCATTTCTGCCCAGAAGAGGGACAGTTGCGGGTGAGAGGGATTAGGGGATTTCTGTCCAGAAGAGGGACAGTTGCGGGTGAGAGGGATTAGGGGATTTCTGTCCAGAAGAGGGACAGTTGCGGGTGAGAGGGATTAGGGGATTTCTGTCCAGAAGAGGGACAGTTGTGGGTGAGAGGGATTAGGGGATTTCTCTCCAGAAGAGGGACAGTTGCGGGTGAGAGGGATTAGGGGATTTCTGTCCAGAAGAGGGACAGTTGCGGGTGAGGGGGATTAGGGGATCTCTGTCCAGAAGAGGGACAGTTGTGGGTGAGAGGGATTAGGGGATTTCTGTCCAGAAGAGGGACAGTTGCGGGTGAGAAGGATTAGGGGATTTCTGCCCAGAAGAGGGACAGTTGCGGGTGATAGGGATTAGGGGATTTCTGTCCAGAAGAGGGACAGTTGTGGGTGAGGGGGTTTAGGGGATTTCTGTCCAGAAGAGGGACAGTTGCAGGTGAGAGGGATTAGGGGATTTCTGTCCAGAAGAGGGACAGTTGCGGGTGAGAGGGATTAGGGGATTTCTGCCCAGAAGAGGGACAGTTTCGGGTGAGAGGGATTAGGGGATTTCTGTCCAGAAGAGGGACAGTTGTGGGTGAGGGGGATTAGGGGATTTCTCTCCAGAAGAGGGACAGTTGCGGGTGAGAGGGATTAGGGGATTTCTGCCCAGAAGAGGGACAGTTGTGGGTGAGGGGGATTAGGGGATTTCTGTCCAGAAGAGGGACAGTTGTGGGTGAGAAGGATTAGGGGATTTCTGTCCAGTAGAGAGACAGTTGCGGGTGAGAGGGATTAGGGGATTTCTGTCCAGAAGAGGGACAGTTGCGGGTGAGGGGGATTAGGGGATTTCTCTCCAGAAGAGGGACAGTTGTGGGTGAGGGGGATTAGGGGATTTCTGTTCAGAAGAGGGACAGTTGTGGGTGAGAGGGATTAGGGGATTTCTGTCCAGAAGAGGGACAGTTGCGGGTGAGAGGGATTAGGGGATTTCTCTCCAGAAGAGGGACAGTTGGGGGTGAGAGGGATTAGGGGATTTCTGTCCAGAAGAGGGACAGTTGCGGGTGAGGGGGATTAGGGGATTTCTGTCCAGAAGAGGGACAGTTGCGGGTGAGAGGGATCAGGGGATTTCTGTCCAGAAGAGGGACAGTTGCGGGTGAGGGGCAGTAGGGGATTTCTGTCCAGAAGAGGGACAGTTGTGGGTGAGAGGGATTAGGGGATTTCTGTCCAGAAGAGGGACAGTTGTGGGTGAGGGGGATTAGGGGATTTCTGTCCAGAAGAGGGACAGTTGCGGGTGAGGGGGAGTAGGGGATTTCTGTCCAGAAGAGGGACAGTTGCGGGTGAGAGGGATTAGGGGATTTCTGTCCAGAAGAGGGACAGTTGTGGGTGAGGGGGATTAGGGGATTTCTGTCCAGAAGAGGGACAGTTGCGGGTGAGAGGGATTAGGGGATTTCTGTCCAGAAGAGGGACAGTTGTGGGTGAGGGGATTAGGGGATTTCTGTCCAGAAGAGGGACAGTTGTGGGTGAGGGGGATTAGGGGATTTCTGTCCAGAAGAGGGACAGTTGTGGGTGAGAGGGATTAGAGGATTTCTGTCCAGAAGAGGGACAGTTGCGGGTGAGAGGGATCAGGGGATTTCTGTCCAGAAGAGGGACAGTTGCGGGTGAGGGGGAGTAGGGGATTTCTGTCCAGAAGAGGGACAGTTGTGGGTGAGAGGGATTAGGGGATTTCTGTCCAGAAGAGGGACAGTTGCGGGTGAGAAGGATTAGGGGATTTCTGTCCAGAAGAGGGACAGTTGCGGGTGAGAGGGATTAGGGGATTTCTGTCCAGAAGAGGGACAGTTGCGGGTGAGAGGGATTAGGGGATTTCTGGCCAGAAGAGGGACATTTGCGGGTGAGAGGGATTAGGGGATTTCTGTCCAGAAGAGGGACAGTTGCGGGTGAGGGGGATTTCTTTCCAGAATAGGGACAGTTGCGGGTGAGAGGGATTAGGGGATTTCTGTCCAGAAGAGGGACAGTTGTGGGTGAGGGGGATTAGGGGATTTCTGTCCAGAAGAGAGACAGTTGTGGGTGAGAGGGATTAGGGGATTTCTGTCCAGAAGAGGGGCAGTTGCGGGTGAGAGGGATTAGGGGATTTCTGTCCAGAAGAGGGACAGTTGCTGGTGAGAGGGATTAGGGGATTTCTGCCCAGAAGAGGGACAGTTGTGGGTGAGGCGGATTTCTGTCCAGAAGAGGGACAGTTGCGGGTGAGAGGGATTAGGGGATTTCTGTCCAGAAGAGGGACAGTTGCGGGTGAGGGGGATTTCTGTCCAGAAGAGGGACAGTTGCGGGTGAGAGGGATTAGGGGATTTCTCTCCAGAAGAGGGACAGTTGCGGGTGAGAGGGATTAGGGGATTTCTGTCCAGAAGAGGGACAGTTGCGGGTGAGAGGGATTAGGGGATTTCTGTCCAGAAGAGGGACAGTTGCGGGTGAGAGGGATTAGGGGATTTCTATCCAGAAGAGGGACAGTTGTGGGTGAGGGGGATTAGGGGATTTCTGTCCAGAAGAGGGACAGTTGTGGGTGAGGGGGATTAGGGGATTTCTGTCCAGAAGAGGGACAGTTGCGGGTGAGAGGGATTAGGGGATTTCTGTCCAGAAGAGGGACAGTTGCTGGTGAGAGGGATTAGGGGATTTCTGCCCAGAAGAGGGACAGTTGTGGGTGAGGCGGATTTCTGTCCAGAAGAGGGACAGTTGCGGGTGAGAGGGATTAGGGGATTTCTGTCCAGAAGAGGGACAGTTGCGGGTGAGAGGGATTAGGGGATTTCTGTCCAGAAGAGGGACAGTTGCGGGTGAGCGGGATTTCTGTCCAGAAGAGGGACAGTTGCGGGTGAGAGGGATTAGGGGATTTCTCTCCAGAAGAGGGACAGTTGTGGGTGAGAGGGATTAGGGGATTTCTGTCCAGAAGAGGGACAGTTGCGGGTGAGAGGGATTAGGGCATTTCTGCCCAGAAGAGGGACAGTTGCGGGTGAGAGGGATTAGGGGATTTCTGTCCAGAAGAGGGACAGTTGCGGGTGAGAGGGATTAGGGGATTTCTGTCCAGAAGAGGGACAGTTGCGGGTGAGAGGGATTAGGGGATTTCTGTCCAGAAGAGGGACAGTTGTGGGTGAGAGGGATTAGGGGATTTCTCTCCAGAAGAGGGACAGTTGCGGGTGAGAGGGATTAGGGGATTTCTGTCCAGAAGAGGGACAGTTGCGGGTGAGGGGGATTAGGGGATTTCTGTCCAGAAGAGGGACAGTTGTGGGTGAGAGGGATTAGGGGATTTCTGTCCAGAAGAGGGACAGTTGCGGGTGAGAAGGATTAGGGGATTTCTGCCCAGAAGAGGGACAGTTGCGGGTGATAGGGATTAGGGGATTTCTGTCCAGAAGAGGGACAGTTGTGGGTGAGGGGGTTTAGGGGATTTCTGTCCAGAAGAGGGACAGTTGCAGGTGAGAGGGATTAGGGGATTTCTGTCCAGAAGAGGGACAGTTGTGGGTGAGAGGGATTAGGGGATTTCTGCCCAGAAGAGGGACAGTTGCGGGTGAGAGGGATTAGGGGATTTCTGTCCAGAAGAGGGACAGTTGTGGGTGAGGGGGATTAGGGGATTTCTCTCCAGAAGAGGGACAGTTGCGGGTGAGAGGGATTAGGGGATTTCTGCCCAGAAGAGGGACAGTTGTGGGTGAGGGGGATTAGGGGATTTCTGTCCAGAAGAGGGACAGTTGTGGGTGAGAAGGATTAGGGGATTTCTGTCCAGAAGAGGGACAGTTGCGGGTGAGAGGGATTAGGGGATTTCTGTCCAGAAGAGGGACAGTTGCGGGTGAGGGGGATTAGGGGATTTCTCTCCAGAAGAGGGACAGTTGTGGATGAGGGGGATTAGGGGATTTCTGTTCAGAAGAGGGACAGTTGTGGGTGAGAGGGATTAGGGGATTTCTGTCCAGAAGAGGGACAGTTGCGGGTGAGAGGGATTAGGGGATTTCTCTCCAGAAGAGGGACAGTTGGGGGTGAGAGGGATTAGGGGATTTCAGTCCAGAAGAGGGACAGTTGCGGGTGAGGGGGATTAGGGGATTTCTGTCCAGAAGAGGGACAGTTGCGGGTGAGAGGGATCAGGGGATTTCTGTCCAGAAGAGGGACAGTTGCGGGTGAGGGGGATTAGGGGATTTCTGTCCAGAAGAGGGACAGTTGTGGGTGAGAGGGATTAGGGGATTTCTGTCCAGAAGAGGGACAGTTGTGGGTGAGGGGGATTAGGGGATTTCTGTCCAGAAGAGGGACAGTTGCGGGTGAGGGGGAGTAGGGGATTTCTGTCCAGAAGAGGGACAGTTGCGGGTGAGAGGGATTAGGGGATTTCTGTCCAGAAGAGGGACAGTTGTGGGTGAGGGGGATTAGGGGATTTCTGTCCAGAAGAGGGACAGTTGCGGGTGAGAGGGATTAGGGGATTTCTGTCCAGAAGAGGGACAGTTGTGGGTGAGGGGATTAGGGGATTTCTGTCCAGAAGAGGGACAGTTGTGGGTGAGGGGGATTAGGGGATTTCTGTCCAGAAGAGGGACAGTTGTGGGTGAGAGGGATTAGAGGATTTCTGTCCAGAAGAGGGACAGTTGCGGGTGAGAGGGATCAGTGGATTTCTGTCCAGAAGAGGGACAGTTGCGGGTGAGGGGGAGTAGGGGATTTCTGTCCAGAAGAGGGACAGTTGTGGGTGAGAGGGATTAGGGGATTTCTGTCCAGAAGAGGGACAGTTGTGGGTGAGGGGGATTAGGGGATTTCTGTCCAGAAGAGGGACAGTTGCGGGTGAGGGGGAGTAGGGGATTTCTGTCCAGAAGAGGGACAGTTGTGGGTGAGAGGAATTAGGGCATTTCTGTCCAGAAGAGGGACAGTTGTGGATGAGGGGGAATTGGGTGCAGAAGAGGGACAGTTGCGGGTGAGAGGGATTAGGGGATTTCTGTCCAGAAGAGGGACAGTTGCGGGTGAGAGGGATTAGGGGATTTCTGTCCAGAAGAGGGACAGTTACGGGTGAGAGGGATTAGGGGATTTCTGTCCAGAAGAGGGACAGTTGCGGGTGAGGGGGATTTCTGTCCAGAAGAGGGACAGTTGCTGGTGAGAGGGATTAGGGGATTTCTGCCCAGAAGAGGGACAGTTGTGGTGAGGGGGATTAGGGGATTTCTGCCCAGAAGAGGGACAGTTGTGGGTGAGAGGGATTAGGGGATTTCTGTCCAGAAGAGGGACAGTTGCGGTTGAGGGGGAGTAGGGGATTTCTGTCCAGAAGAGGGACAGTTGTGGGTGAGAGGGATTAGGGGATTTCTGTCCAGAAGAGGGACAGTTGCGGGTGAGAGGGATCAGGGGATTTCTGTCCAGAAGAGGGACAGTTGCGGGTGAGGGGGAGTAGGGGATTTCTGTCCAGAAGAGGGACAGTTGTGGGTGAGAGGGATTAGGGGATTTCTGTCCAGAAGAGGGACAGTTGTGGGTGAGGGGGATTAGGGGATTTCTGTCCAGAAGAGGGACAGTTGCGGGTGAGGGGGAGTAGGGGATTTCTGTCCAGAAGAGGGACAGTTGTGGGTGAGAGGGATTAGGGGATTTCTGTCCAGAAGAGGGACAGTTGTGGGTGAGGGGGATTAGGGGATTTCTGTCCAGAAGAGGGACAGTTGCGGGTGAGAGGGATTAGGGGATTTCTGTCCAGGAGAGGGACAGTTGTGGGTGAGGGGGATTAGGGGATTTCTGTCCAGAAGAGGGACAGTTGTGGGTGAGGGGGATTAGGGGATTTCTGTCCAGAAGAGGGACAGTTGTGGGTGAGAGGGATTAGGGGATTTCTGTCCAGAAGAGGGACAGTTGCGGGTGAGAGGGATCAGGGGATTTCTGTCCAGAAGAGGGACAGTTGTGGGTGAGAGGGATTAGGGGATTTCTGTCCAGAAGAGGGACAGTTGTGGGTGAGGGGGATTAGGGGATTTCTGTCCAGAAGAGGGACAGTTGCGGGTGAGGGGGAGTAGGGGATTTCTGTCCAGAAGAGAGACAGTTGTGGGTGAGAGGGATTAGGGGATTTCTGTCCAGAAGAGGGACAGTTGCGGGTGAGAGGTATCAGGGGATTTCTGTCCAGAAGAGGGACAGTTGCGGGTGAGGGGGAGTATGGGATTTCTGTCCAGAAGAGGGACAGTTGTGGGTGAGAGGGATTAGGGGATTTCTGTCCAGAAGAGGGACAGTTGTGGGTGAGGGGGATTAGGGGATTTCTGTCCAGAAGAGGGACAGTTGCGGGTGAGGGGGAGTAGGGGATTTCTGTCCAGAAGAGGGACAGTTGTGGGTGAGAGGGATTAGGGGATTTCTGTCCAGAAGAGGGACAGTTGTGGGTGAGGGGGATTAGGGGATTTCTGTCCAGAAGAGGGACAGTTGCGGGTGAGAGGGATTAGGGGATTTCTGTCCAGAAGAGGGACAGTTGTGGGTGAGGGGGATTAGGGGATTTCTGTCCAGAAGAGGGACAGTTGTGGGTGAGGGGGATTAGGGGATTTCTGTCCAGAAGAGGGACAGTTGCGGGTGAGAGGGATTAGGGGATTTCTGTCCAGAAGAGGGACAGTTGCGAGTGAGGGGGATTTCTGTCCAGAAGAGGGACAGTTGCTGGTGAGAGGGATTAGGGGATTTCTGCCCAGAAGAGGGACAGTTGTGGGTGAGGGGGATTAGGGGATTTCTGCACAGAAGAGGGACAGTTGTGGGTGAGGGGGATTAGGGGATTTCTGTCCAGAAGAGGGACATTTGCGGGTGAGGGGGATTAGGGGATTTTTGTCCAGAAGAGGGACAGTTGTGGGTGAGGGGGATTAGGGGATTTGGGTGCAGAAGAGGGACAGTTGCGGGTGAGAGGGATTAGGGGATTTCTGTCCAGAAGAGGGACAGTTGCGGGTGAGAAGGATTAGGAGATTTCTGTCCAGAAGAGGGACAGTTGCGGGTGAGAGGGATTAGGGGATTTCTGTCCAGAAGAGGGACAGTTGCGGGTGAGGGGGATTTCTGTCCAGAAGAGGGACAGTTGTGGGTGAGGGGGATTAGGGGATTTCTGTCCAGAAGAGGGACAGTTGTGGGTGAGAGGGATTAGGGGATTTCTGTCCAGAAGAGGGACAGTTGTGGGTGAGGGGGATTAGGGGATTTCTGTCCAGAAGAGGGACAGTTGTGGGTGAGAGGGATTAGGGGATTTCTGTCCAGAAGAGGGACAGTTGCGGGTGAGAGGGATTAGGGGATTTCTGTCCAGAAGAGGGACAGTTGTGGGTGAGGAGGATTAGGGGATTTCTGTCCAGAAGAGGGACAGTTGCGGGTGAGAGGAATTAGGGCATTTCTGTCCAGAAGAGGGACAGTTGTGGGTGAGGGGGAATTGGGTGCAGAAGAGGGACAGTTGTGGGTGAGGGGGATTAGGGGATTTCTGTCCAGAAGAGGGACATTTGCGGGTGAGGGGGATTAGGGGATTTTTGTCCAGAAGAGGGACAGTTGTGGGTGAGGGGGATTAGGGGATTTGGGTGCAGAAGAGGGACAGTTGCGGGTGAGAGGGATTAGGGGATTTCTGTCCAGAAGAGGGACAGTTGCGGGTGAGAAGGATTAGGGGATTTCTGTCCAGAAGAGGGACAGTTGCGGGTGAGAGGGATTAGGGGATTTCTGTCCAGAAGAGGGACAGTTGCGGGTGAGGGGGATTTCTGTCCAGAAGAGGGACAGTTGTGGGTGAGGGGGATTAGGGGATTTCTGTCCAGAAGAGGGACAGTTGTGGGTGAGAGGGATTAGGGGATTTCTGTCCAGAAGAGGGACAGTTGTGGGTGAGGGGGATTAGGGGATTTCTGTCCAGAAGAGGGACAGTTGTGGGTGAGAGGGATTAGGGGATTTCTGTCCAGAAGAGGGACAGTTGCGGGTGAGAGGGATTAGGGGATTTCTGTCCAGAAGAGGGACAGTTGTGGGTGAGGAGGATTAGGGGATTTCTGTCCAGAAGAGGGATAGTTGCGGGTGAGAGGGATTAGGGGATTTCTGTCCAGAAGAGGGACAGTTGCGGGTGAGAGGGATTAGGGGATTTCTGTCCAGAAGAGGGACAGTTACGGGTGAGAGGGATTAGGGGATTTCTGTCCAGAAGAGGGACAGTTGCGGGTGAGGGGGATTTCTGTCCAGAAGAGGGACAGTTGCTGGTGAGAGGGATTAGGGGATTTCTGCCCAGAAGAGGGACAGTTGTGGGTGAGGGGGATTAGGGGATTTCTGTCCATAAGAGGGACAGTTGTGGGTGAGGGGGATTTCTGCCCAGAAGAGGGACAGTTGTGGGTGAGGGGGATTAGGGGATTTCTTTCCAGAAGAGGGACATTTGCGGGTGAGAGGGATTAGGGGATTTCTGTCCAGAAGAGGGACAGTTGCGGGTGAGGGGGATTTCTTTCCAGAATAGGGACAGTTGCGGGTGAGAGGGATTAGGGGATTTCTGTCCAGAAGAGGGACAGTTGTGGGTGAGGGGGATTAGGGGATTTCTGTCCAGAAGAGAGACAGTTGTGGGTGAGAGGGATTAGGGGATTTCTGTCCAGAAGAGGGACAGTTGTGGGTGAGAGGGATTAGGGGATTTCTGCCCAGAAGAGGGACAGTTGTGGGTGAGGCGGATTTCTGTCCAGAAGAGGGACAGTTGGGGGTGAGAGGGATTAGGGGATTTCTGTCCAGAAGAGGGACAGTTGCGGGTGAGAGGGATTAGGGTATTTCTGTCCAGAAGAGGGACAGTTGCGGGTGAGAGGGATTAGGGGATTTCTGTCCAGAAGAGGGACAGTTGTGGGTGAGGGGGATTAGGGGATTTCTGTCCAGAAGAGGGACAGTTGTGGATGAGAGGGATTAGGGGATTTCTGTCCAGAAGAGGGACAGTTGTGGGTGAGGGGGATTAGGGGATTTCTGTCCAGAAGAGGGACAGTTGCGGGTGAGAGGGATTAGGGGATTTCTGTCCAGAAGAGGGACAGTTGCGGGTGAGAGGGATTAGGGGATTTCTGTCCAGAAGAGGGACAGTTGTGGGTGAGGGGGATTAGGGGATTTCTGTCCAGAAGAGGGACAGTTGTGGGTGAGGGGGATTAGGGGATTTCTGTCCAGAAGAGGGACAGTTGCGGGTGAGAGGGATTAGGGGATCTCTGTCCAGAAGAGGGACAGTTGCGGGTGAGGGGGATTTCTGTCCAGAAGAGGGACAGTTGCTGGTGAGAGGGATTAGGGGATTTCTGCCCAGAAGAGGGACAGTTGTGGGTGAGGGGGATTAGGGGATTTCTGCCCAGAAGAGGGACAGTTGTGGGTGAGGAGGATTAGGGGATTTCTGTCCAGAAGAGGGACATTTGCGGGTGAGGGGGATTAGGGGATTTTTGTCCAGAAGAGGGACAGTTGCGGGTGAGGGGGATTTCTGTCCAAAAGAGGGGCAGTTGTGGGTGAGGGGGATTAGGGGATTTCTGTCCAGAAGAGGGACAGTTGTGGGTGAGGGGGATTAGGGGATTTGGGTGCAGAAGAGGGACAGTTGCGGGTGAGAGGGATTAGGGGATTTCTGTCCAGAAGAGGGACAGTTGCGGGTGAGAAGGATTAGGGGATTTCTGTCCAGAAGAGGGACAGTTGCGGGTGAGAGGGATTAGGGGATTTCTGTCCAGAAGAGGGACAGTTGCGGGTGAGGGGGATTTCTGTCCAAAAGAGGGGCAGTTGTGGGTGAGGGGGATTAGGGGATTTCTGTCCAGAAGAGGGACAGTTGTGGGTGAGAGGGATTAGGGGATTTCTGTCCAGAAGAGGGACAGTTGTGGGTGAGGGGGATTAGGGGATTTCTGTCCAGAAGAGGGACAGTTGTGGGTGAGAGGGATTAGGGGATTTCTGTCCAGAAGAGGGACAGTTGCGGGTGAGAGGGATTAGGGCATTTCTGTCCAGAAGAGGGACAGTTGTGGGTGAGAGGGAATTGGGTGCAGAAGAGGGACAGTTGCGGGTGAGAGGGATTAGGGGATTTCTGTCCAGAAGAGGGACAGTTGCGGGTGAGAGGGATTAGGGGATTTCTGTCCAGAAGAGGGACAGTTGTGGGTGAGGGGGAATTGGGTGCAGAAGAGGGACAGTTGCGGGTGAGAGGGATTAGGGGATTTCTGTCCAGAAGAGGGACAGTTACGGGTGAGAGGGATTAGGGGATTTCTGTCCAGAAGAGGGACAGTTGCGGGTGAGAGGGATTAGGGGATTTCTGTCCAGAAGAGGGACAGTTACGGGTGAGAGGGATTAGGGGATTTCTGTCCAGAAGAGGGACAGTTGCGGGTGAGGGGGATTTCTGTCCAGAAGAGGGACAGTTGCTGGTGAGAGGGATTAGGGGATTTCTGCCCAGAAGAGGGACAGTTGTGGGTGAGGGGGATTAGGGGATTTCTGCCCAGAAGAGGGACAGTTGTGGGTGAGGGGGATTAGGGGATTTCTGCACAGAAGAGGGACATTTGCGGGTGAGGGGGATTTCTGTCCAGAAGAGGGACAGTTGTGGGTGAGGGGGATTTCTGTCCAGAAGAGGGACAGTTGTGGGTGAGGGGGATTAGGGGATTTCTTTCCAGAAGAGGGACATTTGCGGGTGAGAGGGATTAGGGGATTTCTGTCCAGAAGAGGGACAGTTGCGGGTGAGGGGGATTTCTTTCCAGAATAGGGACAGTTGCGGGTGAGAGGGATTAGGGGATTTCTGTCCAGAAGAGGGACAGTTGTGGGTGAGGGGGATTAGGGGATTTCTGTCCAGAACAGGGACAGTTGTGGGTGAGGGGGATTAGGGGATTTCTGTCCAGAAGAGGGACAGTTGTGGGTGAGGGGGATTAGGGAATTTCTGTCCAGAAGAGGGACAGTTGTGGGTGAGAGGGATTAGGGGATTTCTGTCCAGAAGAGGGACAGTTGCCGGTGAGAGGGATTAGGGCATTTCTGTCCAGAAGAGGGACAGTTGTGGGTGAGAGGGAATTGGGTGCAGAAGAGGGACAAGTTGCGGGTGAGAGGGATTAGGGGATTTCTGTCCAGAAGAGGGACAGTTGCGGGTGAGAGGGATTAGGGCATTTCTGTCCAGAAGAGGGACAGTTGTGGGTGAGGGGGAATTGGGTGCAGAAGAGGGACAGTTGCGGGTGAGGGGGATTTCTGTCCAGAAGAGGGACAGTTGCTGGTGAGAGGGATTAGGGGATTTCTGCCCAGAAGAGGGACAGTTGTGGGTGAGGGGGATTAGGGGATTTCTGCCAAGAAGAGGGACAGTTGTGGGTGAGGGGGATTAGGGGATTTCTGTCCAGAAGAGGGACAGTTGTTGGTGAGGGGGATTTGGGTGCAGAAGAGGGACAGTTGCGGGTGAGAGGGATTAGGGGATTTCTGTCCAGAAGAGGGACAGTTGCGGGTGAGAAAGATTAGGGGATTTCTGTCCAGAAGAGGGACAGTTGTGGGTGAGAGGGATTAGGGGATTTCTGTCCAGAAGAGGGACAGTTGCGGGTGAGGGGGATTTCTGTCCAGAAGAGGGACAGTTGTGGGTGAGGGGGATTAGGGGATTTCTGTCCAGAAGAGGGACAGTTGTGGGTGAGAGGGATTAGGGGATTTCTGTCCAGAAGAGGGACAGTTGTGGGTGAGGGGGATTAGGGGATTTCTGTCCAGAAGAGGGACAGTTGTGGGTGAGAGGGATTAGGGGATTCCTGTCCAGAAGAGGGACAGTTGCGGGTGAGAGGGATTAGGGCATTTCTGTCCAGAAGAGGGACAGTTGTGGGTGAGAGGGAATTGGGTGCAGAAGAGGGACAGTTGCGGGTGAGAGGGATTAGGGGATTTCTGTCCAGAAGAGGGACAGTTGCGGGTGAGAGGGATTAGGGGATTTCTGTCCAGAAGAGGGACAGTTACGGGTGAGAGGGATTAGGGGATTTCTGTCCAGAAGAGGGACAGTTGCGGGTGAGGGGGATTTCTTTCCAGAAGAGGGACAGTTGCTGGTGAGAGGGATTAGGGGATTTCTGCCCAGAAGAGGGACAGTTGTGGGTGAGGGGGATTAGGGGATTTCTGTCCATAAGAGGGACAGTTGTGGGTGAGGGGGATTTCTGCCCAGAAGAGGGACAGTTGTGGGTGAGGGGGATTAGGGGATTTCTTTCCAGAAGAGGGACATTTGCGGGTGAGAGGGATTAGGGGATTTCTGTCCAGAAGAGGGACAGTTGTCGGTGAGGGGGATTTCTGCCCAGAAGAGGGACAGTTGTGGGTGAGGGGGATTAGGGGATTTCTGCACAGAAGAGGGACATTTGCGGATGAGGTGGATTTCTGTCCAGAAGAGGGACAGTTGTGGGTGAGGGGGATTTCTGTCCAGAAGAGGGACAGTTGTGGGTGAGGGGGATTAGGGGATTTCTTTCCAGAAGAGGGACATTTGCGGGTGAGAGGGATTAGGGGATTTCTGTCCAGAAGAGGGACAGTTGCGGGTGAGGGGGATTTCTTTCCAGAATAGGGACAGTTGTGGGTGAGAGGGATTAGGGGATTTCTGTCCAGAAGAGGGACAGTTGCGGGTGAGGGGGATTTCTGTCCAGAAGAGGGACAGTTGCGGGTGAGAGGGATTAGGGGATTTCTGTCCAGAAGAGGGACAGTTGCGGGTGAGAGGGATTAGGGGATTTCTGTCCAGAAGAGGGACAGTTGCGGGTGAGAGGGATTAGGGGATTTCTCTCCAGAAGAGGGACAGTTGCGGGTGAGAAGGATTAGGGGATTTCTGTCCAGAGGGACAGTTGCGGGTGAGAGGGATTAGGGGATTTCTGTCCAGAAGAGGGACAGTTGTGGGTGAGGGGGATTAGGGGATTTCTGTCCAGAAGAGGGACAGTTGTGGGGGAGGGGGATTAGGGGATTTCTGTCCAGAACAGGGACAGTTGCGGGTGAGAGGGATTAGGGGATTTCTGTCCAGAAGAGGGTAAGTTGCTGGTGAGAGGGATTAGGGGATTTCTGTCCAGAAGAGGGACAGTTGCGGGTGAGAGGGATTAGGGGATTTCTGTCCAGAAGAGGGACAGTTGCGGGTGAGAGGGATTAGGGGATTTCTTTCCAGAAGAGGGACAGTTGCGGGTGATAGGGATTTCTGTCCAGAAGAGGGACAGTTGTGGGTGAGAGGGATTAGGGGATTTCTGTCCAGAAGAGGGACAGTTGCGGGTGAGAAGGATTAGGGGATTTCTGTCCAGAAGAGGGACAGTTGCGGGTGAGGGGGAGTAGGGGATTTCTGTCCAGAAGAGGGACAGTTGTGGGTGAGAGGGATTAGGGGATTTCTGTCCAGAAGAGGGACAGTTGTGGGTGAGGGGGATTAGGGGATTTCTGTCCAGAAGAGGGACAGTTGCGGGTGAGGGGGAGTAGGGGATTTCTGTCCAGAAGAGGGACAGTTGCGGGTGAGAGGGATTAGGGGATTTCTGTCCAGAAGAGGGACAGTTGTGGGTGAGGGGGATTAGGGGATTTCTGTCCAGAAGAGGGACAGTTGCGGGTGAGAGGGATTAGGGGATTTCTGTCCAGAAGAGGGACAGTTGCGAGTGAGGGGGATTTCTGTCCAGAAGAGGGACAGTTGCTGGTGAGAGGGATTAGGGGATTTCTGCCCAGAAGAGGGACAGTTGTGGGTGAGGGGGATTAGGGGATTTCTGCACAGAAGAGGGACAGTTGTGGGTGAGGGGGATTAGGGGATTTCTGTCCAGAAGAGGGACATTTGCGGGTGAGGGGGATTAGGGGATTTTTGTCCAGAAGAGGGACAGTTGTGGGTGAGGGGGATTAGGGGATTTGGGTGCAGAAGAGGGACAGTTGCGGGTGAGAGGGATTAGGGGATTTCTGTCCAGAAGAGGGACAGTTGCGGGTGAGAAGGATTAGGGGATTTCTGTCCAGAAGAGGGACAGTTGCGGGTGAGAGGGATTAGGGGATTTCTGTCCAGAAGAGGGACAGTTGCGGGTGAGGGGGATTTCTGTCCAGAAGAGGGACAGTTGTGGGTGAGGGGGATTAGGGGATTTCTGTCTAGAAGAGGGACAGTTGTGGGTGAGAGGGATTAGGGGATTTCTGTCCAGAAGAGGGACAGTTGTGGGTGAGGGGGATTAGGGGATTTCTGTCCAGAAGAGGGACAGTTGTGGGTGAGAGGGATTAGGGGATTTCTGTCCAGAAGAGGGACAGTTGCGGGTGAGAGGGATTAGGGGATTTCTGTCCAGAAGAGGGACAGTTGCGGGTGAGGGGGATTTCTTTCCAGAATAGGGACAGTTGCGGGTGAGAGGGATTAGGGGATTTCTGTCCAGAAGAGGGACAGTTGCGGGTGAGAAGGATTAGGGGATTTCTGTCCAGAAGAGGGACAGTTGCGGGTGAGAGAGATTAGGGGATTTCTGTCCAGAAGAGGGACAGTTGTGGGTGAGAGGGATTAGGGGATTTCTGTCCAGAAGAGGGACAGTTGCGGGTGAGAGAGATTAGGGGATTTCTGTCCAGAAGAGGGACAGTTGTGGGTGAGAGGGATTAGGGGATTTCTGTCCAGAGGGACAGTTGCGGGTGAGAGGGATTAGGGGATTTCTGTCCAGAAGAGGGACAGTTGTGGGTGAGGGGGATTAGGGGATTTCTGTCCAGAAGAGGGACAGTTGTGGGTGAGGGGGATTAGGGGATTTCTGTCCAGAAGAGGGACAGTTGCGGGTGAGAGGGATTAGGGGATTTCTGTCCAGAAGAGGGACAGTTGCTGGTGAGAGGGATTAGGGGATTTCTGCCCAGAAGAGGGACAGTTGTGGGTGAGGCGGATTTCTGTCCAGAAGAGGGACAGTTGCGGGTGAGAGGGATTAGGGGATTTCTGTCCAGAAGAGGGACAGTTGTGGGTGAGAGGGATTAGGGGATTTCTGTCCAGAAGAGGGACAGTTGCGGGTGAGGGGGATTTCTGTCCAGAAGAGGGACAGTTGCGGGTGAGAGGGATTAGGGGATTTCTCTCCAGAAGAGGGACAGTTGCGGGTGAGAGGGATTAGGGGATTTCTGTCCAGAAGAGGGACAGTTGCGGGTGAGAAGGATTAGGGGATTTCTGTCCAGAAGAGGGACAGTTGTGGGTGAGAGGGATTAGGGGATTTCTGTCCAGAAGAGGGACAGTTGCGGGTGAGAAGGATTAGGGGATTTCTGTCCAGAAGAGGGACAGTTGCGGGTGAGAGAGATTAGGGGATTTCTGTCCAGAAGAGGGACAGTTGCGGGTGAGAGGGATTAGGGGATTTCTGTCCAGAAGACGGACAGTTGCGGGTGAGAGGGATTAGGGGATTTCTGTCCAGAAGAGGGACAGTTGCGGGTGAGAGGGATAAGGGCATTTCTGCCCAGAAGAGGGATGGAAGGATGATGGTACAGAAGAGGGACAGTTGCGGGTGAGGGGGATTAGGGGATTTCTGTCCAGAAGAGGGACAGTTGCGGGTGAGGGGGATTAGGGGATTTCTGTCCAGAAGAGGGACAGTTGCGGGTGATAGGGATTTCTGTCCAGAAGAGGGACAGTTGCGGGTGAGAAGGATTAGGGGATTTCTGTCCAGAAGAGGGACAGTTGCGGGTGAGAGGGATTAGGGGATTTCTGTCCAGAAGAGGGACAGTTGCGGGTGAGAAGGATTAGGGGATTTCTGTCCAGAAGAGGGACAGTTGCGGGTGAGAGGGATTAGGGGATTTCTGTCCAGAAGAGGGACAGTTGCGGGTGAGAGGGATTAGGGGATTTCTGTCCAGAGGGACAGTTGCGGGTGAGAGGGATTAGGGGATTTCTGTCCAGAAGAGGGACAGTTGTGGGTGAGGGGGATTAGGGGATTTCTGTCCAGAAGAGGGACAGTTGTGGGTGAGGGGGATTAGGGGATTTCTGTCCAGAAGAGGGACAGTTGCGGGTGAGAGGGATTAGGGGTTTTCAGTCCAGAAGAGGGACAGTTGTGGGTGAGAAGGATTAGGGGATTTCTGTCCAGAAGAGGGACAGTTGTGGGTGGGAGGGATTAGGGGATTTCTGTCCAGAAGAGGGACAGTTGCGGGTGAGAAGGATTAGGGGATTTCTGTCCAGAAGAGGGACAGTTGCGGGTGAGAGAGATTAGGGGATTTCTGTCCAGAAGAGGGACAGTTGCGGGTGAGAGGGATTAGGGGATTTCTGTCCAGAAGAGGGACAGTTGCGGGTGAGAGGGATTAGGGGATTTCTGTCCAGAAGAGGGACAGTTGCGGGTGAGAGGGATTAGGGGATTTCTGTCCAGAAGAGAGACAGTTGCGGGTGAGAGGGATTAGGGGATTTCTGTCCAGAAGAGGGACATTTGCGGGTGAGAGGGATTAGGGGATTTCTGTCCAGAAGAGGGACAGTTGCGGGTGAGGGGGATTTCTTTCCAGAATAGGGACAGTTGCGGGTGAGAGGGATTAGGGGATTTCTGTCCAGAAGAGGGACAGTTGTGGGTGAGGGGGATTAGGGGATTTCTGTCCAGAAGAGAGACAGTTGTGGGTGAGAGGGATTAGGGGATTTCTGCCCAGAAGAGGGACAGTTGTGGGTGAGGCGGATTTCTGTCCAGAAGAGGGACAGTTGCGGGTGAGAGGGATTAGGGGATTTCTGTCCAGAAGAGGGACAGTTGCGGGTGAGAGGGATTAGGGGATTTCTGTCCAGAAGAGGGACAGTTGCGGGTGAGGGGGATTTCTGTCCAGAAGAGGGACAGTTGCGGGTGAGAGGGATTAGGGGATTTCTCTCCAGAAGAGGGACAATTGCGGATGAAAGGGATTAGGGCATTTCTGCCCAGAAGAGGGATGGAAGGATGATGGTACAGAAGAGGGACAGTTGCGGGTGAGGGGGATTAGGGGATTTCTGTCCAGAAGAGGGACAGTTGCGGGTGAGAGGGATTAGGGCATTTCTGCCCAGAAGAGGGATGGAAGGATGATGGTACAGAAGAGGGACAGTTGCGGGTGAGGGGAATTGAGGGATTTCTGTCCAGAAGAGGGACAGTTGCGGGTGAGAGGGATTAGGGGATTTCTGTCCAGAAGAGGGACAGTTGCGGGTGAGAGGGATTAGGGGATTTCTGTCCAGAAGAGGGACAGTTGTGGGTGAGGGGGATTAGGGGATTTCTGTCCAGAAGAGGGACAGTTGTGGGTGAGGGGGATTAGGGGATTTCTGTCCAGAAGAGGGACAGTTGCGGGTGAGAGGTATTAGGGGATTTCTGTCCAGAAGAGGGACAGTTGCTGGTAAGAGGGATTAGGGGATTTCTGCCCAGAAGAGGGACAGTTGTGGGTGAGGCGGATTTCTGTCCAGAAGAGGGACAGTTGCGGGTGAGAGGGATTAGGGGATTTCTGTCCAGAAGAGGGACAGTTGCGGGTGAGAGGGATTAGGGGATTTCTGTCCAGAAGAGGGACAGTTGCGGTGAGGGGGATTTCTGTCTAGAAGAGGGACAGTTGCGGGTGAGAGGGATTAGGGGATTTCTCTCCAGAAGAGGGACAGTTGCAGGTGAGAGGGATTAGGGGATTTCTGTCCAGAAGAGGGACAGTTGCGGGTGAGAGGGATAAGGGCATTTCTGCCCAGAAGAGGGATGGAAGGATGATGGTACAGAGGAGGGACAGTTGCGGGTGAGGGGGATTAGGGGATTTCTGTCCAGAAGAGGGACAGTTGCGGGTGAGGGGGATTAGGGGATTTCTGTCCAGAAGAGGGACAGTTGCGGGTGATAGGGATTTCTGTCCAGAAGAGGGACAGTTGCGGGTGAGAAGGATTAGGGGATTTCTGTCCAGAAGCGGGACAGTTGCGGGTGAGAGGGATTAGGGGATTTCTGTCCAGAAGAGGGACAGTTGCGGGTGAGAAGGATTAGGGGATTTCTGTCCAGAAGAGGGACAGTTGCGGGTGAGAGGGATTAGGGGATTTCTGTCCAGAAGAGGGACAGTTGCGGGTGAGAGGGATTAGGGGATTTCTGTCCAGAGGGACAGTTGCGGGTGAGAGGGATTAGGGGATTTCTGTCCAGAAGAGGGACAGTTGCGGGTGAGAGGGATTAGGGGATTTCTGTCCAGAAGAGGGACAGTTGCGGGTGAGAGGGATTAGGGGATTTCTGTCCAGAGGGACAGTTGTGGGTGAGGGGGATTAGGGGATTTCTGTCCAGAAGAGGGACAGTTGTGGGTGAGGGGGATTAGGGGATTTCTGTCCAGAAGAGGGACAGTTGCGGGTGAGAGGGATTAGGGGATTTCTGTCCAGAAGAGGGACAGTTGCTGGTGAGAGGGATTAGGGGATTTCTGCCCAGAAGAGGGACAGTTGTGGGTGAGGCAGATTTCTGTCCAGAAGAGGGACAGTTGCGGGTGAGAGGGATTAGGGGATTTCTGTCCAGAAGAGGGACAGTTGCGGGTGAGAGGGATTAGGGGATTTCTGTCCAGAAGAGGGACAGTTGCGGGTGAGGGGGATTTCTGTCCAGAAGAGGGACAGTTGCGGGTGAGAGGGATTAGGGGATTTCTCTCCAGAAGAGGGACAGTTGCGGGTGAGAGGGATTAGGGGATTTCTGTCCAGAAGAGGGACAGTTGCGGGTGAGAAGGATTAGGGGATTTCTGTCCAGAAGAGGGACAGTTGTGGGTGAGAGGGATTAGGGGATTTCTGTCCAGAAGAGGGACAGTTGCGGGTGAGAAGGATTAGGGGATTTCTGTCCAGAAGAGGGACAGTTGCGGGTGAGAGAGATTAGGGGATTTCTGTCCAGAAGAGGGACAGTTGCGGGTGAGAGGGATTAGGGGATTTCTGTCCAGAAGAGGGACAGTTGCGGGTGAGAGGGATTAGGGGATTTCTGTCCAGAAGAGGGACAGTTGCGGGTGAGAGGGATTAGGGGATTTCTGTCCAGAAGAGAGACAGTTGCGGGTGAGAGGGATTAGGGGATTTCTGTCCAGAAGAGGGACATTTGCGGGTGAGAGGGATTAGGGGATTTCTGTCCAGAAGAGGGACAGTTGCGGGTGAGGGGGATTTCTTTCCAGAATAGGGACAGTTGCGGGTGAGAGGGATTAGGGGATTTCTGTCCAGAAGAGGGACAGTTGTGGGTGAGGGGATTAGGGGATTTCTGTCCAGAAGAGAGACAGTTGTGGGTGAGAGGGATTAGGGGATTTCTGCCCAGAAGAGGGACAGTTGTGGGTGAGGCGGATTTCTGTCCAGAAGAGGGACAGTTGCGGGTGAGAGGGATTTCTGTCCAGAAGAGGGACAGTTGCGGGTGAGAGGGATTAGGGGATTTCTGTCCAGAAGAGGGACAGTTGCGGGTGAGGGGGATTTCTGTCCAGAAGAGGGACAGTTTCGGGTGAGAGGGATTAGGGGATTTCTGTCCAGAAGAGGGACAGTTGCGGGTGAGAGGGATTAGGGGATTTCTGTCCAGAAGAGGGACAGTTGCGGGTGAGAGGGATTAGGGCATTTCTGCCCAGAAGAGGGATGGAAGGATGATGGTACAGAAGAGGGACAGTTGCGGGTGAGGGGGATTAGGGGATTTCTGTCCAGAAGAGGGACAGTTGCGGGTGAGAAGGATTAGGGGATTTCTGTCCAGAAGAGGGACAGTTGCGGGTGAGAGAGATTAGGGGATTTCTGTCCAGAAGAGGGACAGTTGTGGGTGAGAGGGATTAGGGGATTTCTGTCCAGAAGAGGGACAGTTGCGGGTGAGAGAGATTAGGGGATTTCTGTCCAGAAGAGGGACAGTTGTGGGTGAGAGGGATTAGGGGATTTCTGTCCAGAGGGACAGTTGCGGGTGAGAGGGATTAGGGGATTTCTGTCCAGAAGAGGGACAGTTGTGGGTGAGGGGGATTAGGGGATTTCTGTCCAGAAGAGGGACAGTTGTGGGTGAGGGGGATTAGGGGATTTCTGTCCAGAAGAGGGACAGTTGCGGGTGAGAGGGATTAGGGGATTTCTGTCCAGAAGAGGGACAGTTGCTGGTGAGAGGGATTAGGGGATTTCTGCCCAGAAGAGGGACAGTTGTGGGTGAGGCGGATTTCTGTCCAGAAGAGGGACAGTTGCGGGTGAGAGGGATTAGGGGATTTCTGTCCAGAAGAGGGACAGTTGTGGGTGAGAGGGATTAGGGGATTTCTGTCCAGAAGAGGGACAGTTGCGGGTGAGGGGGATTTCTGTCCAGAAGAGGGACAGTTGCGGGTGAGAGGGATTAGGGGATTTCTCTCCAGAAGAGGGACAGTTGCGGGTGAGAGGGATTAGGGGATTTCTGTCCAGAAGAGGGACAGTTGCGGGTGAGAAGGATTAGGGGATTTCTGTCCAGAAGAGGGACAGTTGTGGGTGAGAGGGATTAGGGGATTTCTGTCCAGAAGAGGGACAGTTGCGGGTGAGAAGGATTAGGGGATTTCTGTCCAGAAGAGGGACAGTTGCGGGTGAGAGAGATTAGGGGATTTCTGTCCAGAAGAGGGACAGTTGCGGGTGAGAGGGATTAGGGGATTTCTGTCCAGAAGACGGACAGTTGCGGGTGAGAGGGATTAGGGGATTTCTGTCCAGAAGAGGGACAGTTGCGGGTGAGAGGGATAAGGGCATTTCTGCCCAGAAGAGGGATGGAAGGATGATGGTACAGAAGAGGGACAGTTGCGGGTGAGGGGGATTAGGGGATTTCTGTCCAGAAGAGGGACAGTTGCGGGTGAGGGGGATTAGGGGATTTCTGTCCAGAAGAGGGACAGTTGCGGGTGATAGGGATTTCTGTCCAGAAGAGGGACAGTTGCGGGTGAGAAGGATTAGGGGATTTCTGTCCAGAAGAGGGACAGTTGCGGGTGAGAGGGATTAGGGGATTTCTGTCCAGAAGAGGGACAGTTGCGGGTGAGAAGGATTAGGGGATTTCTGTCCAGAAGAGGGACAGTTGCGGGTGAGAGGGATTAGGGGATTTCTGTCCAGAAGAGGGACAGTTGCGGGTGAGAGGGATTAGGGGATTTCTGTCCAGAGGGACAGTTGCGGGTGAGAGGGATTAGGGGATTTCTGTCCAGAAGAGGGACAGTTGTGGGTGAGGGGGATTAGGGGATTTCTGTCCAGAAGAGGGACAGTTGTGGGTGAGGGGGATTAGGGGATTTCTGTCCAGAAGAGGGACAGTTGCGGGTGAGAGGGATTAGGGGTTTTCAGTCCAGAAGAGGGACAGTTGTGGGTGAGAAGGATTAGGGGATTTCTGTCCAGAAGAGGGACAGTTGTGGGTGGGAGGGATTAGGGGATTTCTGTCCAGAAGAGGGACAGTTGCGGGTGAGAAGGATTAGGGGATTTCTGTCCAGAAGAGGGACAGTTGCGGGTGAGAGAGATTAGGGGATTTCTGTCCAGAAGAGGGACAGTTGCGGGTGAGAGGGATTAGGGGATTTCTGTCCAGAAGAGGGACAGTTGCGGGTGAGAGGGATTAGGGGATTTCTGTCCAGAAGAGGGACAGTTGCGGGTGAGAGGGATTAGGGGATTTCTGTCCAGAAGAGAGACAGTTGCGGGTGAGAGGGATTAGGGGATTTCTGTCCAGAAGAGGGACATTTGCGGGTGAGAGGGATTAGGGGATTTCTGTCCAGAAGAGGGACAGTTGCGGGTGAGGGGGATTTCTTTCCAGAATAGGGACAGTTGCGGGTGAGAGGGATTAGGGGATTTCTGTCCAGAAGAGGGACAGTTGTGGGTGAGGGGGATTAGGGGATTTCTGTCCAGAAGAGAGACAGTTGTGGGTGAGAGGGATTAGGGGATTTCTGCCCAGAAGAGGGACAGTTGTGGGTGAGGCGGATTTCTGTCCAGAAGAGGGACAGTTGCGGGTGAGAGGGATTAGGGGATTTCTGTCCAGAAGAGGGACAGTTGCGGGTGAGAGGGATTAGGGGATTTCTGTCCAGAAGAGGGACAGTTGCGGGTGAGGGGGATTTCTGTCCAGAAGAGGGACAGTTGCGGGTGAGAGGGATTAGGGGATTTCTCTCCAGAAGAGGGACAATTGCGGATGAAAGGGATTAGGGCATTTCTGCCCAGAAGAGGGATGGAAGGATGATGGTACAGAAGAGGGACAGTTGCGGGTGAGGGGGATTAGGGGATTTCTGTCCAGAAGAGGGACAGTTGCGGGTGAGAGGGATTAGGGCATTTCTGCCCAGAAGAGGGATGGAAGGATGATGGTACAGAAGAGGGACAGTTGCGGGTGAGGGGAATTGAGGGATTTCTGTCCAGAAGAGGGACAGTTGCGGGTGAGAGGGATTAGGGGATTTCTGTCCAGAAGAGGGACAGTTGCGGGTGAGAGGGATTAGGGGATTTCTGTCCAGAAGAGGGACAGTTGTGGGTGAGGGGGATTAGGGGATTTCTGTCCAGAAGAGGGACAGTTGTGGGTGAGGGGGATTAGGGGATTTCTGTCCAGAAGAGGGACAGTTGCGGGTGAGAGGTATTAGGGGATTTCTGTCCAGAAGAGGGACAGTTGCTGGTAAGAGGGATTAGGGGATTTCTGCCCAGAAGAGGGACAGTTGTGGGTGAGGCGGATTTCTGTCCAGAAGAGGGACAGTTGCGGGTGAGAGGGATTAGGGGATTTCTGTCCAGAAGAGGGACAGTTGCGGGTGAGAGGGATTAGGGGATTTCTGTCCAGAAGAGGGACAGTTGCGGTGAGGGGGATTTCTGTCTAGAAGAGGGACAGTTGCGGGTGAGAGGGATTAGGGGATTTCTCTCCAGAAGAGGGACAGTTGCAGGTGAGAGGGATTAGGGGATTTCTGTCCAGAAGAGGGACAGTTGCGGGTGAGAGGGATAAGGGCATTTCTGCCCAGAAGAGGGATGGAAGGATGATGGTACAGAGGAGGGACAGTTGCGGGTGAGGGGGATTAGGGGATTTCTGTCCAGAAGAGGGACAGTTGCGGGTGAGGGGGATTAGGGGATTTCTGTCCAGAAGAGGGACAGTTGCGGGTGATAGGGATTTCTGTCCAGAAGAGGGACAGTTGCGGGTGAGAAGGATTAGGGGATTTCTGTCCAGAAGCGGGACAGTTGCGGGTGAGAGGGATTAGGGGATTTCTGTCCAGAAGAGGGACAGTTGCGGGTGAGAAGGATTAGGGGATTTCTGTCCAGAAGAGGGACAGTTGCGGGTGAGAGGGATTAGGGGATTTCTGTCCAGAAGAGGGACAGTTGCGGGTGAGAGGGATTAGGGGATTTCTGTCCAGAGGGACAGTTGCGGGTGAGAGGGATTAGGGGATTTCTGTCCAGAAGAGGGACAGTTGCGGGTGAGAGGGATTAGGGGATTTCTGTCCAGAAGAGGGACAGTTGCGGGTGAGAGGGATTAGGGGATTTCTGTCCAGAGGGACAGTTGTGGGTGAGGGGGATTAGGGGATTTCTGTCCAGAAGAGGGACAGTTGTGGGTGAGGGGGATTAGGGGATTTCTGTCCAGAAGAGGGACAGTTGCGGGTGAGAGGGATTAGGGGATTTCTGTCCAGAAGAGGGACAGTTGCTGGTGAGAGGGATTAGGGGATTTCTGCCCAGAAGAGGGACAGTTGTGGGTGAGGCAGATTTCTGTCCAGAAGAGGGACAGTTGTGGGTGAGAGGGATTAGGGGATTTCTGTCCAGAAGAGGGACAGTTGCGGGTGAGAGGGATTAGGGGATTTCTGTCCAGAAGAGGGACAGTTGCGGGTGAGGGGGATTTCTGTCCAGAAGAGGGACAGTTGCGGGTGAGAGGGATTAGGGGATTTCTCTCCAGAAGAGGGACAGTTGCGGGTGAGAGGGATTAGGGGATTTCTGTCCAGAAGAGGGACAGTTGCGGGTGAGAAGGATTAGGGGATTTCTGTCCAGAAGAGGGACAGTTGTGGGTGAGAGGGATTAGGGGATTTCTGTCCAGAAGAGGGACAGTTGCGGGTGAGAAGGATTAGGGGATTTCTGTCCAGAAGAGGGACAGTTGCGGGTGAGAGAGATTAGGGGATTTCTGTCCAGAAGAGGGACAGTTGCGGGTGAGAGGGATTAGGGGATTTCTGTCCAGAAGAGGGACAGTTGCGGGTGAGAGGGATTAGGGGATTTCTGTCCAGAAGAGGGACAGTTGCGGGTGAGAGGGATTAGGGGATTTCTGTCCAGAAGAGAGACAGTTGCGGGTGAGAGGGATTAGGGGATTTCTGTCCAGAAGAGGGACATTTGCGGGTGAGAGGGATTAGGGGATTTCTGTCCAGAAGAGGGACAGTTGCGGGTGAGGGGGATTTCTTTCCAGAATAGGGACAGTTGCGGGTGAGAGGGATTAGGGGATTTCTGTCCAGAAGAGGGACAGTTGTGGGTGAGGGGATTAGGGGATTTCTGTCCAGAAGAGAGACAGTTGTGGGTGAGAGGGATTAGGGGATTTCTGCCCAGAAGAGGGACAGTTGTGGGTGAGGCGGATTTCTGTCCAGAAGAGGGACAGTTGCGGGTGAGAGGGATTTCTGTCCAGAAGAGGGACAGTTGCGGGTGAGAGGGATTAGGGGATTTCTGTCCAGAAGAGGGACAGTTGCGGGTGAGGGGGATTTCTGTCCAGAAGAGGGACAGTTTCGGGTGAGAGGGATTAGGGGATTTCTGTCCAGAAGAGGGACAGTTGCGGGTGAGAGGGATTAGGGGATTTCTGTCCAGAAGAGGGACAGTTGCGGGTGAGAGGGATTAGGGCATTTCTGCCCAGAAGAGGGATGGAAGGATGATGGTACAGAAGAGGGACAGTTGCGGGTGAGGGGGATTAGGGGATTTCTGTCCAGAAGAGGGACAGTTGCGGGTGAGAGGGATTAGGGCATTTCTGCCCAGAAGAGGGATGGAAGGATGATGGTACAGAAGAGGGACAGTTGCGGGTGAGGGGAATTGAGGGATTTCTGTCCAGAAGAGGGACAGTTGCGGGTGAGAGGGATTAGGGGATTTCTGTCCAGAAGAGGGACAGTTGCGTGTGAGAGGGATTAGGGGATTTCTGTCCAGAAGAGGGACAGTTGTGGGTGAGGGGGATTAGGGGATTTCTGTCCAGAAGAGGGACAGTTGTGGGTGAGGGGGATTAGGGGATTTCTGTCCAGAAGAGGGACAGTTGCGGGTGAGAGGGATTAGGGGATTTCTGTCCAGAAGAGGGACAGTTGCTGGTAAGAGGGATTAGGGGATTTCTGCCCAGAAGAGGGACAGTTGTGGGTGAGGCGGATTTCTGTCCAGAAGAGGGACAGTTGCGGGTGAGAGGCATTAGGGGATTTCTGTCCAGAAGAGGGACAGTTGCGGGTGAGAGGGATTAGGGGATATCTGTCCAGAAGAGGGACAGTTGCGGTGAGGGGGATTTCTGTCTAGAAGAGGGACAGTTGCGGGTGAGAGGGATTAGGGGATTTCTCTCCAGAAGAGGGACAGTTGCAGGTGAGAGGGATTAGGGGATTTCTGTCCAGAAGAGGGACAGTTGCGGATGAGAGGGATAAGGGCATTTCTGCCCAGAAGAGGGATGGAAGGATGATGGTACAGAAGAGGGACAGTTGCGGGTGAGGGGGATTAGGGGATTTCTGTCCAGAAGAGGGACAGTTGCGGGTGAGGGGGATTAGGGGATTTCTGTCCAGAAGAGGGACAGTTGCGGGTGATAGGGATTTCTGTCCAGAAGAGGGACAGTTGCGGGTGAGAAGGATTAGGGGATTTCTGTCCAGAAGAGGGACAGTTGCGGGTGAGAGGGATTAGGGGATTTCTGTCCAGAAGAGGGACAGTTGCGGGTGAGAGGGATTAGGGGATTTCTGTCCAGAAGAGGGACAGTTGTGGGTGAGAGGGATTAGGGGATTTCTCTCCAGAAGAGGGACAGTTGCGGGTGAGAGGGATTAGGGGATTTCTGTCCAGAAGAGGGACAGTTGCGGGTGAGGGGGATTAGGGGATTTCTGTCCAGAAGAGGGACAGTTGTGGGTGAGATGGATTAGGGGATTTCTGTCCAGAAGAGGGACAGTTGCGGGTGAGAGGGATTAGGGGATTTCTGTCCAGAAGAGGGACAGTTGTGGGTGAGGGGGATTAGGGGATTTCTGTCCAGAAGAGGGACAGTTGTGGGTGAGAGGGATTAGGGGATTTCTGTCCAGAAGAGGGACAGTTGTGGGTGAGGGGGATTAGGGGATTTCTGTCCAGAAGAGGGACAGTTGTGGGTGAGAGGGATTAGGGGATTTCTGTCCAGAAGAGGGACAGTTGCGGGTGAGAGGGATTAGGGCATTTCTGTCCAGAAGAGGGACAGTTGTGGGTGAGAGGGAATTGGGTGCAGAAGAGGGACAGTTGTGGGTGAGAGGGATTAGGGGATTTCTGTCCAGAAGAGGGACAGTTGCGGGTGAGAGGGATTAGGGCATTTCTGTCCAGAAGAGGGACAGTTGTGGGTGAGGGGGAATTGGGTGCAGAAGAGGGACAGTTGCGGGTGAGAGGGATTAGGAGATTTCTGTCCAGAAGAGGGACAGTTGCGGGTGAGAGGGATTAGGGGATTTCTGTCCAGAAGAGGGACAGTTACGGGTGAGAGGGATTAGGGGATTTCTGTCCAGAAGAGGGACAGTTGCGGGTGAGGGGGATTTCTGTCCAGAAGAGGGACAGTTACGGGTGAGAGGGATTAGGGGATTTCTGCCCAGAAGAGGGACAGTTGTGGGTGAGGGGGATTAGTGGATTTCTGCACAGAAGAGGGACATTTGCGGGTGAGGGGGATTTCTGTCCAGAAGAGGGACAGTTGCGGATGAGAGGGATTAGGGGATTTCTGTCCAGAAGAGGGACAGTTACGGGTGAGAGGGATTAGGGGATTTCTGTCCAGAAGAGGGACAGTTGCGGGTGAGGGGGATTTCTGTCCAGAAGAGGGACAGTTACGGATGAGAGGGATTAGGGGATTTCTGCCCAGAAGAGGGACAGTTGTGGGTGAGGGGGATTAGTGGATTTCTGCACAGAAGAGGGACATTTGCGGGTGAGGGGGATTTCTGTCCAGAAGAGGGACAGTTGTGGGTGAGGGGGATTTCTGCCCAGAAGAGGGACAGTTGTGGGTGAGGGGGATTAGGGGATTTCTTTCCAGAAGAGGGACATTTGCGGGTGAGAGGGATTAGGGGATTTCTGTCCAGAAGAGGGACAGTTGTGGGTGAGGGGGATTTCTGCCCAGAAGAGGGACAGTTGTGGGTGAGGGGGATTAGGGGATTACTGCACAGAAGAGGGACATTTGCGGGTGAGGGGGATTTCTGTCCAGAAGAGGGACAGTTGTGGGTGAGGGGGATTTCTGTCCAGAAGAGGGACAGTTGTGGGTGAGGGGGATTAGTGGATTTCTGCACAGAAGAGGGACATTTGCGGGTGAGGGGGATTTCTGTCCAGAAGAGGGACAGTTGCGGGTGAGAGGGATTAGGGGATTTCTGTCCAGAAGAGGGACAGTTACGGGTGAGAGGGATTAGGGGATTTCTGTCCAGAAGAGGGACAGTTGCGGGTGAGGGGGATTTCTGTCCAGAAGAGGGACAGTTACGGGTGAGAGGGATTAGGGGATTTCTGCCCAGAAGAGGGACAGTTGTGGGTGAGGGGGATTAGTGGATTTCTGCACAGAAGAGGGACATTTGCGGGTGAGGGGGATTTCTGTCCAGAAGAGGGACAGTTGTGGGTGAGGGGGATTTCTGCCCAGAAGAGGGACAGTTGTGGGTGAGGGGGATTAGGGGATTTCTTTCCAGAAGAGGGACATTTGCGGGTGAGAGGGATTAGGGGATTTCTGTCCAGAAGAGGGACAGTTGTGGGTGAGGGGGATTTCTGCCCAGAAGAGGGACAGTTGTGGGTGAGGGGGATTAGGGGATTTCTGCACAGAAGAGGGACATTTGCGGGTGAGGGGGATTTCTGTCCAGAAGAGGGACAGTTGTGGGTGAGGGGGATTTCTGTCCAGAAGAGGGACAGTTGTGGGTGAGGGGGATTAGGGGATTTCTTTCCAGAAGAGGGACATTTGCGGGTGAGAGGGATTAGGGGATTTCTGTCCAGAAGAGGGACAGTTGCGGGTGAGGGGGATTTCTTTCCAGAATAGGGAAAGTTGCGGGTGAGAGGGATTAGGGGATTTCTGTCCAGAAGAGGGACAGTTGTGGGTGAGGGGGATTAGGGGATTTCTGTCCAGAAGAGAGACAGTTGTGGGTGAGAGGGATTAGGGGATTTCTGTCCAGAAGAGGGACAGTTGCGGGTGAGAGAGATTAGGGGATTTCTGTCCAGAAGAGGGACAGTTGCTGGTGAGAGGGATTAGGGGATTTCTGCCCAGAAGAGGGACAGTTGTGGGTGAGGCGGATTTCTGTCCAGAAGAGGGACAGTTGCGGGTGAGAGGGATTAGGGGATTTCTGTCCAGAAGAGGGACAGTTGCGGGTGAGAGGGATTAGGGGATTTCTGTCCAGAAGAGGGACAGTTGCGGGTGAGGGGGATTTCTGTCCAGAAGAGGGACAGTTGCGGGTGAGAGGGATTAGGGGATTTCTCTCCAGAAGAGGGACAGTTGCGGGTGAGAGGGATTAGGGGATTTCTGTCCAGAAGAGGGACAGTTGCGGGTGAGAGGGATTAGGGATTTCTGTCCAGAAGAGGGACAGTTGTGGGTGAGGGGGATTAGGGGATTTCTGTCCAGAAGAGGGACAGTTGTGGGTGAGGGGGATTAGGGGATTTCTCTCCAGAAGAGGGACAGTTGCGGGTGAGAGGGATTAGGGGATTTCTGTTCAGAAGAGGGACAGTTGCTGGTGAGAGGGATTAGGGGATTTCTGCCCAGAAGAGGGACAGTTGTGGGTGAGGCGGATTTCTGTCCAGAAGAGGGACAGTTGCGGGTGAGAGGGATTAGGGGATTTCTGTCCAGAAGAGGGACAGTTGTGGGTGAGAGGGATTAGGGGATTTCTCTCCAGAAGAGGGACAGTTGCGGGTGAGGGGGATTTCTGTCCAGAAGAGGGACAGTTGCGGGTGAGAGGGATTAGGGGATTTCTCTCCAGAAGAGGGACAGTTGCGGGTGAGAGGGATTAGGGGATTTCTGTCCAGAAGAGGGACAGTTGCGGGTGAGAGGGATTAGGGCATTTCTGCCCAGAAGAGGGACAGTTGCGGGTGAGAGGGATTAGGGGATTTCTGTCCAGAAGAGGGACAGTTGCGGGTGAGAGGGATTAGGGGATTTCTGTCCAGAAGAGGGACAGTTGCGGGTGAGAGGGATTAGGGGATTTCTGTCTAGAAGAGGGACAGTTGTGGGTGATAGGGATTAGGGGATTTCTCTCCAGAAGAGGGACAGTTGCGGGTGAGAGGGATTAGGGGATTTCTGTCCAGAAGAGGGACAGTTGCGGGTGAGGGGGATTAGGGGATTTCTGTCCAGAAGAGGGACAGTTGTGGGTGAGAGGGATTAGGGGATTTCTGTCCAGAAGAGGGACAGTTGCGGGTGAGAAGGATTAGGGGATTTCTGCCCAGAAGAGGGACAGTTGCAGGTGATAGGGATTAGGGGATTTCTGTCCAGAAGAGGGACAGTTGTGGGTGAGGGGGTTTAGGGGATTTCTGTCCAGAAGAGGGACAGTTGTGGGTGAGAGGGATTAGGGGATTTCTGTCCAGAAGAGGGACAGTTGCGGGTGAGAGGGATTAGGGGATTTCTGCCCAGAAGAGGGACAGTTGCGGGTGAGAGGGATTAGGGGATTTCTGTCCAGAAGAGGGACAGTTGTGGGTGAGGGAGATTAGGGGATTTCTCTCCAGAAGAGGGACAGTTGCGGGTGAGAGGGATTAGGGGATTTCTGCCCAGAAGAGGGACAGTTGTGGGTGAGGGGGATTAGGGGATTTCTGTCCAGAAGAGGGACAGTTGTGGGTGAGAAGGATTAGGGGATTTCTTTCCAGTAGAGAGACAGTTGCGGGTGAGAGGGATTAGGGGATTTCTGTCCAGAAGAGGGACAGTTGCGGGTGAGGGGGATTAGGGGATTTCTCTCCAGAAGAGGGACAGTTGTGGGTGAGGGGGATTAGGGGATTTCTGTTCAGAAGAGGGACAGTTGTGGGTGAGAGGGATTAGGGGATTTCTGTCCAGAAGAGGGACAGTTGTGGGTGAGAGGGATTAGGGGATTTCTCTCAAGAAGAGGGACAGTTGCGGGTGAGAGGGATTAGGGGATTTCTGTCCAGAAGAGGGACAGTTGCGGGTGAGGGGGATTAGGGGATTTCTGTCCAGAAGAGGGACAGTTGTGGGTGAGGGGGATTAGGGGATTTCTGTCCAGAAGAGGGACAGTTGCGGGTGAGAGGGATTAGGGGATTTCTGTCCAGAAGAGGGACAGTTGTGGGTGAGGGGGATTAGGGGATTTCTGTCCAGAAGAGGGACAGTTGTGGGTGAGGGGGATTAGGGGATTTCTTTCCAGAAGAGGGACATTTGCGGGTGAGAGGGATTAGGGGATTTCTGTCCAGAAGAGGGACAGTTGTGGGTGAGGGGGATTTCTGCCCAGAAGAGGGACAGTTGTGGGTGAGGGGGATTTCTGCCCAGAAGAGGGACAGTTGTGGGTGAGGGGGATTAGGGGATTTCTTTCCAGAAGAGGGACATTTGCGGGTGAGAGGGATTAGGGGATTTCTGTCCAGAAGAGGGACAGTTGTGGGTGAGGGGGATTTCTGCCCAGAAGAGGGACAGTTGTGGGTGAGGGGGATTAGGGGATTTCTGCACAGAAGAGGGACATTTGCGGGTGAGGGGGATTTCTGTCCAGAAGAGGGACAGTTGCGGGTGAGAGGGATTAGGGGATTTCTGTCCAGAAGAGGGACAGTTGCGGGTGAGGGGGATTTCTGTCCAGAAGAGGGACAGTTGCGGGTGAGAGGGATTAGGGGATTTCTGTCCAGAAGAGGGACAGTTGCGGGTGAGAGGGATTAGGGGATTTCTGTCCAGAAGAGGGACATTTGCGGGTGAGAGGGATTAGGGGATTTCTGTCCAGAAGAGGGACAGTTGCGGGTGAGGGGGATTTCTTTCCAGAATAGGGACAGTTGCGGGTGAGAGAGATTAGGGGATTTCTGTCCAGAAGAGGGACAGTTGTGGGTGAGGGGGATTAGGGGATTTCTGTCCAGAAGAGAGACAGTTGTGGGTGAGAGGGATTAGGGGATTTCTGTCCAGAAGAGGGACAGTTGCGGGTGAGAGAGATTAGGGGATTTCTGTCCAGAAGAGGGACAGTTGCTGGTGAGAGGGATTAGGGGATTTCTGCCCAGAAGAGGGACAGTTGTGGGTGAGGCGGATTTCTGTCCAGAAGAGGGACAGTTGCGGGTGAGAGGGATTAGGGGATTTCTGTCCAGAAGAGGGACAGTTGCGGGTGAGAGGGATTAGGGGATTTCTGTCCAGAAGAGGGACAGTTGCGGGTGAGAGGGATTAGGGGATTTCTGTCCAGAAGAGGGACAGTTGCGGGTGAGGGGGATTTCTGTCCAGAAGAGGGACAGTTGCGGGTGAGAGGGATTAGGGGATTTCTCTCCAGAAGAGGGACAGTTGCGGGTGAGAGGGATTAGGGGATTTCTCTCCAGAAGAGGGACAGTTGCGGGTGAGAGGGATTAGGGGATTTCTGTCCAGAAGAGGGACAGTTGCGGGTGAGAGGGATTAGGGATTTCTGTCCAGAAGAGGGACAGTTGTGGGTGAGGGGGATTAGGGGATTTCTGTCCAGAAGAGGGACAGTTGTGGGTGAGGGGGATTAGGGGATTTCTGTCCAGAAGAGGGACAGTTGCGGGTGAGAGGGATTAGGGGATTTGTCCAGAAGAGGGACAGTTGCTGGTGAGAGGGATTAGGGGATTTCTGCCCAGAAGAGGGACAGTTGTGGGTGAGGCGGATTTCTGTCCAGAAGAGGGACAGTTGCGGGTGAGAGGGATTAGGGGATTTCTGTCCAGAAGAGGGACAGTTGTGGGTGAGAGGGATTAGGGGATTTCTCTCCAGAAGAGGGACAGTTGCGGGTGAGGGGGATTTCTGTCCAGAAGAGGGACAGTTGCGGGTGAGAGGGATTAGGGGATTTCTCTCCAGAAGAGGGACAGTTGCGGGTGAGAGGGATTAGGGGATTTCTGCCCAGAAGAGGGACAGTTGCGGGTGAGAGGGATTAGGGCATTTCTGCCCAGAAGAGGGACAGTTGCGGGTGAGAGGGATTAGGGGATTTCTGTCCAGAAGAGGGACAGTTGCGGGTGAGAGGGATTAGGGGATTTCTGTCCAGAAGAGGGACAGTTGCGGGTGAGAGGGATTAGGGGATTTCTGTCCAGAAGAGGGACAGTTGTGGGTGAGAGGGATTAGGGGATTTTCTCCAGAAGAGGGACAGTTGCGGGTGAGAGGGATTAGGGGATTTCTGTCCAGAAGAGGGACAGTTGCGGGTGAGGGGGATTAGGGGATTTCTGTCCAGAAGAGGGACAGTTGTGGGTGAGAGGGATTAGGGGATTTCTGTCCAGAAGAGGGACAGTTGCGGGTGAGAAGGATTAGGGGATTTCTGCCCAGAAGAGGGACAGTTGCAGGTGATAGGGATTAGGGGATTTCTGTCCAGAAGAGGGACAGTTGTGGGTGAGGGGGTTTAGGGGATTTCTTTCCAGAAGAGGGACAGTTGCGGGTGAGAGGGATTAGGGGATTTCTGTCCAGAAGAGGGACAGTTGCGGGTGAGAGGGATTAGGGGATTTCTGCCCAGAAGAGGGACAGTTGCGGGTGAGAGGGATTAGGGGATTTCTGTCCAGAAGAGGGACAGTTGTGGGTGAGGGGGATTAGGGGATTTCTCTCCAGAAGAGGGACAGTTGCGGGTGAGAGGGATTAGGGGATTTCTGTCCAGAAGAGGGACAGTTGTGGGTGAGGGGGATTTCTGCCCAGAAGAGGGACAGTTGTGGGTGAGGGGGATTTCTGCCCAGAAGAGGGACAGTTGTGGGTGAGGGGGATTAGGGGATTTCTTTCCAGAAGAGGGACATTTGCGGGTGAGAGGGATTAGGGGATTTCTGTCCAGAAGAGGGACAGTTGTGGGTGAGGGGGATTTCTGCCCAGAAGAGGGACAGTTGTGGGTGAGGGGGATTAGGGGATTTCTGCACAGAAGAGGGACATTTGCGGGTGAGGGGGATTTCTGTCCAGAAGAGGGACAGTTGTGGGTGAGGGGGATTTCTGTCCAGAAGAGGGACAGTTGTGGGTGAGGGGGATTAGGGGATTTCTTTCCAGAAGAGGGACAGTTGCGGGTGAGAGGGATTAGGGGATTTCTGTCCAGAAGAGGGACAGTTGCGGGTGAGGGGGATTTCTGTCCAGAAGAGGGACAGTTGCTGGTGAGAGGGATTAGGGGATTTCTGCCCAGAAGAGGGACAGTTGTGGGTGAGGGGGATTAGGGGATTTCTGCCCAGAAGAGGGACAGTTGTGGGTGAGGGGGATTAGGGGATTTCTGTTCAGAAGAGGGACAGTTGTGGTTGAGAGGGATTAGGGGATTTCTGTCCAGAAGAGGGACAGTTGTGGGTGAGAGGGATTAGGGGATTTCTCTCCAGAAGAGGGACAGTTGCGGGTGAGAGGGATTAGGGGATTTCTGTCCAGAAGAGGGACAGTTGCGGGTGAGGGGGATTAGGGGATTTCTGTCCAGAAGAGGGACAGTTGTGGGTGAGAGGGATTAGGGGATTTCTCTCAAGAAGAGGGACAGTTGCGGGTGAGAGGGATTAGGGGATTTCTGTCCAGAAGAGGGACAGTTGCGGGTGAGGGGGATTAGGGGATTTCTGTCCAGAAGAGGGACAGTTGTGGGTGAGGGGGATTAGGGGATTTCTGTCCAGAAGAGGGACAGTTGCGGGTGAGAGGGATTAGGGGATTTCTGTCCAGAAGAGGGACAGTTGTGGGTGAGGGGGATTAGGGGATTTCTGTCCAGAAGAGGGACAGTTGTGGGTGAGGGGGATTAGGGGATTTCTTTCCAGAAGAGGGACATTTGCGGGTGAGAGGGATTAGGGGATTTCTGTCCAGAAGAGGGACAGTTGTGGGTGAGGGGGATTTCTGCCCAGAAGAGGGACAGTTGTGGGTGAGGGGGATTTCTGCCCAGAAGAGGGACAGTTGTGGGTGAGGGGGATTAGGGGATTTCTTTCCAGAAGAGGGACATTTGCGGGTGAGAGGGATTAGGGGATTTCTGTCCAGAAGAGGGACAGTTGTGGGTGAGGGGGATTTCTGCCCAGAAGAGGGACAGTTGTGGGTGAGGGGGATTAGGGGATTTCTGCACAGAAGAGGGACATTTGCGGGTGAGGGGGATTTCTGTCCAGAAGAGGGACAGTTGCGGGTGAGAGGGATTAGGGGATTTCTGTCCAGAAGAGGGACAGTTGCGGGTGAGGGGGATTTCTGTCCAGAAGAGGGACAGTTGCGGGTGAGAGGGATTAGGGGATTTCTGTCCAGAAGAGGGACAGTTGCGGGTGAGAGGGATTAGGGGATTTCTGTCCAGAAGAGGGACATTTGCGGGTGAGAGGGATTAGGGGATTTCTGTCCAGAAGAGGGACAGTTGCGGGTGAGGGGGATTTCTTTCCAGAATAGGGACAGTTGCGGGTGAGAGAGATTAGGGGATTTCTGTCCAGAAGAGGGACAGTTGTGGGTGAGGGGGATTAGGGGATTTCTGTCCAGAAGAGAGACAGTTGTGGGTGAGAGGGATTAGGGGATTTCTGTCCAGAAGAGGGACAGTTGCGGGTGAGAGAGATTAGGGGATTTCTGTCCAGAAGAGGGACAGTTGCTGGTGAGAGGGATTAGGGGATTTCTGCCCAGAAGAGGGACAGTTGTGGGTGAGGCGGATTTCTGTCCAGAAGAGGGACAGTTGCGGGTGAGAGGGATTAGGGGATTTCTGTCCAGAAGAGGGACAGTTGCGGGTGAGAGGGATTAGGGGATTTCTGTCCAGAAGAGGGACAGTTGCGGGTGAGAGGGATTAGGGGATTTCTGTCCAGAAGAGGGACAGTTGCGGGTGAGGGGGATTTCTGTCCAGAAGAGGGACAGTTGCGGGTGAGAGGGATTAGGGGATTTCTCTCCAGAAGAGGGACAGTTGCGGGTGAGAGGGATTAGGGGATTTCTCTCCAGAAGAGGGACAGTTGCGGGTGAGAGGGATTAGGGGATTTCTGTCCAGAAGAGGGACAGTTGCGGGTGAGAGGGATTAGGGATTTCTGTCCAGAAGAGGGACAGTTGTGGGTGAGGGGGATTAGGGGATTTCTGTCCAGAAGAGGGACAGTTGTGGGTGAGGGGGATTAGGGGATTTCTGTCCAGAAGAGGGACAGTTGCGGGTGAGAGGGATTAGGGGATTTGTCCAGAAGAGGGACAGTTGCTGGTGAGAGGGATTAGGGGATTTCTGCCCAGAAGAGGGACAGTTGTGGGTGAGGCGGATTTCTGTCCAGAAGAGGGACAGTTGCGGGTGAGAGGGATTAGGGGATTTCTGTCCAGAAGAGGGACAGTTGTGGGTGAGAGGGATTAGGGGATTTCTCTCCAGAAGAGGGACAGTTGCGGGTGAGGGGGATTTCTGTCCAGAAGAGGGACAGTTGCGGGTGAGAGGGATTAGGGGATTTCTCTCCAGAAGAGGGACAGTTGCGGGTGAGAGGGATTAGGGGATTTCTGCCCAGAAGAGGGACAGTTGCGGGTGAGAGGGATTAGGGCATTTCTGCCCAGAAGAGGGACAGTTGCGGGTGAGAGGGATTAGGGGATTTCTGTCCAGAAGAGGGACAGTTGCGGGTGAGAGGGATTAGGGGATTTCTGTCCAGAAGAGGGACAGTTGCGGGTGAGAGGGATTAGGGGATTTCTGTCCAGAAGAGGGACAGTTGTGGGTGAGAGGGATTAGGGGATTTTCTCCAGAAGAGGGACAGTTGCGGGTGAGAGGGATTAGGGGATTTCTGTCCAGAAGAGGGACAGTTGCGGGTGAGGGGGATTAGGGGATTTCTGTCCAGAAGAGGGACAGTTGTGGGTGAGAGGGATTAGGGGATTTCTGTCCAGAAGAGGGACAGTTGCGGGTGAGAAGGATTAGGGGATTTCTGCCCAGAAGAGGGACAGTTGCAGGTGATAGGGATTAGGGGATTTCTGTCCAGAAGAGGGACAGTTGTGGGTGAGGGGGTTTAGGGGATTTCTTTCCAGAAGAGGGACAGTTGCGGGTGAGAGGGATTAGGGGATTTCTGTCCAGAAGAGGGACAGTTGCGGGTGAGAGGGATTAGGGGATTTCTGCCCAGAAGAGGGACAGTTGCGGGTGAGAGGGATTAGGGGATTTCTGTCCAGAAGAGGGACAGTTGTGGGTGAGGGGGATTAGGGGATTTCTCTCCAGAAGAGGGACAGTTGCGGGTGAGAGGGATTAGGGGATTTCTGTCCAGAAGAGGGACAGTTGTGGGTGAGGGGGATTTCTGCCCAGAAGAGGGACAGTTGTGGGTGAGGGGGATTTCTGCCCAGAAGAGGGACAGTTGTGGGTGAGGGGGATTAGGGGATTTCTTTCCAGAAGAGGGACATTTGCGGGTGAGAGGGATTAGGGGATTTCTGTCCAGAAGAGGGACAGTTGTGGGTGAGGGGGATTTCTGCCCAGAAGAGGGACAGTTGTGGGTGAGGGGGATTAGGGGATTTCTGCACAGAAGAGGGACATTTGCGGGTGAGGGGGATTTCTGTCCAGAAGAGGGACAGTTGTGGGTGAGGGGGATTTCTGTCCAGAAGAGGGACAGTTGTGGGTGAGGGGGATTAGGGGATTTCTTTCCAGAAGAGGGACAGTTGCGGGTGAGAGGGATTAGGGGATTTCTGTCCAGAAGAGGGACAGTTGCGGGTGAGGGGGATTTCTGTCCAGAAGAGGGACAGTTGCTGGTGAGAGGGATTAGGGGATTTCTGCCCAGAAGAGGGACAGTTGTGGGTGAGGGGGATTAGGGGATTTCTGCCCAGAAGAGGGACAGTTGTGGGTGAGGGGGATTAGGGGATTTCTGTTCAGAAGAGGGACAGTTGTGGTTGAGAGGGATTAGGGGATTTCTGTCCAGAAGAGGGACAGTTGTGGGTGAGAGGGATTAGGGGATTTCTCTCCAGAAGAGGGACAGTTGCGGGTGAGAGGGATTAGGGGATTTCTGTCCAGAAGAGGGACAGTTGCGGGTGAGGGGGATTAGGGGATTTCTGTCCAGAAGAGGGACAGTTGTGGGTGAGGGGGATTAGGGGATTTCTGTCCAGAAGAGGGACAGTTGCGGGTGAGAGGGATTAGGGGATTTCTGTCCAGAAGAGGGACAGTTGTGGGTGAGGGGGATTAGGGGATTTCTGTCCAGAAGAGGGACAGTTGTGGGTGAGGGGGATTAGGGGATTTCTTTCCAGAAGAGGGACATTTGCGGGTGAGAGGGATTAGGGGATTTCTGTCCAGAAGAGGGACAGTTGTGGGTGAGGGGGATTTCTGCCCAGAAGAGGGACAGTTGTGGGTGAGGGGGATTTCTGCCCAGAAGAGGGACAGTTGTGGGTGAGGGGGATTAGGGGATTTCTTTCCAGAAGAGGGACATTTGCGGGTGAGAGGGATTAGGGGATTTCTGTCCAGAAGAGGGACAGTTGTGGGTGAGGGGGATTTCTGCCCAGAAGAGGGACAGTTGTGGGTGAGGGGGATTAGGGGATTTCTGCACAGAAGAGGGACATTTGCGGGTGAGGGGGATTTCTGTCCAGAAGAGGGACAGTTGTGGGTGAGGGGGATTTCTGTCCAGAAGAGGGACAGTTGTGGGTGAGGGGGATTAGGGGATTTCTTTCCAGAAGAGGGACAGTTGCGGGTGAGAGGGATTAGGGGATTTCTGTCCAGAAGAGGGACAGTTGCGGGTGAGGGGGATTTCTGTCCAGAAGAGGGACAGTTGCTGGTGAGAGGGATTAGGGGATTTCTGCCCAGAAGAGGGACAGTTGTGGGTGAGGGGGATTAGGGGATTTCTGCCCAGAAGAGGGACAGTTGTGGGTGAGGGGGATTAGGGGATTTCTGTCCAGAAGAGGGAGATTTGCGGGTGAGGGGGATTAGGGGATTTTTGTCCAGAAGAGGGACAGTTGTGGGTGAGGGGGATTAGGGGATTTGGGTGCAGAAGAGGGACAGTTGCGGGTGAGAGGGATTAGGGGATTTCTGTCCAGAAGAGGGACAGTTGCGGGTGAGAAGGATTAAGGGATTTCTGTCCAGAAGAGGGACAGTTGCGGGTGAGAGGGATTAGGGGATTTCTGTCCAGAAGAGGGACAGTTGCGGGTGAGGGGGATTTCTGTCCAGAAGAGGGACAGTTGTGGGTGAAGGGGATTAGGGGATTTCTGTCCAGAAGAGGGACAGTTGTGGGTGAGAGGGATTAGGGGATTTCTGTCCAGAAGAGGGACAGTTGTGGGTGAGAGGGATTAGGGGATTTCTGTCCAGAAGAGGGACAGTTGCGGGTGAGAGGGATTAGGGCATTTCTGTCCAGAAGAGGGACAGTTGTGGGTGAGAGGGAATTGGGTGCAGAAGAGGGACAGTTGCGGATGAGAGGGATTAGCGGATTTCTGTCCAGAAGAGGGACAGTTGCGGGTGAGAGGGATTAGGGCATTTCTGTCCAGAAGAGGGACAGTTGTGGGTGAGGGGGAATTGGGTGCAGAAGAGGGACAGTTGCGGTTGAGAGGGATTAGGGGATTTCTGTCCAGAAGAGGGACAGTTGCGGGTGAGAGGGATTAGGGGATTTCTGTCCAGAAGAGGGACAGTTGCGGGTGAGGGGGATTAGGGGATTTCTGTCCAGAAGAGGGACGGTTGTGGGTGAGAGGGATTAGGGGATTTCTGTCCAGAAGAGGGACAGTTGTGGGTGAGAGGGATTAGGGGATTTCTCTCCAGAAGAGGGACAGTTGTGGGTGAGAGGGATTAGGGGATTTCTCTCCAGAAGAGGGACAGTTGCGGGTGAGAGGGATTAGGGGATTTCTGTCCAGAAGAGGGACAGTTGTGGGTGAGAGGGATTAGGGGATTTCTCTCCAGAAGAGGGACAGTTGCGGGTGAGAGGGATTAGGGGATTTCTGTCCAGAAGAGGGACAGTTGCGGGTGAGGGGGATTAGGGGATTTCTGTCCAGAAGAGGGACGGTTGTGGGTGAGAGGGATTAGGGGATTTCTGTCCAGAAGAGGGACAGTTGCGGGTGAGAGGGATTAGGGGATTTCTCTCCAGAAGAGGGACAGTTGTGGGTGAGGGGGATTAGGGGATTTCTGCACAGAAGAGGGACATTTGCGGGTGAGGGGGATTTCTGTCCAGAAGAGGGACAGTTGTGGGTGAGGGGGATTTCTGCCCAGAAGAGGGACAGTTGTGGGTGAGGGGGATTAGGGGATTTCTTTCCAGAAGAGGGACATTTGCGGGTGAGAGGGATTAGGGGATTTCTGTCCAGAAGAGGGACAGTTGTGGGTGAGGGGGATTTCTGCCCAGAAGAGGGACAGTTGTGGGTGAGGGGGATTAGGGGATTTCTGCACAGAAGAGGGACATTTGCGGGTGAGGGGGATTTCTGTCCAGAAGAGGGACAGTTGTGGGTGAGGGGGATTTCTGTCCAGAAGAGGGACAGTTGTGGGTGAGGGGGATTAGGGGATTTCTTTCCAGAAGAGGGACATTTGCGGGTGAGAGGGATTAGGGGATTTCTGTCCAGAAGAGGGACAGTTGCGGGTGAGGGGGATTTCTTTCCAGAATAGGGACAGTTGCGGGTGAGAGGGATTAGGGGATTTCTGTCCAGAAGAGGGACAGTTGTGGGTGAGGGGGATTAGGGGATTTCTGTCCAGAAGAGAGACAGTTGTGGGTGAGAGGGATTAGGGGATTTCTGTCCAGAAGAGGGACAGTTGCGGGTGAGAGGGATTAGGGGATTTCTGTCCAGAAGAGGGACAGTTGCTGGTGAGAGGGATTAGGGGATTTCTGCCCAGAAGAGGGACAGTTGTGGGTGAGGCGGATTTCTGTCCAGAAGAGGGACAGTTGCGGGTGAGAGGGATTAGGGGATTTCTGTCCAGAAGAGGGACAGTTGCGGGTGAGAGGGATTAGGGGATTTCTGTCCAGAAGAGGGACAGTTGCGGGTGAGGGGGATTTCTGTCCAGAAGAGGGACAGTTGCGGGTGAGAGGGATTAGGGGATTTCTCTCCAGAAGAGGGACAGTTGCGGGTGAGAGGGATTAGGGGATTTCTGTCCAGAAGAGGGACAGTTGCGGGTGAGAGGGATTAGGGCATTTCTGCCCAGAAGAGGGACAGTTGCGGGTGAGAGGGATTAGGGGATTTCTGTGCAGAAGAGGGACAGTTGTGGGTGAGAGGGATTAGGGGATTTCTGTCCAGAAGAGGGACAGTTGCGGGTGAGAGGGATTAGGGGATTTCTCTCCAGAAGAGGGACAGTTGTGGGTGAGAGGGATTAGGGGATTTCTCTCCAGAAGAGGGACAGTTGCGGGTGAGAGGGATTAGGGGATTTCTGTCCAGAAGAGGGACAGTTGTGGGTGAGAGGGATTAGGGGATTTCTCTCCAGAAGAGGGACAGTTGTGGGTGAGAGGGATTAGGGGATTTCTCTCCAGAAGAGGGACAGTTGTAGGTGAGAGGAATTAGGGGATTTCTGTCCAGAAGAGGGACAGTTGCGGGTGAGAGGGATTAGGGGATTTCTCTCCAGAAGAGGGACAGTTGTGGGTGAGAGGGATTAGGGGATTTCTCTCCAGAAGAGGGACAGTTGCGGGTGAGAGGGATTAGGGGATTTCTGTCCAGAAGAGGGACAGTTGTGGGTGAGAGGGATTAGGGGATTTCTCTCCAGAAGAGGGACAGTTGTGGGTGAGAGGGATTAGGGGATTTCTCTCCAGAAGAGGGACAGTTGTAGGTGAGAGGAATTAGGGGATTTCTCTCCAGAAGAGGGACAGTTGTGGGTGAGAGGAATTAGGGGATTTCTCTCCAGAAGAGGGACAGTTGTGGGTGAGGGGGATTAGGGGATTTCTGCCCAGAAGAGGGACAGTTGCGGGTGATAGGGATTAGGGGATTTCTGTCCAGAAGAGGGACAGTTGCGGGTGAGAAGGATTAGGGGATTTCTCTCCAGAAGAGGGACAGTTGCGGGTGAGAGGGATTAGGGGATTTCTGTCCAGAAGAGGGACAGTTGCGGGTGAGAGGGATTAGGGGATTTCTCTCCAGAAGAGGGACAGTTGTGGGTGAGAGGGATTAGGGGATTTCTCTCCAGAAGAGGGACAGTTGCGGGTGAGAGGGATTAGGGGATTTCTGTCCAGAAGAGGGACAGTTGTGGGTGAGAGGGATTAGGGGATTTCTCTCCAGAAGAGGGACAGTTGTGGGTGAGAGGGATTAGGGGATTTCTCTCCAGAAGAGGGACAGTTGTAGGTGAGAGGAATTAGGGGATTTCTCTCCAGAAGAGGGACAGTTGTGGGTGAGGGGGATTAGGGGATTTCTGCCCAGAAGAGGGACAGTTGCGGGTGATAGGGATTAGGGGATTTCTGTCCAGAAGAGGGACAGTTGTGGGTGAGGGGGTTTAGGGGATTTCTGTCCAGAAGAGGGACAGTTGCGGGTGAGAGGGATTAGGGGATTTCTGCCCAGAAGAGGGACAGTTGCGGGTGAGAGGGATTAGGGGATTTCTGTCCAGAAGAGGGACAGTTGTGGGTGAGGGGGATTAGGGGATTTCTCTCCAGAAGAGGGACAGTTGCGGGTGAGAGGGATTAGGGGATTTCTGCCCAGAAGAGGGACAGTTGCGGGTGAGAGGGATTAGGGGATTTCTGTCCAGAAGAGGGACAGTTGTGGGTGAGAGGGATTAGGGGATTTATGTCCAGAAGAGGGACAGTTGCGGGTGAGAGGGATTAGGGGATTTCTGCCCAGAAGAGGGACAGTTGCGGGTGAGAGGGATTAGGGGATTTCTGCCCAGAAGAGGGACAGTTGTGGATGAGAGGGATTAGGGGATTTCTGTCCAGAAGAGGGACAGTTGTGGGTGAGAGGGATTAGGGGATTTCTCTCCAGAAGAGGGACAGTTGCGGGTGAGAGGGATTAGGGGATTTCTGCCCAGAAGAGGGACAGTTGCGGGTGAGAGGGATTAGGGGATTTCTGTCCAGAAGAGGGACAGTTGTGGGTGAGGGGGATTAGGGGATTTCTGTCCAGAAGAGGGACAGTTGTGGGTGAATGGGATTAGGGGATTTCTGTCCAGAAGAGGGACAGTTGTGGGTGAGGGGGATTAGGGGATTTCTGCCCAGAAGAGGGACAGTTGTGGGTGAGGGGGATTAGGGGATTTCTGTCCAGAAGAGGGACAGTTGTGGGTGAGAAGGATTAGGGGATTTCTGTCCAGTAGAGAGACATTTGCGGGTGAGAGGGATTAGGGGATTTCTGTCCAGAAGAGGGACAGTTGCGGGTGAGGGGGATTAGGGGATTTCTGTCCAGAAGAGGGACAGTTGTGGGTGAGAGGGATTAGGGGATTTCTGTCCAGAAGAGGGACAGTTGTGGGTGAGAGGGATTAGGGGATTTCTCTCCAGAAGAGGGACAGTTGCGGGTGAGAGGGATTAGGGGATTTCTGTCCAGAAGAGGTACAGTTGCGGGTGAGGGGGATTAGGGGATTTCTGTCCAGAAGAGGGACAGTTGTGGGTGAGAGGGATTAGGGGATTTCTGTCCAGAAGAGGGACAGTTGTGGGTGAGAGGGATTAGGGGATTTCTCTCCAGAAGAGGGACAGTTGCGGGTGAGAGGGATTAGGGGATTTCTGTCCAGAAGAGGGACAGTTGTGGGTGAGGGGGATTAGGGGATTTGGGTGCAGAAGAGGGACAGTTGCAGGTGAGAGGGATTAGGGGATTTCTGTCCAAAAGAGGGACAGTTGCGGGTGAGAAGGATTAGGGGATTTCTGTCCAGAAGAGGGACAGTTGCGGGTGAGAGGGATTAGGGGATTTCTGTCCAGAAGAGGGACAGTTGCGGGTGAGGGGGATTTCTGTCCAGAAGAGGGACAGTTGTGGGTGAGGGGGATTAGGGGATTTCTGTCCAGAAGAGGGACAGTTGTGGGTGAGAGGGATTAGGGGATTTCTGTCCAGAAGAGGGACAGTTGTGGGTGAGGGGGATTAGGGGATTTCTGTCCAGAAGAGGGACAGTTGTGGGTGAGAGGGATTAGGGGATTTCTGTCCAGAAGAGGGACAGTTGCGGGTGAGAGGGATTAGGGCATTTCTGTCCAGAAGAGGGACAGTTGTGGGTGAGGGGGATTAGGGGATTTCTCTCCAGAAGAGGGACAGTTGCGGGTGAGAGGGATTAGGGGATTTCTGCCCAGAAGAGGGACAGTTGCGGGTGAGAGGGATTAGGGGATTTCTGTCCAGAAGAGGGACAGTTGTGGGTGAGGGGGATTAGGGGATTTCTGTCCAGAAGAGGGACAATTGTGGGTGAATGGGATTAGGGGATTTCTGTCCAGAAGAGGGACAGTTGTGGGTGAGGGGGATTAGGGGATTTCTGCCCAGAAGAGGGACAGTTGTGGGTGAGGGGGATTAGGGGATTTCTGTCCAGAAGAGGGACAGTTGTGGGTGAGAAGGATTAGGGGATTTCTGTCCAGTAGAGAGACAGTTGCGGGTGAGAGGGATTAGGGGATTTCTGTCCAGAAGAGGGACAGTTGCGGGTGAGGGGGATTAGGGGATTTCTCTCCAGAAGAGGGACAGTTGTGGGTGAGGGGGATTAGGGGATTTCTGTCCAGAAGAGGGACAGTTGTGGGTGAGAGGGATTAGGGGATTTCTGTCCAGAAGAGGGACAGTTGTGGGTGAGAGGGATTAGGGGATTTCTCTCCAGAAGAGGGACAGTTGCGGGTGAGAGGGATTAGGGGATTTCTGTCCAGAAGAGGTACAGTTGCGGGTGAGGGGGATTAGGGGATTTCTGTCCAGAAGAGGGACAGTTGTGGGTGAGAGGGATTAGGGGATTTCTGTCCAGAAGAGGGACAGTTGTGGGTGAGAGGGATTAGGGGATTTCTCTCCAGAAGAGGGACAGTTGCGGGTGAGAGGGATTAGGGGATTTCTGTCCAGAAGAGGGACATTTGCGGGTGAGGGGGATTAGGGGATTTTTGTCCAGAAGAGGGACAGTTGTGGGTGAGGGGGATTAGGGGATTTGGGTGCAGAAGAGGGACAGTTGCGGGTGAGAGGGATTAGGGGATTTCTGTCCAGAAGAGGGACAGTTGCGGGTGAGAAGGATTAGGGGATTTCTGTTCAGAAGAGGGACAGTTGCGGGTGAGAGGGATTAGGGGATTTCTGTCCAGAAGAGGGACAGTTGCGGGTGAGGGGGATTTCTGTCCAGAAGAGGGACAGTTGTGGGTGAGGGGGATTAGGGGATTTCTGTCCAGAAGAGGGACAGTTGTGGGTGAGAGGGATTAGGGGATTTCTGTCCAGAAGAGGGACAGTTGCGGGTGAGAGGGATTAGGGCATTTCTGTCCAGAAGAGGGACAGTTGTGGGTGAGAGGGAATTGGGTGCAGAAGAGGGACAGTTGCGGGTGAGAGGGATTAGGGGATTTCTGTCCAGAAGAGGGACAGTTGCGGGTGAGAGGGATTAGGGCATTTCTGTCCAGAAGAGGGACAGTTGTGGGTGAGGGGGAATTGGGTGCAGAAGAGGGACAGTTGCGGGTGAGAGGGATTAGGGGATTTCTGTCCAGAAGAGGGACAGTTGCGGGTGAGAGGGATTAGGGGATTTCTGTCCAGAAGAGGGACAGTTACGGGTGAGAGGGATTAGGGGATTTCTGTCCAGAAGAGGGACAGTTGTGGGTGAGGGGGATTTCTGTCCAGAAGAGGGACAGTTGCTGGTGAGAGGGATTAGGGGATTTCTGCCCAGAAGAGGGACAGTTGTGGGTGAGGGGGATTAGGGGATTTCTGCACAGAAGAGGGACATTTGCGGGTGAGGGGGATTTCTGTCCAGAAGAGGGACAGTTGTGGGTGAGGGGGATTTCTGCCCAGAAGAGGGACAGTTGTGGGTGAGGGGGATTAGGGGATTTCTTTCCAGAAGAGGGACATTTGCGGGTGAGAGGGATTAGGGGATTTCTGTCCAGAAGAGGGACAGTTGTGGGTGAGGGGGATTTCTTCCCAGAAGAGGGACAGTTGTGGGTGAGGGGGATTAGGGGATTTCTGCACAGAAGAGGGACATTTGCGGGTGAGGGGGATTTCTGTCCAGAAGAGGGACAGTTGTGGGTGAGGGGGATTTCTGCCCAGAAGAGGGACAGTTGTGGGTGAGGGGGATTAGGGGATTTCTTTCCAGAAGAGGGACATTTGCGGGTGAGAGGGATTAGGGGATTTCTGTCCAGAAGAGGGACAGTTGTGGGTGAGGGGGATTTCTGTCCAGAAGAGGGACAGTTGTGGGTGAGGGGGATTAGGGGATTTCTGTACAGAAGAGGGACATTTGCGGGTGAGGGGGATTAGGGGATTTTTGTCCAGAAGAGGGACAGTTGTGGGTGAGGGGGATTAGGGGATTTGGGTGCAGAAGAGGGACAGTTGTGGGTGAGGGGGATTAGGGGATTTCTGTCCAGAAGAGGGACATTTGCGGGTGAGAGGGATTAGGGGATTTTTGTCCAGAAGAGGGACAGTTGCGGGTGAGAGGGATTAGGGGATTTCTGTCCAGAAGAGGGACAGTTGCGGGTGAGAAGGATTAGGGGATTTCTGTCCAGAAGAGGGACAGTTGCGGGTGAGAGGGATTAGGGGATTTCTGTCCAGAAGAGGGACAGTTGCGGGTGAGGGGGATTTCTGTCCAGAAGAGGGACAGTTGTGGGCGAGGGGGATTAGGGGATTTCTGTCCAGAAGAGGGACAATTGTGGGTGAGAGGGATTAGGGGATTTCTGTCCAGAAGAGGGACAGTTGTGGGTGAGAGGGATTAGGGGATTTCTGTCCAGAAGAGGGACAGTTGTGGGTGAGGGGGATTAGGGGATTTCTGTCCAGAAGAGGGACAGTTGTGGGTGAGAGGGATTAGGGGATTTCTGTCCAGAAGAGGGACAGTTGCGGGTGAGAGGGATTAGGGCATTTCTGTCCAGAAGAGGGACAGTTGTGGGTGAGAGGGAATTGGGTGCAGAAGAGGGACAGTTGCGGGTGAGAGGGATTAGGGGATTTCTGTCCAGAAGAGGGACAGTTACGGGTGAGAGGGATTAGGGGATTTCTGTCCAGAAGAGGGACAGTTGCGGGTGAGGGGGATTTCTGTCCAGAAGAGGGACAGTTGCTGGTGAGAGGGATTAGGGGATTTCTGCCCAGAAGAGGGACAGTTGTGGTTGAGGGGGATTAGGGGATTTCTGCCCAGAAGAGGGACAGTTGTGGGTGAGGGGGATTAGGGGATTTCTGCACAGAAGAGGGACATTTGCGGGTGAGGGGGATTTCTGTCCAGAAGAGGGACAGTTGTGGGTGAGGGGGATTTCTGTCCAGAAGAGGGACAGTTGTGGGTGAGGGGGATTAGGGGATTTCTTTCCAGAAGAGGGACATTTGCGGGTGAGAGGGATTAGGGGATTTCTGTCCAGAAGAGGGACAGTTGCGGGTGAGGGGGATTTCTTTCCAGAATAGGGACAGTTGCGGGTGAGAGGGATTAGGGGATTTCTGTCCAGAAGAGGGACAGTTGTGGGTGAGAGGGATTAGGGGATTTCTGTCCAGAAGAGGGACAGTTGCGGGTGAGAGGGATTAGGGGATTTCTGTCCAGAAGAGGGACAGTTGCTGGTGAGAGGGATTAGGGGATTTCTGCCCAGAAGATGGACAGTTGTGGGTGAGGCGGATTTCTGTCCAGAAGAGGGACAGTTGCGGGTGAGAGGGATTAGGGGATTTCTGTCCAGAAGAGGGACAGTTGCTGGTGAGAGGGATTAGGGGATTTCTGCCCAGAAGAGGGACAGTTGTGGTTGAGGCGGATTTCTGTCCAGAAGAGGGACAGTTGCGGGTGAGAGGGATTAGGGGATTTCTGTCCAGAAGAGGGACAGTTGCTGGTGAGAGGGATTAGGGGATTTCTGCCCAGAAGAGGGACAGTTGTGGGTGAGGCGGATTTCTGTCCAGAAGAGGGACAGTTGCGGGTGAGAGGGATTAGGGGATTTCTGTCCAGAAGAGGGACGGTTGCGGGTGAGAGGGATTAGGGGATTTCTGTCCAGAAGAGGGACAGTTGCGGGTGAGGGGGATTTCTGTCCAGAAGAGGGACAGTTGCGGGTGAGAGGGATTAGGGGATTTCTCTCCAGAAGAGGGACAGTTGCGGGTGAGAGGGATTAGGGGATTTCTGTCCAGAAGAGGGACAGTTGCGGGTGAGGGGGATTTCTGTCCAGAAGAGGGACAGTTGCTGGTGAGAGGGATTAGGGGATTTCTGCCCAGAAGAGGGACAGTTGTGGGTGAGGGGGATTAGGGGATTTCTGCACAGAAGAGGGACATTTGCGGGTGAGGGGGATTTCTGTCCAGAAGAGGGACAGTTGTGGGTGAGGGGGATTTCTGCCCAGAAGAGGGACAGTTGTGGGTGAGGGGGATTAGGGGATTTCTTTCCAGAAGAGGGACATTTGCGGGTGAGAGGGATTAGGGGATTTCTGTCCAGAAGAGGGACAGTTGTGGGTGAGGGGGATTAGGGGATTTCTGCACAGAAGAGGGACATTTGCGGGTGAGGGGGATTTCTGTCCAGAAGAGGGACAGTTGTGGGTGAGGGGGATTTCTGTCCAGAAGAGGGACAGTTGTGGGTGAGGGGGATTAGGGGATTTCTTTCCAGAAGAGGGACATTTGCGGGTGAGAGGGATTAGGGGATTTCTGTCCAGAAGAGGGACAGTTGCGGGTGAGGGGGATTTCTTTCCAGAATAGAGACAGTTGCGGGTGAGAGAGATTAGGGGATTTCTGTCCAGAAGAGGGACAGTTGTGGGTGAGGGGGATTAGGGGATTTCTGTCCAGAAGAGAGACAGTTGTGGGTGAGAGGGATTAGGGGATTTCTGTCCAGAAGAGGGACAGTTGCGGGTGAGAGGGATTAGGGGATTTCTGTCCAGAAGAGGGACAGTTGCTGGTGAGAGGGATTAGGGGATTTCTGCCCAGAAGATGGACGGTTGTGGGTGAGGCGGATTTCTGTCCAGAAGAGGGACAGTTGCGGGTGAGAGGGATTAGGGGATTTCTGTCCAGAAGAGGGACAGTTGCTGGTGAGAGGGATTAGGGGATTTCTGCCCAGAAGAGGGACAGTTGTGGTTGAGGCGGATTTCTGTCCAGAAGAGGGACAGTTGCGGGTGAGAGGGATTAGGGGATTTCTGTCCAGAAGAGGGACAGTTGCTGGTGAGAGGGATTAGGGGATTTCTGCCCAGAAGAGGGACAGTTGTGGGTGAGGCGGATTTCTGTCCAGAAGAGGGACAGTTGCGGGTGAGAGGGATTAGGGGATTTCTGTCCAGAAGAGGGACGGTTGCGGGTGAGAGGGATTAGGGGATTTCTCTCCAGAAGAGGGACAGTTGCGGGTGAGAGGGATTAGGGGATTTCTGCCCAGAAGAGGGACAGTTGCGGGTGAGAGGGATTAGGGGATTTCTGTCCAGAAGAGGGACAGTTGTGGGTGAGGGGGATTAGGGGATTTCTGTCCAGAAGAGGAACAGTTGTGGGTGAATGGGATTAGGGGATTTCTGTCCAGAAGAGGGACAGTTGTGGGTGAGGGGGATTAGGGGATTTCTGCCCAGAAGAGGGACAGTTGTGGGTGAGGGGGATTAGGGGATTTCTGTCCAGAAGAGGGACAGTTGTGGGTGAGAAGGATTAGGGGATTTCTGTCCAGTAGAGAGACAGTTGCGGGTGAGAGGGATTAGGGGATTTCTGTCCAGAAGAGGGACAGTTGCGGGTGAGGGGGATTAGGGGATTTCTGTCCAGAAGAGGGACAGTTGTGGGTGAGAGGGATTAGGGGATTTCTGTCCAGAAGAGGGACAGTTGTGGGTGAGAGGGATTAGGGGATTTCTCTCCAGAAGAGGGACAGTTGCGGGTGAGAGGGATTAGGGGATTTCTGTCCAGAAGAGGTACAGTTGCGGGTGAGGGGGATTAGGGGATTTCTGTCCAGAAGAGGGACAGTTGTGGGTGAGAGGGATTAGGGGATTTCTGTCCAGAAGAGGGACAGTTGTGGGTGAGAGGGATTAGGGGATTTCTCTCCAGAAGAGGGACAGTTGCGGGTGAGAGGGATTAGGGGATTTCTGTCCAGAAGAGGGACAGTTGTGGGTGAGGGGGATTAGGGGATTTGGGTGCAGAAGAGGGACAGTTGCGGGTGAGAGGGATTAGGGGATTTCTGTCCAAAAGAGGGACAGTTGCGGGTGAGAAGGATTAGGGGATTTCTGTCCAGAAGAGGGACAGTTGCGGGTGAGAGGGATTAGGGGATTTCTGTCCAGAAGAGGGACAGTTGCGGGTGAGGGGGATTTCTGTCCAGAAGAGGGACAGTTGTGGGTGAGGGGGATTAGGGGATTTCTGTCCAGAAGAGGGACAGTTGTGGGTGAGAGGGATTAGGGGATTTCTGTCCAGAAGAGGGACAGTTGTGGGTGAGGGGGATTAGGGGATTTCTGTCCAGAAGAGGGACAGTTGTGGGTGAGAGGGATTAGGGGATTTCTGTCCAGAAGAGGGACAGTTGCGGGTGAGAGGGATTAGGGCATTTCTGTCCAGAAGAGGGACAGTTGTGGGTGAGGGGGATTAGGGGATTTCTCTCCAGAAGAGGGACAGTTGCGGGTGAGAGGGATTAGGGGATTTCTGCCCAGAAGAGGGACAGTTGCGGGTGAGAGGGATTAGGGGATTTCTGTCCAGAAGAGGGACAGTTGTGGGTGAGGGGGATTAGGGGATTTCTGTCCAGAAGAGGGACAATTGTGGGTGAATGGGATTAGGGGATTTCTGTCCAGAAGAGGGACAGTTGTGGGTGAGGGGGATTAGGGGATTTCTGCCCAGAAGAGGGACAGTTGTGGGTGAGGGGGATTAGGGGATTTCTGTCCAGAAGAGGGACAGTTGTGGGTGAGAAGGATTAGGGGATTTCTGTCCAGTAGAGAGACAGTTGCGGGTGAGAGGGATTAGGGGATTTCTGTCCAGAAGAGGGACAGTTGCGGGTGAGGGGGATTAGGGGATTTCTCTCCAGAAGAGGGACAGTTGTGGGTGAGGGGGATTAGGGGATTTCTGTCCAGAAGAGGGACAGTTGTGGGTGAGAGGGATTAGGGGATTTCTGTCCAGAAGAGGGACAGTTGTGGGTGAGAGGGATTAGGGGATTTCTCTCCAGAAGAGGGACAGTTGCGGGTGAGAGGGATTAGGGGATTTCTGTCCAGAAGAGGTACAGTTGCGGGTGAGGGGGATTAGGGGATTTCTGTCCAGAAGAGGGACAGTTGTGGGTGAGAGGGATTAGGGGATTTCTGTCCAGAAGAGGGACAGTTGTGGGTGAGAGGGATTAGGGGATTTCTCTCCAGAAGAGGGACAGTTGCGGGTGAGAGGGATTAGGGGATTTCTGTCCAGAAGAGGGACATTTGCGGGTGAGGGGGATTAGGGGATTTTTGTCCAGAAGAGGGACAGTTGTGGGTGAGGGGGATTAGGGGATTTGGGTGCAGAAGAGGGACAGTTGCGGGTGAGAGGGATTAGGGGATTTCTGTCCAGAAGAGGGACAGTTGCGGGTGAGAAGGATTAGGGGATTTCTGTTCAGAAGAGGGACAGTTGCGGGTGAGAGGGATTAGGGGATTTCTGTCCAGAAGAGGGACAGTTGCGGGTGAGGGGGATTTCTGTCCAGAAGAGGGACAGTTGTGGGTGAGGGGGATTAGGGGATTTCTGTCCAGAAGAGGGACAGTTGTGGGTGAGAGGGATTAGGGGATTTCTGTCCAGAAGAGGGACAGTTGTGGGTGAGGGGGATTAGGGGATTTCTGTCCAGAAGAGGGACAGTTGTGGGTGAGAGGGATTAGGGGATTTCTGTCCAGAAGAGGGACAGTTGCGGGTGAGAGGGATTAGGGCATTTCTGTCCAGAAGAGGGACAGTTGTGGGTGAGAGGGAATTGGGTGCAGAAGAGGGACAGTTGCGGGTGAGAGGGATTAGGGGATTTCTGTCCAGAAGAGGGACAGTTGCGGGTGAGAGGGATTAGGGCATTTCTGTCCAGAAGAGGGACAGTTGTGGGTGAGGGGGAATTGGGTGCAGAAGAGGGACAGTTGCGGGTGAGAGGGATTAGGGGATTTCTGTCCAGAAGAGGGACAGTTGCGGGTGAGAGGGATTAGGGGATTTCTGTCCAGAAGAGGGACAGTTACGGGTGAGAGGGATTAGGGGATTTCTGTCCAGAAGAGGGACAGTTGTGGGTGAGGGGGATTTCTGTCCAGAAGAGGGACAGTTGCTGGTGAGAGGGATTAGGGGATTTCTGCCCAGAAGAGGGACAGTTGTGGGTGAGGGGGATTAGGGGATTTCTGCACAGAAGAGGGACATTTGCGGGTGAGGGGGATTTCTGTCCAGAAGAGGGACAGTTGTGGGTGAGGGGGATTTCTGCCCAGAAGAGGGACAGTTGTGGGTGAGGGGGATTAGGGGATTTCTTTCCAGAAGAGGGACATTTGCGGGTGAGAGGGATTAGGGGATTTCTGTCCAGAAGAGGGACAGTTGTGGGTGAGGGGGATTTCTTCCCAGAAGAGGGACAGTTGTGGGTGAGGGGGATTAGGGGATTTCTGCACAGAAGAGGGACATTTGCGGGTGAGGGGGATTTCTGTCCAGAAGAGGGACAGTTGTGGGTGAGGGGGATTTCTGCCCAGAAGAGGGACAGTTGTGGGTGAGGGGGATTAGGGGATTTCTTTCCAGAAGAGGGACATTTGCGGGTGAGAGGGATTAGGGGATTTCTGTCCAGAAGAGGGACAGTTGTGGGTGAGGGGGATTTCTGTCCAGAAGAGGGACAGTTGTGGGTGAGGGGGATTAGGGGATTTCTGTACAGAAGAGGGACATTTGCGGGTGAGGGGGATTAGGGGATTTTTGTCCAGAAGAGGGACAGTTGTGGGTGAGGGGGATTAGGGGATTTGGGTGCAGAAGAGGGACAGTTGTGGGTGAGGGGGATTAGGGGATTTCTGTCCAGAAGAGGGACATTTGCGGGTGAGAGGGATTAGGGGATTTTTGTCCAGAAGAGGGACAGTTGCGGGTGAGAGGGATTAGGGGATTTCTGTCCAGAAGAGGGACAGTTGCGGGTGAGAAGGATTAGGGGATTTCTGTCCAGAAGAGGGACAGTTGCGGGTGAGAGGGATTAGGGGATTTCTGTCCAGAAGAGGGACAGTTGCGGGTGAGGGGGATTTCTGTCCAGAAGAGGGACAGTTGTGGGCGAGGGGGATTAGGGGATTTCTGTCCAGAAGAGGGACAATTGTGGGTGAGAGGGATTAGGGGATTTCTGTCCAGAAGAGGGACAGTTGTGGGTGAGAGGGATTAGGGGATTTCTGTCCAGAAGAGGGACAGTTGTGGGTGAGGGGGATTAGGGGATTTCTGTCCAGAAGAGGGACAGTTGTGGGTGAGAGGGATTAGGGGATTTCTGTCCAGAAGAGGGACAGTTGCGGGTGAGAGGGATTAGGGCATTTCTGTCCAGAAGAGGGACAGTTGTGGGTGAGAGGGAATTGGGTGCAGAAGAGGGACAGTTGCGGGTGAGAGGGATTAGGGGATTTCTGTCCAGAAGAGGGACAGTTACGGGTGAGAGGGATTAGGGGATTTCTGTCCAGAAGAGGGACAGTTGCGGGTGAGGGGGATTTCTGTCCAGAAGAGGGACAGTTGCTGGTGAGAGGGATTAGGGGATTTCTGCCCAGAAGAGGGACAGTTGTGGTTGAGGGGGATTAGGGGATTTCTGCCCAGAAGAGGGACAGTTGTGGGTGAGGGGGATTAGGGGATTTCTGCACAGAAGAGGGACATTTGCGGGTGAGGGGGATTTCTGTCCAGAAGAGGGACAGTTGTGGGTGAGGGGGATTTCTGTCCAGAAGAGGGACAGTTGTGGGTGAGGGGGATTAGGGGATTTCTTTCCAGAAGAGGGACATTTGCGGGTGAGAGGGATTAGGGGATTTCTGTCCAGAAGAGGGACAGTTGCGGGTGAGGGGGATTTCTTTCCAGAATAGGGACAGTTGCGGGTGAGAGGGATTAGGGGATTTCTGTCCAGAAGAGGGACAGTTGTGGGTGAGGGGGATTAGGGGATTTCTGTCCAGAAGAGAGACAGTTGTGGGTGAGAGGGATTAGGGGATTTCTGTCCAGAAGAGGGACAGTTGCGGGTGAGAGGGATTAGGGGATTTCTGTCCAGAAGAGGGACAGTTGCTGGTGAGAGGGATTAGGGGATTTCTGCCCAGAAGATGGACAGTTGTGGGTGAGGCGGATTTCTGTCCAGAAGAGGGACAGTTGCGGGTGAGAGGGATTAGGGGATTTCTGTCCAGAAGAGGGACAGTTGCTGGTGAGAGGGATTAGGGGATTTCTGCCCAGAAGAGGGACAGTTGTGGTTGAGGCGGATTTCTGTCCAGAAGAGGGACAGTTGCGGGTGAGAGGGATTAGGGGATTTCTGTCCAGAAGAGGGACAGTTGCTGGTGAGAGGGATTAGGGGATTTCTGCCCAGAAGAGGGACAGTTGTGGGTGAGGCGGATTTCTGTCCAGAAGAGGGACAGTTGCGGGTGAGAGGGATTAGGGGATTTCTGTCCAGAAGAGGGACGGTTGCGGGTGAGAGGGATTAGGGGATTTCTGTCCAGAAGAGGGACAGTTGCGGGTGAGAGGGATTAGGGGATTTCTCTCCAGAAGAGGGACAGTTGCGGGTGAGAGGGATTAGGGGATTTCTGTCCAGAAGAGGGACAGTTGCGGGTGAGGGGGATTTCTGTCCAGAAGAGGGACAGTTGCTGGTGAGAGGGATTAGGGGATTTCTGCCCAGAAGAGGGACAGTTGTGGGTGAGGGGGATTAGGGGATTTCTGCACAGAAGAGGGACATTTGCGGGTGAGGGGGATTTCTGTCCAGAAGAGGGACAGTTGTGGGTGAGGGGGATTTCTGCCCAGAAGAGGGACAGTTGTGGGTGAGGGGGATTAGGGGATTTCTTTCCAGAAGAGGGACATTTGCGGGTGAGAGGGATTAGGGGATTTCTGTCCAGAAGAGGGACAGTTGTGGGTGAGGGGGATTAGGGGATTTCTGCACAGAAGAGGGACATTTGCGGGTGAGGGGGATTTCTGTCCAGAAGAGGGACAGTTGTGGGTGAGGGGGATTTCTGTCCAGAAGAGGGACAGTTGTGGGTGAGGGGGATTAGGGGATTTCTTTCCAGAAGAGGGACATTTGCGGGTGAGAGGGATTAGGGGATTTCTGTCCAGAAGAGGGACAGTTGCGGGTGAGGGGGATTTCTTTCCAGAATAGAGACAGTTGCGGGTGAGAGAGATTAGGGGATTTCTGTCCAGAAGAGGGACAGTTGTGGGTGAGGGGGATTAGGGGATTTCTGTCCAGAAGAGAGACAGTTGTGGGTGAGAGGGATTAGGGGATTTCTGTCCAGAAGAGGGACAGTTGCGGGTGAGAGGGATTAGGGGATTTCTGTCCAGAAGAGGGACAGTTGCTGGTGAGAGGGATTAGGGGATTTCTGCCCAGAAGATGGACAGTTGTGGATGAGGCGGATTTCTGTCCAGAAGAGGGACAGTTGCGGGTGAGAGGGATTAGGGGATTTCTGTCCAGAAGAGGGACAGTTGCTGGTGAGAGGGATTAGGGGATTTCTGCCCAGAAGAGGGACAGTTGTGGTTGAGGCGGATTTCTGTCCAGAAGAGGGACAGTTGCGGGTGAGAGGGATTAGGGGATTTCTGTCCAGAAGAGGGACAGTTGCTGGTGAGAGGGATTAGGGGATTTCTGCCCAGAAGAGGGACAGTTGTGGGTGAGGCGGATTTCTGTCCAGAAGAGGGACAGTTGCGGGTGAGAGGGATTAGGGGATTTCTGTCCAGAAGAGGGACGGTTGCGGGTGAGAGGGATTAGGGGATTTCTGTCCAGAAGAGGGACAGTTGCGGGTGAGGGGGATTTCTGTCCAGAAGAGGGACAGTTGCGGGTGAGAGGGATTAGGGGATTTCTCTCCAGAAGAGGGACAGTTGCGGGTGAGAGGGATTAGGGGATTTCTGTCCAGAAGAGGGACAGTTGCGGGTGAGGGGGATTTCTGTCCAGAAGAGGGACAGTTGCTGGTGAGAGGGATTAGGGGATTTCTGCCCAGAAGAGGGACAGTTGTGGGTGAGGGGGATTAGGGGATTTCTGCACAGAAGAGGGACATTTGCGGGTGAGGGGGATTTCTGTCCAGAAGAGGGACAGTTGTGGGTGAGGGGGATTTCTGCCCAGAAGAGGGACAGTTGTGGGTGAGGGGGATTAGGGGATTTCTTTCCAGAAGAGGGACATTTGCGGGTGAGAGGGATTAGGGGATTTCTGTCCAGAAGAGGGACAGTTGTGGGTGAGGGGGATTAGGGGATTTCTGCACAGAAGAGGGACATTTGCGGGTGAGGGGGATTTCTGTCCAGAAGAGGGACAGTTGTGGGTGAGGGGGATTTCTGTCCAGAAGAGGGACAGTTGTGGGTGAGGGGGATTAGGGGATTTCTTTCCAGAAGAGGGACATTTGCGGGTGAGAGGGATTAGGGGATTTCTGTCCAGAAGAGGGACAGTTGCGGGTGAGGGGGATTTCTTTCCAGAATAGAGACAGTTGCGGGTGAGCGAGATTAGGGGATTTCTGTCCAGAAGAGGGACAGTTGTGGGTGAGGGGGATTAGGGGATTTCTGTCCAGAAGAGAGACAGTTGTGGGTGAGAGGGATTAGGGGATTTCTGTCCAGAAGAGGGACAGTTGCGGGTGAGAGGGATTAGGGGATTTCTGCCCAGAAGAGGGACAGTTGTGGGTGAGGCGGATTTCTGTCCAGAAGAGGGACAGTTGCGGGTGAGAGGGATTAGGGGATTTCTGTCCAGAAGAGGGACAGTTGCTGGTGAGAGGGATTAGGGGATTTCTGCCCAGAAGAGGGACAGTTGTGGGTGAGGCGGATTTCTGTCCAGAAGAGGGACAGTTGCGGGTGAGAGGGATTAGGGGATTTCTGTCCAGAAGAGGGACAGTTGCGGGTGAGGGGGATTTCTGTCCAGAAGAGGGACAGTTGCGGGTGAGAGGGATTAGGGGATTTCTCTCCAGAAGAGGGACAGTTGCGGGTGAGAGGAGATTTCTGTCCAGAAGAGGGACAGTTGCGGGTGAGAGGGATTAGGGCATTTCTGCCCAGAAGAGGGATGGAAGGATGATGGTACAGAAGAAGGGCAGTTGTGGAAAAAAGAGGGATGGAGTGATTTTTGCCTGGAAGGACAGTTGAGGAGGAACAAGGGACAGAGGGTTTTGGATCTAGGAGGACCTCAGTAAAGACAAAAGGGTTGGAGAGAATTGAGGGACAGTTGCGGGTGAGGGGGATTAGGGGATTTCTGTCCAGAAGAGGGACAGTTGCGGGTGATAGGGATTTCTGTCCAGAAGAGGGACAGTTGCGGGTGAGAAGGATTAGGGGATTTCTGTCCAGAAGAGGGACAGTTGCGGGTGAGAGGGATTAGGGGATTTCTGTCCAGAAGAGGGACAGTTGCGGGTGAGAGGGATTAGGGGATTTCTGTCCAGAAGAGGGAAAGTTGCGGGTGAGAGGGATTAGGGGATTTCTGTCCAGAAGAGGGACAGTTGTGGGTGAGAGGGATTAGGGGATTTCTCTCCAGAAGAGGGACAGTTGCGGGTGAGGGGAATTAGGGGATTTCTGTCCAGAAGAGGGACAGTTGCGGGTGAGGGGGATTAGGGGATTTCTGTCCAGAAGAGGGACAGTTGTGGGTGAGAGGGATTAGGGGATTTCTGTCCAGAAGAGGGACAGTTGCGGGTGAGAAGGATTAGGGGATTTCTGTCCAGAAGAGGGACAGTTGCGGGTGAGAGGGATTAGGGGATTTCTGTCCAGAAGAGGGACAGTTGCGGGTGAGAGGGATTAGGGGATTTCTGTCCAGAAGAGGGACAGTTGTGGGTGAGAGGGATTAGGGGATTTCTCTCCAGAAGAGGGACAGTTGCGGGTGAGAGGGATTAGGGGATTTCTGTCCAGAAGAGGGACAGTTGCGGGTGAGGGGGATTAGGGGATTTCTGTCCAGAAGAGGGACAGTTGCCGGTGATAGGGATTTCTGTCCAGAAGAGGGACAGTTGCGGGTGAGAAGGATTAGGGGATTTCTGTCCAGAAGAGGGACAGTTGCGGGTGAGAGGGATTAGGGGATTTCTGTCCAGAAGAGGGACAGTTGCGGGTGAGAGGGATTAGGGGATTTCTGTCCAGAAGAGGGACAGTTGTGGGTGAGAGGGATTAGGGGATTTCTGTCCAGAAGAGGGACAGTTGTGGGTGAGGGGGATTAGGGGATTTCTGTCCAGAAGAGGGACAGTTGTGGGTGAGGGGGATTAGGGGATTTCTGTCCAGAAGAGGGACAGTTGCGGGTGAGAGGGATTAGGGGATTTCTGTCCAGAAGAGGGACAGTTGCTGGTGAGAGGGATTAGGGGATTTCTGTCCAGAAGAGGGACAGTTGTGGGTGAGGGGGATTAGGGGATTTCTGTCCAGAAGAGGGACAGTTGTGGGTGAGGGGGATTAGGGGATTTCTGTCCAGAAGAGAGACAGTTGTGGGTGAGAGGGATTAGGGGATTTCTGTCCAGAAGAGGGACAGTTGCGGGTGAGAGGGATTAGGGGATTTCTGCCCAGAAGAGGGACAGTTGTGGGTGAGGCGGATTTCTGTCCAGAAGAGGGACAGTTGCGGGTGAGAGGGATTAGGGGATTTCTGTCCAGAAGAGGGACAGTTGCTGGTGAGAGGGATTAGGGGATTTCCGCCCAGAAGAGGGACAGTTGTGGGTGAGGCGGATTTCTGTCCAGAAGAGGGACAGTTGCGGGTGAGAGGGATTAGGGGATTTCTGTCCAGAAGAGGGACAGTTGCGGGTGAGGGGGATTTCTGTCCAGAAGAGGGACAGTTGCGGGTGAGAGGGATTAGGGGATTTCTCTCCAGAAGAGGGACAGTTGCGGGTGAGAGGGGATTTCTGTCCAGAAGAGGGACAGTTGCGGGTGAGAGGGATTAGGGCATTTCTGCCCAGAAGAGGGATGGAAGGATGATGGTACAGAAGAAGGGCAGTTGTGGAAAAAAGAGGGATGGAGTGATTTTTGCCTGGAAGGACAGTTGAGGAGGAACAAGGGACAGAGGGTTTTGGATCTAGGAGGACCTCAGTAAAGACAAAAGGGTTGGAGAGAATTGAGGGACAGTTGCGGGTGAGGGGGATTAGGGGATTTCTGTCCAGAAGAGGGACAGTTGCGGGTGATAGGGATTTCTGTCCAGAAGAGGGACAGTTGCGGGTGAGAAGGATTAGGGGATTTCTGTCCAGAAGAGGGACAGTTGCGGGTGAGAGGGATTAGGGGATTTCTGTCCAGAAGAGGGACAGTTGCGGGTGAGAGGGATTAGGGGATTTCTGTCCAGAAGAGGGACAGTTGCGGGTGAGAGGGATTAGGGGATTTCTGTCCAGAAGAGGGACAGTTGTGGGTGAGAGGGATTAGGGGATTTCTCTCCAGAAGAGGGACAGTTGCGGGTGAGGGGGATTAGGGGATTTCTGTCCAGAAGAGGGACAGTTGCGGGTGAGGGGGATTAGGGGATTTCTGTCCAGAAGAGGGACAGTTGTGGGTGAGAGGGATTAGGGGATTTCTGTCCAGAAGAGGGACAGTTGCGGGTGAGAAGGATTAGGGGATTTCTGTCCAGAAGAGGGACAGTTGCGGGTGAGAGGGATTAGGGGATTTCTGTCCAGAAGAGGGACAGTTGCGGGTGAGAGGGATTAGGGGATTTCTGTCCAGAAGAGGGACAGTTGTGGGTGAGAGGGATTAGGGGATTTCTCTCCAGAAGAGGGACAGTTGCGGGTGAGAGGGATTAGGGGATTTCTGTCCAGAAGAGGGACAGTTGCGGGTGAGGGGGATTAGGGGATTTCTGTCCAGAAGAGGGACAGTTGCCGGTGATAGGGATTTCTGTCCAGAAGAGGGACAGTTGCGGGTGAGAAGGATTAGGGGATTTCTGTCCAGAAGAGGGACAGTTGCGGGTGAGAGGGATTAGGGGATTTCTGTCCAGAAGAGGGACAGTTGCGGGTGAGAGGGATTAGGGGATTTCTGTCCAGAAGACGGACAGTTGTGGGTGAGAGGGATTAGGGGATTTCTGTCCAGAAGAGGGACAGTTGCGGGTGAGAGGGATTAGGGGATTTCTGTCCAGAAGAGGGACAGTTGCTGGTGAGAGGGATTAGGGGATTTCTGCCCAGAAGAGGGACAGTTGTGGGTGAGGCGGATTTCTGTCCAGAAGAGGGACAGTTGCGGGTGAGAGGGATTAGGGGATTTCTGTCCAGAAGAGGGACAGTTGTGGGTGAGAGGGATTAGGGCATTTCTGCCCAGAAGAGGGACAGTTGCGGGTGAGGGGGATTAGGGGATTTCTGTCCAGAAGAGGGACAGTTGTGGGTGAGGGGGATTAGGGGATTTCTCTCCAGAAGAGGGACAGTTGTGGGTGAGGGGGATTAGGGGATTTCTGTCCAGAAGAGGGACAGTTGTGGGTGAGAGGGATTAGGGGATTTCTGTCCAGAAGAGGGACAGTTGTGGGTGAGAGGGATTAGGGGATTTCTCTCCAGAAGAGGGACAGTTGCGGGTGAGAGGGATTAGGGGATTTCTGTCCAGAAGAGGGACAGTTGCGGGTGAGGGGGATTAGGGGATTTCTGTCCAGAAGAGGGACAGTTGTGGGTGAGAGGGATTAGAGGATTTCTGTCCAGAAGAGGGACAGTTGTGGGTGAGAGGGATTAGGGGATTTCTCTCCAGAAGAGGGACAGTTGTGGGTGAGAGGGATTAGGGGATTTCTCTCCAGAAGAGGGACAGTTGTGGGTGAGAGGGATTAGGGGATTTCTCTCCAGAAGAGGGACAGTTGTAGGTGAGAGGGATTAGGGGATTTCTCTCCAGAAGAGGGACAGTTGTGGGTGAGGGGGATTAGGGGATTTCTGCCCAGAAGAGGGACAGTTGCGGGTGATGGGGATTAGGGGATTTCTGTCCAGAAGAGGGACAGTTGTGGGTGAGGGGGATTTGGGGATTTCTGTCCAGAAGAGGGACAGTTGCGGGTGAGAGGGATTAGGGGATTCCTGCCCAGAAGAGGGACAGTTGCGGGTGAGAGGGATTAGGGGATTTCTGTCCAGAAGAGGGACAGTTGTGGGTGAGAGGGAGTAGGGGATTTCTCTCCAGAAGAGGGACAGTTGCGGGTGAGAGGGATTAGGGGATTTCTGTCCAGAAGAGGGACAGTTGCGGGTGAGAGGGATTAGGGGATTTCTGCCCAGAAGAGGGACAGTTGTGGGTGAGGGGGATTAGGGGATTTCTGTCCAGAAGAGGGACAGTTGTGGGTGAGAAGGATTAGGGGATTTCTGTCCAGAAGAGGGACAGTTGTGGGTGAGAGGGATTAGGGGATTTCTGTCCAGAAGAGGGACAGTTGCGGGTGAGGGGGATTAGGGGATTTCTCTCCAGAAGAGGGACAGTTGTGGGTGAGGGGGATTAGGGGATTTCTGTCCAGAAGAGGGACAGTTGTGGGTGAGAGGGATTAGGGGATTTCTGCCCAGAAGAGGGACAGTTGTGGGTGAGAGGGATTAGGGGATTTCTGTCCAGAAGAGGGACAGTTGCGGGTGAGGGGGATTTCTGTCCAGAAGAGGGACAGTTGCGGGTGAGGGGGATTAGGGGATTTCTGTCCAGAAGAGGGACAGTTGCGGGTGAGGGGAATTGAGGGATTTCTGTCCAGAAGAGGGACAGTTGTGGGTGAGGGGGATTGAGGGATTTCTGTCCAGAAGAGGGACAGTTGTGGGTGAGGGGGATTAGGGGATTTCTGTCCAGAAGAGGGACAGTTGCGGGTGAGGGGGATTGAGGGATTTCTGTCCAGGAGAGGGACAGTTGTGGGTGAGAGGGATTAGGGGATTTCTGTCCAGAAGAGGGACAGTTGTGGGTGAGGGGGATTGAGGGATTTCTGTCCAGAAGAGGGACAGTTGTGGGTGAGGGGGATTAGGGGATTTCTGTCCAGAAGAGGGACAGTTGTGGGTGAGGGGGATTGAGGGATTTCTGTCCAGAAGAGGGACAGTTGTGGGTGAGGGGGATTAGGGGATTTCTGTCCAGAAGAGGGACAGTTGTGGGTGAGGGGGATTGAGGGATTTGGGTGCAGAAGAGGGACAGTTGTGGATGAAAGAGGTATGGAGGGATTTAATTCTAGACAAGGTATAGATGTGGAGGAAAGAAGGACAGTTACAGAGGAAAGAGGGGCAGAGGGATTTGGGTATAGAAGAGGGACAGTTGTGGGTGAGGGGGATTGAGGGATTTGGGTATAGAAGAGGGACAGTTGTAGAGGAGAGAGGTGGAGTGATTTAGGTCTGGAAAAAGGACAATTTTTAAAGAAAAGAGGGATGAGGGTAATTGGGCCCAGAAGAGAGGGATGGAAGGATGATGGTGCAGAAGAGGGATGGAAGGATGATGGTGCAGAAGAGGGATGGGAGGATGATGGTGCAGAAGAGGGATGGGAGGATGATGGTGCAGAAGAGGGATGGGAGGATGATGGTGCAGAAGAGGGATGGGAGGATGATGGTGCAGAAGAGGGATGGGAGGATGATGGTGCAGAAGAGGGATGGAAGGATGATGGTGCAGAAGAGGGATGGGAGGATGATGGTGCAGAAGAGGGATGGAAGGATGATGGTGCAGAAGAGGGATGGGAGGATGATGGTGCAGAAGAGGGATGGAAGGATGATGGTGCAGAAGAGGGATGGGAGGATGATGGTGCAGAAGAGGGATGGGAGGATGATGGTGCAGAAGAGGGATGGGAGGATGATGGTGCAGAAGAGGGATGGAAGGATGATGGTACAGAAGAGGGGCAGTTGCGGGTGAGGGGGATTGAGGGATTTCTGTCCAGAAGAGGGACAGTTGTGGGTGAGAGGGATTAGGGGATTTCTGTCCAGAAGAGGGACAGTTGTGGGTGAGGAGGATTGAGGGATTTCTGTCCAGAAGAGGGACAGTTGTGGGTGAGGGGGATTAGGGGATTTCTGTCCAGAAGAGGGACAGTTGTGGGTGAGGGGGATTGAGGGATTTCTGTCCAGAAGAGGGACAGTTGTGGGTGAGGGGGATTAGGGGATTTCTGTCCAGAAGAGGGACAGTTGTGGGTGAGGGGGATTGAGGGATTTGGGTGCAGAAGAGGGACAGTTGTGGATGAAAGAGGTATGGAGGGATTTAATTCTAGACAAGGTATAGATGTGGAGGAAAGAAGGACAGTTACAGAGGAAAGAGGGGCAGAGGGATTTGGGTATAGAAGAGGGACAGTTGTGGGTGAGGGGGATTGAGGGATTTGGGTATAGAAGAGGGACAGTTGTAGAGGAGAGAGGTGGAGTGATTTAGGTCTGGAAAAAGGACAATTTTTAAAGAAAAGAGGGATGAGGGTAATTGGGCCCAGAAGAGAGGGATGGAAGGATGATGGTGCAGAAGAGGGATGGAAGGATGATGGTGCAGAAGAGGGATGGGAGGATGATGGTGCAGAAGAGGGATGGAAGGATGATGGTGCAGAAGAAGGATGGGAGGATGATGGTGCAGAAGAGGGATGGGAGGATGATGGTGCAGAAGAGGGATGGGAGGATGATGGTGCAGAAGAGGGATGGGAGGATGATGGTGCAGAAGAGGGATGGAAGGATGATGGTGCAGAAGAAGGATGGGAGGATGATGGTGCAGAAGAGGGATGGGAGGATGATGGTGCAGAAGAGGGATGGGAGGATGATGGTGCAGAAGAGGGATGGAAGGATGATGGTGCAGAAGAAGGATGGGAGGATGATGGTGCAGAAGAGGGATGGGAGGATGATGGTGCAGAAGAGGGATGGAAGGATGATGGTACAGAAGAGGGATGGAAGGATGATGGTGCAGAAGAGGGATGGGAGGATGATGGTGCAGAAGAGGGATGGAAGGATGATGGTGCAGAAGAAGGATGGGAGGATGATGGTGCAGAAGAGGGATGGGAGGATGATGGTGCAGAAGAGGGATGGAAGGATGATGGTACAGAAGAGGGGCAGTTGTGGAAAAAAGAGGGATGGAGTGATTTTTGCCTGGAAGGACAGTTGTGGAGGAACAAGGGACAGAGGATTTTGGATCTAGGAGGACCTCAGTAAAGACAAAAGGGTTGGAGAGAATTGACGAGGGACAGTTGTGAATAAAAGGTATGGAGGGATTTGGGTCCAGAAGATGGCCTATCACGTGCTGTTGGCCAATGTGGGTGTGATACTCTTATAGCCTCGTACACACGACCGGTTTTCTCGGCAAGAAAACTGCTGCCAGAGCTTTTTGCCATGAAAACCGTTGAAAACCGTTGGTGTGTATGGTTTCTCGGCGGGAAAACTGCCGGGAATCTCGAAGAGAAAAATAGAGAACCTGCTCTCTATTTTTCTCGTCGTGATTCTCGGCAGAGTTTTCCTGCCGAGAAAACCCAGTCCTCTGTACGCTTACCTGTCCGATGTAAACCCGCGCATGCTCGAAAAGACTTTGACGCATGCGCAGTAGCATACAAGGTTAGTGTGGGGTGTAGCAAGATGGCGGCGACGGCATCGAACGTGACGAGCGCCGGCTCGTCGTAGTCGATGACGTCACCGCGTTCTTGCCATTTAAAAGAACGGCGTTTTTTTGGAGTGCCCGTCTGTACACAGGCCTTGGCAAGACAAGCTTGCCAGGAATCCCGTCGAGAAAACCAATGTTTTTTTTTTTTTTCGATGGGATTCCCGCCCGTGTGTGCGAGGCTTCAGCCTCCAGGATTGAAGGTCGAGCTCATGGCCAAGGGTAAGAGCAAGGATGAAGCTTCCTTAGATGCAAGTGGGTGTATAAAATATGACGATGACACCAATTCGGTGGAAAATATTTACAGCTAACCCGATCCTGTGATATTCAAAGGTTGAGCACCATAGGTGTGCGCAGCCTATTGCATTAGAGTGTGCACTGTTAAGCGCAAACACACACGTGTGTATGGGTCTACATATATATGACCCTGGCACATTGATCTACATGCTGGTACAGTGAAAGAGAAGAGCCGGTAAGAGGGAGATCTTCCCCATGTTCCTGCTGCTACACAGAGTGATCACACTAATGTGCATGGGGTGATTAGGGTGTGCCTGGGCACAACCGGCACACACTGTGCGCATGCCTATGTTGAGCACACTGGTCTGAGGCCCATCTAGGCCATACTGGTGATAACTAAGGAAAAAGTGACTCGCACATCTCTACCAACTATCTATCTATCTATCTATCTATCTATCTATCTATCTATCTATCTATCTGTCTATCTCTCTATCAGTATATAAATATTTGGGAAACAGGAGGAGATACAACCTCAGTTGGAACTGTAAACTCCTTTACTGTGAATTTTTTAACCTTCAGGTATCGAAAATGTAATATATAGCTCAAATTCTGGTTTAAAGTGGAACTTCACTCTGAAAGCTGGCTTCTCCTCCTCCTCCCCCTTCTGAAGGCAATCAGCCGCTGCAGGAGAAAAATACAGGGCATCGGTTCCAGTAAATGCCGCCCCCCGCTGTCCAGGTTCCCCGTCGTTCAGTTACCCGGGCCCCCTCCCCCGTGTTCTCCCCTGGTCCCATCTCCTCGCAGTGCTGCCAGCTTCACCTCCTCTCCCGCCGTCTATTGCAGGATAAAGAGACGGGGGTATATTTTCTGAATGAACACAATGAGTGATCAGTACCTGTGACAGGGGTCACTTGGGGCACAGGGGGAATGAGAACCCCACCATGATCTGTGATAAGTCATATTCAATGCTGTAAATACATTGTATATATTGTGTGTGGGTTGGGGTGTCCTAATTGCTGTGATGAGGTAGGGGGGTGATTACATTCTACTGTCTAGTGTGGCTTGTGGTAATTAAATCTGTAATTATAGGTATTGTAGGTCGCCTCACTGTGGAGCGTCGGTAGTGGATGTGTGTTCTGGAGAGGGAATATCTTAAAACGGCGTTTAACCCCTTTCATATTTGGGATGCCGTTACAGTACCGATCATTCACTGTGTTCATACATAACTGAAGCATAGTAAACGTTGCCTCAGTTTCTAATTGAACAGGGAGACTGTGCAGAGCTCCTCCTGGTCATTTATTATACGCAGCTGAGGCTGCAAAGATGAAGATTGAGGACTATTTTCTCAATCTCCTTTCTCTGTCTCAAAAAGTGAGACGTTGGGGGTCTGTTTGGACCCCTGGTATTTCACCAAAGCTCCCCAACAAGACTGCCAAAAAAAATTTAAATTGTAAAAAAACTAATAAAAAAATACTGTCCTATTGACACCATCTGAATGAATTCCTTTTCAGAATGAACACAATGAGTAATCGGTACCGGTCACTCGCTTTGTTTATACATAACTGAAGGATAGTAAACTATACCTCAGTTTCTGAATGAACAGGGAGAATGTGCAGAGCTCTTCCTGTTCAGTCATTTTGTGCAGCTGAGGCTGCAGAGAGATGGTGATTGAGGACTGTGTCCTCAATCTCCTTTCTCTGTCTTAACCCCTTAACGACCGCCGACTGAATATATACGTCGGCAGAATGGCTCGTACAGGCACAATCACGTACCTGTAGGTCCCCTTTAACTGCCCGACTTGGGGGTCGGGCGTGAGCCGCCGGCGGCACGCTCGCGACCCCCCCTGCCTTCCCCGTGAGTCGGACCGCGGGTCCCGCGGACTCGATCGCCGCGGGGATCCCCGCGATCGTCTCACGGAGGTATGGAGCAGGGAGATGCATGTGTAAACAAGCATTTCCCTGCTCTGCCTAGTGACAATAACACTGATCTCGGCTCCGTGTACTCGGAGCGGAGATCGGTGTCATGTGACACATAACCCGACCCCCCTCAGTAAGAATCACAATGCAGGGAACATTTAACCCCTACAGCGCCACCTAGAGGTTAACCCCCGTCACTGCCAGTGTCATTTTCACAGTGATCAGTGCATTTTTATAGCACTGATCACTGTGAAAATGACAATGGTCCCAAAAATGTGTCAAAAGTGTCCGATGTGTCCGCCATAATGTCGCAGTCACGATAAAAAACGCTGATCGCCGCCATTACAAGTAAAAAAAAAAATTATTAATAAAAATGCCATAAAACTATCCCCTATTTTGTAGAAGCTATAACTTTTGCGCAAACCAATCAATAAACGCCGATTGCGTTGTTTTTTACCAAAAATATGTAGAAGAATACGTATCGGCCTAAACTGAGGAAAAAAATTTTTTTTTTATATATTTTTTGGGGGATATTTATTATAGCAAAAAGTAAAAAAATATTGAATTTTTTTTCAAAATTGACGCTCTATTTTTGTTTATAGCGCAAAAAATAAAACCTGCAGAGGTGATCAAATAGCACCAAAAGAAAGCTCTATTTGTGGGAAAAAAAGGACGTCAATTTTGTTTGGGAGCCACGTCGCACCACCGCGCAATTGTCAGTTAAAGCGTCGCAGTGCCGAATCGCAAAAAGGGGCCTGGTCTTTATGCTGCATATTGGTCCGGGGCTTAAGTGGTTAAAAGTGAGACATTAGGGGTCTGATTAGACCCATGATATTTCACCAAAGCTCCCCAACAGGACTGACAAAAAATTGTAAAAAAATTAAATAAAATAAATAATTGACAAAAATATATATATTTTTTTAATAAAAACAATAAAAAAAATTACGGACACCCACCTCTGTCCTATTGATAGCATCCATTGCTCTACTGACAAAGTCCATTGCCTTACCAAAACCATCCACTGCTCTACTGGCTGGCACCCTCCACTATCCTACTGACACTGTACACTTTCAGGGTAGCGTAAGTTTATATTTTTAAAGTGAAATCTGTTTTAATATATATTTCCTTACTATTTAGTTATGCCTTGCTAGTTAATTTCTTAAAATTATAACAAAAAAAGAAGAAAAAGAGGTGCTGAACCCCGGAGACCTTTGATCTCTTTTCACGTTGTTCAGGTAGGTTCGCCACCTCTCAAAGGTTGCCTATCCCTGGTCTAGACAATGCGGTGCCTCAACCCAGTGGCACTTAGCCCAAAAAAAAAAAAAAATCACCAGTTTCAGATGGCCGAACCTTTTAACGGGTTTTCGAAATCAAGGCCACAATCTGAGCAGGACCCTCACATCAATATATCCATCAATGACAGTGTACAGACGCACGCTTTAAACTCCGGGTTTAATAGCAAGAGGCACTTGGAAAAGGTTAACAAGCTTTTATTTCCGAAAGAAAACATAAACAAAAAAAAAAAAAAAAGAAAAACTACTCTGTCTACATCTGTGGAAATGCGATTTGTCCTCTATGAATTTTCAAGTGTCTATTCAAGTCGTTTTTCTGTGCGAAGCTCTTGCCGCACTCTCTGCAGATGAATTTCTTAACGCCGGTGTGACCTCTCTGGTGGGAAAGAAGGTTGGAGCTCTGGGCGAAAGCCTTCCCGCATATGGGGCAGACGAAGGGCTTCTCGCCGGTGTGGATTCTGCGATGGGTGATGAGTGCCGAATTGCAGGAGAAGTGCTTGCCGCAGTCTTGGCAGACGAGCGGCTTTTCCCGCGTGTGGATCCTCAGGTGGGTGACCAGGTGCGATTTACAGATGAAGTTCTCACCACACTCCGAGCAGACGAAGGCCCGCTCCCCGGTGTGGACGCTCTGGTGGCGGACCAAGTGCGACTTGTACGGGAAGATTTTGCCACACTGGTTGCATGTCAGCTTCTTCTTCTTATGAAGCCTCTGGTGTCTCATCATATCTGCGTTGGTAGGGAAGAGCTTGGAACATTCAGAACAGTTGTAGAGCCTTCGGGGCATCGGCATCGCCTGGAGTGATGGAGTTGGAGCTGGCTTGATGTGAATGGCCCGGTTGAGCGCGTTGTGCCTCATTAGCATGGCACTCATTTTTGGAGTGTTGTTGATGATGGCTTTGGGAGGTTGCCGGACCGGGTTTGGCCTGTAGCCAAGGGCCCGAGGGATGTAGAGGTGTTGAAGGTTCATTTCTTGGCGAGAGACTGGTTCTTCCCTTCTATAGAACATCGGACGTTTGGTTTGAGTGTGTTCTGTGGATATATAGATGACATCCTCATCATCGCTTGAGTCAGACTCTGGAGCTTGGGCATTAGAAGACGTGTACTGAGCCTGTATGTAGAGCTCAGCATTGTGGAGATCTTCGTCATCGTCATCCTCATCATCGTCATCATCACTCGAAGAGGAATCATCTGACTCGGTGCTCACAGATCTGCCTGGCTTCTCACTTGGGTTATATATTGTCAGGTATTCTGTCCGCGGGATGGGCCTAGGGACAATTCCTCTTATGCCCCTGGTGGACTGAAATGTAGGATGAAATACTACAGAACTTTTAGGCTTTAAGTCATCTGTTAACAGAAGATTTATTTAGGATTAGAAAATTGTCCAAAGAGCTTATAACATTGTAACTCAACTAAAGCCACTATATTACAGCAGAACTAAACCCTCGTATAATTTCCAGGCAAGGAAGCTGCCATCTTGGCCTTTGTTTGATCTTCAACTGCCATGGTGCTACACATGTGATTAGTTATGACACCAACCATTTGATAGTTTGACAGTTGGGTTGAAAGCACGTGGTGGGAACGTTAGACCCCTTTCACACTGAGGAGTTTTTCAGGCGTTTTAGCGCTAAAAATAGCGCCTAAATAGCGCCTGAAAAACTCCTGCCCTGCAGTCTCGAGGGCTTTCACACTGAGACGATGCGCTGGTGGGACCGCTCCAAAAGTCCTGCTAGCAGCATCTTTGGAGCGGTGTGTTTACCCCTCCTACACCGCTCCTTCCCATTGAAAGCAATGGGAAACCGCGGAAATCCCGCCGGCAATGCGCCACCCTTTTTTGGCTGCTAGCGGGGGTTAAAACTGCACCGCTAGCGGCCGAATACCGCGGCAATTCCGACGGTATAGCGTCGCTAAAAATAGCGGCGCTATACCACCACCGCACTTCCCGCCCCAGTGTGAAAAGGGACCTAACTGTTTTTTTAAACTGTTAAATTGATGGGTTTAGTTCCGCTTTAAACCCATCGATTTAGCGGTTTCTCAAAACAGTTTTTTTTATATATATATATATATATATATATATATATATATATGGCAAGCCAGGAATGATAGCTGTTATAACTTCTTCTGCTCTCAACCGAATTGTCATGCCATCAAATGGCTGGTGTCATAACTGATCCCATGTGCAGCACCATGGCAACTGCAGATCAAAAAGAGGCCAAGATGGCAGCTTCCTTGGCTTTAAAGAATAAGAGGGTTTAGTTCCGCTCTAAACATAATGTCCTGCTTTTTTGACAAATGCAGAGAAACTGGGTGGTGGAAATATTAAAGCTCGACTCCAAGCAATTTAAAAAAAAATAAGAGACCCCCCATCATACAGAGAGCAGAACTGACGTCATCACGTCAGCCTGATTTCTGCATCATTTAAGAATAGGACCCTGCATGTCACATGATCTGCCAGAAGATTTCGGAAAAGAGGATTTAAAAAAAAAAAAACAACAAGTGGGGGGCAGGGGATGCTGGCTTTAACCGTGTAAATGCCATTTATTACATAGTTTGTTCTTGTAGGCTTGTGCTGGACCAATGAATCTAATAGGCAATCCAATTTGACGGGTCTATACTTGTCTCTTGCATTACATACCTACCGGTACTAGGCTTTTTCTTGGACTTACTGTCCTGTTCGGACTTTCTTATCAAGCCTTTCCTAAGGATATCTTATATACCTGCATTAACAGGCGCCTCCTCCCTTTCATGTGTTCCATCTACTTTGATTTTAAGTGAGTATCCTGATGGACCTTTATCTAGTTTACTAAAGTTTTTTGTGACAAAGTATTTTGATAATTTATAAGAGCAGCAATTCTAAGGTTGCTCAATTATGTTACAAAATTAGATATATATTTATATATTTTTACCAATTTATTATATATATTTATATATATGTATCCATTAGGGTTTTCCAAGATAAATCTATTTTGATGGGTTTTTTTCTTTCTTATTTCCTTTTCTGGCCAGGTCTTTTTGAGCACTCACTGTGGGTGACCGCTTGTTCGGAATCTGGTCCCTTGCTGTTCCAAGGGTGGTTTTCCGCCCGCACACCTATGTGGTGTTTTCCAAATTTCCCTCATTTCCCTTTGTTCATCTAGGGACATTAGGGACTTTGGTGGTAAGTTTCTCTTTCTTGTCATTGTGGACCTGTTTACAGATAGACCTACAATTTTAGATAAATGTCTAGAATGGTCAATTGATAATTTTGTGTTTTTTGCTTTTATATCTAGTAGTTGCTATCTGTATAGAAGCTTGAGACATACTTCCCCTGACGAAGCCCCAAAGGGCGAAACATGTAGGGACTACGTATGATCTTCTCAACCTACAATTGATGCAACCACCAACTTGGAATCACACTACGTCAGTGATAATGCTCTAATTTTTATCAACTGTGTATTAATAATTATTAAATAAAAATACTGTATTTTTTTATAAATTGGTTTTCCATTGTGTTTGATATTAATTCAGTAGCACCGATATAGTCCCATTTCCCTTTTTTTTTCCTTTTTTTTTTTTCCTTTTCTTAATCAAATTTTGGGATGAGGTGCGTTATACTGGGTGTCTACCCTTAGTCAGACCACAACAATTCTATACCTACCGGTACTTCAATGAAATTATCTCCTAATAGTCATCAATGCACATACAATAGATACAGCTTTCTGTAGACATAGATTGGTCAATATTTCTTCTATAGCAGTAGTCTCAAACTGGCGGCCCTCCAGCTGTTGCAAAACTACATGTCCCATGAGGCATTGCAAGGCTAACAGTTACAAGCATGACTCTCACAGGCAGAGGCATGATGGGACATGTAGTTTCGCAACAGCTGGAGGGCCACCAGTTTGAGACCCCTGTTCTATAGCAACCATTCTCAACCAGGGTTTCTTGGAACCTTACGGTTCCTCCAGAGGTGGCTAGGGGTTCCTTGAGCTGTGGCTAACTGACCTTCCATGTGACAATGCCTGCATAGTTCCAGGTCCAACACCACTTGGCAGAGCCAGAGGCATGATTGTAATGGTTCTGATTCTCACCACGCGCAGTCTTCCCATCGGTCACCACCAATGTAACTGTCAATTTCTCAGTGGCCACTAATGCCACTTAGCAGGGATTCTCTAAACCTGAACATTATTGCAAGAAATCCTTTTGGAGTACAAAGCTTGAGAAAGACTGTTATATAGGGACTCCCGTAGTCCATACAAGCATATGTGGATTAAGTATACAGTATATGGACACTGTCTCTAAACCCAGTGAAAGCCTTTAAGAAGACATTCCATGGACACAACTGTATTCCATAGACTCAGTTGTGTCCCAGACACATCTGTAACAGAGAGCTCCATGATCTCTTCAAAGACTCACACCCCACACGACTTATGTGTGCTTCCTCAAGCAGAAGCCAACGAAATAATGTAAAGGTCTTCTTAAAGGCTAAGTTCACCTTTTGTTTTCTAAATTCCAGCTCAGCTATGTACCAATATACCATTATTGTACCTCTCTTGCAGAAAAATAAAAGCTTCCTTTAGATCTACAAAAACTATGAAATAGGAGGATCCATCTATCTATCCATTCACTCTGTATCCAATCAAGCAGGCCCTTGCACTACATCAGGGGTGTCCAACCCGAGGGCCCCAGAGAGTTTAGTATGTGGTCCGGGCCCGCCTGGAGGGGCGCTGGGGATGCCGTGCACACATAGCAGGTATGGCAGCCAACATTCGTAAGCCAGGCAAATGCACCCCTGGAGGGGAGCCGTGTAAACCTAGTTGATGGGTGCAGGGTGTAGGTGTGCTAATGTGGTCAGCTGGTGACCTGCTTCCTGTTACTTACTGGTTCTCACGTCTAGAATCTACATACAGTGGAACCTTGGATTACGAGCATAATCCATTCCAGGAGTATGCTTGTAATCCAAAGTACTCGCATATCAAAGCGAGTTTCCCCATAGAAGTCAATGGAAACAAAGATAATTCATTCCACATTGACTTCTATGGCATGCAATACCGCATGTGGCCAGAGGTAGGGGGGTGCCAGAGAGACTTGGAAATACTCAGAGACCACTCATCTGCACTCGGAAACCCTCGAAGGGCCCCGGAAACAATCGGGAACTGAGTATTTCCGAACGGCTCAGAGTGTGACCGGCGCCCCAACACCCCTGGCTAAATGTGGTACTACACGCCGCAGAGGCTTGAATTCTGCTCGTTTTGCGAGACAACACTTGCAAACCGAGTCAGGATTTAAAAAAAATAATTGCTCGTATTGGAAATGCTCGTTAACCACTTAACGACAGCCCATGGCATATATACGTTGGCAGAATGGCTCGTACAGGCACAATCAGATACCTGTACGTCGCCTTTAACTGCCTGCCGTGTGGTCGCGCGTGCGCCGCAGGCGGCGCGCTCACGACCCTGCCGCCATCCCCGTGAGTCAGACCGTGGGTCACGCGGACTCGATCGCCGCGGGGATCCCCGCGATTGTCTCACGGAGGGATGGAGCGAGGAGATGTTAGTGTAAAGACAACATCTCCCTGCTCGCCTACTGTCACCGATCTCCGCTCTGTGTAATCAGAGCGGAGATCAGTGACGTGTCACTCATAGCCACGCCCCCTAACAGTGAGAATCACTCCCTTAGGCACACTTAACCCCTTCAGCGCCCCTACAGGTTAACCCCTTCACTGCCCGTGTCATTTTTACAGTAACCAGTGCATTTTTATAGCACTGATCGCTGTAAAGATGACAGTGGTCCCAAAAATGTGTCAAAAGTGTCCGAAGTGTCCGCCATAATGTCGCAGTCACGAAAAAAATCACTGATCGCCGCCAATTACTAGTAAAAAAAAAAGAAAATTATAAAAATGCCATAAAACTATCCCCTATTTTGTAAACGCTATAACTTTTGCGCAAACCAATCAATAAACGCTTATTGCGTTTTTTTTTTACCAAAAATATGTAGAAGAATACGTATCGGCCTAAACTGAGGAAAAAAAATGTTTTTTTAATATATTTTTTTGGGGATATTTATTATAGCAAAAAGTAAAAAATATTGAATTTTTTTTTAAATTGTCGCTCTATTTTTGTTTATAGCGCAAAAAATTAAAAGCGCAGATGTGATCAAATACCACCAAAAGAAAGCTCTATTTGTGGGGAAAAAAGGACGTCAATTATGTTTGTGAGCCACGTCGCACAACCACGCAATTGTCAGTTAAAGCGACGCAGTGCCGAATCGCAAAAAGGGGCCTGGTCTTTATGCTGCATATTGGTCCGGGGCTTAAGTGGTTAACTGCGTTACTCGCAATCCGAGGTTCCACTGTACCAGGAAGTCATGAAGCATTCTATGGAACACCGCAGGGGCTAAGGTAAGGCCTTGATCCAAAAAATCAAAGAAAGCTTAGTCCACCAGACTAGTACAAAAACATGGGCATGAATGCTAAAGAAATTCACAAGCTTTAGAACCTGGAAAACCCAACATTTTACTGGGTAAGGACTAAGATTACAATTGCTGCCCAGCCATACCAAAAACACCACAACTTGGGTGATGATTAGGATTGGTACCCTCAAGATCTCAGCATACGTATTCATCTATGAAACTTGGGGGGGGGGGGGGTGTTGGATTTTTTTTTTAGCTAAGGCTGAAAGGTGTTTACTAAGAGCAAAGACGTTAAGGGTCCTACAAAAATAGTATCTATGTCTGGCTACCTATCAAGCAATAGTTGGATTGTTAATCTTCAAGACCATCTTGGGTCTGCAAAAGGAGTATCTATGTCTGGCTATCTATCGAGCAATAGTTGGATCGTTATCCTTCAAGACCATCTTGGGTCTAAAAAATAAGTATTTATGTCTGGATATCTATCGAGCAATAGTTGGTTCATTAATCTTCAAGACCATCTTGGATCTACAAAAGGAGTATCTATGTCTGGCTATCTATCGAGCAACAGTTGGTTCGTTAATCTTCAAGACCATCTTGGGTCTACAAAAGAAGTATCTAGGTCTGGCTACCTATCAAGCAATAGTTGGATTGTCAATCTTCAAGACCATCTTGCATCTACAAAAGAAGTATCTAGGTCTGGCTACCTATCGAGCAATAGTTGGATCGTTATCCTTCAAGACCATCTTGGGTCTACAAAAGAAGTATCTATGTCTAGATATCTATCGAGCAATAGTTGGTTCGTTAATCTTCAAGACCATCTTGGGTCTACAAAAGAAGTATCTAGGTATGGCTACCTATCGAGCAATAGTTGGATCGTTATCCTTCAAGACCATCTTGGGTCTACAAAAGGAGTATCTATGTCTGGATATCTATCGAGCAATAGTTGGATCGTTATTCTTCAAGACCATCTTGGATCTACAAAAGGAGTATCTATGTCTGGCTATCTATCGAGCAACAGTTGGTTCGTTAATCTTCAAGACCATCTTGGGTCTACAAAAGAAGTATCTAGGTATGGCTACCTATCGAGCAATAGTTGGATCGTTATCCTTCAAGACCATCTTGGGTCTACAAAAGGAGTATCTATGTCTGGATATCTATCGAGCAATAGTTGGATCGTTATTCTTCAAGACCATCTTGGATCTACAAAAGGAGTATCTATGTCTGGATATCTATCGAGCAACAGTTGGTTCGTTAATCTTCAAGACTATCTTGGGTCTACAAAAGAAGTGTCTATGTCTGGATATCTATCGAGCAACAGTTGGTTCGTTAATCTTCAAGACCATCTTGGATCTACAAAAGGAGTATCTATGTCTGGATATCTATCGAGCAACAGTTGGTTCGTTAATCTTCAAGACCATCTTGGGTCTACAAAAGAAGTATCTATGTCTGGCTACCTATTAAGCAATAGTTGGATTGTTAATCTTCAAGACCATCTTGGGTCTACAAAAGAAGTATCTATGTCTGGCTACCTATCGAGCAATAGTTGGATCGTCATTCTTCAAGACCATCTTGGGTCTACAAAAGAAGTAACTATGTCTGGCTACCTACCAAGCAATAGTTGGATTGTTAATCTTCAAGACCATCTTGGGTCTACAAAAGAAGTATCTATGTCTGGCTACCTATCGAGAAATAGTTGGATCGTTATTCTTCAAGACCATCTTGCATCTACAAAAGGGTATCTATGTGTGGCAACTTATCAGAAATAGTTGAATCGTTAACCTTTAAGACCATCTTGGGTCTACAAAAGAAGTATCTATGTCTGACTATCTATTGAGCCATAGTTGGATCGTTATTCTTAAAGACCATCTTGGCTCTATGACCAACCTAAAATGTTCTTGGAATCATCTGAAGAACATAATTTATACTAACAGTGGCCCAAACAGATTGTAATGCTAAATCCGATCTACAGGATATAATATTGGGAACCCGTGCCCAGATTTTTTCCAAGATATAGAAATGCAAGTCTTTACATATTATCTCACCCTGTGGAGCCCGAGGTTGATGGCCCTTCATCATGGCTTCAGTGTACAGATCCTTGTGTCCTTCAAAATATTCCCACTCCTCCATGGATAAGTAGACAGCGACATCTTCACACCTTACGGGAACCTGACACACACAATGAGAGAGTGTGACTATCCAGGCACATCCCTTGTCTGTTACTGGATAATGTCCCAGAATTCCCGGCACCGCTCACCTCTCCCGTCAGCAGCTCAATGATCTTGTTGGTCAGTTGTAGAATCTTCTTGTCATCTCTCTCAGGTGTCAGGGAGGGAGCTGGAGATTCTGTGCTGGGGCTCTGGCTCCGGCTTGAACCCTCCAAGACAGGGGGGCGACTACTGCTGGGCGCCACGTCATCAGCAGTCTTCTTTGAAGGTACATAATCCTAGGTGACAACAAAGTGAGAGAAGTAATGTCTTGTAATCCCTCCCCAGGATTCTCCTTGCCTCTCCGGTCAGGTCTGTGTTGTATTAATAGAGATAAGAGTGATGTCATGTGACCTCCCAGAGTCCTCCTCACCTCTCCGGTCAGCTCTGTGTTTTATTAATAGAGATAAGAGTGATGTCATGTGACCTCCCAAAATCCTCCCCACCTCTCCGGTCAGGTCTGTGTTTTATTAATAGAGATAAGAGTGATGTCATGTGACCTCCCAGAGTCCTCCTCACCTCTCTGGTCAGGTCTGTGTTTTATTAATAGAGATAAGAGTGATGTCATGTGACCTCCCAGAATCCTCCTCACCTCTCCGGTCAGGTCTGTGTTTTATTAATAGAGATAAGAGTGATGTCATGTGACCTCCCAGAATCCTCCTCACCTCTCCGGTCAGGTCTGTGTTTTATTAAAGCGGTTGTATACTCAAAAATGTCACTTTACATTTATTAGTCCATGTCCTTATTGTAAATCGTTTGCAAATAGTCTTTTTTTTTTTACCTGTATAGTTCTGAAGTTATCGCTGCATTCTCGAGTGCCGACGTCTACAGCACATGCGCCGGATCCCTGTTCAATCCGGCAGGCTGAGCCTCTGCCGGAAAAATTTTATGTTTATGTCGGGGCTGCGTCATTTCTTCATGTAGACGTCAGCCCCGACATCCCGTGATGCTTCGGCCACATTTCTCACCAGGTCACATGATGGTCATCACGTGACCTAAACGTCACAGAGTACAAGAGACAGAAGGCGCGCGAGTAGCTTCCTGATGTAAGATGTGAATAGCCTTTCTTCGTTTCCATAGTAACCGGAAACGAAGAAGAGGCTTGAATATTGTGACCGCAGTGCGCACGCGCGGGATTTCTGAAACAGGAAGGAACTGTGGGCGGAAATTATCGCTGTATAAGACGCGGAAGACCACAACAGAGATGGCGCGGGCTTACTGCAGAAATGACACTTCACAAAATAAACGATTAATACGGTAAAACTAGTAATGTGATTTATTATATAGCGATCAATCGATGTAAAACTAAAATGTCTTTAAGAATATGTAAATAGTTAGGATAGGACCGGAGGGTTTACTACCGCTTTAATAGAGATAAGAGTGAAGTCATGTGACCTCCCAGAATCCTCCTCACCTCTCCGGTCAGGTCTCTGTTTTATTAATAGAGATAAGAGTGATGCCATGTGACCTCCCAGAATCCTCCTCACCCCTCTGGTCAGGTCTGTGTTTTATTAATAGAGATAAGAGTGAAGTCATGTGACCTCCCAGAATCCTCCTCACCTCTCCGGTCAGTTCTGTGTTTTATTAATAGAGATAAGAGTGATGTCATGTGACCTCCCAGAATCCTCCTCACCTCTCCGGTCAGGTCTGTGTTTTATTAATAGAGATAAGAGTGATGTCATGTGACCTCCCAGAATCCTCCTCACCTCTCCGGTCAGCAGGTAGATGATCTCCAGGGTGATATTCAGTATCCTATCAGTCATCTGGTTCCTGTCTTTCTCCATCCTCACGGAGTCATATAACCGTTCTAAAACAATATAACAAAAATAGTTCTTACGGACCTGGCACCAGGTTAGCTGGTGTCAAGTCACTCATGGTGGGACACAGTCGTCACTTATTTACCATTTGCTTCAGCATTGTGCTACCCCTCCCATAATAGTCAGTCTCCTGGACGGCTCTAACTGAGAAACTGGAGCTGAGCACAGAGACGACGTTAAAAAATGGCTGGTGAGTGACCGATAGACACAGGGGTTGGCCACTAGGGATGAGCTTGTGTTTGTTCTGAACTAAGTTTGGGTCAGATTCTGGACGTCAGCTGTCATTCCGGGGCCCCTGAGCCCATGAACACTGACCAAAACATGACCATGTGGCCATATCAGGTCAATAATGTCACAAGCACCCCCGCCCCTTTACGTATGACCAGCTGCACAGTGGGCAATCCTCCACAGATAGTTCATTGGTCCAGAAATTACAGCTGACTTCTGGGTTTGGACCTAAGGCTCATCCTTGGTGACCTCCAATACAGCCAGAAACTTGGAACCACTGGTACCACCAAAGACTGACCTATGGAGGACTACAGGCACAGAGTGACCCAAACCACCAGCTATCAGAGTGCCACTTTTTTTTAACCTTTACAAAACAGATAGTTCAATGTGCTATGGCGTGCCCTGTCCCAGGTAATGATGGTGACTCCTCGGTCCTGTAACAGTGGGTCCCTAAAGGGCTCTACAAGATACCGGTGACCCCACACATGTGCTTTGGCTAGAAAGAAGACCCTGGATGGTGTGCCCTGTCCCAGGTACTGATGGTGGCTCCTCGGCCCTGTAACAGTGGGCCCCTATAGGGCTCTACAAGATACCAGTGACCCCACATATGCTTTGGCTAGAAAGAAGACCCTGGATGGTGTGCCCTGTCCCATGTACTGATGGTGGCTCCTTGGTCCTGTAACAGGGGGCCCCTATAGAACTGTACAAGATACCAGTGACCCAACATGTGCTGTGGCTAGAATGAAGACCCCAGATGGTGGCTCCTGGGTCCTGTAACAGTGGAGCCCTATAGGACTCTACAAGATACCGGTGACCCCACACATGTGCTTTGGATAGAAAGAAAACCCCGGATGGTGTGCACTGTCCCAGGTACTGATGGTGGCTCCTCGGTCCTGTAACAGTGGGCCCCTATAGGGCTCTACAAGATACCAGTGACCCCACATGTGCTTTGGCTAGAAAGAAGACCCAGGGTGGTGTGCCCTGTCCCAGGTACTGATGGTGGCTCCTCTGTCCTGTAACAGTGGGCCCTTATAGGGCTCTACAAGATACCAGTGACCCCACATGTGCTGTGGCTAGAAAGAAGACCATGGATGGTGTGCCCTGTCCCAGGTACTGATGGTGACTCCTCGGTCCTGTAACAGTGGGCCCCTATAGGGCTCTACAAGATACCGGTGACCCCACACATGTGCTTTGGATAGAAAGAAGACCCCGGATGGTGTGCCCTGTCCCAGGTACTGATGGTGACTCCTTGGTCCTGTAACAGTGGGTCCCTATAGGGCTCTACAAGATACCGGTGACCTCACATGTGCTCTGGCTAGAATGAAGACCCCAGATGGTGGCTCCTGGATCCTGTAACAGTGGACCCCTAAAGGGCTCTACAAGATACTGGTGACCCCACACATCTGCTTTGGCTAGAAAGAAGACCCTGGATGGTGTGCTCTGTCTCTGGTACCTAGGCTGGATCCTCGATTCTTTAGTAGCGGGCCCCTATAAGGCTCTACAAGATACCAGTGACCAAACATGTGCTTTGGCTATAAAGAAAATCACGGATGGTGGCTCCTTGATCCTGTAACAGTGGACCCCTATAGGGCTCTACAAGATACCGGTGACCCCACACATGCTTTGGCTAAAAAGAAGACCACAGATGGTGTGCCCTGTCCCAGGTACTGATGGTGACTCCTGTAACAGTGGGCCCCTATAAGGCTCTACAAGATACTGGTGACCCCACATGTGCTTTGGCTAGAAAGAAGACTTTGGATGGTGTGCCCTGTCCCAGGTACTGATGCTAGCTCCTTGGTCCTGTAACGGTGGGCCGGTCCTGTAACAGTGGGCCCCTATAGGGCTCTACAAGATACCGGTGACCCCACATGTCCTTTGGCTAGAAAGTAGAACCCAGATGGTGTGCCCTGTCCCAGGTGCTGATGGTGGCTCCTCAATCCTGTAACAGTGGGCCCCTATAAGGCTCTACAAGATACTGGTGACCCCACATGTGCTGTGGCTAGAAAGAACACCTCGGATGGTGTGCCCTCCCCCAGGTACTGATGCTAGCTCCTTAGTCCATTAACAGTGGATCCCTATAGGGTTCTACCAGTTGCTGGCTTTGGCTCGAGAGAAGACCCCGGCTGGTCACTGTAGTGTAATGTGATTGATTGAGAAATAATTTACCTGTAAACCTTGGAAAAAACATCCTCCCCCTACGCGGTTCGTCTATTTCCACTGGTATCAGCCAATGGGACGCGAGGAAACCCTAAAGGAAGAGTCCACCCCAATTTAACATCGCAGCTACAGGTGGAGGGGTTGTTCGGTTAAATTACTGATCAAGGCAAGGGTGGAAAGAATAAAAATGTTTCTGACGAGGAGACCTCCATGGAATGTGGGTGGGGCCGGGAACACATTGTGATATTTTTTGTCAGCAAAATTCTATTTTTTGAAAAAAAAAAAAAAAGGAAATGTTTATAGAGGACTTTCAGGACTTCGGAATATTCTTCTTCACCTGCAAACGTTTGTTAATGATTATTCAGCCCCCGTTCCATAGCCAATGTATTAACGAGAAAGAATGTGTTCTCTGTACATCACTATGGTATATGTCAGAGCTACATAAATGTATAATAATAATAATAGTATGTGACTGGGGGGGGGGGGGAGGACATTAGAGTGTAAGCTCTTCTGGTGCAGAGAGAAATGTGACTGGCTCAGTGTTCTCTGTACAGCCTTATGGTATATGTCAGAGCTATATAATGTATAATAATAATAATATTAGACTATTAGTAGAGTTTAAGCTCTTGTGATGCAGAATTTTATATATTAATATTAATAATTTATGTATATAATTATTATATATATAAAATATATATAATAATAATAAATGGATGATTAGCACTGCTGGGTATGATGATGATGATGATGGAGGATCTCCCTGTGCTGGGCTCTGCACATTGCCTGGCTGCTCTCTGTCCACTCCTGGGCTCATCCCTGTACAGGTGCTGTGTGGCTCCTCCCCCCTGCAGGCCGCCCCGCCCCCCTCCTGTCCGCTGGAAGGCTGATGGCTCACCTGTCTGGCCAGGTCACAGCCGGATTGGCCGCACTATAAGAGACACATCTGCCTCCAGTTTGCAATCACTAAAATGTAAACTCCCAAGAACATGTCGGCTCTTTATTATGTCACCGGCCTGCCCCTGCGAGCGCTGGAGCGTAGCTGCTATTTTCCACACGTGTCCCCGGTGACGGAGCCATGATACTGGAGCCGCTCGGCCTGTCCGCAGTAAGATTGTCACCAGGAATATGGCCGCCCACCTAACAGCGGGACTGTGCAGAGGAGATGGAGGGGGGTCAGACTTCCTGTGTCGTCAGCGAGCCCCCTACCAACCTTCCCTGCTGGGGAGGAAACACCAACCCTGTGATGTCTGAAGGATATATATATATATATATCTCATAATATAATATTATACCACCATCATCACATTATACCACCCATCATCATCATCACATTATACCACCCTAATATACCACCCATCATCACATTATACCACCCTTCATCATCATCACATTATACCACCCATTATATCTCATAATATAATATTATACCACCATCATCACATTATACCACCCTTCATCATCATCAGAATATACCACCCTTCATCATCATCACATTATACCACCCATTATATCTCATAATATAATATTATACCACCATCATCACATTATACCACCCTTCATCATCATCACAATATACCACCCTTCATCATCATCACATTATACCACCCATTATATCTCATAATATTATACCACCATCATCATCATCATATACCACCCATCATCATTATCATATACCACCATCACCCATCATCATCATATACCACCATCAACCATCATCACAATATACCACCCATTATATCTCATAATATATTATACCACCATCATCACATTATACCACCCATCATCATCATCACATTATACCACCCTAATATACCACCCATCATCACATTATACCACCCATCATCATCATCACATTATACCACCCTAATATACCACCCATCATCACATTATACCACCCATCATCATCATCACATTATACCACCCTAATATACCACCCATCATCACATTAGACCACCCTTCATCATCATCACATTATACCACCCATTATATCTCATAATATAATATTATACCACCATCATCACATTATACCACCCATCATCATCATCACATTATACCACCCATTATATCTCATAATATTATACCACCATCATCACATTATACCACCCTTCATCATCATCACATTATACCACCCTAATATACCACCCATCATCACATTATACCACCCTTCATCATCATCACATTATACCACCCATTATATCTCATAATATAATATACCACCATCATCACATTATACCACCCTTCATCATCATCACAATATACCACCCTTCATCATCATCACATTATACCACCCATTATATCTCATAATATTATACCACCATCATCATCATCATATACCACCCATCATCATTATCATATACCACCATCACCCATCATCATCATATACCACCATCAACCATCATCACATCACAATATACCACCCATTATATCTCATAATATATTATTATACCACCATCATCACATTATACCACCCTTCATCATCATCACATTATACCACCCATTATATCTCATAATATTATACCACCATCATCATCATCATCATATACCACCCATCATCATCATATACCACCATCAACCATCATCACATCACAATATACCACCCATTATATCTCATAATATAATATTATACCACCATCATCACATTATACCACCCTTCATCATCATCACATTATACCACCCATTATATCTCATAATATAATATTATACCACCATCATCACATTATACCACCCTTCATCATCATCACATTATACCACCCATTATATCTCATAATATTATACCACCATCATCATCATCATATACCACCCATCATCATTATCATATACCACCATCACCCATCATCATCATATACCACCATCAACCATCATCATCATCATCATCATCATATACCACCATCACCCATCATCATCATATACCACTATCAACCATCATCATCATCATCATCATATACCACCATCACCCATCATCATCCTCATATACCACCATCATCCTCATACACCACCATCATCATCATCATATACCACCATCGCCCATCATCATCATCATATACCACCATCACCCATCATCATCCTCATATACCACCATCACCCATCATCATATACCACCATCGCCCATCATCATCATCATATACCACCATCGCCCATCATCATCATCATCATCACCATCACCCATCATCATCCTCATATACCACCATCACCCATCATCATCATCACCATCACCATCCTCATATACCACCATCAATCATCATCATCATCATATACCATCACCCATCATCATCATTTACCACCATCAACCATCATCATCATCATCATATACCACCATCACCCATCATCATCATATACCACCATCAACCATCATCATCATATACCACCATCAACCATCATCATCATCTTCATCATATACCACCATCACCCATCATCATCATCATATACCACCATCACCCATCATCATCATCATATACCACCATCACCCATCATCATCCTCATATACCATCATCATCCTAATATACCACCATCACCCATCATCATCATCATATACCACCATCACCCATCATCATCCTCATATACCACCATCACCCATCATCATCCTCATATACCACCATCCCCCATCATCATATACCACCATCGCCCATCATCATCATCATATACCACCATCACCCATCATCATCATCATCATCACCATCACCCATCATCATCCTCATATACCACCATCACCCATCATCATCATCACCATCACCCATCATCATCCTCATATACCACCATCAATCATCATCATCATCATATACCACCATCACCCATCATCATCATTTACCACCATCAAATATCATCATCATCATCATCATCATATACCACCATCACCCATCATCATCATATACCACCATCAACCATCATCATCATATACCACCATCAACCATCATCATCATCTTCATCATATACCACCATCACCCATCATCATCATCATATACCACCATCACCCATCATCATCATCATATACCACCATCACCCATCATCATCCTCATATACCATCATCATCCTAATATACCACCATCACCCATCATCATCATCATATACCACCATCGCCCATCATCATCATCATCATCATATACCACCATCACCCATCATCATCCTCATATACCACCATCATCCTCATATACCACCATCACCCATCATCATATACCACCATCCCCCATCATCATCATATATCACCATCCCCCATCATCATATACCACCATCACCCATCATCATCATATACCACCATCACCCATCATAATATATCACCACAGCAGGTGTACAGACCCGGGAACTCAGCACAGGGATGGTGGGAACCCCTCATAATGGGCACAGCAGGTGTACAGACCTGGAAACTCAGCAGAGGGATGGTGAGAACCTCTCATAATGGGCACAGCAGGTGTACAGACCCAGGAACTCAGCACAGGGATGGTGAGAACCCCTCATAATGGGCACAGCAGGTGTACAGACCCGGGAACTCAGCACAGGGATGGTGGGAACCTATCATAATGGGTACAGCAGGTGTACAGACCCGGGAACTCAGCACAGGGATGGTGGGAACCCCTCATAGTGGGCACAGCAGGTGTACAGACCCGGGAACTCAGCACAGGGATGGTGGGAACCCCTCATAATGGGCACAGCAGGTGTACAGACCCGGGAACTCAGCACAGGGATGGTGGGAACCTATCATAATGGGTACAGCAGGTGTACAGACCCGGGAACTCAGCACAGGGATGGTGAGAACCCCTCATAATGGGCACAGCAGGTGTACAGACCCGGGAACTCAGCACAGGGATGGTGGGAACCCCTCATAATGGGCACAGCAGGTGTACAGACCCGGGAACTCAGCACAGGGATGGTGAGAACCCCTCATAATGGGCACAGCAGGTGTACAGACCCGGGAACTCAGCACAGGGATGGTGAGAACCCCTCATAATGGGCACAGCAGGTGTACAGACCCGGGAACTCAGCACAGGGATGGTGGGAACCTCTCATAAAGGGTATATCAGGTGTACAGACCCAGGAACTCAGCACAGGGATGGTGGGATCCCCTCATAATGAGCACAGCAGGTGTATAGACCCGGGAACTCAGCACAGGGATGATGGGAACCCCCTCATAATGGGCACAGCAGGTGTACAGACCCGGGAACTCAGCACAGGGATGATGGGAACCCCCTCATAATGAGCACAGCAGGTGTACAGACCCGGGAACTCAGCACAGGGATGGTGAGAACCCCTCATAATGGGCACAGCAGGTGTACAGACCCGGGAACTCAGCACAGGGATGGTGGGAACCTCTCATAAAGGGTATATCAGGTGTACAGACCCAGGAACTCAGCACAGGGATGGTGGGATCCCCTCATAATGAGCACAGCAGGTGTACAGACCCGGGAACTCAGCACAGGGATGATGGGAGCCCCCTCATAATGGGCACAGCAGGTGTACAGACCCGGGAACTCAGCACAGGGATGATGGGAACCCCCTCATAATGAGCACAGCAGGTGTACAGACCCGGGAACTCAGCACAGGGATGGTGGGAACCCCCTCATAATGAGCACAGCAGGTGTACAGACCTGGGAACTCAGCACAGGGATGATGGGAACCCCCTCATAATGAGCACAGCAGGTGTACAGACCCAGGAACTCAGCACATGGATGGTGGGAACCCCTCATAATGAGCACAGCAGGTGTACAGACCGGTAACTCAGCACAGGGATGGTGAGAACCCCTCATAATGGGCACAGCAGGTGTACAGACCCGGGAACTCAGCACAGGGATGGTGAGAACCCCTCATAATGGGCACAGCAGGTGTACAGACCCGGGAACTCAGCACAGGGATGGTGGGAACCTCTCATAAAGGGTATATCAGGTGTACAGACCCAGGAACTCAGCACAGGGATGGTGGGATCCCCTCATAATGAGCACAGCAGGTGTACAGACCCGGGAACTCAGCACAGAGATGATGGGAACCCCCTCATAATGGGCACAGCAGGTGTACAGACCCGGGAACTCAGCACAGGGATGATGGGAACCCCCTCATAATGAGCACAGCAGGTGTACAGACCCGGGAACTCAGCACAGGGATGATGGGAACCCCCTCATAATGAGCACAGCAGGTTACAGACCTGGGAACTCAGCACAGGGATGATGGGAACCCCCTCATAATGAGCACAGCAGGTGTACAGACCCAGGAACTCAGCACATGGATGGTGGGAACCCCTCATAATGAGCACAGCAGGTGTACAGACCGGTAACTCAGCACAGGGATGGTGGGAACCCCTCATAATGGGCACAGCGGGTGTACAGACCCAGGAACTCAGCACAGGAATGGTGGGAACCCCTCATAATGAGCACAGCAGGTGTACAGACTCGGGAACTCAGCACAGGGATGGTGGGATCCCCTCATAATGTAAATAGATTTTTTAGGTAGATGTTTTACATTTTCTCTGCCCATAATTTGCTCCTTTACAAGAGCAGCCCTTACTTGCCTTACCTCCAGCGCCTGAGTTAGAAATGGAAGGGCTCCCACAATCCACGGGTACCACTTTGAAACATCGGGAGAAGGACCTCTTGACCACGTCTGCATGTTTTATGTATTGAGCCACATGACTTGCAATGGACATTTTGTGCTAAGAAGCGACCCAAGTGGTTGGTGGGGAAAGTATGTGATTATGATCGGCCTAAAGTGCACCTGTAGAGTAGTCCTGCTGAAATTGGTAAACCATAATTTCCATGTGTAGCCACTAGCCGGCAACACACAAGGGTTCCGCTATTCCCAAACCTCAGCATCTGTGGTGCTTTATTGTGCCAATACAGACCAGCGTCCCACTGACCACCAATGTAAAAGGATCTTTCTACTTTAACCACTAATGGACGGGGCCCTACATTGACATCTGTGTATTGAGGGCACTTCACCACTGACCACAAATATAAGGGGGACCACCAATGTAAGGGAACACTTCTCCGGTGGGGGGGTTCTTCTCCATTGACAACCAATGTTAGGGGAAATTTCTCATTAGCCACCAATGTAAGGGGGGCACTTCTCGACTGACCACCAATGTAAGAGAACTTTTCTCTACTGCCCCCCCCCCAATGTAAAGGGGCAACATCTTACTGACCACCAATGAATGGGAACACTTCTCCGGTGGAGGGGTTCTTCTCCATTGACAACCAATGTTAGGGGCAATTTCTCATTAGCCACCAATGTAAGGGGGGCACTTCTCAACTGACCACCAATGTAAGGGAACTTTTCTCTACTGACCCCCCCCCCAATGTAAAGGGTCAACTTCTTACTGACCACCAATGTATGGGAACACTTCTCCGGTGGGGGGGTTCTTCTCCATTGACAACCAATGTTAGGGGAAATTTCTCATTAGCCACCAATGTAAGGGGGGCACTTCTCGACTGACCACCAATGTAAGAGAACTTTTCTCTACTGACCCCTCCTCCCCCCCCAATGTAAAGGGGCAACATCTTACTGACCACCAATGAATGGGAACACTTCTCCGGTGGAGGGGTTTTCCTCCATTGACAACCAATGTTAGGGGCAATTTCTCATTAGCCACCAATGTAAGGGGGCACTACTTCTACACTGACCACCAATGTAAGGAGGCACTTCTCGACTGACCACCAATGTAAGGGAATGTTTCTCTACTGACCCCCCCCCCATGTAAAGGGGGCACTTCTACACTGACCACCAATGTAAGAAGGCAATTTTTCATTTACCACTAATATAAAAGGTCACTTCTCCAATGACCACTAATTTAAGGGGTCCTTCTACACTGACCACCAATGTAAAGGAGCACTTCTCTGCTGGAGGGGTTCTTCTCCACTGACAACCAATGTAAGGGGCAATTTCTCATTGACCACCAATGTAAGAGGACATTTGTCCACTGACCACCAATGTAAAAGATCACTTCTCCACTAACCAATAATTCAAGGGGGTCCGTCTTCACTGACCACCAATTTAAGGGGTCGTTCTAGACTGACCACCAAAGTGAAGGGGCAATTTCTAGTTGACCGCCAATGTAAATGGACATTTCTTCACTGATCACCAATGAAGGAGGTCACTTCTTTACTGACCACCAATTTGAAGGGGTCCTTCTACACTGACCACCAGTGTAAGGGGGAAAATTCTCACTGACCACCAATGTATGGGAACACTTCTCCGGTGGAGGGGTTCTTCTCCATTGACAACCAATGTTAGGGGCAATTTCTCATTAGCCACCAATGTAAGGGGGGCACTTCTCGACTGACCACCAATGTAGGAGAACTTTTCTCTACTGACCCCCCCAATGTAAAGGGGCAACTTCTTACTGACCACCAATGTATGGGAACACTTCTCCGGTGGGGGGGTTCTTCTCCATTGACAACCAATGTTAGGGGAAATTTCTCATTAGCCACCAATGTAAGGGGGGCACTTCTCGACTGACCACCAATGTAGGAGAACTTTTCTCTACTGACCCCCCCTCCCACCCCAATGTAAAGGGGCAACATCTTACTGACCACCAATGAATGGGAACACTTCTCCGGTGGAGGGGTTTTCCTCCATTGACAACCAATGTTAGGGGCAATTTGTCATTAGCCACCAATGTAAGGGGGCACTTCTCGACTGACCACCAATGTAAGGGAACTTTTCTCTACTGACCACCCCCCATGTAAAGGGGGCACTTCTACACTGACCACCAATGTAAGAAGGCAATTTCTCATTTACCACTAATGTAAAAGGTCACTTCTCCAATGACCACTAATTTAAGGGGTCCTTCTACACTGACCACCAATGTAAGGGAGCACTTCTCTGCTGGAGGGGTTCTCCTCCACTGACAACCAATGTAAGGGGCAATTTCTCATTGACCACCAATGTAAGAGGACATTTGTCCACTGACCACCAATGTAAAAGATCACTTCTCCACCAACCAATAATTCAAGGGGGTCCTTCTTCACTGACCACCAATTTAAGGGGTCGTTCTAGACTGACCACCAAAGTGAAGGGGCAATTTCTAGTTGACCGCCAATGTAAATGGACATTTCTCGACTGATCACCAATGAAGGAGGTCACTTCTTTACTGACCACCAATTTGAAGAGGTCCTTCTACACTGACCACCAGTGTAAAGGGGAAAATTCTCACTGACCACCAATGTATGGGAACACTTCTCCGGTGGAGGGGTTTTTCTCAATTGACAACCAATGTTAGGGGCAATTTCTCATTAGCCACCAATGTAAGGGGGGCACTTCTCAACTGACCACCAATGTAAGGGGGCACTTCTCGACTGACCACCAATGTAAGAGAACTTTTCTCTACTGACCCTCCCCCCCTAATGTAAAGGGGGCACTTCTACACTGACCACCAATGTAAGAAGGCAATTTCTCATTTACCACTAATGAAAAAAGGTCACTTCTCCACTGTTCACTAATTTAAGGGGGTCTTTCTACACTGACCACCAATGTAAAGAAGAAACTTCTCACTGACCACCGATGTAAGGGAGCAATTCTCAGCTAGAGGGGTCCTTCTCCACTGATGGCCAATGTAAGGGGGCACTTCTACACTGACCACCAATGTAAGGGTGCACTTCTCCGCTGGAGGGGTCCTTCTCCACTGACAGTCAATGTAAGGGTGCACTTCTACACTGACCACCAGTTTAAGGGAACTCTTCTCCACTGACGACCAAAGTAAAGGGGTTTCTCTATTGGGCTATGTGAGCATTCATATTTGATTGGTTTTAACTCAGCATTGGCTCATGAGGGAGTCTAAGCACGTGGTCCCATCTTTGAAACAGACTTTAATGTATGGGCTCTACTGACTGGGAAGCAGGTGGGAAAAAAGAGGGGGCTACAGAGAAACACGGAATGGAAAGTAAAACTCTATGTGACGTTGTTCATCCTTCAGACTTTAGGGGTGGGGGGCAGACTGTGGCCAGTGGGAGTAGAACATGCCCTGATTTAAACAATGCCAAATCTTTAGTGGGAGGAATAGTGCCCCATCTTTGGTGTCAGTGGGAGGAATAGTGCCCCATCATTGGTGTCATTGGAAGGAATAGTGCCCCATCATTGGTGTCATTGGAAGGAATAGTGCCCCATCGTTGGTGTCATCATTCTGTCCCAGAGTATTAAGTCCATACATTCTATGATGTTCTATGATGATCTATAGGATGAAAGTTTAACAACTGTATGGGGACTTTAAGGTATCATTTGCTCTGTTGTCCTGAGAAGCTGGATGGAGGAGGGAAGGAGCTACAGATAAACCAACTTTGGTCATATGTCTATCTTCTAACAGATTCCTATCAGAAGCTCCGTCTCTGCCCATGAGTTCCCCTGAAGACGCCCATGAGTTCCCCTGAAGACGCCCATGAGTTCCCCCTGAAGACGTCCATGAGTTCCCCTGAAGACATCCATGAGTTCCCCTGAAGACGCCCATGAGTTCCCCTGAAGACGATTGTCAACATATCTCTTAGTTCCCCCACAATGAAAAACATACAAGTTAACCGTTGGATATCATTTACCAAAACCCTACCTTTTTTCCTTGACATTATACTGTGTCTTCTAAACAGATCCTTTTTAAGTGTGAATTTACTTCCACACTGATCCTGGGTTGGTCCAACCGCTGCCTCATACAAAAGTTATTGCACACATGTGATGTCACCAAACATACCACCAAGGACACTGTACATCGTTGAACAATTAACTTTATAAAAGAAAATAAATAAGCTTCTCAGAGCAGATTGTGATATGTGTGGGTGAAGATAGGTTTATTGTGCTAATTTCCCGAGGAGCTGATGGGTAGGAAGACGTTCTCATTTGCCTCTCAAGAGCTCCATCTCTTCCCATGGGCTCCTCAGAAAACCCAATTCCAACTTCTCTTTTCTACCTCTGATGTAGTGATAATGATACAGGCTAAAGGGTGGGGCATCATTTAAAGTAGGTGCCAGTGTAAACCCTTCTGATTCCTATGGTCTTCTGTCATTTTCTCCCAGGAGTACCATCTTACTAGGGGCGGCTAGTATTTCCCAAATGTAATTAGGTAGGAGTGATGGTGGAGCCTATCTCCGGGGCTCTCACTAAGCTCTCAGAACTCCAGGCCTTTCTGGTTGGGGTGGAGGCTGCACTGGGCTGTTGGTCAGGGTTGAGAGAAAAGCCTGTGGTGAATGTGCCCCTGGAGTGGAAGTCCAGGAGTGCCAGAACTCGCACAAGTGTTGAGGGGCACTTTGAGATTTGGCACCTAGGTCACTTCACATACACCCTTTTTTCGCACCTGCCTCTGGAGCCGAGTCTTTTGGCTGGGACCAGAGGAATTTTTGATTCCTGGCCGAAGGGCCGGCCGTTGTCTTGCACAATGGTCACTTTCACTTCTCCCACCCTCCTTCTCCCCACTTTCTATTTATTTTTTCCCCGTGTTTGCCACTTTTATGTATTTTTTTGTTGAATGTGTTACATGTTTTGTCACTGTGGGATTAGTAGGGTGTGGGTCCTCTGGCCTACCCTGAACATCTTGGGAGGGGGTGCACTTGACCTTCTGTCTTAGTTTGCCCTCTCTCATGGGGTCTCCATTTGGGGGAGCCCCCCCTAGTACTTGGGTGGGTCTGTTTCGGCAGACCCTCCAGAGAAAGGGGTCTGTCTGGTCTCGGCTAGATGGACCAAATGAGTACCTCAGTCCCTGTCAGGAGCCTAACGCCCCGGGGGATCAGGGTAAGGTCCTTCCTAGGGAGGATCGTGTAACACCTGTTGGACGTTTTGTGTCACTCTTTATGTGTGTGCACTTTTTTGGGCACCGGGTGGAGTTTTTGGGTGTGTTTCACACGCCACTGGCTTTTCAAAAAAATAAATAAAAAATTGTGCCACAGTAACAAGCATACAGGTCAAGGATGGGGATTCTTTAAACAAGGAGAGCCCACCCTTCTCTTTCTGATGGCTCCCTGTGACTTTTTCCCTCCCTCTCAGGAGCTCCATCTATGCCCATAGGCTCCTTATCAGACCAGTACAAACTTTTATTCTCCTAGCTCTGAAACAGCAATTAGCATACAGGTTATGGGTTTGACTTTCTATTAGGAGGTTTATCTCCTCCCATGGGTTCCTCAGCACACCAATGCCAACCTTTCTTCTAATTCTAATATAATAACAGGAATAAATGCTAAGAGTAGGGCATCATTTTTTCCAAGGAGCACCATCTTTCCCCATGGCTTCCCCAGAATGCTAGTATCAGCTAGCTGGAAGGGTCGACCCTGCCCTTTTCCTATTGTCTCCTGTGACTTTCTCCCAGGAGCTCCATCTCTTCCCATGGATTCCTCAGAACACCAGTGCCAACATCTCTTCTTTTAATTCTGCCACAGTAACAAACATACAGGTCTTGGGTGGGGCATCATTAAAAATGAATGCCTGCTCTTCTCTTTCTTAAGGTCTCCTGTGACTTTTTCCCTCTAAGGAGCTCCATGCCTGCCCATGCATTCCTCAGAACATCAATGGCAACTGTTTCTTTCCTAGTGCTGCCATGGTTATTAGTATACAGGCTACGAGGTAAAACATTATGTTAAAAGAGCAGTGCCCACCTTTCCCTCTCCCAAGGTCTCCTATGACTTTCTCCCAGGAGCGCCATCTCCTCCCATGGGTTCCTCAGAACATCAATGCCAACCTTTCTCTTAATTCTAATACAATGACAACAAGCGTGAAGGTTAAAAGTAGGGCATCATTTAGCCCAGGAATGCCATCTTTCCCCATAGCTTTCCCAGAACGCTAGTGTCAGCTAGCTAGCAGTGCCAACCCTTCTCTTTCCCATCGTCTCCTGTGACTTTCTCCCAGGAGCTCCATCTCTTCCCATGGATTCCTCAGAACACCATTGGCATCTTCTATCCTCTTAATTCTACCACAAGAACAAGCATACAGGTTGGGGATTTGGCATAATTAAAAAGGAGTGCCCACCCTTCTCCTTCTCCAGGTCTTCTGTGACCGAAGTCCCTCTCAGGAGCTCCATATCCATCCATGGTTTCCTCAGCAAACCAATAACAACTTTTCCTTTCCTAGTGCTGCCACAAAAACTAGCATACAGATTATGGGGTGGGACATCGTTTAAAAAAAAGCAATGCCAACCATTCCCTTTCCCATGGTCTCCAGTAACTTTTTCCCAGGAGCTCCATCTCCTCCCATGGGTTCCTTAGAATACCAATGCCAACCTTTCTCTCAATTCTAATACAATAACAAGCATAAAGGTAGTAGGGCATCATTTCTCCCAGGAGTGCCATCTTTCCCCATGGGTTCCCCAGAACGCTAGTGTCAGCTAGCTAAAAGTGCCAACCCTTCCCTTTTCCCATGGTCTCCTGTGACTTTTTCCCAGGAGCTCCATCTCTTCCCATTAATTCCTCAGAACACCAGTGCCAACTCTTCTTCTCTTAATTCTGCCACAGTAGCGAGCATATGAGTAGGGGTTTTGGCATCAATAAAAAGGAGTGCCCATCTATCTCTTTCTCTAAGGTCTCCTCTGACTTTTTCCTTTTAAGTCCCTCTCAGAAGCTCCAAATCTACCCATGGGTTCCTTGGCACAATAATTGCAACTTTTCCTTTCCTAGCACTGCCACAGTTACTAGCATACAGGTTATGGGGTGCAGCATAATTTTTAAAAAAAGGCAGTGCCCACCAATCCCTTTTCCATGGTCTCCTATGACTTTCTCTGAGGAGCTCCATCTCTTCCCATCGATTCCTCACAACACCAATGCCAACTTTTCTCTTAATTCTAATACAATAACAAGCATCAAAGTTAAGAGAAGGGCATCATTTCTCCAAGGAGCGCCATCTTTCTCTATAGGTTCCTCAGAACGCTAACATCTCAGAGTTATCACCCACGTCTGCCATGGTGACAAGTATACAAGACAGGGGTGTGGGTTAGACTTTTATGGATCCTAAAAACAATCAAGTAGTGTCCATTCCTGTTCCTCTTTAAGCATCTTGGCAGCTGAACAGCGCCAAGAGCGACAGCAACAAGAGCGTGTGCTGAAGCACAAGTCTTTTCTTGCTGTGCCAGTCTGGTCCTGCCACTGTCCCTCTCAGCTTGAAGAAGGCTTCTCTGCACTGTGGACCCTCTGATGGATGACCAGACTAGACCTTAGCATGAAAAAGTCTCCACAATCTGGGCATGTGTATCGCCGAAAGCCTTTGTGAGTCTTCCTGTGGTTAACCAGGTGCGACTGTCTAATAAAATTGGCGCCGCATTCAGGGCAAGAGAAGGGTTCGTTTTCAGCATGGAACTTCTGGTGCATCACCAAGCTCTGCTTCTGTGCGTACTCTTTGCCGCACTCGGTGCATTTGTATGGCTTCTCGCCTGTGTGGAGCCGCTGGTGTCGCAGATAGTTTGCTTTCTGGATAAACTGTTTGCCGCACTCGGAGCAAGAATACGGCTTCTCCCCCGAATGGATACGCCGGTGGAGAACAAGACTGGACTTGTGTTTGAAGAACCCGCCGCACTCCGTGCATGAAAACGGTTTATCGCCTGTCAAAGTCTGGTGGTTGATGTTCAGGATCTTTGGGCTCGCCATAGGTTCCGGGCCCCACCCTGAGACATCTTCTGATTTCCACACAGACAAGCGCTCTTTGGATTTGGTGTCGTTTGCTGTCCTGTAGTCTTGAGGATTCTTCTTCTGAAAGTCAACTGGAATACAGAAGATAAGATGAACTCAAGTGCAAAACCCCATCAGAAATCCCCTCTTTGCATCAGAAGTCCCCCATCACACCAGAGTCCCCTTCATACATCAAAAGCCACCCCATCAGATCAGAGTCCCCACTTCACATCAAAAGTCCCCCATTACACCAGAGTCCCCCTTTTACATCAGAAGCCACTCCATCAAATCAGAGTCCCCCCCTGCACATCAGAAGTCCCCCATTCACATCAGAAGCCCCTCCCCCTACATCAGAAGTCCCCTCTTTCACATCAGAAGCCGCCCCATCAGATCAGAAATCCCCCACTCACATCAGAAATCCCTCCTTCAAATCAGAAATCCCCCTTCACATCAGAAGTTCCCCATTCACACCAGAAACCTCCCCATCACATTAGAAGTCCTTTTTTCATTTCAGAGTTCCCATTTAACATCAGACGTTCCCCCATTCACATTAGAGCCCCCTTCATATAAGAGACCTGTTTCACCTCAGAATACCCCTACCCCCCATCATATCAGAGTCCTTCTTTACATCAAGGTCTCCATCAGAAGTGGAGACCAACTGATCGGAATCCACAATCTGAAGCTACGGCACAGACCCTAGTTGTGGACCAGATAGAATCTTGTAGCGTGACAGATGTGGCCCATTGGAGTCCCTTGCTCTAGAGCAGGGGTCTCAAACTGGCGGCCCTCCAGCTGTTGCAAAACTACAAGTCCCATGAGGCATTGCAAGGCTGACAGTTACAAGCATGTCTCCCTCAGGCAGAGGCATGATGGAACTTGTAGTTTTGCAACAGCTGGAGGGACACCAGTTTGAGACCCCTGCTCTAGACCCTCGCTGATGGATCTGTAAAAGATGATGTCTGGCCAGTGCTCCAGGGAATCGGGATGTGACATGTGATCATGGAGTTTCCTGATTGGACCAATAAGTTGGAGCAGGGTTTGGTGCTCCTCTAAACACCAGTCTCTATTGTAGCTGAATATCGTAAGATGAACATCAAGTGAATCTGTCCTGGGCTAAAACCCAAGTAATAATAGTGATAAATTAGGCTGAAGGCTGAATCAGAACTCCCGTAATGGTGGTCCTCACAGGCGGGTCCTCACACGATTATTATCCATCTGACCAATCAGAACATGACTGAGTATGCGCCCAGCTCTGCCCTCATTCACCTGGGATGATGTCTGTAACCTCTTCCTTTTTGATCACCACCTCTTCCTCCTCCTCAGTCTCTGATTTGATAATGACATTCAGACCCCTGGGGGCTCCGCCCTAAACAATAGAAACTGATCAGTTCAATTATTAAAGGGGACCTGTCACAATGTAAGTAAGCACAATGGGTTAGGTCATTGTGCCAATAGAAGGAGGAAGCACTCACATTGCCTCATCCGTTGTTGATATATAGAAGTACAAAAAAAAGGGGATCCCAAAGGGTAACCCTAGGTCGGACTTTAAAGGCACAGTAAACAATAAAAGTATAGAAAAATACTAATGTTTATTAAGACAAATATAACATGGAAAGGGGCATGAAAGACAGATTAACCACTTCAACATCAGGCTTTTTTTACCACCTCAATACCGGGCCTATTCTGGCACTTCTCTCCTACATGTACAAATCATCATTCTTTTGCTAGAAAATTACTCAGAACACCCAAACATTATATATGTTTTTTTTTAGCAGACACCCTAGGGAATAAAATGACGGTCATTGCAATTTTTTTTTGTTTCACGGTATTTGCGCAATAATTTTTCAAACGCCTTTTTTTGGGAAAAAAAAAATGGTTTCATGAATTAAAAAATAACAAAACAGTAAAGTTAGCCCAATTTTTTTGTAAAATATGAAAGATGATGTTACGCCGAGTAAATAGATACCTAACATGTCACGCTTTAAAATTGCGCACACTCATGGAATGGCGCCAAACTTCGGTACTTAAAAATCTCCATAGGCGACGCTTTGAAAATTTTTACAGGTTACCAGGTTAGAGTTACAGAGGAGGTCTAGTGCTAGAATTGTTGCATGCGCTCTAACGCATGCGGCGATACCTCACATATGTGGTTTAAACTGCGTTTACATATGTGGGTGGGACTTACGTGTGCGTTCGCTTCTGATCGTGAGCTACCGAGGACAGGGGCGTTTTCATATTTTTTTTTTTTACTTAATTTTTTTTTATTTTTACACTTTTTTACATTTTTTTGATCACTTTTATTCCTATTACAAGGAATGTAAACATCCCTTGTAATAGGAATGGTGTGTGACAGGTCCTCAATAAGACCCCACATCTCTCCTCCAGGCTGGAAAGCATGAGATCGAGAAAAAAAATTCACCGATCCCATGCTTACTAGTCGCAATGGCGGCTTTGTTTACTTCTGAGGACCCGGGCGTGACGTCATCACATCGCGCCTGGGCCTCCGACGGTCATAGAGATGACTGGTGACCATCTGGTCACCAGTCATCTCTATGGTTCACCTCCGGCACCGGACGATTCATTCTCCGGGGCCCCCGATGGCACGGGAGAGCCCGGAGATGCACCAGATGGCGGCAGGAGGGGGGGATGTCCCCTCCCGCCGCCTATAAGAACGATCAAGCGGCGGAACCGCCGCTATGATCGTTCTTATGGTGCGCAAAATTGCCGGCAGAAGACAAGGATATCTGAATGATGCCTCTAGCTGCAGGCATCATTCAGATATCCCCCCACAAAGCCCAGGACGTCATATGACATCCACCCAGGATGGGAGATCCCATCTGCGGACGTCATATTACTATGGGCGGGTAGGGAAGTGGTTAAAAAACATATATATTGAAGAGCATAATATATAGTGAGCCCTAGTGCGTCATTGCGTTTCGCTGTTAAGCTTCATCAGGACACATTCGGGATTCGTGAGTTGCAAAAAAAGGAACAGGTCTCACTGTCTTGCAACGGAGTTAATCTTATTCGTCGAGTAATTAGACAAAGGGGGGTGATATCCCATAAAGAAGGAACTAACTCGCAGAGAGAGAAAAATTCTCCTAGCTACGATTGGTATAGGCCAACTATTGGCTCGTATACTCCAGGTATCCTTGTACGATAATCTCGAACGGGGATGAGATGTATATGTATGGATTCGGCGAGGGGCACAGGGATGAGATGTATATGTATGGATTCGGCGAGGGGCAGCAGAAAACTATAGACTAAATACCAAGATATGATAGATCACTAGAATCCTATAATCCGGGATATCAATGGTGTCCTCCAATATGAGGGCTAAGCTACGTCTAAGCCAGCTACCATGTTCCTCTTCAAGCCAAGATAATATCCTCATATAGGTTGATAATTCAGCAATATCCAAAGATCCCCTGGGAGCGAGCGAAATGCTCTTCACCGTTTACTGTGCCTTTAAAGTCCGACCTTGGGTCATTGTGTCAAATATCTGGTTTACATGAACCAAAAACAAACACATAATTGTCTTAGCAGACACAACATCTGAAAGTTGAAATGAGGCTTGCAGTGGGAGTGGTTGCTATATAAAGAGGCAGGCAGAAGGAATAATAGGAAAGACAAAGCTGGGGGTTGGCATCAGCAGTCCCGGTGACATTCAATCATACCCCAGGAGCAGACAAGAGGCTGGGCAGTGCCAGGGAGTCTGATGAACCGCCGGCATTGAATACTGTGGAAACCCTCCTCATACTATGCAGTCATATAGCACAACAGAGGTGGAGGTAGAAGAGCGTGAGCAGGGCAGGAAATGACTGACATCTACCTCATCATCCTCCGTTCCTTCCTCCTCCTCCTCCTGCTCCGCACAGATCTCCCTGGAGTGCTGAGGTTTGGGATGTTTCTGCAAAGCATCTTCATCGGGTTCATCTAAAATATACAAACTGAGAGTCAGAGAAGGAAATGATCGATAGATAGATAGATAAATATAATAAAACAGACAGCCAATAAGACAATAGATAGGCAGATGGATATGATGGGTGTACTCACTTTTGTTGCCAGTGGTTTAGACATTAATGGCTGTGTGTTGAGTTATTTTGAGGGGACAGAAAATGTACACTGTTATACAAGCTGTACACTCACTACTTTACATTGTAGCAAAGTGTCATCTCTTCAGTGTTGTCACATGAAAAGATAGAATAAAATATTTACAAAAATGTGAGGGGTGTACTTACTTTTGTGAGATACTGTGGATAGGATAGATACAATAGACAGATAGATATGATAGAACAGACATAATAGATAGATAAATAGATAGATAATACACAATCCCTCTACACACACCTTGCCCGGTGTCAATGGGAACTTCCTCCTCTTCCTCCTTAAAGTAGGACTCCACCGTTACCATGTTCAGGTTTTTCTGCCAGACAAAACAAAGGCCACAGAGAGAGAGAGAGAGAGAGAGAGAGAGAGAGAGAAATGAGAGTGGAACCTCTGGAACGCCATAGCAATGCAAAGAAACTCAACCTGCCACTAAGACCCCCCACTTCCCGACACCGCCTTCACCATGCTGCTCAGAGACCGGGAGTATCCAGCAATGCGGTACCCAGGCGAGCGCTAGAAAGGGACGCGGTTTGGCTGAGCGATAAAGGGGGAGCAGAGGATGGACGACATTGGGCTGACAGCACTGTGCAAAGCAACAAACTCTGATTGGCTGGCAGTACTGTCCCTCCCTCTCCCTCTGCACTGCTAAGGACTAAAGAAAGCTAATAAGTATTCAGATTTAAATTCTTATACTAACTGTAATCATTTTTTAAATAGATACATAATAGTGATTTTTTTATATCCCTAAAGCCATGTACACACGATCGGATTTCCGATGGAATCAAATCCGATGGATTTTTCCATCGGAATTCCGATGAAGATGACTTCCATCAGTCTTGCCTACACACACCATCAGACAAAATTCCGACCGTCCCAAACGCCGTGACGTACAACACGTACGACGGCACTATAAATGGGAAGTTCAAATCCAATGGCGCCACCCTTTGGGCTGCTTTTGCTGATTTCGTGTTACCGCGTGTTAGTAAAATTTTGGTGAGAGCCGATTTGCGCTTTTCAGTCTCCGTGCTTTTCAGTCCGTTACAGCGTGACGAATGTGTTATCTCCATTAAGAACGCTAGTTTTACCAGAACGAGCGCTCCCGTCTCCTAATTCAGTCTGAGCATGCGTGGGTTTTTTCTCCGATGGCGTTCCACACAGACGATCGGAATTTGCTATTGTTTTTTTTTTTTACAACGGAAAAATTTAAAACATGTTCTATTTTTTTTCACCGATGGAAAAAAGTCAGATGGGGCCCACACACGATCGGTTCGTCCGATGAAAACAGTCCATCGGACTGTTTTCATCGGTAAAACCTATCGTGTGTACAGGGCTTTAGGAGTTCAGCATAATTACATCTAATAAAAAAAATAATTATATTCAGTATTTTCTAACGGAACATACCTGATCTTCCCTTTCTTCTTCCTGTGGTGAATCCCGGGAATACAGAGGACGGGGACATCTCTCTGATGGGTTCCCATTACTGGATCCATCTGTAGGAAACACACACTGAATACATTGTTTCTATGTCTTTATATCAGAGGATGTGTGTATCTAGGGGGATCCTCAATACTCTTCTCTCCTTTACAAGAACTGGAAGTCTCCTCTTACCCGGTGATGTGAGGGGCGGCCGGTTCTCCAACATGATGTCCTTGTAGAGATCCTTGTGTCCTTCTAAATACTCCCACTCCTCCATGGAGAAATAGACAGTGACATCCTGATGCCTTATATCAGCGATGGTGAACCTTGGCACCCCAGATGTTTTGGAACTACATTTCCCATGATGCTCAACTACACTGCAGAGTGCATGAGCATCATGGGAAATGTATTTCTAAAATATCTGGGGTGCCAAGGTTCGCCATCACATGTCCTTATATCAGTGGATGTATCTAGGTAGATCCTCAATACAAGAAATGGAAGTCTCCTCTTACCCGGTGATGTGAGGGCTGGCTGACTCGCCAATATGACGTCCTTGTAGAGATCCTTGTCTCCTTCTAAATACTCCCACTCCTCCATGGAGAAATAGACATTGATATCCTGACACCTTATAGGAACCTGACATACTATAAATATATCCTTATATCAGAGAATGTGTATATCTAGGTGGACCCTTAATACAAGAAATAGAAGTCTCCTCTTACCTGGTAATGTAAGGGATGGCTGGCTCACCAATATGACGTCCTTGTAGAGATCCTAGTCTCCTTCTAAATACTCCCACTCCTAACATACTATATACTTAAATCAGAGGATGTGTATGTCTAGGTCAGTGTTTCTCAACTCCAGTCCTCAAGGTACACCAACAGGTCATGTTTTCAGGATTTCCCTCAGATGAAACAGCTGTGGTAATTACTAAGGCAGTGAAACTCATCAAATTACCTGTGCAAACTAATGGAAATCCTGAAAACATGACCTGTTGGGGCGCCTTGAGGCCTGGAGTTGAGAAACACTGATCTAGGTGGACCCTCAATACAAGAAATAGAAGTCTCCTCTTACCCGGTAATGTCAGGGACGGCTGGCTCGCCAATATAACGTCCTTGTAGAGATCCTTGTCTCCTTCTAAATACTCCCACTCCTCCATGGAGAAATAGACAGTGACATCCTGACACCTTATAGGAACCTGACATACTATATCCTTATATCAGAGAATGTGTATGTCTAGGACTAGGTGGACCCTCAATACCAGAAATGGAAGTCTCCTCTTATCCGGTGATGTGACGGTCGGCTGGCTCGCCAATATGACATCCTTGTAGAGATCCTTGTCTCCTTCTAAATACTCCCACTCCTCCATGGAAAAATAGACAGTGATATCCTGTCCCCTTTAGGAACCTAACATACTATATCCTTATATCAGAGGATGTGTATATCTAGGTGGATCCTCAATACAAGAAATACAAGTCTCCTCTTACCCGGTAAAGTAAGGGTCGGCTGGCTCGCCAATATGACATCCTTGTAGAGATCCTTGTCTCCTTCTAAATACTCCCACTCCTCCATGGAGAAATAGACAGTGACATCCTGACACCTTATAGCAAGGGTGTCAAACTCAATTTAATCGTGGGCCGTATCAGCATTATGATTGCCCTCAATAGGGCCGGTTGTATCTGTAAGATTAGATGTCCAGCGCATCCCCTCCTATTACATTAGATGTCAAGAGCCACCTCACCATCAGAAGTTGAGTCCCCCACTCTCCCTTACATCACAGTGCACCCCCCTTACCTTAAGCTGCTGCTGGGAAGAAGTTGGATGCATTGCTTGAAAGCAAAAAGTAGGGGTCTGGAGGAGGACCAGAGGAGGGCTGGAGTTCTCCTGCAGCTGTAGAAGAGGTGCGAGGGCCACATGAAATGGCCTGGAGGGCCGGATTCGGCCCGCGGGCCTTGTGTTTGACACCTGTACCTTATAGGAACCTGACATTCTATGTCCCTATATCAAAGGATGTGTGTATCTAGGTGGATCCCAATACAAGAAATGGAAGTCTCCTCTTACCCGGTGATGTGAGGGCCGGCTGGCTCGCCATTATTACGTCCTTCTACAGATCCTCGTGTCCTTCTAAATACTCCCACTCCTCCATGGATGGCAACACCGCACCATCCCACGCAATGACATCATCACCAGATTCATTTCATGAGGGGCGGGGGGCCTGTAAGACACACAGGGACTGAGTGAAAGCGTTGGCCTATGGATCATGTTGTCCTCACCTAGTGTGTAGGGGATGGCAGTGAAGGAGCACAAAAGGAGGAATACAAGGGTTTAAACTGAGCCCAGTGCTGCCAGATGATCTATATACGGACTATGGGGCAGTTTTAAAGATTCCCCCGAAGAAGAAGACTAATGAAGTGTATCCAAACCCAAAAACGAAAGGGTATTATTTTGCAGCTTAGCAGTGCTTGGATGGGGTTGAATCTTCTTTTTTTTCATTATTTGCATGGTGATTCTGCCAGTAACACACTTCCTGTCCCAGGATGACAACGCTCACTCACCGCACTCTATAGATAAAGGAGCAGCGTTGTTGCCCCAGGACATGAACTTTTGGGGGGACCACGCGCATTTTTTTTTAATTTTTTTTTTGCGTAGGGTTCCCCCCTGAACTCCTTATCAGACCTGAAGGATCTGGTATGGAATTTCGAGAGACCCCCACTCTGTTGTGCATGGGGTCCCCCTTAAAATTCCAGACTCATTCATGCCACACCTGAAGGGCCTGGTATGAGTTATGGGGGGAACCCAAAGGATGAAGGAAGCGGTCATAGATAACAGAGGGAGAAAAATCGGGTACAATCTATAATGTTCGGGTCCTGCCGATATGGATGAAAGTCCGGAGTTTGGGTGAATGCCTGAACCGGCTTCACTGCCCGTTTCCTACTGCGCATGCGCCACTCGCACGGCGCTTTGTGAATGGGCGGCTTGCCTCCTGGGATACACACAGTTCCCAGAAGGCAGCGCGGCCCATTCACAAGAAGAGGAAGCGGAAGGAGACCCACCGCGGACGAGAAGAGGAACATTAGAGGCAGATTAGGGGACTTCCGCATAGCAACAGGCATTTAGGGTGAGTATAAAATTATTATTTTTTTCTATTCATTTTATTTTTTATTTTTTTTAATGATTTTTAATGTATAGATTTTTTCAGGGTGGACCTCCGCTTTAATACAGGAAGACAGATGATGATGTGTTGGGGGTGACTTGTAATAATAATAAAATATAATATTAATAATGGTAGAAGGTGTTGGAGGTGATCAGTGTCAGTGATAATAGAAGTTACACCGTGATGTATTATGGGGTGATCATAATAGTAGAGATCAGCGAGATCCGTGTCGTGATCATTAATAATAATAATCAGTAATGATAATAATAAAAATAATAGTAATGATAGTAATAATGATAATCAGTGATAATAATAATAGTGATCAGTGATAATAATAGCAGTGATCAGCAATGATAATAATAATATTAATGGTGATCAGTAATAATAATAATAGTAATATTAATCAATAATAATAATCAGCAATGATAATAATAATATTAGTGATTTGTAATAATAATAATAATGGTGATCAGTAATATTAATAATCAGTGATGATGATGATGATGATAATAATAATATTAATATTGATCAGTAATAATAATAATATTAATAATAATATTTATCAGTAATAATAATGATGATCGGTAATAATAATAATAATACTTAGAAATGATAATAATAATGGTGATTGGTCATAATAATAATAATCAGTGATGTTAATAATAATAATGGCGATCAGTAATTATATTAAAAATAATAATGGTGATCAGTGATAATAATAATCAGTGATGATGATAATAATAATATCAATATTGGGTCAGTAATAAGAATAATATTAATAACAATGATGATCAGTAATAATAATGCTAATCAATAATAATAATAATCAGCAATGATAATAATAATAATGGTAATTGGTAATAATAATACAAATAATATTAATCAGTGATGGTAATAATAATAATGGTAATCAGTAATTATATTAAAAATAATAATGGTGAACAGTGATAATAATAATCAGTGATGATGATAATAATAATATCAATATTGGTCAGTAATAATATTAATAATAATGATGATCAGTAATAATAATAATGATGATCAGTAATAATAATAATAATAATAATAATAATCAGCAATGATAATAATAATAATAATAATAATGATAATTGGTAATAATAATAATACAAATAATATTAATCAGTGATGATAATAATAATAATGGTGATCAGTAATTATATTAAAAATAATAATGGTGATCAGTGATAATAATAATCAGTGATGATGATAATAATAATATTAATATTGGTCAGTAATAATAATAATATTAATAATAATGATGATCAGTAATAATAATGATGATCAATAATAATAATAATCAGCAATGATAATAATAATAATGGTAATTGGTAATAATAATACAAATAATATTAATCAGTGATGGTAATAATAATAATGGTAATCAGTAATTATATTAAAAATAATAATGGTGATCAGTGATAATAATAATAATCAGTGATGATGATAAAAATAATATCAATATTGGTCAGTAATAATATTTAATAATATTAATAATAATGATGATCAGTAATAATAATAATGATGATCAGTAATAATAATAATAATCAGCAATGATAATAATATTAATAATAATGGTAATTGGTAATAATAATAATAATGCAAATAATATTAATAATAATAATAATGATGATCAGTAATCATATAAAAAATAATAATGGTGATCAGTGATGATACTGATAATAATAATAATATGAATATTGATCAGTAATAATAATAATATTAATAATAATGGTGATTAGTGATGATAATAATAATAATGACCAGTAATTATGATAATGATATTGGCGATTGGTAACAATATTAATGGTGATCAGTAATAGCAAACAATAATGATAATATTAATAATAGTGATCAGAAATAATAATATGAATAATAATAATAGTGATGATAATAAGGAGTGATGTGTTGTGAGGTGATCAGTAATGGTAATAATATTAATAATAATGGTGATCAGTAATAATAATGATGATCAATAATACTAATCAGCAATGATAATAATAATATTGGTAAATGGTAATAATATTAATAATAAAATAATAATAATCAGTGATGGTAATAATAATAATGGTGATGATCAGTAATTATATTATAAATAATAATCAGTGATGGTAATAATATTAATAATGATCAGTAATAATAATATGAATAATAATAATAATGATGATGATAAGAAGTGCTGGGTGATCAGTGATAGTAATAATATTAATAATAATAATAATGGTGATCAGGTATAATACTAATCAGTGATAATAATAGTATGAATATTGATCAGTAATAATGATATTGGTGATTGGTAATAATAATAATGATTGATGATCAGGAGTGATCGGTGATGATGATCGGGGACACAGTGCTGTGTTATGGGGAGATCGGTGGGTATGATCGGTGTCGGGGGTGATCAGATGATGACGGTCCCCCTCTCCCCCTTACCCCGGTGTGTATATATATATATATATATACAGCTCCCCCAGTGACGTCACTCTCCGTTCTACACGCCGGACACTTCCGATCATTGTGAGGTGGGCGGGGCTGGACGGCAATAGTGGGCGGGCCGGGGAGGGAGGGCGCTCTGCGCATGTGTATGAGAGATGAGAGTATAGAGAGGGGGGAGGACGGGGAGTGATGACAGAAGAGGGAACCTCCATAGTGACAGCCCTGATCTATATATATATATTTATACACACAGTGGTGATCTCTACACCGATCAGACATAGCATTATGACATGATAAATGAATACTGCTGGTAATATCTGGTTACTATGACATCTGGAAGTGGGTGGGATATTATATTTTATATAAGACCGCAATTGAACATGTTGTCCCTGAAGTTGCTGTGGTGAATTGAGAAGTAATGTTGCTGGCAGTGTGTTGTTTATGGTGTGGCTGTCATGATGTCCATGCTGATCCACAGCCAAATACTGGGTGGTGGACGCCGGAGTGATGGAAACAGGTGATCTTCTCTGATGGTTTAAGGAACACGACAACGACTCCACATTCTCCCGATCCCATCCATCGATCCGTCAATTCTTCCGTCCATCCCTCCGTCTGTACATCCTCTGTGGGATGAGCTGGAACAACAAATCCAATCCATGGAGGTCGCATCTCCCAGTGTACGGGATCTGATAGTGACAGCTAGGGGCCGATACCACAACTTACCTTCACAGGTGTAGTGGTGTCCACACCTGGACGGGTCAGGGTGGGGGGTCATAATGTTATGGCTGATTGGTGTGTGCTGCACAGCTCAGGGGTGTGTAATGCAGAGTACAGACGTCAGGAGTAAATATGACAGAGCGCAGGGGTTTAGGGGTGTGTAATGCAGAGTGCAGCGATTAGGGGTGTGTAATGCAGAGTGCAGGGATCAGGGGTGTGTAATGTAGAGTGCAGGGGTGTGTAATGCAGAGTGCAGGGATCAGGGGTGTGTAATGCAGAGAGCAGGGGTCAGGGGTGTGTAATGCAGAGCGCAGGGGTGTGTAATGCAGAGTGCAGGGGTGTGTAATGCAGAGTGCAGGGGTGTGTAACGCAGAGGGCAGGGTTTTAGGGGTGTGTAATGCAGAGTGCAGGGGTGTGTAATGCAGAGTGCAGGGATCAGGGGTGTGTAATGCAGAGTGCAGGGATCAGGGGTGTGTAATGCAGAGTGCAGGGGTCAGGGGTGTAGAGTGCAGGGATCAGGGGTGTGTAATGCAGAGTGCAGGGATCAGGGGTGTGTAATGCAGAGTGCAGGGTTTTAGGGGTGTGTAATGCAGAGTGCAGGGGTGTGTAATGCAGAGTGTAGACATCAGGAGTAAATATGGCAGAGTGCAGGGGTTTAGGAGTGTGTAATGCAGAGTGCAGGGATCAGGAGTGTGTAATGCAGAGAGCAGGGGTCAGGGGTGTGTAATGCAGAGTGCAGGCTTTTAGAAGTGTGTAATGCAGCGTGCAGGGGTGTGTAATTCAGAGTGCAGGGATCAGGGGTGTGTAATGCAGAGTGCAGGGATTAGGGGTGTGTAATGCAGAGAGCAGGGGTCAGGGGTGTGTAATGCAGAGCGCAGGGGTGTGTAATGCAGAGTGCAGGGATCAGGGGTGTGTAATGCAGAGTGCAGGGATTAGGGGTGTGTAATGCAGAGAGCAGGGGTCAGGGGTGTGTAATGCAGAGCACAGGGGTGTGTAATGCAGAGCGCAGGGGTGTGTAATGCAGAGTGCAGGGATCAGGGGTGTGTAATGCAGAGTGCAGGGCTCAGGGGTGTGTAATGCAGAGTGTAGACATCAGGAGTAAATATGGAAGACTGCAGGGGTTTAGGCGTGTGTAATACAGAGTGCAGGGGTCAGGGGTGTGTAATGCAGAGTGCAGGGATCAGGGGTGTGTAATGCAGAGTGCAAGGGTCAGGAGTGAGTAATGCAGAGTGCAGGGATCAGGGTTGTGTAATGCAGAGTGCAGGGATCTGGGGTGTGTAATGCAGAGTGCAGGGGTCAGGGGTGTGTAATGCAGAGTGCAGGGGTCAGTAATGCAACGTGCAGGGGACAGGGGTGTGTAATGCAAAGTGCAGGGATCAGGGATGTGTAATGTAGAGTGCAGGGGTCAGGGGTGTAGAGTGCAGAGGTGAGTAATGCAGAGCGCAGGGATCAGGGGTGTGTAATGCAGAGTGCAGGGGTCAGGGGTGTAGAGTGCAGAGGTGAGTAATGCAGAGCGCAGGGATCAGGGGTGTGTAATGCAGAGTGCAGGGGTGTAGAGTGCAGGGGTCAGGGGTGTGTAATGCAGTATGCAGGGGTGAGTAATGCAGAGTGCAGGGGTCAGGGGTGTATAATGCAGAGTGCAGGGGTCAGGGGTGTGCAATGCAGAGTGCAGGGATCAGGGGTGTGTAATGCAGAGTGCAGGGGTGTAGAGTGCAGGGATCAGGGGTGTGTAATGCAGAGTGCAGGGATCAGGGATGTGTAATGCAGAGTGCAGGGATCAGGGGTGTAGAGTGCAGGGATCAGGGGTGTGTAATGCAGAGTGCAGGGATCAGGGGTGTGTAATGCAGAGTGCAGGGGTCAGGGGTGTAGAGTGCAGAGTGCAGGGGTCAGGGGTGTGTAATGCAGAGTGCAGGGGTCAGGGGTGTGTAATGCAGAGTGCAGGGATCAGGGATGTGTAATGTAGAGTGCAGGGGTCAGGGGTGTAGAGTGCAGAGGTGAGTAATGCAGAGCGCAGGGATCAGGGGTGTGTAATGCAGAGTGCAGGGGTCAGGGGTGTAGAGTGCAGAGGTGAGTAATGCAGAGCGCAGGGATCAGGGGTGTGTAATGCAGAGTGCAGGGGTGTAGAGTGCAGGGGTCAGGGGTGTGTAATGCAGTATGCAGGGGTGAGTAATGCAGAGTGCAGGGGTCAGGGGTGTATAATGCAGAGTGCAGGGGTCAGGGGTGTGCAATGCAGAGTGCAGGGATCAGGGGTGTGTAATGCAGAGTGCAGGGGTGTAGAGTGCAGGGATCAGGGGTGTGTAATGCAGAGTGCAGGGATCAGGGATGTGTAATGCAGAGTGCAGGGATCAGGGGTGTAGAGTGCAGGGATCAGGGGTGTGTAATGCAGAGTGCAGGGATCAGGGGTGTGTAATGCAGAGTGCAGGGGTCAGGGGTGTAGAGTGCAGGGATCAGGGGTGTGTAATGCAGAGTGCAGGGGTCAGGGGTGTGTAATGCAGAGTGCAGGGATCAGGGGTGTGTAATGCAGAGTGCAGGGGTCAGGGGTGTAGAGTGCAGGGATCAGGGGTGTGTAATGCAGAGTGCAGGGGTCAGGGGTGTAGAGTGCAGGGATCAGGGGTGTGTAATGCAGAGTGCAGGGGTCAGGGGTATGTAATGCAGAGTGCAGATATGACCTCCAGGGTTAGGATAGAACACTCTAGCACATGTTCAGTGCACAGAAATGGAGGTCCATCAGGACACATCTCGGGGGTCCAATTCTTTTTCTTCACCACTGGCTCTGAGTGATCAGGAATTCGGACCACCAGACTTCCTATATAAATAATTGTCACTTATACAGAAAATGATCCTGTAACACAAAGCCCCATTTCTTTGTGTGTCTATCGCTGCGCTTCCACATTCCCACCCGTTGGACCGAACTGCGGTGCTCAAGTCACCATTTAGCCACCAATAGGACAGGACCAGATATTGTCAATGACACCTGGGAGACCTCTTTGTTTATATTCTTCAGCAGGAGCGATCATTCGAGGAGAACGAGTGATGGGATCGGACGTGTCGGCAGGATTTTCTTTCAGCAGCCGGCGTTCAACGTGATTGGTGAGGATCTGCATCATGGGACTTTGTTGAGGATTTTTGTTTTTTTTAATAGAGGACTTGTCAAAAAGAGTGGTGTGTCTTAATAAGCTCCCATCCACAGACCCCCCCACAAACACCAGGCCAGGGTTGTGGGGAAGAGGCCCTTGTCCTTATCAACATGGGGACAGGGTGATTTATCAGGGGGGAGCTCACTTTTTTTTTTTTTAATGGGGTTACCCCATAAAATCCATGGGGTCTGGTATGAATTTTGGGATGTTTAGAGTCACTTGTCTCCCAGGATTCCCCCGGCTGACAGCTAAAAGGGCTGGGCGAGGAGGAGTCACTAGTTGATGGGAAGTTGAGTCAACAATCTGGAGCCCCGATATGTTTGGCTGTTCGCCGGACCGCAAAATTCAATCCGAACCGGCAGCATATCCCTGCTCTATAGCACTGAACTACCACTTTTTCATCATTGTCTCCTGCAGTACCTCTTCTCTGCCACAAGATGCCCTCAGTCATACAGGTTGAATGACCGTCGGTTAATTTCAACCCTGAAGACGGAGGATATCCTGTGAGTACAGTGTGTCACACAACAGCCCCCTGGGGGGTGGTTCAGCACCACAGCACCCTGATTTTTTTAGTCCGTAACGATGCACAGATTGACCCACAAAAGGATTCTTTTCCAAAAGTTGAACTTCCGCTCATTTGTCTAATGGTGCCACATTTGGCACCATTTTTGGGGGGGAGGGGGGCGTGGATACTGTCCCCAATTTCAGGTGTCCGGGCCGCAGGGGGAATTACGTCACAACTCAGCTCCCTCCTCCTCCCTCCCCCACCGCCGGGCCAGTAGGAGAGCGCAGTGTAGACATGTGCAGAAGGAAAAAAAAAATTCCTTTCGATACATTATTTACATAAATTTGTTTCGTTGTATTCGAATATGTTTCGAATTCAAATAGTTTTCCAATTTCCAAAGAGAAGAAAATAGAATAGAAAATAAAGGAATAGAATAGAAAAAAAAATAGAACAGAAAAAAAAGAATAGAATATAATGGAATAGAATAGAAAGGAATAGAAAAAAAGAATAGAATATAATGGAATAGAAAAAAAAAGAATAGAATTAAATAGAAAAATTATAACCATCTTCTGAAATTCGAATAGAATAAAAAAAGAATAGAATTGAAAAAACAATAGAATAGAATAGAAATAATATAACCATTTCCCAAAATTCAAATAGAACAATTCGAATTTGAATAGAATAGGAGTAGAGTATAATAGAAAAATAACACTATAGTATAGAAGAAAACAACAGAATAGTATAGAATAGAATCATCTTCCTATTCTAGTCTATTCTTTTCTATTCAAATTCGAATTGATTCTATTGGAATTTTGGGAAATGGTTATATTCTTCCTATTCCATTGGTTTTTAAATTATATTCTTTTTCTATTTGTTTATTCTATTCTTTTCTATTCAAAATATGGAAGATTGTTATATTCTTTCTATTCTATTGTTTTTTTCTATACTATTCTGTTATTTTCTATTCTATTCGAATTGATTCTATTTAGAATTTTGGGAAATGTTTCTATTCTATTTTTTCCTATTCTATTATAGTTTATTATATTATTTTCTTATGTATTCAAATGTATTTTATTTGAAATTCGAATTTCAGAAGATGGTTATATTCTATGTTATTCTATTCTATTTGTTTCTATTATGGTCTAGTCTATTCTGTTCTTTTATTTTCTATTTTGTTCTGTTTTATCTCTATTATACTCTATTTTATTTTCTGTTATATTTTTGCATTCTATTCCTTTATTTTCTATTCTATTTTACTCTCTTTGGAAATTGGAAAATGAATGGAATTCGAAAAACGATTTGAATTCCGTCCGATTTTTTTTTCGGTATTTCGGATTAGTTTTAAAAATCCTGTACTATTGTAATTCTAAAATTTGTCCGAATTTCAATTCGGAACTAAATGAACCGCACATGTCTAGTGCAGCTGTGCCTCGTGCATGCGTAGTAGGAACCAGGCGTGAAGTCGTAATGTTACACTGCCGGGTTCCCTTACCCGCAATGGCGGCGGCAGCACCCGGTGCCGACATCACTGGACTCCAGGACAGGCAAGTGTCCGATTATTAAAAGTCAGCAGCTGCAGTTATGTGTAGCTGCTGGTTTTTACCTTTTGCAGGGGTGGGCGGACCTCCTTTTTAAGTTTAATCTGCCTATATTTTGCATCCTTCGGTTCCTCCATCAACATTCTAATGACATTTTTGAATAAAACCTTTACATTATCATTACATATCTTATTTCCACCCAGGTGTCATCACTAGATCTCTATGCAATGAAGGCAGATTGGGGGTAGTGAAATGGGGCTTTAGAGTACAGTTTCCTGAAGGCATCACAGAACCCTGCCTTAGTACTCCTCTCAAGAGCCTTTAGCCCTGATGCAAACAGTGGGCTGGGTCTTGGGAGGAGTTATGCAAATATCACAACGCATTGTTTGGGCGAAAAATATTTTACAGGCTGTAGCTGGACCCACTTAGGTCTGTAAGGCAGTCATAATTAGATGGCATGGTTTGGAACAAATAGAAATGTACAAATGAAGGCTTGACAAAGAGGCAGGAACATCTTGAAATGCGTAGCCATGTCCTCAGGACATCCCCTGGCATTTGATATCATCCATTAGGTTCCTTTTGAGTTTCCTCCTGACCAGGAAGTGCTCTGAGCTTCCTATGCCTACCTGGCCAGAGGCATCGCTGCACATTCCCTGGACTAGATGCCTCTGCTACAGGGTTCCCTGTAAATAAACCAGTCTTTATCAGGTATGTCAAGGGTAGACTTCAGTAAGCTTCTTTCACAAGATGCAGTTCCTCCAGAGAGATAGAAGAAATCTCTGACTCAAGACATAAAAACACAGCAGAGGGCGTCATCCAAGTGCAGTGCTAAAACATTTATTGTATGATAAAACAAAATTGGCAACTCACAGGAAGTAAGTTTTTGGAAGCATATACAGCAGAAGAAATCAGGACATCCAGGGAACCCTGTAGCAGAAGCATCCAATCCAGGGATTGTGCAGCACTGCTGCCTCCCGTGTAGGCATGGGAAGCTCAGAGCACTCCCTGGTTGGGCGGAGACTTCAGAGGAACTCAAAGGATGATGTCAGATGCCAGTGGGTGTCCTGGGGGCGTGGCTACGCGTTTCAATGCATTCCAGCCTTGAGAAAGAGGCAGGAATGCCTTGAAATGTGTAGCCACGCCCCCAGGACATCCCCTGGCATCTGACGTCATCCATTAGGTTTCTATGGAGTCTCCTCCCAATCAGGAAGTGCTCTGACTTCATTTGGCTACCTGGCCGGAATCCCTGGACTGGATGCCTCTGCTACAGGGTTCCCTGTAAATAAAGCAGTCTTTAGCATCAGGTATGTCAGTGGTAGACTCCGGTAAGCTTCCTTTCACAGGATGCAGTTTCTCCACAGAGACGGAAGAAATCTCTGACTCAAGATATAAAAACACACACATCCAAGGGTGCCATCTAAGTGCAGCATTTATTGTATGATGAAAACAAAACTGGCAACTCACAAAGTTTGTGGAAACATGTAGAGCATAAAAAAGCAGGACATCCAGGGAACCCTGTAGCAGAGGCATCAAGTCCAGGGATTGTGCAGGACTGCCGCTGGCCGGGTAGGCATAGGAAGCTCAGAGCATTTCCTGGTCAGAAGGAGACTCCAGAGGAACCTAATGAATGATGTCAGACGCCAAGGGATATCCTGTGGGCGTGGCTACACATTTCAAGGCATTCCTGTCTTCAGGCAGGCTTGACAAAGAGGAAAAAATGCCTTGAAACATGTAGCCATGCCCCCAGGATGTCCCCCGGCATCTGACATCATCCGTTCCTCTGGAGTCTCCTCTCGACCAGGAATTCCTCTGAGCTTCTTATGCCTAGCTGGCTGGCGGCAGTGCTGCACAACCCCTGGGATGGTTGCCCCTGCTACAGGGTTCCCCAGATGGCCTGATATCTTTGGGGAGACACCTAGAGCATAAGACATCAGGCCATCTGGGGAACCCTGTAGCAGGGGCAACCAGCCCAGGGGTTGCGCAGCACTGCCGCCAGCCAGGTAGGCATAAGAAGCTCAGAGCACTTCCTGGTCGAGAGGAGACTCCAGAGGAACCTAATGGATGATTTCAGATGCCAGGGGACATCCTGGGGGCGTGGCTACATGTTTCAAGGCATTTTTGCCTCTTTGTCACGCCTGCCTCAAGACAGGAATGCCTAGAAACGTGTAGCCAAGCCCACAGGACATCCCTCGGCGTTGACATCATTCATTGGGTTCCTCTGGAGTCTACTCTCGACCAGGAAGTGCTCTGAGCTTCTTATGCCAACCTGGCTGGCGGCAGTGCTGCACAACCCCTGGACTGGATGCCCCTGCTACAGGGTTCCCCAGATGGACTGATTTCTTATGCTCTAGATCAGTGATGGCGAACCTTGGCACCCCAGATGTTTTGGAACTACATTTCCCATGATGCTCAACTACACTGCATGAGCATCATAGGAAATGTAGTTCCAAAACATCTGGAGTGCCAAGGTTCGCCATCACTGCTCTAGATGTCTCCCCAAACTTACATTGTGTGAGTTGCCAATTTGTTTTTATCATACAATAAATGTTTTAAGTTGCACATAGATGGCGCCCTCCGCTATGTGTTTTTACAGGCTTAAAGTGGACCGGTCTCAAATGTTGGCTGCTGAAATTGAGCATGATGAAAAATGCACACCTTCATTGAAAACCACACCCCAAAGTAATCCTTAGATCCTGAGATATAGGTATTGGAAGTTGTGCCAAAATATCAACTTGTTCTGGCAAAATGGAGCTTGGCCCCCTCCCCTAAGTTCTCCCTTACATCAGGGTTCCTACAAGAGTCCCCCCTCCTTACATTAACTTTCTTCATCGGAGTCCACCTTGCATGAAATGACCACATCAGAGTGCCCCCTCTACATCAATTGCCTCTCCCCAGAGTACCCCCTTGCATAAATTCTCATCATAATGCCCCCTTGCAGCAATTGCCTCTCCTTAGAGTGCCTCCTTACATTATTTGTCTTTCCCCAGAGTGCCCTTTTACATCAACTGTCTCTCCCCATAGAGCACCCTTACATCAATTGATTCATCAGAGTGCCCCCTTACATCAATTTCCTCTCCCAGAGTGCCCCCCTTACATCAATTGCCTTTCCCCAGAATGCCCCCTTACATCATTTGTCTCATTAGAATGCCCCCTTACATTAACCATCCCCATCAAGTCTCATGTATTTGTGGATTCACTCTCAGAGATCTGGGGGTGTACAACAACAATTTGGAGGGGACACAACTAAAATCTGGAGGGGTCCAACAACTAAAATCTGGAGGGGCCGACAACTAAAATCTGGAGGGGCCGACAACTAAAATCTGGAGGGGCCGACAACTAAAATCTGGAGGGGCCAACAACTAAAATCTGGAGAGGGGGGGGGGGGGGACAACTAAAATCTGGAGGAGGAGCACAACTAAAATCTGGAGGGGAAAAAATTTTAATCTGGAGGGGGGGGGGGGCCGACAATTAAAATTTGTAGTGAGCACAGCTAAAATCTGAGGAGGCACAGCCCAGCCCATCCCCCCACTCGATCTGGGTCTGCATGGGGAAATATACCTGGTCTTCCTGTCCTGGAGCCACCTGGAATTAAAGGGTAAATAACAATTTTCTAAATTTCAGCAGTACAGGAGATGTCCTGCCGACATCTGGGTGTGGTTTCCCCTCACTTCTGGGAGACTGTCTTCACTTCCTGTTGTGTTTTGTAGACAGGAAGTGGTGGTAAATCTCCAGTTTGGCCACAAACATCAATGAAAACCCAACTTCCAAGCCTGAATTTGAGTCACTCTCCCAAAGACAGGGTGCAAGATGCTAGCAGGCGGTACATCCTCTACCTCACACACTGAGCAAGTTTGAAAAAGAAGGAAGCCGACTGTACTCTGTAAGATTCAACCGCCAACAAGCTTTATTGATCTAGAGAAAGCAAACTGCCTGGGACTTCCTACTGACACATTTCACCCAGTAGCCAGGGCTCAATCAAGCTCAGATTAGTCGGTGAAAAACATCAGACGAAGGAGGTTCTAGACAGGATGAATAAAGTTTTTCTGCATTTAAATCTTGTGTAGTGCAGCAGGCTTCCTTCTTCTTTGGACTTGAACAATAAAAACCCGACAGGGGCTCCAACCTTTCCCTCCTCTTGTAACTCCCAGTTCACATGAAACTGCGATCAGGATTACATAAGATTGGTATTACATGCTTATCCGTTTTCATAAAATTGGTCACTCACTATAAGTGCCATATTATTTCAATGGACCTTTCATCATAATCATATTTAAAGCTGAATTCCACAAATTTAACGCATTTGTAAAAAATAAATTTCAATGAGGTGCATGACATCTCCTGAACTAAACTTTATTATTCATATCTGACAGGTTTGTGGCTCTGCCGGAGCATACACTGAAACTCAAGGCTGTGAGAGAGGAGAGGCGCACACAGAGCAGTTATGCCTTCTCCTTCCCTCTGCTGCCCATTCAGAGAAGCCTTTGTATTTTGTGAATGAGTTCACATAATACAAAGGCTTCTGTAATTGGGCAGGAGGAGGGGAGTGGCAGGCATAGCAACTGCTCCGACTTGAGTATTGAAGATGCTTAGACCTAAAAGCATCAGCTTCAAGCTTCCAGAAAAAAAGCGATAGCCATCTTCCAGGAGTGCAATAAAAAGGTCAGATGTAAATGTCATGCACCTCCTTGGACTTAACTCATTATATGCCTTCACTTTTTACAAAGAAGCAGAGTTCCTGGAAATTCATGATCTCCCATTTCACCCTACAGTGAACAAGTACTTTTCCCACACAGGGCAAAATAGGCTGCCCTACCACTCCATTGGCTTGCAAAACAGAAGAATACTTTACAAAGTTAAATGGGTGAGCTGGGCAGTACTCAAAGAACATCATGTTTTCTCAATGTAAAATTGGGTAACCATTATGGGAACGTCAGCAACTCCAAATTAAAAGCCACTGCTGTTAAATAACAAAACATAATATCACATTCAGCAAATAGTGCTGTATGGAAGGCCACAAAGGACACCTCAGTATAGGAACCACAGCTGCAACCAAGTATGTTTACCATATCAAGTTCGTCAAAATCAACATACAAGGGACTTGTTACACCATAGCCTGTGTTCACTTCAAATATCCACCCAGGTTCTGATACAAAATTGTTTCATAATTGCCCCTTAAACAAGACTGTGTATTTGAAGTGAACTAAAGAGCAAGGTAGAAAGTACTCCAGTAGTTAAAGGAGAAGTATGGGATGGGTTAAATAACTAGTACATATTACATTAGTCACATATCAGCTAATCTTTTTTCCCCTAACTCTTTTACAGCATTTGCACATGAACTTTCCTTCTGCTGGCAAAAACGGTCCATTTTCAGTTTGAAAAGTTTCAGGGGGTGTGTACATCTGCACCAACACACCCCCTGCCTCTGTCCCCCCTCCCCTAAGAGATGTGGCTGTGCTGATAGATAGAAATATATAGTGTAGATTCTCATACACAGCACTATCAGTGACTTCTCTCACATTATACTCACTGAAGTGCTGAAATCTCTGCCGACTCTTCTAAACATTAAAACATGCTGCAGAAGAGGAGAGAGGGGGAGGAGAGAGGAGTGAGAAGGGAGGGGGGGGAGCAGCTATGCTCTGTGAAGTTTCAGGAACGAGCAGAGAGGACATCAATCAAGCAAAATGACAGGAAAGGGGGTGGTTTCAGACTTCATATCCAGGCCATTGTCAGGATGATGCTGTATGAAAGACTGTAGAACCTCCCACAGGTATTTATCTCGATTTTAACAGAATGGGGGCACTTCTGAGAGGGCTGGGAGGGTTTATAGATATCAGCAGCTCACATAGAATAGATGTAAGCAAAAAAAAAAAAAGAAACCCATACTTCTCTTTTAATCTACTTTCTTTGTAAAATGCCTACTTAGCTAGTCTTGGAGCACTTGTGGAATGGCCATTGGCTTCAATCACACCCTACTTGTGGTACAGCCATGAGCTTCAATCACACCCCATTTATAGTACATCCATGGACTTAAATCACACCCTATTTATGATACAGCTATAGGCTTTAATCACACCCTACTTGTGGTACAGCCATGGGGTACAATCACACCCTACTTGTGGTACAGCAATGGGCTTCAATCACACCCTACTTGTGGTTTGGCACGGCCATGGGCTTCAATCACACCCTATTTGTGGTACAGCCATGGCCTTTAATCACACCCCATTTTCAGGAAGCGTGACCTAAAACAGCTTAATATCTTAAGTATGGCAATACTATTTACATTCTACAAACATTCTTCTGTCTTCATGACCAGCATTAAAAAAGTTACAGTTTGTTGGCCTCGTGAAGTTTCCTATGAGCCACGAGGACTGAATTGCTGACAAACCCTTTGCCACATTCTGGACAGATAAAAGGCTTCTCTCCTGTGTGAGATCTCTGGTGAATAGTCACCTTAGAGTTACTAGTGAAGCCCTTTCCGCAAATTGGACAGGTAAAGAGTCTCTCACCAGTATGTACTTTAAGGTGGGCGGTGAGGCTTCCCTTAGTGGTGAAGCTCTTTTTGCAGATGGTGCAAGTGTGCGGCTTTTCACCCCTGTGGTTCTTCTGGTGGACGGAAAGTTGTGAGTTCTGAGCGAAACACTTTCCACACTCGTTACAGACAAAGGGCTTTTCCCCTGTGTGGATCCGCCGGTGGGAGACCAGATCGGAACCCTGAGTGAAACCCTTCCCACAATCTGTGCAGGTAAAAAGTTTTTCCCCAGTGTGAATCCTCTGATGAGTCACCAGGCTCCCTTTCTTGGCAAAACATTTCCCACAGTCATTGCACACAAATGGCTTCTCCCCGGTGTGGGTTCGATAGTGAATGACAAGCAGGGCATTGCACATGAACCGCTTCCCGCACTCAGGGCAGGCATGGGGCTTGTCTCCGGTGTGGTTCTTTAGGTGTTTGGCCAGGTGGGAGTTACTGGCAAAACGTTTCCCGCACTCTTTACATTCAAAAGGCCGTTCCCCGGAATGAATTCTCATGTGCTCCTGGAGGATGGCGTTTCGGGCGAAGGCCTTCCCACATTCCTGGCAAACAAAAGGCTTCTCGCCTGTGTGAATCCGCTGGTGTATAACCAACAGTCCATTGCTGATGAACCGTTTGTCGCAGTGCGAACAGACATGAGGCTTCTCGTCGCGGTGGTACTTGATGTGCTTGACAAGCTGGGAGTTGGTGGTGAACCGTTTGCCGCACTCCACGCATGCGTAAGGCTTCTCCCCGGTGTGAATGCGCATGTGCTCAATCAGGATGGTGTTGCGGGTGAACCCTTTGCCGCACACGTTGCACATGTAAGGCTTCTGGCCTGAGTGAAGCCGCTCGTGTCGGATGCGTTGGCCGTTGCTGATGAAACTCTGCCCGCACTCAGAACAAGAGTAAGGTTTCTCCCCCGTGTGCAGCCGCATGTGTTCCACCAAGATGGTGTTACGGGTGAAGCCTTTGCCGCACTCAGAGCAAACAAAGGGCTTCTCGCCCATGTGTGCTCTGTGGTGGGCTAAGAGCTGGGCCCTGGTGGCAAAGCCATCGCCACACTCGCTACATATAAAGGAATTTTTGGTGGTGTTGCGCCGAGTCTTGTCTAAGTTGCTGAAGAAGCCGCCATGCATTGGTTCGGGAATGGGCTTCTCCTCCTTGGGAGGCATGTGTGTTGCAAGTGCGTTTTCAATGATGGGAGCAATGCCAGGAGAGCCTTGGCCATGCCTCATGCTAGGGGTGTCTGATGGTTTTAAACTCTCAGTGATACCAGCATCTGTTGAAAAACAAATTTAAATATTTCTCATCGAATATTGGCCACATTTTCCTTAATTTGAACAACACAAACATAAACAATGCATACTTTTCAATATTTGAAGGTACGTCTGACCAAAATCAAATTTCAGGTAAACTTTTTTCCTGCATCATATTTTATCACCTCCTTCAAGGCAGCTTAAAAAGGCATCCTTGCTGAATGATTGCTGGGAGGACATTAAAGCAGAGTTCCACTCAAAAGTGGTTTGTTCCCCCCCCCCCTTCTGGTGCCACATTTGGCAGCTTTTGGGGGGGAGAAGGGAATGGGTACCTGTTTTTGACAGGTACCCGTTCCCACTTCTGGGATACCTGGCTTCGGCGAGGTCCCCCGTAACTTCAGCCCTCCCTCCTCTGCAGTAGGGAACTGGCCGTGAAGCCTAAAGCCTCACCATGCGGCAGCACACAAGAGCCGATCAGAAGACATCTTGGGGTCCCTGGACAGGTAAGTGTCCTAATAATAAAAGTCAGCAGCTACAGTATTTGTAGCTGCTGACTTTTAATTTTAGGATGGGGGGGGGGGGTTTGGAGCTCCGCTTTAACCACTTGCCTACTGGGCACATTCAGGCCCTTCCTGTCCAAGCCAATTTTCAGCTCTTAGCGCTGTTGCTCTTTGAATGACAATTGCGCGGTCATGCAACGCTGTACCCAAAGTAATTTTTTATTTATTTTTTGACACAAATAGAGCTTTATTTTGGTGGTATTTAATCACCTCTGGGTTGTTGTTTTTTTGCTAAATAAACGAAAAACGACCAAACATTTTTTTTCTTAATTTCCGTTATAAAATGTTGCAAACAGGTAATTTTTCTCCTTCACTGATGTGCGCTGATGAGGCTACACTAATGAGGCTGCACTGCTTTGCATCACTGATGGGCACTAATAGGCAGCAATGATGGGCACCAATAGGTGGAACTGATTTGCATCACTGATGGGCACTGATGGGCACTAATTTGCATCACTGGTGGGCACTGATTGGCACTGTTGAGGCTGCACTGATAATCAGGACATAAGTGCTGCCAATCAGCGGCACTGATTGACAGCACTGATTCGCACTGATAGGCGGCACTGATGAGGAAGCACTGATTGGCAGCACCGATGGGCACTGTTGGGGCTGCACTGATCATCAGGACACTGATGATCAGTGCAGAGGTCCCCTTTCACACTAGCCAGTTACTGGCTCTCTCCTCACGCTGTGACGACGTGACAAAAGGAATGCCGATAACCGGTGTGTTTACATCGTGATCAGCTGTGATTGGACACAACTGATCACACGATAAAAAGCCGCTGTGATTGGCTCTTTACCCCGATCTATGAACCGCTGTGTCCAAAGGACACAGTAATCACAGAGCGTGCCAGGTGCGTGCCGCAGCGGCCGCGATCATGACGCCCTCCCAGAACTTGCCAACTGAACTGTATCCGTCATTTTGTGGTTCAAACCCACGAGTTCCAGTGTGATGCTGGTGTAAACCAGTCCTCAAGGCAGGGTGAGTTTCCTGGTCTGTGTGCTGCGATGGGAAAGTTCTGCCATACCCACAGTCTTTGATGATTAGGTTGAGAACCCATGAATGATGTAATGCGGTATGCTGCATTTTGTAAGAGACAAGAGTGAGGTCATCTGATGGAAGACGGGTTTATAAAGTAGAATTACTCACCTGGACCCATTTCGACTTCCTCCGCTTTCACTGGAGTCTCATCTTCTGACTGTGGGGCGATGTCAAGCTCTACGATATTCATTTCTTTATCCTAAAAGCAAAAATAAAAAAAATAATAATATATTGACTGATGTGTGATGTTGCAGGAATTGGGGTAGATCTGAGGTCTGGTGGTGCAGGAATTGGGGTGGATCTGAGGTCTCGTGGTGCAGGAATTGGGGCCGATCTGAGGTCTGGTGGTGCAGGAATTGGGGCCGATCTGAGGTCTGGTGGGTGCAGGAATTGGGGCCGATCTGAGGTCTGGTGGGTGCAGGAATTGGGGCCGATCTGAGGTCTGGTGGGTGCAGGAATTGGGGCCGATCTGAGGTCTGGTGGGTGCAGGAATTGGGGCCGATCTGAGGTCTGGTGGGTGCAGGAATTGGGGCCGATCTGAGGTCTGGTGGGTGCAGGAATTGGGGCCGATCTGAGGTCTGGTGGGTGCAGGAATTGGGGCCGATCTGAGGTCTGGTGGGTGCAGGAATTGGGGCCGATCTGAGGTCTGGTGGGTGCAGGAATTGGGGTCGATCCGAGTTCTGGTGGGTGCAGGAATTGGGGCCGATCTGAGGTCTGGTGGGTGCAGGAATTGGGGCCGATCTGAGGTCAACTCCATATTTATTGAGATGTCCAACAAGCTCATATAAAAGGTGTGATGGTCAGGGGTCTACTAACTTTTGGCCATACAGTGTATACGCTCTCTCCCACCTTAAAATCTATAGGAACGTCCTCTTCCTCTTCTTTACAGCTACCGGTAGATGTGGGACTTGGATTTTTCTCAGAACCAAAGTTACTGGACTCATCTGTACAAGAAAACCAAAGTGAAGAATGAAGACTACGCTTAGTGTGGATACAGTTCCCCTAATGCCAGGGTAGGCAACCCCAGAGAGGTGGAGATCTACTTTAAAAACGCTGGAGAAACCAAAATCACTGGGCAAGGTTGCATTTTTAAAAGGGGGTATGGCCAAATTAAAGTGGGTGTGGTCAGTAATGACAGGGCGCCTTTCCCCCAAATAATGCTTTACCTACATTAGTGATCAGTGGGGAGTCCCACTACCAACCCTTCTTACATTGGGCCCCTCATTATAGCACCTCCATCATACTGCTCCCCATTATAGAACCTCCATTATACGTCTCCCTATTATAGTGCCTTCGTCATATTGCTCCCCATTATAGAGCCTCCATTATACTTCTCCCCATTATAGAACCTCCATCATACTACTCCCCATTATGGTGCCGCCATTATACTGCTCCCCATTATAGAAACCTCCATCATACTACTCCCCATTATAGTGCCGCCATCATACTGCTCCTCATTATAGTGCCGCCATCATACTGCTCCCCATTATGGTGCCTCCATAATACTAGTCCCCATTATAAAACCTCCATCATACTACTCCCCATTATAAAACCTCCATCATACTACTCCCCATTATGGTGCCGCCATCATACTGCTCCCCATTATAGAGCCTCCATTATACTTCTCCCCATTATAAAACTTCCATCATACTACTCCCCATTATAGTGCCGCCATTATACTGCTCCCCATTATAGAACCTCCATCATACTGCCGCCATCATACTGCTCCCCATTATAGTGCCGCCATCATACTGCTCCCCATTATGGTGCCTCCATCATACTACTCCCCATTATGGTGCCTCCATCATACTACTCCCCATTATGGTGCCTACATCATACTGCTCCCCATTATAGTGCCTACATATTAGTGCTCCCCATTATACTGCTCCCCATTATGGTGCCTCCATCATACTACTCCCCATTATAGTGCCTCCATCATACTACTCCCCATTATAGTGCCTCCATCATACTACTCCCTATTATGGTGCCTCCATTATACTGCTCCTCATTATAGCGCCTCCATTATACTGCTACTCATTATAGCGCCTCCATTATACTGCTCCTCATTATAGCGTCTCCATTATACTGCTCCTCATTATAGCATCTCCATTATCCTATTTATCATTATACAGTATTAGTAAGTATCCCAGTGCCACCATCATGTCCCCCTCAGAAGCGTTTTTCCTTCTTCCTATTCTGCTGTGCTGCCTCTGCCCCCCCCCCATCAAACCCCCCACCCTCTCGGTCCTCCCCTCACCTCCATCCCAGTGGCTTGTAAAGGACATCACAAAGAAGTCCCTGGGAAGGATGTAAAGGGGGATCGTGGGGAGCAGCGTACCAGAACAGGGAGCCATGTCTCACTGCCGCTTTCCTGTGCCGCTCTGACAAAAGTGTGGACACGGTGGGGAAGTGATCTACCCAGTCTGTGTTACTGACCCCCCCCCCCCCCCACCCTAAGGCCACATCCAGCTCCAAGTTGGGTTCTTTTTCGTTTTAGATTTTACAGCCTTACTATATACCTGCCCAGAGCAGAAGGAGGAATTGTGTTTTTTGTGGCGTTTTTTATTTTTATGTGTCCCATAACAGTTCTCTCACCTTCACTGACATTCTCCACCTTCACTTTGATGAGGACTTCTTCTCTGTCTTCTTTCAGGTCAACCAAATTTTCCCACTAAAAACAACAAGAAGCAAAAATCTTCATTTTCACTATATAAAGTGTACCTGTCAGTAACTTTACACATCTGCATTTATTCATTCAGGGTGTACCATGTAGAAATATTCGACGCGTTTCGCTGGGACAAGGCCCGCTTTAACCTCATTCCCATACATATGATGTACAGGTACGTCGCTGGATGGGAAGAGTGATATCTCGGTCATCCTTGCAGCTGCAGCGATGATCGAGATATAATTTTTTTTTATAGCCGTCGATTCCCTTCAATGTAAAAGTAATCCTAGTGGCTATAAACTGCTGGATTACTTTTTGAGGCGGTGGAAGGGGGTCCCCGTTCCCCATTATTGTATCGGCGCCATGACCCGAAGCCAATTGAAGAGTCGGCTTGAATGAGGACATCGCTGGATCCCTGGACAGATTAGTGCCCTTATACTAAAAGTCAGCAGCTACAGTATTTGTAGCTGCTGGCTTTTAATCTTTTTTTTTTGGGGGGGGGGGGGAGGGCTATCCTGGATCAGGATTTTTCTGCCATTTTTTGTTTTGTTTAACCACTTAAAGCGGATGTAAACCCATCCATAAAACTATTTCATTTTCGGCACGTGCCGGAAATGTAACACTCCCATTGGTTGTGCTCTCAACCAAACTGTCAAACCATCCAATGGCTGGTGTCTAAGCTGATCACATGTGCAGAATCATGGCAGTTGAAGATTAAACAGGGACAAAGATGGCAGCTTCCTTGGCTGAAAACGATAGGGGGGGGTTTACTTACACTTTAAGCCCCGAGCCTGTTTTTCAGACTCAGTGTTTACACGTTAAAAACAATTTTTTTTTGCTAGAAAATTACTTAGAAATGTTTTTTTTTTTTAGAATGTTTGGGGGTTCTAACACCCTAGAGAATAAAATGGCGGTCATTGCAATACTTTTTGTCACACCGTATTTGAGCAGCGGTCTTACAAGCGCACTTTTTTTTAGTAAAAATGTACTTTTTTGAATAAAAAAATAAGAAATTTTTTATATTGTGAAAGATAATGTTAAGCCGAGTAAATTGATACCCAACATGTCACGCTTCAAAATTGTGCCCGCTCGTGGAATGGCGTCAAACTTTTCCACTAAAAATCTCCATAGGCGACATTTTAAAAATTCTATAGGTTGCATGTTTTGAGTTACCGAGGAGGTATAGGGCTGGAATTATTGCTCTCGCTCTAACGATCGTGGCGATACCTCACATGTGTGGTTTGAACACCTTTTTCACATGCGGCCGCGACTTGCGTATGCGTTCACTTTTGTGCACGAGCTCAAAGCCATGCGCTTAAATTTTTTTATTTTTTTCTTATTTATTTAATTTTTTTTTTTTTAAACTGTCCTTTTAAAAAAAAAAAAATCCGCCACTGAAACCACTTTTATCTGAAAGCGGACCGCCCGCTGTTGAAGAGGTTACCAAGGTTATGGCAGCTATCTGCTAGGATATCAAAAGGTATTCCACTTCAAACAGCCGCCGTACAACTGCGGCGGGCGGTCCGTAAGTAGTTAAAAAGGTAAATGAGAGATTTGGGGGGTCTTTTTGACACCCGATCTCTCAATAAAGAGAACCTGTCATCCCTTATTCCTCTTACAAGGGATGTTTACATGAATTTGGAGTCACACAAGTGTGATGACTTGGTGCCATCTGAGGATGCAGGGGTCTCAAACTGGCGGCCCTCCAGCTGTTGCGAAACTACAAGTCCCATCATGCCTTTGCCTATGGGAGTCAGGCTTGTAACTGTCAGCCTTGCAATGCCGCATGGGAATTGTAGTTCTGCAACAGCTGGAGGGCCACCAGTTTGAGACCCCTGCAAACAGAAGATGTATCCATCTGTAGACTTACCTCGTCATCCACAGGGCTGCCATAATCATCCTCCTCCTCCTCTTTCACATCACCGAACTCCTCGCTCCACGGAAAATTATTGAGATTGGATCCATCTGTAGGAAACGCACACACACTGACTACATGGCATCTATGTGTTTATATCAGGGCTTTGGTTGTAACTTGACAAAATGTGGAAAATGTCATGGGGTATGAATACTTTTTCATAGCAATGTATATGAAGACCAGTACAGACATCAGCACATAGGATGAAACATTGAAGCTGTGACTGGTTCTCTTACATCAGGGGTAGGCAACCTCGGAAACCCAGCTGCGGTGAAACTACAAATCCCATCATGCCTCTGCCTCTAGGATTCATGCCTGTGATTGTCAGGGTCTTGCGATGTCTCATGGGACTTGTAGTTTCACCACAGCTGGAGGGCCGAGGTTGCCTACCCCTGTCTTAAAGGGTACCAAATATCCGCAAAAAAGGCACAACCAACAAAGACTCCTTACCGGAAGATCTCATTGACGTGGATGCCTCCACCGTGAAGCCATGATGGAGTTCGTTATCCTGTTCCTGTGTGGAGAAAATAGACATCCTGACACCTTAGACCAGGTGTAGACAACCTTAACCACTTCCATACAGGGCACTTATACACCTTCCTGCCCAGACCAATTTTCAGCGCTGTCCTAATTTGAATGACAATTGCGCGGTCATGCTACACTGTACCCAAACAAATTTTTTATCATTTTGTTCCCACAAATAGAGCTTTCTTTTGGTGGTATTTGATCACCTCTGCGATTTTTATTTTTTGCACAACAAATAAAAAAAGAGCGAAAATTTTGTAAAAAAATACGTTTTTCTTTGTTTCTGTAAATTTGTTTGGTAAATAAGTAGGTTTTCTCCTTCACTGATGGGCTATGATAAGGCGGCACTGATGGGCACCAATGAGGTGGCACTGATGATGGACACTAATATGCGGCACTGATAGGTGGCACGGATGGGCACTGATCGGCGGCACAGATGGGCACTGAACGGCGGCACGAATGGGCACTAATCGGCGGCACTGATGTACTGTAATGTATTGTACTAATGGATGCCAATCAGTGCCAAACAATAATTCCTGCCAATCAGTGATGCCCATTGTGGGTACTGATTGGCATCCTTTGTGGGCACTGATTGGCATCCCTGGTGGTCTAGGGTGGCATACCTAGTGGTGACATCCCTGGTGGTCCTAGTGGCGTCCCTGCTGGTCCAGTGTGGGCATCCTCGGGGGGGGGGGGGGCGCGCTGATAATAGATCAGCACAGACCCCCCCCCCCCCCCCGTCAGAGGAGCAGCCGATCGGCTCTCTTCTACTCGCGTCTGACAGACGCGAGTGAGGAAAAGCCGATCACCGGCTCTTCATGTTTACATCGTGATCAGCCGTGATTGGACATGGCTGACCACGTGGTAAAGAGTCTTCGTCAGAGACTCTTTACCTAGATCGGTGTTGCGGGGTGTCAAACTGACACCCCGCAACCACGATCGCCGCGATGCACGCCCCCAGGGGCGCGCTGCGGCTCTATATCCTAATCACGTCATATGACGTCCGGTCAGGATATTGAAACCACTTTGCCTCCGTCATTTTGTAATAGGGCGGGCGGCAAGTGGTTAAAAGGAGGTGAAGATCTACCTGAACAACATGGGAGAAGTCAAAGATCAGTGTCACCTCCTCACACCTGAGACCTCTACCGTGTCGCAAGTCAGGTGGTGAGGAGTAGTGAGGAGTAGTGAAGGAGCACTTATAGGAACTTGACACACACAATGATACAATCACCATCCCGACACATCCCTTGTCTATTACTGGATAATGTCCCAGAATTCCCGGCACCGCTCACCTCTCCTGTCAGCAGCTCAATGATCTTCTGGGTGACGTCTAGAATCTTCTTGTTGTTCCTCTCTGGTGTCCAAGATGGAGGTGGGGGGTCCATAGTGGGGCTCCGGGAGCTGCTTCGTATTCCGGACACACAAGGAGGGCTTTGTGATGTCACATGATCTCCTGAATCCTTCTTTATTGGTCCGTAATCCTAGGAAGGAAGACAAGACTCATGATTACATGTTATGTGACCTCCCAGAATCCTCCTCACCTCTCCGGTCAGGTCTGTGTTTTATTAATAGAGATAAGAGTGATGTCATGTGACCTCCCAGAATCCTCCTCACCTCTCCGGTCAGGTCTGTGTTTTATTAATAGAGATAAGAGTGATGTCATGTGACCTCCCAGAATCCTCCTCACCTCTCCGGTCAGGTCTGTGTTTTATTAATAGAGATAACAGTGATGTCATGTGACCTCCCAGAATCCTCCTCACCTCTCCGGTCAGGTCTGTGTTTTATTAATAGAGATAACAGTGATGTCATGTGACCTCCCAGAATCCTCCTCACCTCTCCGGTCAGGTCTGTGTTTTATTAATAGAGATAACAGTGATGTCATGTGACCTCCCAGAACCCTCCTCACCTCTCCGGTCAGGTCTGTGTTTTATTAATAGAGATAAGAGTGATGTCATGTGACCTCCCAGAATCCTCCTCACCTCTCTGGTCAGGTCTGTGTTTTATTATTAGAGATAAGAGTGATGTCATGTGACCTCCCAGAATCCTCCTCACCTCTCCGGTCAGGTCTGTGTTTTATTATTAGAGATAAGAGTGATGTCATGTGACCTCCCAGAATCCTCCTCACCTCTCCGGTCAGGTCTGTGTTTTATTAATAGAGATAAGAGTGATGTCATGTGACCTCCCAGAATCCTCCTCACCTCTCCGGTCAGCAGGTAGATGATCTCCAGGGCCAAACTTATTATGCTTTTGGTCACGTGGCTCCGGCTCTTCTCCATCTTGTTTCTGGAGGGCCCCCCGGTGGTGGAGACAGGTACTCGGGGGCCGATCTGTGGGAAGAGTTGGTGGTGAATGATCTCATCTATCAGAAGACACACAATTACTTGGACCATTTATTGGCCTTTCACCAGTTTAACCCCACCAATAAGGATGAGCATTGAACACGTGCAGAGCCCACCAGGAAGTCGCCACCGCGCTGCGCTGACAGGCAGGGAGACATTGTCCCGATGCTCGGCTGCAGAGATCGGGAAATGTCTCCCTGGCTGTGATTAGCGCAGCGCGGGTGGCGACTTTCTGGCGGGCTCTGCACGTGTTCAATGCGAACACGCCGGAGCTCATCCCTACCCACCAACCATGGAGAACGCTCACAACGACAGGAGGGCAATGGTAAGTGGGTGTGACCAACCAATGCTTGGCTTTTGATTGTGTTGTAGTGGCGGGCGGCTAATACTTTGTAATAGCTCTCTGGAAGAGGAGTGATCAAAAAAAATCCCAGCTTCTGATTGGTCCACAGCTTCAGCCCTGAGAGGGGGCGTGACCAAACTACTGCAGGTTTCTGATTGGTCTGAAGCTGCGATCAGTACTCAGCGTGAGCCCCTGGGGGGTGTGACCAGATGATGCTGGTTTTTGATTGGTCTGCAGGTGTGGCCAATACTCATCAGGAGCCCACTGAACAGGGAGTGACTGCAGCTCTCTGGAGGGGGTGTAACCATCCAATGTTGGCTTTTGATTGGTCCACAGGGAGACCGGGCCCTACTGGGAACTGAGCCCAGCACCAACACAGCCAATGGCTGACCTCACCTATCCAGGGGCCCCCCCAATCACAGCTCACCCTTCAGGGCCTTGTCCTGACCTGTGTGACACAAGCAGCTCTCTGATTGGCTGCAGCCAGGCTCACCAAGACAATGTCAGTGATAGGAGCTGTGACGTCACCCCATTGTTGTAGGACACTCACCTTCCCTCTCGGGCCCCGCACCTTCCTTCCTCCTCCCTCTTCTCCCACCTACTCAGCTGCCCTCTCTGTACCAACACCGAGCCACCCGGAGCATGCCGGGAGAGCTAGCCCACCGGGGACCGCTTTGTCCGTACTGAGCATGCGCCAAATGCTTACCTAATTATTCTGAGCCCGCCCGGAACCTGTAGCTTTCCTGTTACCGCAGCAACGCTGGAGGAAGTCACCGCCGCCATCTTTGTTAAGGGAGCGAACACAGTGGGGGTGGTGTGATCACAGTCATGTTACTAATAATAATAATAATAAAAAGAAGAAGAAAATATAGTGGTAACTAAAAATAATTGCAGACATAATTATTATTATAATAATGTAACAGTGACAATAATAAAAATATAATAATAGTAATAATGTTATGGTGGTACAACAATTAGTAACAGTAATAATCAGAAGCAGATACAGTAAAACCTTGGTTTGAGAGTAATTGGTTTGAGAGCGTTTTGCAAGACAAGCAAAATGTTTTAACAAAATTTTGCCTTGATATACAAGCGATGTGTAGTGGTCACTATAATTATTTATAGTCGTAATACTATTAAAAATAATATTTCAATAGTATGATATCGACAATGATGATAATAATAATAAAATAAAAAAATTAGCGGTAATTTACAATAATGAGTGATAATCATATTCAAAAATATTATAATTATAATAGTGACAATAATAAAAAGTATACAATATTAGTAATTATGTTATATTGATAAATATAGTTACTATAACAATAATAAGAAAAAAAACTTCTTAAGTAAAATTAATTACAGTCAAAATAAAATAAATAAGAATATAAAATTAATAATACAGTGATGATAATAATAAAATAATCATCATCATTAGAACAATTAAAAATATGGTAATGGTAATGAAAAATAATTACAGTCATAATATTATAAAAAATATTGTAATTAGAATTATAATAATCATAATAATAATTATATATATATATATATATATATATTATATGTAAAATAGATTTTTTAATATATACATACACAAATATAAAATATATTAAATAATAATGATAATAAGAATATAGTAATGATGATAAGAATAATCATCATCATAATCACAAGATATTTGTAATTAAAAATAATATAATTAGAATGATAATATAATAATGATGATAAGAATAATGATAAGAATAATAATAGTGTGTGTATGTGTGCATGTGTATATATATATATATATATATATATATATATATATATATATAAATAGATAGATAGATAACATATACACACATGTAGAAAATGTATTTAATAATATTTATAATGTGTAATATAAGATTTATAATATTTATAAATAAATAAATACATTATATATATATATATATATATTTATATAATGATTATTATTATAAGTAATTCAAATATGAATATATGTTATGTTTGTGTGTGTATGTTAAAAAAATAATAATAATTATATATATATATATATATATATATATATATATATATATATATATATATATATTCTCATGACAGATCCAGGGTTATCACGGAAACGTCCAGAGAGGGGTGAGATGTTGTGAGACCCATGTGATTGGTAGAGATTAAACCGATCCCCTTGACAGACCCATGGTTATCAGTGACACTCCTGGAAAGTGGTTGAAAATCATGCGGCCCATGTGATTGGTAGAGATTAGACCAATCCCCTTGACAGGTCCAGGGTAAACAGCAAAGCATCCAAAGAGGGTTGAGATTGGCACCGAACCACAAGGGTACATTTGTTACTCATTATTATTATTATTATACAGGATTTATATAGCGCCAACAGTTTACGCAGCGCTTTACAATATAAAAAGGGAGACAATACAATAAAATACAAGAGGATTGAGAGGGCCCTGCTCAGAAGAGCTTACAATCTAATAAAGTGGGACAGGTGGTACAAAAGGTTGTAACTATGGATGCCCCTTGAGAGATTTGAACGCCCTAATTTGCTACAGTAACCTACTGGTGAGAGAACAAAACTTTGTGTGCAGGACCTGGACAAGGAGGTACCTATACAGAGAGAGAGAGATATACAATGGAACCTCAGATTACGAGCATAATCCATAACAGGAGAATGCTCGTAATCCAAAGTACTCGCATATCAAAGCGAGTTTCCCCATAGAAGTCAATGGAAACGAAAATAATTTGTTCCGCATTGACTTCAATGGCATGCAATACCGCATGTGACCAGAGGTGGGCGCCGGAGAGCCTCGGTAGCACTGGGAAAGGCCATAGGACAGCTCGGCTGACCTCGGAAACCCTTAAAAATGCTCGGAAACACCGTTAGGGTTAGGGTAGGGTTAGGGTAGGGTTAGGGTTAGGGGGTTAGGGTTAGGGGTTAGGGGTTAGGGTTTAGGGTTAGGGTTTTCCCTTTAAGAATAAGGCTAGGACCCAGGCTCTTGAACAGGGACCTCCCCCAGAGGTCAAAGGTCAGAGGGCGGGTCCCCAGAGGTCAAAGGTCACTGGGCGTGGCTGACCCCCACCAAAGTGTACCGCCTACCCCAACTAAGTCGGGGAATGAAACACCGGGAGCGGAGTATTTCTGAGTATTTCCGAACGGCTCCGATCGACTCTGCTCCGGCGCCCCCCCCACCTCAAGAATAGAGAGAGAGTATGGGATTCCCACCTGATTATAAAACTGTAGTACTCACCGATATAAACGGGGGGGTGCAATCCAAATATAATATGACCAAAAAAGAAAAAAGAAAAAATAGACAAATGCACACCCTAAAGAGTTAACTACAGAGTTTATTTCAAGCTGTAAGCTATATCAAAAATATATAATAGACATAAAAACTGGTCCCCTATGATAAATAGGTGAACCTACCTACCCAGAACATACCCCATAAGTAAAACCCAGTGACGGCATATTCTGGTAACTAAATGAAAATCAATTTTCCCAAAGGAGGGGAATGTAGATCACAAAAGGCACACCCACCCTCCCGTCTGGCTCCTCCACCCGCAAGAAAACTGTTGCCAGGTAAGTAGCATTTTTTGGAGGTGCTCTACGATGGCAGCCTCTATATTTTCCTTAGGACAGGTGCCCTTTAAATGTTTGTGCTATAGAACACCTTCCACATCTGTAACAGTCTGCGGGCGGCTGGCTTTATCCCCCCTATTAACTCTCTGCTGGTATATGTCAGAGCTATATAATCCCCTTGCTGCTGAGCGTACGTAGATATGCGTCCTCGGCTTTTGGGGGTTATACCGGGATGATGCCCGCAGCTGCAGGCATCATCCCGTTGTTTAGAGCCGGCGATTGGCTTTCCGGTGATAACAACCGATGTGGCTAAAAGCTGCTCGGTTGTTATCCCGGAAGAGCGGGAGGGGACACCCCACCTCCCGCCACCTCCACCGCTCTGACCGGGCCTCCCGTCCCACCGGGAGACCTCGATCCACGTAAACGGCTTTGTTCCAATCTCCTGACTGTAAACACGGAAGAGACGTCACAACGTCACTTCCTGTTTACTCGGCTGCCAATGGCGCCGGATTTAAAAAAAATATACAGTATTCAGAATCGCAGTTTTCAGCGATCTGAATACTTTGAAGTGCAAAGGAGGAATTGGGGGTCTTTTAGACCTCCGATCCTTCCATAAAGAGTCCCTTCACCACCTATTACAGTCACAAGGGATGTTTACATTCCTTGTGACAGCAATAAAAGTAATCAATTTTTTTAAAAACACAATTTAATAGTGTAAAAATAAATGAAATAAATAAGAAAAAAAAATAAAAAGTTTAAAGCGCCCCCGTCCCCGCGAGCTCGCGCAGCAAAGAAAACGCATACGGAAGTCGCGCCCGCATATGTAAACAGTGTTCAAATCACACATGTGAGGTATTGCCGCGATCGTCAGAGCGAGAGCAAAAATTCTAGCCCTAGACCTCCTATGTAACTCTAATCTGGTAACTGTAAAAAAAAATTAAACCGTCGCCTATGGAGATTTCTAGGTACCGTCGTTTGTCGCCATTCCACGAGTGCGTGCAATTATAAATCATGACATGTTTGGTATCTATTTACTCGGCGTAACATCATCTTTCACATTATACAAAAGAATTGGGCTAACGTTATTGTTTTTTTTTTTTTTAATTCATGAAAGTGTATTTTTCCCAAAAAGTTGCGTTTAAAACACTGCTGCACAAATACCGTGTGACATAAAATATTGCAACAATCGCCATTTTATTCTGTAGATTCTCTGCTAAAAATATATATATATATATATATATATATATATATATATATATATATAATGTTTGGAGGTTCTAAGTAATTTTCTAGCAAAAAATACGGATTTTAACTTGTAAACACCAAATGTCAGAAATAGGCTTAGTCATGAAAGGGTTAATAGTGTGTGACTGTGGGGGAGGGGACATTAGAGTGTAAGCTCCTCTGGTACAGAGACTGATGTGACTGGCTCAGTGTTCTCTGTACAGCACTGCGGTATATGTCAGAACTACTGTATATAAACGTATAACAATAAGTTGTTCAGGTGGTGGGACATTAGAATGTAAGCTCCTGTGGTTCAGAGATTGGCCTGGTTTTCTCTGTACAGCGCTGCAGTAATAGTTTGAGAGGCTAGTGGGGTCTGAGGTGAGTCTCTGTGATTGGTTCCTGTAGAGGGAGCGCAACCAATCGCAGTAAAGAGGTCGGAGGTGATTCTCTGTGGAGAGCAGAATCTGCCCGCTGAGTTGGTTCCTAACCCTGTGATTGGTTGGTGTGGAGGAAGCGCAGTCAATCGCAGTGGAGAGGTCTGAGGTGATTCTCTATGGAGAACAGAATCTGCCTGCTGAGTTGGTTCCTAACCCTGTGATTGGTTGGTGTGGAAGAAGCGCAGCCAATCGCAGTGGAGAGGTCTGAGGTGATTCTCTGTGGAGAACAGAATCTCCCTTCTGAGTTGGTTCCTAACCCTGTGATTGGTTGGTGTGGAGGAAGTGCAGCCAATCGCAGTGGAGAGGTCTGAGGTGATTCTCTGTGGAGAACAGAATTGGCCCGGTGAGTGTGTTCCTAACCCTGTGATTGGTTGGTGTGGAGGAAGCGCAGCCAATCGCAGTGGAGAGGTCTGATGTGATTCTCTGTGGAGAACAGAATTGGCCCGGTGAGTGTGTTTCTAACCCTGTGATTGGTTGGTGTGGAGGAAGCGCAGCCAATCGCAGTGGAGAGGTCTGAGGTGATTCTCTGTGGAGAACAGAATTGGCCCGGTGAGTGTGTTCCTAACCCTGTGATTGGTTGGTGTGGAGGAAGCGCAGCCAATCGCAGTGGAGAGGTCTGATGTGATTCTCTGTGGAGAACAGAATTGGCCCGGTGAGTGTGTTCCTAACCCTGTGATTGGTTGGTGTGGAGGAAGCGCAGCCAATCGCAGTGGAGAGGTCTGAGGTGATTCTCTGTGGAGAACAGAATTGGCCCGGTGAGTGTGTTCCTAACCCTGTGATTGGTTGGTGTGGAGGAAGCGCAGCCAATCGCAGTGAAGAGGTCTGAGGTGATTCTCTGTGGAGAACAGAATCTCCCTTCTGAGTTGGTTCCTAACCCTGTGATTGGTTGGTGTGGAGGAAGTGCAGCCATCGCAGTGGAGAGGTCTGAGGTGGTTCTCTGTGGAGAGCAGAATCTGCCTGCTGAGTTGGTTCCTAACCCTGTGATTGGTTGGTGTGGAGGAAGTGCAGCCAATCGCAGTGGAGAGGTCTGAGGTGATTCTCTGTGGAGAACAGAATTGGCCCGGTGAGTGTGTTCCTAACCCTGTGATTGGTTGGTGTGGAGGAAGCGCAGCCAATCGCAGTGGAGAGGTCTGATGTGATTCTCTGTGGAGAACAGAATTGGCCCGGTGAGTGTGTTCCTAACCCTGTGATTGGTTGGTGTGGAGGAAGCGCAGCCAATCGCAGTGGAGAGGTCTGAGGTGATTCTCTGTGGAGAACAGAATTGGCCCGGTGAGTGTGTTCCTAACCCTGTGATTGGTTGGTGTGGAGGAAGCGCAGCCAATCGCAGTGGAGAGGTCTGATGTGATTCTCTGTGGAGAACAGAATTGGCCCGGTGAGTGTGTTCCTAACCCTGTGATTGGTTGGTGTGGAGGAAGCGCAGCCAATCGCAGTGGAGAGGTCTGAGGTGATTCTCTGTGGAGAACAGAATTGGCCCGGTGAGTGTGTTCCTAACCCTGTGATTGGTTGGTGTGGAGGAAGCGCAGCCAATCGCAGTGGAGAGGTCTGAGGTGATTCTCTGTGGAGAACAGAATTGGCCTGGTGAGTGTGTTCCTAACCCTGTGATTGGTTGGTGTGGATGAAGTGCAGCCAATCGCAGTGGAGAGGTCTGAGGTGGTTCTCTGTGGAGAGCAGAATCTGCCTGCTGAGTTGGTTCCTAACCCTGTGATTGGTTGGTGTGGAGGAAGCGCAGCCAATCGCAGTGGAGAGGTCTGAGGTGATTCTCTGTGGAGAACAGAATTGGCCCGGTGAGTGTGTTCCTAACCCTGTGATTGGTTGGTGTGGAGGAAGCGCAGCCAATCGCAGTGGAGAGGTCTGAGGTGATTCTCTGTGGAGAACAGAATTGGCCTGGTGAGTGTGTTCCTAACCCTGTGATTGGTTGGTGTGGAGGAAGCGCAGCCAATCGCAGTGGAGAGGTCTGAGGTGATTCTCTGTGGAGAACAGAATTGGCCCGGTGAGTGTGTTCCTAACCCTGTGATTGGTTGGTGTGGAGGAAGCGCAGCCAATCGCAGTGGAGAGGTCTGAGGTGATTCTCTGTGGAGAACAGAATTGGCCCGGTGAGTGTGTTCCTAACCCTGTGATTGGTTGGTGTGGAGGAAGCGCAGCCAATCGCAGTGGAGAAGTCTGAGGTGATTCTCTGTGGAGAACAGAATTGGCCTGGTGATTGTGTTCCTAACCCTGTGATTGGTTGGTGTGGATGAAGTGCAGCCAATCGCAGTGGAGAGGTCTGAGGTGGTTCTCTGTGGAGAGCAGAATCTGCCTGCTGAGTTGGTTCCTAACCCTGTGATTGGTTGGTGTGGAGGAAGCGCAGCCAATCGCAATGGAGAGGTCTGAGGTGGTTCTCTGTGGAGAGCAGAATCTGCCCGGTGACTTGGTTCCTAACCCTGTGATTGGTTGGTGTGGAGGAAGCGCAGCCAAACGCAGTGGAGAGGTCTGAGGTGGTTCTCTGTGGAGAACAGAATCTGCCTGCTGAGTTGGTTCCTAACCCTGTGATTGGTTGGTGTGGAGGAAGTGCAGCCAATCGCAGTGGAGAGGTTTGAGGTGATTCTCTGTGGAGAACAGATTTGGCCCGGTGAGTGTGTTCCTAACCCTGTGATTGGTTGGTGTAGAGGAAGTGCAGCCAATCCCGGTGGAGAGGTCTGAGGTGGTTCTCTGTGGAGAGCAGAATCTGCCTGCTGAGTTGGTTCCTAACCCTGTGATTGGTTGGTGTGGAGGAAGCGCAGCCAATCGCAGTGGAGAGGTCTGAGGTGATTCTCTGTGGAGAACAGAATCTGCCTGCTGAGTTGGTTCCTAACCCTGTGATTGGTTGGTGTGGAGGAAGCGCAGCCAAACGCAGTGGAGAGGTCTGAGGTGATTCTCTGTGGAGAACAGAATCTGCCTGCTGAGTTGGTTCCTAACCCTGTGATTGGTTGGTGTGGAGGAAGTGCAGCCAATCGCAGTGGAGAGGTTTGAGGTGATTCTCTGTGGAGAACAGATTTGGCCCGGTGAGTGTGTTCCTAACCCTGTGATTGGTTGGTGTAGAGGAAGTGCAGCCAATCCCGGTGGAGAGGTCTGAGGTGGTTCTCTGTGGAGAGCAGAATCTGCCTGCTGAGTTGGTTCCTAACCCTGTGATTGGTTGGTGTGGAGGAAGCGCAGCCAATCGCAGTGGAGAGGTCTGAGGTGATTCTCTGTGGAGAACAGAATTGGCCCGGTGAGTGTGTTCCTAACCCTGTGATTGGTTGGTGTGGAGGAAGCGCAGCCAATCGCAGTTCAGAGGTCTGAGGTGGTTCTCTGTGGAGAACAGAATTGGCCCAGTGAGTGTGTTCCTAACCCTGTGATTGGTTGGTGTGGAGGAAGCGCAGCCAATCGCAGTGGAGAGGTCTGAGGTGGTTCTCTGTGGAGAACAGAATTGGCCCGGTGAGTGTGTTCCTAACCCTGTGATTGGTTGGTGTGGAGGAAGCGCAGCCAATCGCAGTGGAGAGGTCTGAGGTGGTTCTCTGTGGAGAACAGAATTGGCCCGGTGAGTGTGTTCCTAACCCTGTGATTGGTTGGTGTGGATGAAGTGCAGCCAATCGCAGTGGAGAGGTCTGAGGTGGTTCTCTGTGGAGAGCAGAATCTGCCTGCTGAGTTGGTTCCTAACCCTGTGATTGGTTGGTGTGGAGGAAGCGCAGCCAATCGCAGTGGAGAGGTCTGAGGTGATTCTCTGTGGAGAACAGAATTGGCCCGGTGAGTGTGTTCCTAACCCTGTGATTGGTTGGTGTGGAGGAAGCGCAGCCAATCGCAGTGGAGAGGTCTGAGGTGATTCTCTGTGGAGAACAGAATTGGCCCGGTGAGTGTGTTCCTAACCCTGTGATTGGTTGGTGTTGAGGAAGCGCAGCCAATCGCAGTGGAGAGGTCTGAGGTGATTCTCGGTGGAGAACAGAATTGGCCCGGTGAGTGTGTACCTAACCCTGTGATTGGTTGATGTGGATGAAGTGCAGCCAATCGCAGTGGAGAGGTCTGAGGTGGTTCTCTGTGGAGAGCAGAATCTGCCTGCTGAGTTGGTTCCTAACCCTGTGATTGGTTGGTGTGGAGGAAGTGCAGCCAATCGCAATGGAGAGGTATGAGGTGGTTCTCTGTGGAGAGCAGAATCTGCCCGGTGACTTGGTTCCTAACCCTGTGATTGGTTGGTGTGGAGGAAGCGCAGCCAATCGCAGTGGAGAGGTCTGAGGTGATTCTCTATGGAGAACAGAATCTGCCTGCTGAGTTGGTTCCTAACCCTGTGATTGGTTGGTGTGGAGGAAGTGCAGCCAATGGCAGTGGAGGAGGTGTGAGGCGGGAAGTGTGAGGTGATGGGTCTCCTCAGCTCTTCTCTGACTGAAAAGACATTACAGGGACTATGGAGGACACAACATACATGGGCTCACTCAGGGTAATTCTAGAATAATATCTGCTTACCTCTCCTCTGCTACCAGCTCCACTCTACTATCTCCCCACTTCCTGTCTGTGTGACCCCACTTCCTGTCTTCCACTGGGTGGAAGAAGAAGAGATTGCCAGCTATAGCACAGTGTGTGAGTATCTCCAATGCTGCTGAGGGAAAAATCAATCCCCTCTATGTATTCTTTACATTGTAATTAGGTGGGGACTCTGTATATGATGGGGGAGGGGCAGGGACAATATGTGGGTGCTGTGGAATGGGGGGGGGTGCTGTATATGTGGGTGATAAGGTGGGGGAAAGGGTAAGGACTATAAATATGTGGGTGCTTTGGTGGAGGAGGGGCAGGGACTATATGTGGGTGCTGTGGAGTGGGGGGGGGGCTCTACATATGTGAGGGTGATGGGGGTGGGGCAGTTGGTAGAGCATGTGGTTGCTATGAAGTCGGGAAAGGGGTGGCAAATATAAGGAGGCTGTCCACAAGGTTTAGGAGTGTCTATGGGAATGTTTGTCCAATCTTCCAGAAGTGCATTTGTGAGGTCAGGCACTGATGTTGGACGAGAAGGCCTGGCTCACAGTCTCCGCTCTAATTCATCCCAAAGGTGTTTTATCTTGTTTAGGTCAGGACTCTGTGCAGGCCAGTCAAGTTCCTGCACCCCAAACTCCCTCATCCATGTCTTTATGGACCTTGCTTTGTGCAGTCATGTTGGAACAGAAAGGGGTCGTCCCCAAACTGTTCCCACAAAGTTGGGAGCATGAAATTGTCCACAATGTCTTGGTATTCTGACGCCTTAAGAGTTCTCTTCACTGGAACTAAGGGGCCAAGCCCAACCCCTGAAAAACAACCCCCACACCATAATCCCCCCCTCCACCAAATGGTTTGGACCAGTGCACAAAGCAAGGTCCATAAAGTCATGGATGAGCGAGTTTGGGGTGGAGGAACTTGACTGGCCTGTACAGAGTCCTGACCTCAACCCGATAGAACACCTTTGGGATGAATTAGAGTGGAGACTGCAAGCCAGGCCTTCTCGTCCAACATCAGTGAATGACCTCACAAATGCGCTTCTGGAAGAATGGTCAAACATTCCCATAGACGCACTCCTAAACCTTGTTTACAGCCTTCCCAGAAGAGTTGAAGCTGTTATATTATATTAAACCCCACAGACTAAGACTGGGGTGCCATAAGGCCTCATGCCCACGGACGTTTTTTACAGCCGCGTTTTTGAGCGTTTTTTTACAGCTTAAAAACGCCTGTCCATGTTAGTCTATAGCTTCATGCCCACCTAGGCGTTTTTGAGCTGCAAATAGCATAGGCGTTTTTAAGCTGTAAAAAAAACAACCCAGGACCGGTGCGTTCCTTGGCGTCGGCGTTAAGCATAAAAAACGCGGAGTGTTAAAAAACGCGCAAAAACGCACGAAAACGCCGCAATTGCGTTTTTGAGCTCCAGCGTTTTTTTTTGTTTTTTTTTTTAAAACATACGGTCGAAAAATGCATACAATAACATGGACAGGCGTTTTTAAGCTGTAAAAACCGCGGCTGTAAAAACGTCCGTGGGCATGAGGCCTTATACCCAAAGAAGGTAAAGACCCAACCCTATGTGCCAGCTACAGGCCAATACAGGGGGTCCCCTACTTACAAACATACGACTTACAAACGACTCCTACTTACAAACGGAAGGAGACAACAGGAAGTGAGAGGAAATCTACCCCTAGGAAGGGAAATTCACTCCTGTAAGAGTTAATATGGGAAAAAGGTGTCTCCGCTGGAGCTTTATCACCAGTCCATGTTTCCCTAACAACCAAAAATTTTCAAAATCCATTTGTCATTGGCATAGGCGTGCGCACGGGGTGTGCCGGATGTGCCTGGGCACACCCTAATCACCCGTGCAGTGTTTGAGTAGCCCCATGCTCTCCCAAGATCTGCCTGCTGGGCTTCTGTGAAATGCTGCTTCGAATTGACGTGCTGAGACAGTATCACATTGAGCGGATATTGGTGCTTGTAAGATCCGCTCAGTGTGTGACACCGTCCTCCTGTATTGTAACTGCTTGCAGGGAGACAGAGGATCTGTCAGATTTCAGAGTTGACGTCGGGGTGGGCGGGGCCTAGCAGCTATCGAACCCCAGCCAATAGGAGGAGGAATGGGCGTACCGCTACCTATGTGGCCCCGCCCCTTTTCTTAAACAGCCCAATAATGGCTTTATGTTCGATAGCTGCTCAGTCCCGCCCACCCCCATATCACCGCAGAATTATGAAGCTCCTCGCAGACTCTCCCTACAAGCAGTTACAATAGATGACACTGTCATCTATTGTAACTGCTTGTTACAATAATTACAGGAATTTGGGGGCCCCAGGCAGAATTTTGAAACAGGGAAATAAGATTATCGGATCCCAGATTTGTGCAATTGGCAATCAGTGTCTTCTCAGAAACCACGGGTGCCGGTGTCTTGTCGACCTAGTTCCCCTATCGCTCCCGACGATACACGCCACGCAGAAAGCGGCGGGGGCGGAGACTAGCAAGTTGATGGGACACGACACGCCGCTCTGTATTTTTTAAAATGTTCATGAGCGGCCGCAAGGGGCGGGGGCGGAGACTGTGACACGCCGCTCTATAGGGCGAGTGTTGTACATGTAGCGGCCTCCTCTCTCGTCTCTCTTTTATCAGCTCGTCTGTCTCTTGTCTAGGGGTATCTTAGAGGAGAGAGAGCGGGGTCACTACGCCAAGCCCTCACCGCAGATGTTTGTGTGGTGGAAGCAAAGTTCTTATAATACCTTTGAGTCAGTGTTCTGCACCTGGAGCCTCCATTCCGAGAGTTACCTTGAACAATGTCTGCCAGAGTAAATTAACCCCACACCATTAAAGTCCAACACTCCTTTATTCTTCCAGAATAAACACAATCAGTTGACTCCCTTGGAGAACAGAACAGAAAAGGAGGTTTGGATCAGAGGCGTACTAAGTGGGGGGTGGGGGGGGCGGGCCGCACCGGGGTGCCACACACTGGGGGGGTGTCAGGCCGGCGCCCCCCCCCCCCCCCCCGTGACTGAAGTGCACAGACAGCATCAGCGCGGCGGGACTTAGGCAGCGGCAGTCGGCGGCGATACGGCGATACAGGGGGGGAGGGGTGCAGGGTGACACCGCTGCACCATTCATCCCCTCCTTTCACGGCCGCGGGCTGTGAGCGGTGTTCGGCACAGTGGCACTTGCTTCACCTGTGACTAACTTCACAGAAGCACAGCCGAATGAAGCCGCCTCCCCCTCCTCTCTGTTTATGTGTACGGAGGGGGCGGGGACCCGACCTTCTGTCCATGTGCCGCCGCTGTGCTGATCTGAGGCACTGAATGGGGAGGGGGAGTTGCACTGAGGGGGGTCTTGCACTGGGGGCTGTTTGCACTTTGGGGTCTTGCACTGGGGGGTGTTTGCACTGGGGGGTCTTGCACTGGGGGGTGTTTGCACTGGGGGGTGTTTGCACTTTGGGGTCTTGCACTGGGGGGTCTTGCACTGGGGGGTGTTTGCACTGGGGGGTCTTGCACTGGGGGGTGTTTGCACTGGGGGATGTTTGCACTGAGGGGTCTTGCACTGGGGGGTGTTTGCAATGAGGGGGGTCTTGCACTGGGGGGTGTTTGCACTGAGGGGTGTTTGCACTGAGGGGTGTTTGCACTTTGGGGTGTTTGCACTAAGGGGTGTTTGCACTGAGGGGGGTCTTGCACTGAGGGGGGTCTTGCACTGAGGGGGGTCTTGCACTGAGGGGTGTTTGCACTTTGGGGTCTTGCACTGGGGGGTGTTTGCACTGGGGGGTGTTTGCACTGGGGGGTCTTGCACTGAGGGGTGTTTGCACTGGGGGGTCTTGCACTGGGGGGTGGTCTTGCACTGGGGGGTGTTTGCAATTTGGGGTCTTGCACTGGGGGGTGTTTGCACTGGGGGGTGTTTGCACTGGGGGGTGTTTGCACTTTGGGGTCTTGCACTGGGGGGTCTTGCACTGGGGGTGTCTGCACTTTGGGGTCTTGCACTGGGGGGTGTTTGCACTGGGGGGTCTTGCACTGGGGGGGTGTTTGCACTGAGGGGTGTTTGCACTTTGGGGTCTTGCACTGGGGGGCCTTGCACTGGGGGGGGGGGTTTGCACTGGGGGTCTTGCACTGGGGGGGTTGCACTGGGGGGGTCTTGCACTGGGGGGGTTTGCACTGGGGGGGGGGTTTGCACTGGGGGGTCTTGCACTGAAGGGGGTGTCTGCACTGAAGGGGGTCTGTGTAACATGCAGGGGGTCCAGAGCTCTGGAGGCTGTATAATGTAAAGGGGTCCAGAGGTGCAGGGGGCTGTGTAATGTAAAGGGGTCCAGTGATGCAGGGTGCTGTGTAATGTAAAGGGGTCCAGTGATGCAGGGTGCTGTGTAATGTAAAGGGGTCCAGAGGTGGTGAAGGGGGCTGTGTAATGTAAAGGGGTGCAGGGGGCTGTGTAATGTAAAGGGGTCCAGTGGTTCAGGTTGCTGTGTAATGTAAAGGGGTCCAGTGATGCAGGGTGCTGTGTAATGTAAAGGGGTCCAGAGGTGCAGGGTGCTGTGTAATGTAAAGTGGTCCAGTGATGCAGGGTGCTGTGTAATGTAAAGGGGTCCAGAGGTGCAGTTGTGGAGAGGGGGTACACAGTAGTGACAAAGAGATATTTGTTGATGCAGAGGTATGCCGGGGGCACAGTGGGGTGTTTTTACATTTTAATGTGGGGGGGGGGTGCCAGATATAGGATCCGCCCCGGGTGCCAAATGCTCTAGGTACGCCCCTGGTGTGGATGCAAGTAGGCCCAGACACAATGAACTCTCCACTTTCCTTCCTGAAAGTGGGTTGCGGTCTCTGACGGGAGGCTCACCTGTCACCGGCAATATGCTGCACCGGGTCTTCAAGTGAGTAGCTCCCCCCGGTCCATTACGCCTTCCGAATTTGGTTACCCACTCCCGGGGTTCCCTAGGACCTCCTTCCCTCGCGGAACTCAGTGGTGGGCACTGAGCTCCAGACCTCCATCCGAGTACCTCACCCCAGGCTAAAGGTGCCTGGGATGGAACACAACCTCCGAACGTCCTCTAGGCCTAGACCCGCCTAGGGGACCGACACAAACCACCGCCCTCAGGCTGAAGGTGTCTGGGCTCGACTCCCGCCACAAAAAATGTCCGCCCCTTCATATCCTCTCCCAGCAAGCACGGCGGGTTCCCCGCCCCACCATACCACCGCTGAGAGAGGCCAAAAGAGGTACGACACTGCAATGACGACTCAACCCCCGGGCCCAAAGTGACAGCGCCACCTGGTGGGCCCCGAGGAACCATATATCACAGTCTTTCCCACCAGATTCAAAAAAATAGAAAGTATATACCCGCTACACTCTCCCCCTGGTGATTTAACACTGGTCCCCAGTGTCTGGAGCAAACCATGCCCTCAACGGCTGACATAGTCCAGTCCAGAAACCAACTATAAATTGCACAAAAATGAAATTTGTAAAACTTGGTCAACTAAGGAAATTGTGTCTGAGCCTTACATAAAAGGGAAGGGAAACAACAACATTTTAACCACAACTATTAGAATCACATATTCACATTATGCTTTTTCCCCCACCCATCCTGACTAAGACCCACCCCATACTCAGTGGTCTTGATGGGATGCTCTCCTGCAGAGGGAAAAAAGAAAGTTATCACACATAAACCCTGACACATATATTCGTGTAAGAGAAAAGAAACCTCTTCGTAAAGAAATCCCTTTTCTCCAAAGAGTGAGTGTGTGAAAAGTGTTAACGATGCGCAACACTGCCACCTGGTGACAGCGCCGCGGTAACTGCACTCGTGGAACTTTTTTTTCTTCTTCTCCTGAGCCCTATCTACCCCAGAGTCCATGATCTCTTGCGGGAAAAGTGAAGAACAACAGGAACAGTCCTTCATCCGTCTGGGCAACAAGGACAACAGGCCCCAAAAAGTTCAGCAGCATCAAACAAGAACGGAGTCCTATTCCTCCTACAAATAGAAACAGGGATGTGGCTTCAAGTGCTGATCCATGGTCTCCAGATGATACTCAACATCTTCCCCTTCCTTGCGCCGGATCAGCACCTTGTCCGCATGGATGTGCCGTCCCAACATCCACTCTGCCTTGCAATCCTTAAAACGCTGAGAGGCCTTGGGAGAACACGCCAGGTACCTACGGGCATGTGGAACCTGAAGGTGGGTCCACACAAAGTCATTGTACCAGCGCTCCCGGCAAACTTCCACCTCGTACAACAACTCCTTGGACAAGTATGGGTACTCCCATCCATACTCTGCAGCAACCTTCTGACCAAACAGACGTTGTAGTCTCGCCAGAGGAGGCATAGTGGCTCTGTCTCCCTCGCCAGGTAAAACTATTGAGTCCGGGTGGCGAGGCGCTCTGATCACCTCCAGTCTGGGCATGGGTGCCCGCAACAACAGTCTCTTTTCCCCAGCATTAGGTGCAGGTGGCACCGGTAATGTAGAGACAGGCTGGGGACGGGATCCCTCTTCAGGCGCTGGTGCCTCCACCTGGGGTGTACTATCCCCTGTAGACATGGGTGGATCCCTGGTTCTGCGGGACGAGGTAAGAGGTACTTTGTCCCAGCCTTTTCTTGCAAACAGTTCGTCAATAGCAACATCGTCTCCCATATCCGAGAGCGACTCTAGGTCGGAGGTGTCACACTCCTCCGCGGGTATGTAGCCTGTTGTAGAAATGGAGCCACCACCTCCCGCGGACTTACTGGGCCATGACTTCCCGACACCTCCGCCCACACACCAAATCTCTCCACCTGGCTTACCTCGGCCTTTGCTTGACGCGGGACGTCCGGAACTCTTGTCAACAGATCCATCCGGGCCGGGTGTAAGCAGGCGAGACGGTCCACCACAACCGCTGGTCAGGGCTACCATACCGGTCTTTCTCTTCGGTGGTGGACGCTGTGAGACAGTCGTGACCGAGTTAGCATCCTCGGATTTCTCCCGTTGAGTGTTTGCGACTAGGGATGAGCCGAACACCCCCGGGTTCGGTTCGCACCAGAACCTTCGAACGGACCGAAAGTTCGCGCGAATTTTCGAACCCTATTCGTTATAATGGACGCGAACGTTCGAAATCAAAATTGCTAATTACAACGGCCAATATGCATGTTAATGTTATAAAACAGGTTTGGGGACCCGGGTCCTGCCCCAGGGGACATATATCAATGCAAAAAGAAATTTTAAAAACTAAAGTTTTTTCGGGAGCAGTCATTTTAATGATGCATAAAGTGAAAAAAAAAAAAGTGAAATTTTCCTTTAAATACGGTACCTGGGGGGTGTCTAAAGTATGCCTGTGAAGTGGCATGTGTTTCCCGTGTTTAGAACTGTCCTTGCACAAAATGACATTTGTAAAGGAAAAAAAGAAGCCATTTAAAACCACTTGCGGCTTTAATGTCATGTCTTGTCCTGGCCGCCATATGGCTGAAAATCCTTGAGAAAAATGGCATGGCTACCCCATCACCCCCCCCCCCCACCCCAGCCCCTTTGGGTCTTGTATGGATACTAAGGGGGACCCCGCACCCAAAATAAAACCCTATACCTACAACCCTATATACTCTGAACAGCAGTATATAGGTGGTGCAAACAAGACATGGACTGTAGGTTTGTTCTTAAGTAGAATCTGAACAGGTACATTATGAAGTGTAGCTACATCCCAAAAAAATCAATTTTTAAGCTTTTTGGAGAACATAGGGAGGGGTTATCACCCCTGTAACATTTGCTGTCTTTGCACATCTGTTCAGAACATGTCACCTCACTTTCCGTCCCAATGACAAATGTTTTTGGAAAAGTGGGGTTTTAATTGAAACAAGGATTGGTGATAAAGCATCAGTAGAGAGGAGATACCTTTTTCCCAAATTAAATCTAACAGGATAGAATTTTCCTTCCTAGGGGTAGATTTCCTCTCACTTCCTGTTTTCTCTTGCCGTTTGCAAGTAGGAGTCGTTTGTAAGTTGGATGTTTGAAAGTAGGGGCCTGCCGTATATACTCTGCAGAAATTTGCCCTATTAGATATTGGTGTAGCCACAAGACTGGTGGGCACAGGAATGGGCCCTGCTGTGAGTTAATAGATCAAGATTTGTACTTGCATGCACCTGTTGAACCGGGCAGAAAAATTGGGCCTTTGGTGGTGGTGGTGGTGGTGGTGGACGGTGTTGCCACAAGACTGTAAGCCCTCACAGTTACTCTTGGTGGGTGCAGGAATGGGCCCTGCTGTGAGTTATTAGATCAAGATTTGTAATTGCATGCACCTGTTGAACAGGGCAGAAAAATTGGGCCTTTGGTGGTGGTGGTGGTGGTGGACTCTTGGTGGGCGCAGGAATGGGCCCTGCTGTGAACTATTAGATCAAGATTTGTAATTACACGCCCCTGTTAAACAGGGGCTGAAAAATTGTGCCTTAGGCATTGGTGCTGGTGCCACAACACTGCAACCCCTCACAGATACTGTACTTGGAGCACAGCAGTCACACCTGTTGCGAAGCATCTTTTTTAAAAATTGTAATTACACGCCCCTGTTATACAGGGGCTGAAAAATTGTGCCTTAGGCACTGGTGCTGGTGCCACAACACTGCAACCCCTCACAGATACTGTACTCTGAGCACAGCAATGAGACCTGTTGCAAAGCATTGCCTAAAAATTGTAATTACACGCCCCAACAGGGGCTGAAAAATTGTGCCTTAGGCACTGGTGCTGGTGCCACAACACTGCAACCCCTCACAGATACTGTACTCTGAGCACAGCAGTCACACCTGTTGCGAAGCATCTTTTTAAAAAATTGTAATTACACGCCCCTGTTATACAGGGGCTGAAAAATTGTGCCTTAGGCACTGGTGCTGGTGCCACAACACTGCAACCCCTCACAGATACTGTACTCTGAGCACAGCAATGAGACCTGTTGCAAAGCATTGCCTAAAAATTGTAATTACACGCCCCAACAGGGGCTGAAAAATTGTGCCTTAGGCACTGGTGCTGGTGCCACAACACTGCAACCCCTCACAGATACTGTACTCTGAGCACAGCAGTCACACCTGTTGCGAAGCATCTTTTTAAAAAATTGTAATTACACGCCCCTGTTATACAGGGGCTGAAAAATTGTGCCTTAGGCACTGGTGTGGTGGCATGGATCATTGAGGAGGAGGAAGAGGATAGTCAGTGAACATAACAGGACAGTCACTCAGCATCAGCATAGGCAGTCTTGAAGGGATGTGACATTATAAATTATTCCGTTATATCCGCTTCAGGTGTCTGGTAGCTGGTGGTGATCCAAGACTGATTCATTTTTATGAAGGTCAGTCGATCAACCGAGTCGGTGGACAGGCGCACCCTATGATCGGTGACAAATCCTCCAGCAGCACTGAATGTGCGTTCGGAAAGAACGCTGGATGCAGGACAGGCCAGTAGCTCAATTGCATACTGTGCAAGCTCTGGCCAGTGATCCATCCTCAGGACCCAGTAAGCCAGAGGATTTTCGGTGGGAAAGGTGTCCAAGTCTGACCTTGCCCCTAGGTATTCCTGCACCATGTATATCAGACGCTGGCGATGGTTGCTGGAACCGATCATACCTTGGGGCTGCGGACTAAAAAATTGTCTGAACGCATCGGTCAGACGTCCACCTTCCCCACCGCTCCTTCTGCTACTGACCGAAGCCTCAGCAACTCGTCGTCCAGGACCAGGAGTTTGTAACCTCCCAGTTTCTGGGAACGCGTTGCACAGACCTTTCTGCAAGGCCTCCCTGAGATGTCTCATCCTCTGCTCCCTCTGCGACGGCAAGATAAGGTCCGCAACCTTACCCTTGTACCGTGGATCAAGGAGAGTGGCCAGCCAGTAATGGTCACTCTCCTTGATCCGAAGAACACGAGGATCCTTCCGCAGGCTTTGCAGGATCAGGGAGGCCATGCAGCGTAGGTTAGCTGAGGCATTCGGTCCGGAGTCTTCTGGGTCACTGAGGATGACATGATCGCCAGCCACCTCCTCCCAGCCACGTACAAGTCCACTGGTTTGTTGGGACTGTACATCATCCCTAAAAGACTGCTGCTGCTGATGCTGAGTGCCAGGCTCCACCTCCATGCTCACACAATCCTCCTCCTCCTCCTCCTCCTCTTCCTGTGTGATGGGTGGGACAGAAGGAACATTGTCTGGATAAAGGGGGCCTTGAGAGACAAGGAAGTCCTCCTCTTCCTGCCTCTGTTCTGCCTCAAGTGCCCTGTCCATTATCCCACGCAGCGTATGCTCCAACAGGTGGACAAGAGGTACAGTGTCACTGATGCATGCACTGTCACTGCTCACCATCCTCGTGGCCTCCTCAAATGGTGAGAGGACAGTGCATGCATCCCTGATCATGCTCCACTGGCGTGGGGAAAAAAAGCCAAGCTCCCCTGACCCTGTCCTGGTGCCGTAGTCGCAAAGGTACTCATTGATGGCCCTCTGCTGCGTGTGCAGTCGCTGCAGCATGGCCAACGTTGAGTTCCACCTGGTGGGCATGTCACATATTAGGCGGTTCTTGGGCAGGTTCAGCTCCTTTTGCAGCTCAGTCAGCCGAGCACTGGCATTATAAGATCGGCGGAAATGCACACAGACTTTCCTGGCCTGCCTCAGGACATCCTGTAAGCCTGGGAACCTGCCCAAGAACCGCTGCACCACCAGGTTGAGGACGTGAGCCATACAGGGCACATGGGTGAGCTGCCCCTCTCGCAGGGCGGAGAGGAGGTTGGTGCCATTATCAGAAACGACCATTCCTGGCTTAAGCTGGCGTGGCGTCAACCACCTCTCGGCCTGCCCCTGCAGAGCTGCCAGAACCTCTGGCCCAGTGTGGCTCCTGTCCCCCAAACACACCAGCGCAAGCACGGCATGGCATCTTTTTGCCTGCGTACTCGCGTAGCCCCTTGTACGCCTACGGAGCACCGCTGGTTCCGAGGACAGAGCACTCGAAGAGGACATGGAGGAAGAAGAAGAGGAGGGGGTGGAGGAGAGAGGTGTGTCACAACCAGTAGTAGCATTTTGGAGGCGTGGTGGCGGAACAACCTCCAACACTACTGCACCTTGTCCTGCATCCCTCCCAGCTGCCAATAGAGTGACCCAATGGGCCGTGAAAGAAAGATAACGTCCCTGTCCATGCCTGCTGGACCATGAGTCAGCGGTAATATGCACCTTACCGCTGACCGCCCTGTCCAGCGAGGCATGGACATTGCCTTCCACATGCCAGTAGAGAGACGGAATTGCCTTCCGTGAGAAAAAGTGGCGTTTGGGAACCTGCCACTGAGGAACCGCACATTGAACAAACTCACGGAAGGGGGCCGAGTCTATCAACTGAAAAGGCAGCAGTTGAAGTGCTAGCAATTTAGCCAAGCTAGCATTCAACCGCTGGGCATGTGGATGGCTGGGAGTATACTTCTTTCGACGGTCCAGCAGCTGGGGCAGGGAAATTTGCCTGCTACAATCGGACGTCGGTGTACTGCAAGTACTTGGTTGTGACACACCTAATTCTACACCTTCAGTCCTCTCAGAGCAGCTTTCAGAGAGGACTGAAGATATAGTGGGGATGGAGATCCCAGCTGATGAGGAGCAAGGAGAGGTCCGCTTTGTTCTTTGGTGTGGGTCTTTTATGTGTGCTTGCCAACGAGCTGCATGGCAGGTCGACATATGTCTGCTCATGCTTGTGGTGCCCAAGCGGCTGATGTTTTGGCCACGCGAGATACGCTTGAGACAAATATTGCAAATAGCAGTGGTGCGATCTGATGCACTCGTCTCAAAAAAGGCCCACACCAAAGAACTTTTGTGATAACGTGCAGAGGCAGCGCCCTGCACAGGCGGAGCTCTGCGGTGTGGTACAGTTGCTGTGCTGGCCTCTAGCTGGCCTCCAGGGGGCATCCTGCCTCGTTGGACATGTGACGCTGCATCCTCCTCCTCCTCCTCCTCTCTCCCTTCAGGCACCCACGTGGAGTCAGTGACCTCATCATCCCCTCCCTCTTCACCACTAGAGCAAACCTGGCAGTAAGCTGCAGCTGGTGGAACACTACTGCCAGATTGCTGTCCTTCAGCATCCCCTTTCTCTGCGCGCACACTACTGACTTCCTCAAGCTGGGTATCATCATCCGAGCCTTCGAATCGTTGGGCATCCTCCTGGAGCATGTACCCAACACTGTGCTCAAACAGTTCGGGGGACTCCTCAGGAGGACATGGTGGGTCTAGGGAAGGGGTGGCTGATGATGCCATTGAGTACGCGTTGGCAGCTGCTCTGCCAGTACCCTGAGCCTGGGTGAGAGAGGATGAGGAGGATGAGGAGGGCTTGGTCATCCATTCTACCAAGCCTTCGGCATGATGCGGCTCCACATGTCCAGCTGCCGAAAACAAAGACAAGCGTGTCCCATGGCCACGTGCTGATGACGATGCACGACCACGTCCACGGCCAGCACTGTTGTCTCTAGAAACAGAGCCTGCCTGCCCTGTGTTCTTGCCTCGGCACGCTCTGCCTCTCCTTGGCGGTCTTCCAGCCATTGTAGTCGGTAGTGTATATAGTATAAAAAATAGAACTCCTATGTGTGCTCACAACACACTGTAGGTCCTATGGGTGCTGACACTAACACACTATAGGTACTATGTGTGCTGCTGACAAGAAAATATAGGAGCTCTGTTTGCTGCCACTAACACACTAGAAGTCCTATGGGTGCTGCTGAGAAGAAAATATAGGAGCTCTGTTTGCTGCCACTAACACACTAGAAGTCCTATGGGTGCTGCTGAGAAGAAAATATAGGAGCTCTGTGTGATGCCACTAACACACTAGAATTCCTATGGGTGCTGCTGAGAAGAAAATATAGGAGCTCTGTTTGCTGCCACTAACACACTAGAAGTCCTATGGGTGCTGCTGAGAAGAAAATATAGGAGCTCTGTGTGATGCCACTAACACACTAGAAGTCCTATGGGTGCTGCTGAGAAGAAAATATAGGAGCTCTGTTTGCTGCCACTAACACACTAGAAGTCCTATGGGTGCTGCTGAGAAGAAAATATAGGAGCTCTGTGTGATGCCACTAACACACTAGAAGTCCTATGGGTGCTGCTGAGAAGAAAATATAGGAGCTATGTTTGCTGCCACTAACACACTAGAAGTCCTATGGGTGCTGCTGAGAAGAAAATATAGGAGCTCTGTTTGCTGCCACTAACACACTAGAAGTCCTATGGGTGCTGCTGAGAAGAAAATATAGGAGCTCTGTGTGATGCCACTAACACACTAGAATTCCTATGGGTGCTGCTGAGAAGAAAATATAGGAGCTCTGTTTGCTGCCACTAACACACTAGAAGTCCTATGGGTGCTGCTGAGAAGAAAATATAGGAGCTCTGTTTGCTGCCACTAACACACTAGAAGTCCTATGGGTGCTGCTGAGAAGAAAATATAGGAGCTCTGTTTGCTGCCACTAACACACTAGAAGTCCTATGGGTGCTGCTGAGAAGAAAATATAGGAGCTCTGTTTGCTGCCACTAACACACTAGAAGTCCTATGGGTGCTGCTGAGAAGAAAATATAGGAGCTCTGTGTGATGCCACTAACACACTAGAAGTCCTATGGGTGCTGCTGAGAAGAAAATATAGGAGCTCTGTGTGATGCCACTAACACACTAGAAGTCCTATGGGTGCTGCTGAGAAGAAAATATAGGAGCTCTGTTTGCTGCCACTAACACACTAGAAGTCCTATGGGTGCTGCTGAGAAGAAAATATAGGAGCTCTGTTTGCTGCCACTAACACACTAGAAGTCCTATGGGTGCTGCTGAGAAGAAAATATAGGAGCTCTGTGTGATGCCACTAACACACTAGAATTCCTATGGGTGCTGCTGAGAAGAAAATATAGGAGCTCTGTTTGCTGCCACTAACACACTAGAAGTCCTATGGGTGCTGCTGAGAAGAAAATATAGGAGCTCTGTTTGCTGCCACTAACACACTAGAAGTCCTATGGGTGCTGCTGAGAAGAAAATATAGGAGCTCTGTTTGCTGCCACTAACACACTAGAAGTCCTATGGGTGCTGCTGAGAAGAAAATATAGGAGCTCTGTTTGCTGCCACTAACACACTAGAAGTCCTATGGGTGCTGCTGAGAAGAAAATATAGGAGCTCTGTGTGATGCCACTAACACACTAGAAGTCCTATGGGTGCTGCTGAGAAGAAAATATAGGAGCTCTGTTTGCTGCCACTAACACACTAGAAGTCCTATGGGTGCTGCTGAGAAGAAAATATAGGAGCTCTGTTTGCTGCCACTAACACACTAGAAGTCCTATGGGTGCTGCTGAGAAGAAAATATAGGAGCTCTGTGTGATGCCACTAACACACTAGAAGTCCTATGGGTGCTGCTGAGAAGAAAATATAGGAGCTCTGTTTGCTGCCACTAACACACTAGAAGTCCTATGGGTGCTGCTGAGAAGAAAATATAGGAGCTCTGTTTGCTGCCACTAACACACTAGAAGTCCTATGGGTGCTGCTGAGAAGAAAATATAGGAGCTCTGTGTGATGCCACTAACACACTAGAATTCCTATGGGTGCTGCTGAGAAGAAAATATAGGAGCTCTGTTTGCTGCCACTAACACACTAGAAGTCCTATGGGTGCTGCTGAGAAGAAAATATAGGAGCTCTGTTTGCTGCCACTAACACACTAGAAGTCCTATGGGTGCTGCTGAGAAGAAAATATAGGAGCTCTGTGTGATGCCACTAACACACTAGAATTCCTATGGGTGCTGCTGAGAAGAAAATATAGGAGCTCTGTTTGCTGCCACTAACACACTAGAAGTCCTATGGGTGCTGCTGAGAAGAAAATATAGGAGCTCTGTTTGCTGCCACTAACACACTAGAATTCCTATGGGTGCTGCTGAGAAGAAAATATAGGAGCTCTGTTTGCTGCCACTAACACACTAGAAGTCCTATGGGTGCTGCTGAGAAGAAAATATAGGAGCTCTGTTTGCTGCCACTAACACACTAGAAGTCCTATGGGTGCTGCTGAGAAGAAAATATAGGAGCTCTGTGTGATGCCACTAACACACTAGAATTCCTATGGGTGCTGCTGAGAAGAAAATATAGGAGCTCTGTTTGCTGCCACTAACACACTAGAAGTCCTATGGGTGCTGCTGAGAAGAAAATATAGGAGCTCTGTTTGCTGCCACTAACACACTAGAATTCCTATGGGTGCTGCTGAGAAGAAAATATAGGAGCTCTGTTTGCTGCCACTAACTGTCATGGATATGCAGTAGTGTTTGTCTGCCATCTTACCTTCCTCCTCATGTGTTCATCTAGAGACCAGACCTCCTTCACCTGGCTTCCTTTATAATCTCCTCCCAGCCTGACTCCACCCCAGGCCCTATCACTGAACACTATATTAACCTGTGCACTGCAAGCCTGCTTGGCTGATCAACGTGTTTGTTAGGCATTGTGTGTTTGGGTTCCTGCCTGCCGTGTGCTACGTCTGTCTCTCTGTTACGTTATTGGCTTGTCCCCGACCATCCCTGTCTGCTCGTGACCCTTGACCTTCGGCTCGTTCTTCGTTATCCTTGTCTGCTTGTGGCCCCTGACCTTCGGCTTGTTATTCGGTTCTCTCTATCGTGTGCTGCTGCTTCCCCTTATCCTACGGGGCGTGAGCTAGGAAACTCCAGGGGCCGCGACCTGGTCCCAGCCTGCAGCGTAACATCCTCACCACTAGAGGCCCTGGAGAAGACCAGCTGGGTCTTAGACTCCGCGCCCTGGGGAATCTTGGCTCTCGCTTCCGTTGGGATCCCGGTTGTGCTCCTCTGGTCCCGCTTTCCACAACCACCCAGTTTCCTATCCACAGAAGCCAGCCATAGGGTTCACTACCTCGCGGTGCACTCCTGTCCCCCTACGGTGTGCATCTGTCACCTGGCCACAGGTGACCCTGACAGTTTGATCAGCCATGAACCCGGCTGACATCCCGTTACCCGTGGATGATCCGTTGCAGGGCATAGTTTGCAGACTTGAAACCCAGGAATCGAATCAGACTCAGGTGATGCGATTCCTCCAGGATCTGGCTTCTCGCTTTGAGCAGCTTCAGGCCTCCTTGGGAACCCTGAATCCGCAACCTCAAATACAACCAGCGGCTGCACCTATTGCACCAGTCGCAGCCACACACTCACTACAACTGCCAGCTCCGTCCCGTTTCTCTGGGGACTCCAAGGCTTGCAGGGGGTTCCTTAGTCAATGCACAATTCATTTTGAGCTCCAGCCCCAAAACTTCCTGTCTGATCGGGCTAAGGTAGCCTATATCATTTCCCTCCTCTCTGGTGAAGCTTTAGCCTGGGCAGCCCCTCTGTGGGAACTGAATGATCCAGTGGTTTCTAGCCTGTCTGGCTTCTTGAAACTTTTTCGGAATATCTTCGAAGAACCGGCTCGTGTCTCTTCAGCGGCCAGCACCCTTTTACGTCTCCGCCAAGAGTCTGCTTCTGTGGGACAGTATGCCCTTCATTTCCGCATACTGTCGGCTGAGTTGAGCTGGAACAATGAGGCCTTAGTCGCAACCTTTTTGCATGGCCTGTCTGATAGAGTGAAGGATGAATTAGCAGGAAGAACCATCCCCACTGATCTGGCCGGCGTTATCTCCTTGTGTAACCAGATCGATATTCGCTTTCAGGAGAGGACCTTAGAAAAGCAACGCCAGCACTCCTTGGTTCTTAGTCAGCCTGAGCTCCCCTCTCTTCGACCCGTAGAGCATCTCCTACCAGCTGAGGAACCCATGCAGCTGGGTCGGACCAGGCTATCCCCCGAGGAACGTGCTAGGCGCAGAACTCTTGGTCTGTGTCTTTACTGTGGGGGCAAAGGTCATTTTCGTGACACTTGCTCTCTTTGTCCAGAAAAACGTCCGGGTCCACTTCATCTGGAAAGTGGAGTATTGGACCCAGAAATATCACCTTCCCCTTCTCGTCTTCTGCTTTCTGTGTTCCTTCATGTTGGTGCTTCTTCTCATTCGGTCTCAGCATATCTGGATTCCGGAGCCGCTGGTAATTTCATGGACTGGGAAATCGCATCGTCCATGAGACTTACTCTTTTGCCCCTCACCACGCCATTGGTGGTCTTGGCGATTGATGGTACTGTTCTCCCAGGGGGACCTATCCGCTTCCAGACCCTCCCTGTTAAGATGTCGGTGGGTACACTCCACCAGGAGTGGATATCCTTCCTTATCTTACCCAAGGCCTCAACGCCTATAATTTTGGGTCTCCCATGGTTACAGCTCCATTCTCCTCATGTGGACTGGACTACTGGACAGATCCTGGCTTGGGGTCCCTCCTGTTCCTCGTCCTGCCTACCCAAGGTTGCCCCCTGTGAATCTGAGCCGGTCATTCATTCCAGGTTGCATAACCATTTACATTTCTCTGTCCCTAACCACCCTTGGACGCACAGCCAGGCTAGCTTGTCTACAAGTCCTGCAGTCGCTACGTCTTGCGATGCGATTCAGGTAGTCGCTACACCTGACTCAGCTATTCACTCTGCCTCTGTACTAGTTATGCCAGTCCAGCCCATGCCCAGTGAGCCTCTCACTTTTTCTTGTTCGGGACATTCTGCTTGTCCTTCAGCTATTCAGCTTGACTCCGGCGACATGTCACCTTCTAACCAACCTGACTTCAGGGTTCCACTGACATCTGCCCAGTCTGATGGTCCTGTGCAAGATGACCAGTTCCCCTTTAAGGGTCTAGGGGACCCTCCTCAGATTCCTGTTGATCGTCTCATGCCCTTGCTTATTCCTAGAGAGCCTTTGGTCCTCAATAGATCTTCTTGTCATCTCCCTACCTCGTTTTCAGTCTCTGAGGATAATCTTAAGTACGAGGTTAGACAAGTTCTGGATTCTCGGCTCTGCAGAGGCATTCTTCAGTACCTTGTGCATTGGAGAGGTTTTGGTCCTGAGGAGGCGTCTTGGATCGCTGCATCTGATGTCGCTGCACCTCATCTGTTGAGAAGGTTTCATCAGAGATTTCCCTTTAAGCCTGGGTCCAGGCGGGGGAGGGCCCATAAGAGGGAGGGTACTGTCATGGATATGCAGTAGTGTTTGTCTGCCATCTTACCTTCCTCCTCATGTGTTCATCTAGAGACCAGACCTCCTTCACCTGGCTTCCTTTATAATCTCCTCCCAGCCTGACTCCACCCCAGGCCCTATCACTGAACACTATATTAACCTGTGCACTGCAAGCCTGCTTGGCTGATCAACGTGTTTGTTAGGCATTGTGTGTTTGGGTTCCTGCCTGCCGTGTGCTACGTCTGTCTCTCTGTTACGTTATTGGCTTGTCCCCGACCATCCCTGTCTGCTCGTGACCCTTGACCTTCGGCTCGTTCTTCGTTATCCTTGTCTGCTTGTGGCCCCTGACCTTCGGCTTGTTATTCGGTTCTCTCTATCGTGTGCTGCTGCTTCCCCTTATCCTACGGGGCGTGAGCTAGGAAACTCCAGGGGCCGCGACCTGGTCCCAGCCTGCAGCGTAACATCCTCACCACTAGAGGCCCTGGAGAAGACCAGCTGGGTCTTAGACTCCGCGCCCTGGGGAATCTTGGCTCTCGCTTCCGTTGGGATCCCGGTTGTGCTCCTCTGGTCCCGCTTTCCACAACCACCCAGTTTCCTATCCACAGAAGCCAGCCATAGGGTTCACTACCTCGCGGTGCACTCCTGTCCCCCTACGGTGTGCATCTGTCACCTGGCCACAGGTGACCCTGACACTAACACACTAGAAGTCCTATGGGTGCTGCTGAGAAGAAAATATAGGAGCTCTGTTTGCTGCCACTAACACACTAGAAGTCCTATGGGTGCTGCTGAGAAGAAAATATAGGAACTCTGTTTGCTGCCACTAACACACTAGAAGTCCTATGGGTGCTGCTGAGAAGAAAATATAGGAGCTCTGTTTGCTGCCACTAACACACTAGAAGTCCTATGGGTGCTGCTGAGAAGAAAATATAGGAGCTCTGTTTGCTGCCACTAACACACTAGAATTCCTATGGGTGCTGCTGAGAAGAAAATATAGGAGCTCTGTTTGCTGCCACTAACACACTAGAAGTCCTATGGGTGCTGCTGAGAAGAAAATATAGGAGCTCTGTTTGCTGCCACTAACACACTAGAAGTCCTATGGGTGCTGCTGAGAAGAAAATATAGGAGCTCTGTTTGCTGCCACTAACACACTAGAAGTCCTATGGGTGCTGCTGAGAAGAAAATATAGGAGCTCTGTTTGCTGCCACTAACACACTAGAAGTCCTATGGGTGCTGCTGAGAAGAAAATATAGGAGCTCTGTTTGCTGCCACTAACACACTAGAAGTCCTATGGGTGCTGCTGAGAAGAAAATATAGGAGCTCTGTTTGCTGCCACTAACACACTAGAATTCCTATGGGTGCTGCTGAGAAGAAAATATAGGAGCTCTGTTTGCTGCCACTAACACACTAGAAGTCCTATGGGTGCTGCTGAGAAGAAAATATAGGAGCTCTGTTTGCTGCCACTAACACACTAGAAGTCCTATGGGTGCTGCTGAGAAGAAAATATAGGAGCTCTGTTTGCTGCCACTAACACACTAGAAGTCCTATGGGTGCTGCTGAGAAGAAAATATAGGAGCTCTGTGTGATGCCACTAACACACTAGAAGTCCTATGGGTGCTGCTGAGAAGAAAATATAGGAGCTCTGTTTGCTGCCACTAACACACTAGAAGTCCTATGGGTGCTGCTGAGAAGAAAATATAGGAGCTCTGTTTGCTGCCACTAACACACTAGAAGTCCTATGGGTGCTGCTGAGAAGAAAATATAGGAGCTCTGTGTGATGCCACTAACACACTAGAATTCCTATGGGTGCTGCTGAGAAGAAAATATAGGAGCTCTGTTTGCTGCCACTAACACACTAGAAGTCCTATGGGTGCTGCTGAGAAGAAAATATAGGAGCTCTGTTTGCTGCCACTAACACACTAGAAGTCCTATGGGTGCTGCTGAGAAGAAAATATAGGAGCTCTGTGTGATGCCACTAACACACTAGAATTCCTATGGGTGCTGCTGAGAAGAAAATATAGGAGCTCTGTTTGCTGCCACTAACACACTAGAAGTCCTATGGGTGCTGCTGAGAAGAAAATATAGGAGCTCTGTTTGCTGCCACTAACACACTAGAATTCCTATGGGTGCTGCTGAGAAGAAAATATAGGAGCTCTGTTTGCTGCCACTAACACACTAGAAGTCCTATGGGTGCTGCTGAGAAGAAAATATAGGAGCTCTGTTTGCTGCCACTAACACACTAGAAGTCCTATGGGTGCTGCTGAGAAGAAAATATAGGAGCTCTGTTTGCTGCCACTAACACACTAGAAGTCCTATGGGTGCTGCTGAGAAGAAAATATAGGAGCTCTGTTTGCTGCCACTAACACACTAGAAGTCCTATGGGTGCTGCTGAGAAGAAAATATAGGAGCTCTGTTTGCTGCCACTAACACACTAGAAGTCCTATGGGTGCTGCTGAGAAGAAAATATAGGAGCTCTGTTTGCTGCCACTAACACACTAGAATTCCTATGGGTGCTGCTGAGAAGAAAATATAGGAGCTCTGTTTGCTGCCACTAACACACTAGAAGTCCTATGGGTGCTGCTGAGAAGAAAATATAGGAGCTCTGTTTGCTGCCACTAACACACTAGAAGTCCTATGGGTGCTGCTGAGAAGAAAATATAGGAGCTCTGTTTGCTGCCACTAACACACTAGAAGTCCTATGGGTGCTGCTGAGAAGAAAATATAGGAGCTCTGTTTGCTGCCACTAACACACTAGAAGTCCTATGGGTGCTGCTGAGAAGAAAATATAGGAGCTCTGTTTGCTGCCACTAACACACTAGAAGTCCTATGGGTGCTGCTGAGAAGAAAATATAGGAGCTCTGTTTGCTGCCACTAACACACTAGAAGTCCTATGGGTGCTGCTGAGAAGAAAATATAGGAGCTCTGTGTGATGCCACTAACACACTAGAATTCCTATGGGTGCTGCTGAGAAGAAAATATAGGAGCTCTGTTTGCTGCCACTAACACACTAGAAGTCCTATGGGTGCTGCTGAGAAGAAAATATAGGAGCTCTGTTTGCTGCCACTAACACACTAGAAGTCCTATGGGTGCTGCTGAGAAGAAAATATAGGAGCTCTGTTTGCTGCCACTAACACACTAGAAGTCCTATGGGTGCTGCTGAGAAGAAAATATAGGAGCTCTGTGTGATGCCACTAACACACTAGAAGTCCTATGGGTGCTGCTGAGAAGAAAATATAGGAGCTCTGTTTGCTGCCACTAACACACTAGAAGTCCTATGGGTGCTGCTGAGAAGAAAATATAGGAGCTCTGTTTGCTGCCACTAACACACTAGAAGTCCTATGGGTGCTGCTGAGAAGAAAATATAGGAGCTCTGTGTGATGCCACTAACACACTAGAATTCCTATGGGTGCTGCTGAGAAGAAAATATAGGAGCTCTGTTTGCTGCCACTAACACACTAGAAGTCCTATGGGTGCTGCTGAGAAGAAAATATAGGAGCTATGTTTGCTGCCACTAACACACTAGAAGTCCTATGGGTGCTGCTGAGAAGAAAATATAGGAGCTCTGTTTGCTGCCACTAACACACTAGAAGTCCTATGGGTGCTGCTGAGAAGAAAATATAGGAGCTCTGTTTGCTGCCACTAACACACTAGAAGTCCTATGGGTGCTGCTGAGAAGAAAATATAGGAGCTCTGTTTGCTGCCACTAACACACTAGAAGTCCTATGGGTGCTGCTGAGAAGAAAATATAGGAGCTCTGTTTGCTGCCACTAACACACTAGAAGTCCTATGGGTGCTGCTGAGAAGAAAATATAGGAGCTCTGTTTGCTGCCACTAACACACTAGAAGTCCTATGGGTGCTGCTGAGAAGAAAATATAGGAGCTCTGTGTGATGCCACTAACACACTAGAAGTCCTATGGGTGCTGCTGAGAAGAAAATATAGGAGCTCTGTGTGATGCCACTAACACACTAGAAGTCCTATGGGTGCTGCTGAGAAGAAAATATAGGAGCTCTGTTTGCTGCCACTAACACACTAGAAGTCCTATGGGTGCTGCTGAGAAGAAAATATAGGAGCTCTGTTTGCTGCCACTAACACACTAGAAGTCCTATGGGTGCTGCTGAGAAGAAAATATAGGAGCTCTGTGTGATGCCACTAACACACTAGAATTCCTATGGGTGCTGCTGAGAAGAAAATATAGGAGCTCTGTTTGCTGCCACTAACACACTAGAAGTCCTATGGGTGCTGCTGAGAAGAAAATATAGGAGCTCTGTTTGCTGCCACTAACACACTAGAAGTCCTATGGGTGCTGCTGAGAAGAAAATATAGGAGCTCTGTTTGCTGCCACTAACACACTAGAAGTCCTATGGGTGCTGCTGAGAAGAAAATATAGGAGCTCTGTTTGCTGCCACTAACACACTAGAAGTCCTATGGGTGCTGCTGAGAAGAAAATATAGGAGCTCTGTGTGATGCCACTAACACACTAGAAGTCCTATGGGTGCTGCTGAGAAGAAAATATAGGAGCTCTGTTTGCTGCCACTAACACACTAGAAGTCCTATGGGTGCTGCTGAGAAGAAAATATAGGAGCTCTGTTTGCTGCCACTAACACACTAGAAGTCCTATGGGTGCTGCTGAGAAGAAAATATAGGAGCTCTGTGTGATGCCACTAACACACTAGAAGTCCTATGGGTGCTGCTGAGAAGAAAATATAGGAGCTCTGTTTGCTGCCACTAACACACTAGAAGTCCTATGGGTGCTGCTGAGAAGAAAATATAGGAGCTCTGTGTGATGCCACTAACACACTAGAATTCCTATGGGTGCTGCTGAGAAGAAAATATAGGAGCTCTGTTTGCTGCCACTAACACACTAGAAGTCCTATGGGTGCTGCTGAGAAGAAAATATAGGAGCTCTGTTTGCTGCCACTAACACACTAGAAGTCCTATGGGTGCTGCTGAGAAGAAAATATAGGAGCTCTGTTTGCTGCCACTAACACACTAGAAGTCCTATGGGTGCTGCTGAGAAGAAAATATAGGAGCTCTGTTTGCTGCCACTAACACACTAGAAGTCCTATGGGTGCTGCTGAGAAGAAAATATAGGAGCTCTGTGTGATGCCACTAACACACTAGAAGTCCTATGGGTGCTGCTGAGAAGAAAATATAGGAGCTCTGTTTGCTGCCACTAACACACTAGAAGTCCTATGGGTGCTGCTGAGAAGAAAATATAGGAGCTCTGTTTGCTGCCACTAACACACTAGAAGTCCTATGGGTGCTGCTGAGAAGAAAATATAGGAGCTCTGTGTGATGCCACTAACACACTAGAAGTCCTATGGGTGCTGCTGAGAAGAAAATATAGGAGCTCTGTTTGCTGCCACTAACACACTAGAAGTCCTATGGGTGCTGCTGAGAAGAAAATATAGGAGCTCTGTTTGCTGCCACTAACACACTAGAAGTCCTATGGGTGCTGCTGAGAAGAAAATATAGGAGCTCTGTGTGATGCCACTAACACACTAGAATTCCTATGGGTGCTGCTGAGAAGAAAATATAGGAGCTCTGTTTGCTGCCACTAACACACTAGAAGTCCTATGGGTGCTGCTGAGAAGAAAATATAGGAGCTCTGTTTGCTGCCACTAACACACTAGAAGTCCTATGGGTGCTGCTGAGAAGAAAATATAGGAGCTCTGTGTGATGCCACTAACACACTAGAATTCCTATGGGTGCTGCTGAGAAGAAAATATAGGAGCTCTGTTTGCTGCCACTAACACACTAGAATTCCTATGGGTGCTGCTGAGAAGAAAATATAGGAGCTCTGTTTGCTGCCACTAACACACTAGAAGTCCTATGGGTGCTGCTGAGAAGAAAATATAGGAGCTCTGTTTGCTGCCACTAACACACTAGAAGTCCTATGGGTGCTGCTGAGAAGAAAATATAGGAACTCTGTTTGCTGCCACTAACACACTAGAAGTCCTATGGGTGCTGCTGAGAAGAAAATATAGGAGCTCTGTTTGCTGCCACTAACACACTAGAAGTCCTATGGGTGCTGCTGAGAAGAAAATATAGGAGCTCTGTTTGCTGCCACTAACACACTAGAATTCCTATGGGTGCTGCTGAGAAGAAAATATAGGAGCTCTGTTTGCTGCCACTAACACACTAGAAGTCCTATGGGTGCTGCTGAGAAGAAAATATAGGAGCTCTGTTTGCTGCCACTAACACACTAGAAGTCCTATGGGTGCTGCTGAGAAGAAAATATAGGAGCTCTGTTTGCTGCCACTAACACACTAGAAGTCCTATGGGTGCTGCTGAGAAGAAAATATAGGAGCTCTGTTTGCTGCCACTAACACACTAGAAGTCCTATGGGTGCTGCTGAGAAGAAAATATAGGAGCTCTGTTTGCTGCCACTAACACACTAGAAGTCCTATGGGTGCTGCTGAGAAGAAAATATAGGAGCTCTGTTTGCTGCCACTAACACACTAGAAGTCCTATGGGTGCTGCTGAGAAGAAAATATAGGAGCTCTGTGTGATGCCACTAACACACTAGAATTCCTATGGGTGCTGCTGAGAAGAAAATATAGGAGCTCTGTTTGCTGCCACTAACACACTAGAAGTCCTATGGGTGCTGCTGAGAAGAAAATATAGGAGCTCTGTTTGCTGCCACTAACACACTAGAATTCCTATGGGTGCTGCTGAGAAGAAAATATAGGAGCTCTGTTTGCTGCCACTAACACACTAGAAGTCCTATGGGTGCTGCTGAGAAGAAAATATAGGAGCTCTGTTTGCTGCCACTAACACACTAGAAGTCCTATGGGTGCTGCTGAGAAGAAAATATAGGAACTCTGTTTGCTGCCACTAACACACTAGAAGTCCTATGGGTGCTGCTGAGAAGAAAATATAGGAGCTCTGTTTGCTGCCACTAACACACTAGAAGTCCTATGGGTGCTGCTGAGAAGAAAATATAGGAGCTCTGTTTGCTGCCACTAACACACTAGAATTCCTATGGGTGCTGCTGAGAAGAAAATATAGGAGCTCTGTTTGCTGCCACTAACACACTAGAAGTCCTATGGGTGCTGCTGAGAAGAAAATATAGGAGCTCTGTTTGCTGCCACTAACACACTAGAAGTCCTATGGGTGCTGCTGAGAAGAAAATATAGGAGCTCTGTTTGCTGCCACTAACACACTAGAAGTCCTATGGGTGCTGCTGAGAAGAAAATATAGGAGCTCTGTTTGCTGCCACTAACACACTAGAAGTCCTATGGGTGCTGCTGAGAAGAAAATATAGGAGCTCTGTTTGCTGCCACTAACACACTAGAAGTCCTATGGGTGCTGCTGAGAAGAAAATATAGGAGCTCTGTTTGCTGCCACTAACACACTAGAATTCCTATGGGTGCTGCTGAGAAGAAAATATAGGAGCTCTGTTTGCTGCCACTAACACACTAGAAGTCCTATGGGTGCTGCTGAGAAGAAAATATAGGAGCTCTGTTTGCTGCCACTAACACACTAGAAGTCCTATGGGTGCTGCTGAGAAGAAAATATAGGAGCTCTGTTTGCTGCCACTAACACACTAGAAGTCCTATGGGTGCTGCTGAGAAGAAAATATAGGAGCTCTGTTTGCTGCCACTAACACACTAGAAGTCCTATGGGTGCTGCTGAGAAGAAAATATAGGAGCTCTGTTTGCTGCCACTAACACACTAGAAGTCCTATGGGTGCTGCTGAGAAGAAAATATAGGAGCTCTGTTTGCTGCCACTAACACACTAGAAGTCCTATGGGTGCTGCTGAGAAGAAAATATAGGAGCTCTGTGTGATGCCACTAACACACTAGAATTCCTATGGGTGCTGCTGAGAAGAAAATATAGGAGCTCTGTTTGCTGCCACTAACACACTAGAAGTCCTATGGGTGCTGCTGAGAAGAAAATATAGGAGCTCTGTGTGATGCCACTAACACACTAGAAGTCCTATGGGTGCTGCTGAGAAGAAAATATAGGAGCTCTGTTTGCTGCCACTAACACACTAGAAGTCCTATGGGTGCTGCTGAGAAGAAAATATAGGAGCTCTGTTTGCTGCCACTAACACACTAGAAGTCCTATGGGTGCTGCTGAGAAGAAAATATAGGAGCTCTGTTTGCTGCCACTAACACACTAGAAGTCCTATGGGTGCTGCTGAGAAGAAAATATAGGAGCTCTGTTTGCTGCCACTAACACACTAGAAGTCCTATGGGTGCTGCTGAGAAGAAAATATAGGAGCTCTGTTTGCTGCCACTAACACACTAGAATTCCTATGGGTGCTGCTGAGAAGAAAATATAGGAGCTCTGTTTGCTGCCACTAACACACTAGAAGTCCTATGGGTGCTGCTGAGAAGAAAATATAGGAGCTCTGTTTGCTGCCACTAACACACTAGAAGTCCTATGGGTGCTGCTGAGAAGAAAATATAGGAGCTCTGTTTGCTGCCACTAACACACTAGAAGTCCTATGGGTGCTGCTGAGAAGAAAATATAGGAGCTCTGTTTGCTGCCACTAACACACTAGAAGTCCTATGGGTGCTGCTGAGAAGAAAATATAGGAGCTCTGTTTGCTGCCACTAACACACTAGAAGTCCTATGGGTGCTGCTGAGAAGAAAATATAGGAGCTCTGTTTGCTGCCACTAACACACTAGAAGTCCTATGGGTGCTGCTGAGAAGAAAATATAGGAGCTCTGTTTGCTGCCACTAACACACTAGAAGTCCTATGGGTGCTGCTGAGAAGAAAATATAGGAGCTCTGTTTGCTGCCACTAACACACTAGAAGTCCTATGGGTGCTGCTGAGAAGAAAATATAGGAGCTCTGTGTGATGCCACTAACACACTAGAAGTCCTATGGGTGCTGCTGAGAAGAAAATATAGGAGCTCTGTTTGCTGCCACTAACACACTAGAAGTCCTATGGGTGCTGCTGAGAAGAAAATATAGGAGCTCTGTTTGCTGCCACTAACACACTAGAAGTCCTATGGGTGCTGCTGAGAAGAAAATATAGGAGCTCTGTTTGCTGCCACTAACACACTAGAAGTCCTATGGGTGCTGCTGAGAAGAAAATATAGGAGCTCTGTTTGCTGCCACTAACACACTAGAAGTCCTATAGGTGCTGCTGAGAAGAAAATATAGGAGCTCTGTTTGCTGCCACTAACACACTAGAATTCCTATGGGTGCTGCTGAGAAGAAAATATAGGAGCTCTGTTTGCTGCCACTAACACACTAGAAGTCCTATGGGTGCTGCTGAGAAGAAAATATAGGAGCTCTGTTTGCTGCCACTAACACACTAGAAGTCCTATGGGTGCTGCTGAGAAGAAAATATAGGAGCTCTGTTTGCTGCCACTAACACACTAGAAGTCCTATGGGTGCTGCTGAGAAGAAAATATAGGAGCTCTGTTTGCTGCCACTAACACACTAGAAGTCCTATGGGTGCTGCTGAGAAGAAAATATAGGAGCTCTGTTTGCTGCCACTAACACACTAGAAGTCCTATGGGTGCTGCTGAGAAGAAAATATAGGAGCTCTGTTTGCTGCCACTAACACACTAGAAGTCCTATGGGTGCTGCTGAGAAGAAAATATAGGAGCTCTGTTTGCTGCCACTAACACACTAGAAGTCCTATGGGTGCTGCTGAGAAGAAAATATAGGAGCTCTGTTTGCTGCCACTAACACACTAGAAGTCCTATGGGTGCTGCTGAGAAGAAAATATAGGAGCTCTGTGTGATGCCACTAACACACTAGAAGTCCTATGGGTGCTGCTGAGAAGAAAATATAGGAGCTCTGTTTGCTGCCACTAACACACTAGAAGTCCTATGGGTGCTGCTGAGAAGAAAATATAGGAGCTCTGTTTGCTGCCACTAACACACTAGAAGTCCTATGGGTGCTGCTGAGAAGAAAATATAGGAGCTCTGTTTGCTGCCACTAACACACTAGAAGTCCTATGGGTGCTGTTGGGGTGCAATGCTGTGCTAACAGCACTGCGGTTGGTACTACTGCAATACTGTACTAACAGTAAGCACGCACCAGACTAATCCCCAGCAGCAGCTAATAACACACTAACTGTGCAATCAGCAGCAATGAACGATCAATGACTTAGGTAGCAATGGTTTAGCAAAGAAATAGCCAATGGTTTAGCAAAGAAGAGCAAATCTTTCAGTATCAAGCAAAGACTGAATCAGCAGACTAATCTCTCCTAAAGCCGGAACTCATGTGACCGGGGCCGATGGCGTGGCGGCCTTTTAAATGGTGGGGCGTGTACTAAAGCCCCTGAGCTGTAATTGGCTACAGGCGTCCTGCCTGTAGCCAATTATTGCTCTCCGAGTTTCGGGCGCTGTGATTGGCCAAGCATGCGGGGTCACAGTGCATGCTTGGCCAATCATCAGCCAGCAATGCACTGCGCCGGCCGCGCCGGCCGCAATGCATTGCGGGGCCGCTCGCATCACACGAATGTGATGCGAACGGCCCAAATAGTTCTGGGCTCGACGAGCGAGCGAACGCCCGATGCTCGATTCGAACATGGGTTCGAATCGAGCACCGGCCCATCCCTATTTGCGACCTCCTCCACGGTCGCTGCAGTGTGCGCAGGGATGGCTGTCAAAGCAGTGATTCCTCCTTGCTGAGTGGTGTTGCCTGCAGCCCGGCCAGGGTAAATGGTTCTCGGTAGTGATGAGCCGAACACCCCCGGGTTCGGTTCGCACCAGAACCCGCGAATGGACCGAAAGTTCGAACGAACATTAGAACCCTATTAAATACAATGGATGCGAACGTTCGAATTCTAAAGTGCTAATTATAACAACTATTATGCATGTTATTGTCATAAATAGGGTTTGGGAACCCGGGTTGTGCACCAGGGGACATGTATCAATGCAAAAATAAGTTTTAAAAACGGTCGTTTTTCGGGAGCAGTCATTTTAATGATGCATAAAGTGAAAAAAAAAAAGTCAAATATTCCTTTAAATATCGTACCTGGGGGGTGTCTAAAGTATGCCTGTGAAGTGCCACGTGTTTCCCGTGTTTAGAACTGTCCCTGCACAAAATGACACTTCTAAAGGAAAAAAAAGCCATTTAAAACTGCTTGCGGCTTTAATGTAATGTCTGGTCCCGGTAATATGGATGAAATTCTTTAAGAAAAATGGCATAGCTGCCCCATGACCCACCCCCTACCCCAGCCCATTACCAGCCCCTTTGGGTCTTGTATGGATATTAAGGGGAACCCCGCACATAAAATAAAAAAGGCCCTATATACTCTGAACAGCCGTATACAGGCGGTGCATACAAGACAGGGACTGTAGGTTTGTTCTTATGTAGAATCTGTTTGTAATTTTGAACAGGTACATTGTTGAAGTGTTGCTCCAGCCCAAAAATCTATTTTTAAACTTTTTGGGAAACATAGGTAAGGGTTATCACCCCTGTAACATTTGTTTTGCTGTCTGTGCCCCTGTTCAGAACATTTCACCTCACTTTCCGTCCCAATGACAACTGTTTTTGAAATGTGGTGTTTTTCTTGAAACAAGGATTGCTGATAAAGCATCAGTACAGATGAGACCCCTTTCTCCCATATTTATTCTTACAGGAGAGAATTTTCCTTTCTAGGGGTAGATTTCCTCTCACTTCCTGTTGTCTTCTTTCGTTTGCAAGTAGGAGTCGTTTGTAAGTTGGATGTTTGAAAGTAGGGACCTGCCGTATATACTCTGCAGAAATAGGCCCCTTAGTTGTTGGTGTTGGCACAACACTGTAAGCACTCAGTTACTCTTGGTTGGTGCTGGAACGCCCTGCTGTCAACTATTATATCAGGAATTTTAATTACATATAATTGTTGAACAGTGGTAGTAAAAATTGGGGCTTTGATGGTGGTGCTGGTGCCACAACACTGTAAGCCCTGACAGTTACTCTTGGTGGGTGCAGCAATGGGCCCTGCTGTGAATTATTAGATCAAGAATTGTAATTACATGCCCCTTTTGAACAGGGGCTGAAAAATTGGGCCTTTCGTGGTGGTGGTGGTGGTGGCGTTGCCACAAGACTGTAAGCCCTCAGAGTTACTCTTGGTGGGTGCAGCAATGGACCCTGCTGTGAATTATTAGATCAAGAATTGTAATTGCATGCCCCTGTTGAACAGGGGCTGAAAAATTGGGCCTTAGGCACTGGTGGCACAACACTACAACCCCTCACAGATACTGTACTTGGAGCACAGCAATGAGCCCTGTTGCAAAGTATTGCTTCAAAAATTGTAATGACACGCCCCTGTTAAACAGGGGCTGAAAAATTGGGCCTTAGGCACTGGTGCCACAACACTCCAACCCCTCACAGATACTGTACTTGGAGCACAGCAATGAGCCCTATGGCAAATTATTGCTAAAAAAATTGTAATTACACGCCCCTGTAAAACAGGGGCTGAAAAATTGGGCCTTAGCCACTGGTGGCGGCACCCATAAACAAAAATGATCTTCCAAGCTATCATCATCAATCGTATCATTGAGGACTCGGAGGAGGAGGATAGCCAGTCAACATAACAGCACAGGCACTCAGCATCAGCATCAGTCTTGAAGGGATGTGACATGTTAAAATCAATTAGTCTGTTATATCAGCATCAGGTGTGTGGTAGCTGGTGGTGATCCAAGACTGGTTCATCTTGATGAAAGTCAGTCGATCAACCGAGTCGGTGGACAGGCGCACCCTGTGATCCGTGACAAATCCTCCAGCAGCACTGAATGTGCGTTCCGAAAGAACGCTGGATGCAGGACAGGCCAGTAGCTCAATTGCATACTGTGCAAGCTCTGGCCAGTGATCCATCCTCAAGACCCAGTAAGCCAGAGGATTTTCGGTGGGGAAGGTGTCCAAGTCTGACCTTGCCCCTAGATATTCCTGCACCATGTTTATCAGACGCTGGCGATGGTTGCTGGAACCGATCATACTTTGGGGCTGCGGACTAAAGAATTGTCTGAACGCATCGGTCAGACGGCCACCTTCCCCACCGCTCCTTCTTTGACTGGCCGAAGCCTCAGCAACTCGTTGTCCAGGACCAGGAGTTTGTAACCTCCCAGTCTCTGGGAACGCATTGCACAGACCTTTCTGCAAGGCCTCCCGGAGTTGTCTCATCCTCTGCTCCCTCTGCGACGGTAACATAAGGTCCGCAACCTTACCCTTGTACCGTGGATCAAGGAGAGTGGCCAGCCAGTAATGGTCCCTCTCCTTGATCCGAAGAATACGAGGATCCTTCCGCAGACTTTGCAGGATCAGGGAGGCCATGCAGCGTAGGTTTGCTGAGGCATTCGCTCCGGAGTCCTCTGGGTCACTAAGGACGACATGATCCGCAGCCACCTCCTCCCAGCCACGTACAAGTCCACTGGTTTCTTGGGACTGTAAATCATCCCTAAAAGACTGCTGCTGATGATGCTGAGTGCCAGCCTCCACCTCCATGCTGACACAATCCTCCTCCTCCTCCTCCTCCTCCTCCTCTTCCTGTGCGATGGGTGGGACAGAAGGAACACTGTCTGGGTAAAGGGGGCCTTGAGAGGCAAGGAAGTCCTCCTCTTCCTGCCTCTGTTCTGCCTCAAGTGCCCTGTCCATTATTCCACGCAGCGTGTGCTCCAACAGGTGGACAAGAGGTACAGTGTCACTGATGCATGCACTGTCACTGCTCACCATCCTCGTGGCCTCCTCAAATGGTGCCAGGACAGTGCATGCATCCCTGATCATGCCCCACTGGCGTGGAGAAAAAAAACCAAGCTCCCCTGACCCTGTCCTGGTGCCGTAGTCGCACAGGTACTCATTGATGGCCCTCTGCTGCGTGTGCAGCCGCTGCAGCATGGCCAACGTTGAGTTCCACCTGGTGGGCATGTCACATATAAGGCGGTTCTTGGGCAGGTTCAACTCCTTTTGCAGCTCAGCCAGGCGAGCACTGGCATTATAAGATCTGCGGAAATGCACACAGACTTTCCTGGCCTGCCTCAGGACATCCTGTAAGCCCGGGTACCTGCCCAAGAACCGCTGCACCACCAGGTTAAGGACGTGAGCCACACAGGGCACATGGGTCAGTTGTCCCTGTCGGAGGGCGGAGAGGAGGTTGGTGCCATTGTCGCAAACCACCATTCCTGGCTTAAGCTGGCGTGGCGTCAACCACCTCTCGGCCTGGCCCTGCAGAGCAGACAGGACCTCTGCCCCAGTGTGGCTTCTGTCCCCCAAACACACCAGCGCAAGCACGGCATGGCATCTTTTTGCCTGCGTACTTGCGTAGCCCCGTGAACGGCTACGGAGCACCGCTGGTTCATAGGACAAACCACAGGAAGAGGCCATGGAGGAAGAAGAAGAGGAGGGGGTGGAGGAGAGAGGTGTGTCACAACCAGTAGTAGCATTTTGGAGGCGTGGCGGTGGGACAACCTCCAACACTACTGCACCTTGTCCTGCATCCTTCCCAGCTGCCAAAAGAGTGACCCAATGGGCCGTGAAAGAAAGGTAACGTCCCTGTCCATGCCTGCTGGACCATGAGTCAGCGGTAATATGCACCTTACCGCTGACCGCCCTGTCCAGCGAGGCCAAGACATTGCCTTCCACATGCCGGTAGAGAGCCGGAATAGCCTTCCGTGAGAAAAAGTGGCGTTTGGGAACCTGCCACTGAGGAACCGCACATTGCACAAACTCACGGAAGGGGGCCGAGTCTACCAACTGAAAAGGCAGCAGTTGAAGCGCTAGCAATTTAGCCAAGCTAGCATTCAACCGCTGGGCATGTGGATGGCTGGGAGTGAACTTCTTTCGACGGTCCAGCAGCTGGGGCAGGGAAATTTGCCTGCTAGAATCGGACGTCGGTGTACTGCTAGCAGAGTGGCCGCAAATACTTGGCTGTGACACACCTAATTCTACACCTTCATTCCTCTCAGTGCATGTTTCAGAGAGGACTGAAGTTATAGTGGGGTTGGAGATCCCAGCTGATGCGGTGCAAGGAGAGGTCCGCTTTGTTCTTTGGTGTGGGTCTTTGAGGTAGGCTTGCCAACGAGCTGCATGGCAGGTCAACATATGTCTGGTCAGGCATGTGGTACCCAAGCGGCTGATGTTTTGGCCACGCGATATACGCTTGAGACATATGTTGCAAACAGCAGCTGTGCGATCTGATGCACTAGCCTCAAAAAAGGCCCACACCAAAGAACTTTTTGAATGACGGGCAGAGGCAGCGCCCTGCACAGGCGGAGCTCTGCGGTGTGATTCCGTCGGTGTACTGCCCTTACGCTGGCCACCAAAGGGCATCCTGCCTCGTTGGAGATGTGCCTCCTCCTCATCCTCCTCCTCCTCCTCTCTCCTATTAGGCACCCACGTGGAGTCAGTGACCTCATCATCACCTCCCTCCTCATCACTGGAGGCAATCTGGCAGTATGCTGCAGCTGCTGGAACATGACTGCCAGATTGGTGTCCTTCTTGAGCATCCCCTCTGTCTGCTCTCACGCTACTGCCTTCCTCTAGCTGGGTTTCATCATCAGACCCTTCGAAACGCTGGGCATCCTCCTGGAGCATGTACCCAACACTGTGCTGAAACAGTTCGGGGGACTCCTCAGGAGGAGGACATGGTGGGTCTAGGGAAGGAGTGACTGATGATGAGTCTGACATTGATACCAGGGAAGAGGACGCTTTGGCAGCTGCTTTTCCAGTACCCTGAGCCTGGGTGAGAGAGGATGAGGAGGAGGAGGGCTTGGTCATCCACTCTACCAAGTCTTCGGCATGATGTGGCTCAACATGTCCAGCTGCCGAAAAGAAGGACAAGCGTGTCCCATGGCCATGTGCTGATGACAATGCACCGCGTCCACGACCAGCACTGTTGCCCCCAGACACAGAGCCTGCTTGCCCTCTTTTATTGCCTCCTGACTGTCTGCCTCTCCTTGTTTGCCTTCCAGACATTCTAATAGATGGCCTGCAGGGAGATGGGAAAAAAGCAATAAGGGCTACCTTCAGGTGTCCTTCTCTGTCCCTTGAAACAAGGACTTTGACAGTGAAAGAAACTGACACACTCTCCCTACCTACAGTTTTCTGTCCCTAGAAAAAAAAATTTTTTTAAGCACAATTTAGCACAAGGAGAATTCACTCACTGTCCTTCCTGGTCCCTGGAAACAAGGACTTTGACAGTGAAAGAAACTGACACACTCTCCCTACCTACAGTTTTCTGTCCCTAGAAAAAATGTTTTTTTTAAGCACAATATAGCACAAGGAGAATTCACTCACTGTCCTTCCAGGTCCCTGGAAACAAGGACTTTGACAGTGAAAGAAACTGACACACTCTCCCTACCTACAGTTTTCTGTCCCTAGAAAAAATGTTTTTTTTAAGCACAATTTAGCACAAGGAGAATTACCTCACTGTCCTTCCAGGTCCCTGGAAACAAGGACTTTGACAGTGAAAGAAACTGACACACTCTCCCTACCTACAGTTTTCTGTCCCTAGAAAAAATGTTTTTTTTAAGCACAATTTAGCACAAGGAGAATTACCTCACTGTCCTTCCAGGTCCCTGGAAACAAGGACTTTGACAGTGAAAGAAACTGACACACTCTCCCTACCTACAGTTTTCTGTCCCTAGAAAAAATGTTTTTTTTAAGCACAATATAGCACAAGGAGAATTCACTCACTGTCCTTCCAGGTCCCTGGAAACAAGGACTTTGACAGTGAAAGAAACTGACACACTCTCCCTACCTACAGTTTTCTGTCCCTAGAAAAAATGTTTTTTTTAAGCACAATTTAGCACAAGGAGAATTACCTCACTGTCCTTCCAGGTCCCTGGAAACAAGGACTTTGACAGTGAAAGAAACTGACACACTCTCCCTACCTACAGTTTTCTGTCCCTAGAAAAAATGTTTTTTTTAAGCACAATTTAGCACAAGGAGAATTACCTCACTGTCCTTCCAGGTCCCTGGAAACAAGGACTTTGACAGTGAAAGAAACTGACACACTCTCCCTACCTACAGTTTTCTGTCCCTAGAAAAAATGTTTTTTTTAAGCACAATTTAGCACAAGGAGAATTACCTCACTGTCCTTCCAGGTCCCTGGAAACAAGGACTTTGACAGTGAAAGAAACTGACACACTCTCCCTACCTACAGTTTTCTGTCCCTAGAAAAAATGTTTTTTTTAAGCACAATATAGCACAAGGAGAATTCACTCACTGTCCTTCCAGGTCCCTGGAAACAAGGACTTTGACAGTGAAAGAAACTGACACACTCTCCCTACCTACAGTTTTCTGTCCCTAGAAAAAATGTTTTTTTTAAGCACAATTTAGCACAAGGAGAATTACCTCACTGTCCTTCCAGGTCCCTGGAAACAAGGACTTTGACAGTGAAAGAAACTGACACACTCTCCCTACCTACAGTTTTCTGTCCCTAGAAAAAATGTTTTTTTTAAGCACAATTTAGCACAAGGAGAATTACCTCACTGTCCTTCCAGGTCCCTGGAAACAAGAACTTTGACAGTGAAAGAAACTGACACACTCTCCCTACCTACAGTTTTCTGTCCCTAGAAAAATTTTTTTTTTAAGCACAATTTAGCACAAGGAGAATTACCTCACTGTCCTTCCAGGTCCCTGGAAACAAGGACTTTGACAGTGAAAGAAACTGACACACTCTCCCTACCTACAGTTTTCTGTCCCTAGAAAAAATGTTTTTTTTAAGCACAATATAGCACAAGGAGAATTCACTCACTGTCCTTCCAGGTCCCTGGAAACAAGGACTTTGACAGTGAAAGAAACTGACACACTCTCCCTACCTACAGTTTTCTGTCCCTAGAAAAAATGTTTTTTTTAAGCACAATTTAGCACAAGGAGAATTACCTCACTGTCCTTCCAGGTCCCTGGAAACAAGGACTTTGACAGTGAAAGAAACTGACACACTCTCCCTACCTACAGTTTTCTGTCCCTAGAAAAAATGTTTTTTTTAAGCACAATTTAGCACAAGGAGAATTACCTCACTGTCCTTCCAGGTCCCTGGAAACAAGGACTTTGACAGTGAAAGAAACTGACACACTCTCCGTACCTACAGTTTTCTGTCCCTAGAAAAAATGTTTTTTTTAAGCACAATATAGCACAAGGAGAATTCACTCACTGTCCTTCCAGGTCCCTGGAAACAAGGACTTTGACAGTGAAAGAAACTGACACACTCTCCCTACCTACAGTTTTCTGTCCCTAGAAAAAATGTTTTTTTTAAGCACAATTTAGCACAAGGAGAATTACCTCACTGTCCTTCCAGGTCCCTGGAAACAAGGACTTTGACAGTGAAAGAAACTGACACACTCTCCCTACCTACAGTTTTCTGTCCCTAGAAAAAATGTTTTTTTTAAGCACAATATAGCACAAGGAGAATTCACTCACTGTCCTTCCAGGTCCCTGGAAACAAGGACTTTGACAGTGAAAGAAACTGACACACTCTCCCTACCTACAGTTTTCTGTCCCTAGAAAAATGTTTTTTTTAAGCACAATTTAGCACAAGGAGAATTACCTCACTGTCCTTCCAGGTCCCTGGAAACAAGGACTTTGACAGTGAAAGAAACTGACACACTCTCCCTACCTACAGTTTTCTGTCCCTAGAAAAAATGTTTTTTTTAAGCACAATTTAGCACAAGGAGAATTACCTCACTGTCCTTCCAGGTCCCTGGAAACAAGGACTTTGACAGTGAAAGAAACTGACACACTCTCCCTACCTACAGTTTTCTGTCCCTAGAAAAAATGTTTTTTTTAAGCACAATATAGCACAAGGAGAATTCACTCACTGTCCTTCCAGGTCCCTGGAAACAAGGACTTTGACAGTGAAAGAAACTGACACACTCTCCCTACCTACAGTTTTCTGTCCCTAGAAAAAATGTTTTTTTTAAGCACAATTTAGCACAAGGAGAATTACCTCACTGTCCTTCCAGGTCCCTGGAAACAAGGACTTTGACAGTGAAAGAAACTGACACACTCTCCCTACCTACAGTTTTCTGTCCCTAGAAAAAATGTTTTTTTTAAGCACAATTTAGCACAAGGAGAATTACCTCACTGTCCTTCCAGGTCCCTGGAAACAAGGACTTTGACAGTGAAAGAAACTGACACACTCTCCCTACCTACAGTTTTCTGTCCCTAGAAAAAATGTTTTTTTTTAAGCACAATTTAGCACAAGGAGAATTACCTCACTGTCCTTCCAGGTCCCTGGAAACAAGGACTTTGACAGTGAAAGAAACTGACACACTCTCCCTACCTACAGTTTTCTGTCCCTAGAAAAAATGTTTTTTTTAAGCACAATTTAGCACAAGGAGAATTACCTCACTGTCCTTCCAGGTCCCTGGAAACAAGGACTTTGACAGTGAAAGAAACTGACACACTCTCCCTACCTACAGTTTTCTGTCCCTAGAAAAAATGTTTTTTTTAAGCACAATTTAGCACAAGGAGAATTACCTCACTGTCCTTCCAGGTCCCTGGAAACAAGGACTTTGACAGTGAAAGAAACTGACACACTCTCCCTACCTACAGTTTTCTGTCCCTAGAAAAAATGTTTTTTTTAAGCACAATATAGCACAAGGAGAATTCACTCACTGTCCTTCCAGGTCCCTGGAAACAAGGACTTTGACAGTGAAAGAAACTGACACACTCTCCCTACCTACAGTTTTCTGTCCCTAGAAAAAATGTTTTTTTTAAGCACAATTTAGCACAAGGAGAATTACCTCACTGTCCTTCCAGGTCCCTGGAAACAAGGACTTTGACAGTGAAAGAAACTGACACACTCTCCCTACCTACAGTTTTCTGTCCCTAGAAAAAATGTTTTTTTTAAGCACAATATAGCACAAGGAGAATTCACTCACTGTCCTTCCAGGTCCCTGGAAACAAGGACTTTGACAGTGAAAGAAACTGACACACTCTCCCTACCTACAGTTTTCTGTCCCTAGAAAAAATGTTTTTTTTAAGCACAATTTAGCACAAGGAGAATTACCTCACTGTCCTTCCAGGTCCCTGGAAACAAGGACTTTGACAGTGAAAGAAACTGACACACTCTCCCTACCTACAGTTTTCTGTCCCTAGAAAAAATGTTTTTTTTAAGCACAATTTAGCACAAGGAGAATTACCTCACTGTCCTTCCAGGTCCCTGGAAACAAGGACTTTGACAGTGAAAGAAACTGACACACTCTCCCTACCTACAGTTTTCTGTCCCTAGAAAAAATGTTTTTTTTAAGCACAATTTAGCACAAGGAGAATTACCTCACTGTCCTTCCAGGTCCCTGGAAACAAGGACTTTGACAGTGAAAGAAACTGACACACTCTCCCTACCTACAGTTTTCTGTCCCTAGAAAAAATGTTTTTTTTAAGCACAATATAGCACAAGGAGAATTCACTCACTGTCCTTCCAGGTCCCTGGAAACAAGGACTTTGACAGTGAAAGAAACTGACACACTCTCCCTACCTACAGTTTTCTGTCCCTAGAAAAAATGTTTTTTTTAAGCACAATATAGCACAAGGAGAATTCACTCACTGTCCTTCCAGGTCCCTGGAAACAAGGACTTTGACAGTGAAAGAAACTGACACACTCTCCCTACCTACAGTTTTCTGTCCCTAGAAAAAATGTTTTTTTTAAGCACAATTTAGCACAAGGAGAATTACCTCACTGTCCTTCCAGGTCCCTGGAAACAAGGACTTTGACAGTGAAAGAAACTGACACACTCTCCCTACCTACAGTTTTCTGTCCCTAGAAAAAATGTTTTTTTTAAGCACAATATAGCACAAGCACAAAACACACTGACACTCTCCCTACCTATCCTTCTCTTTCCCTAAACTAAAGGAATCCAGGTTAAGCAAGAAAGAAATAAAAGTCACTGTCCCTGCCTATGCTGCTCTATCCCTGCTCCGGAACACACTACACTAGGCCGCCGTGCTGGCGGCCTTTTATAGTGTGGGGCGTGTACTAAACCCCCTCAGCAATAATTGGCCACAGGCATCCTGCCTGTGGCCAATCATTGCTCTCCTCGCTGCCGGCGCTGTGATTGGCCAAGCATGCGGGGTCACAGTGCATGCTTGGCCAATCACAGCGCCTGGATGACACTGCGATGGTGTAGTGCATTGTGGGCCGTTCGCGTCACTCGAATTTGGCGCGAACGGCCCAAATCGTTCGATCTTCGTCGAACGATCGAACAGCCGATGTTCGAGTCGAACGTATGTTCGACTCGAACACGAAGCTCATCCCTAGTTCTCGGCCTTTCAACAGCTGGATTCACATCGCCCGAATGGCTTCAGTTGGCACACCAGTCCCGAACAGCCGGGACAAATCACACCCAGGGCCTCAATGTCCATGCACGAATACAGGGCGAATCGACCCCTTGGCTTTAGCCGGATCCCTGTATCTGTTACCGGAGCAGCAGCAGTCAGTGTCGTGGTAGAAGGGTGAACCGGAATCCACGATGTATGTCCGAACATGGTGACCTGTTGCTGATCCATCGCACACTGCCAGGGTTTTGCGCCAACGTCCCACGTGTAGTCCTTCACACGTATTGGACTCCTCCCCTTTGCTCCAGTTCGCGGGCTTTTCTTCTTTTCTTTTTCAGAGTCACGCCCACAAACTAAGCGGTGGGGGTGTGCCTGGTGGCGCAGTGCAATAGAAGTCCCCACGTGTACTACTTCACACGGCTGAGCTTCCCCCTTTTTCCCCTCTTCTGCGCGGGCCTTTCCCTTCATTGGGTCATGTCCACGACTTCGAGCAGGGATGCACTTCAGCCTATGAAGGCCTGCCTACTCGTAACTCCTCCGGGCAGACACGTTCAATTCCGTGGTACACGAACACTACACCGGACCCGAGCCCCCACGTGTAGCGGCCTCCTCTCTTGCCTCTCTTTTATCAGCTCGTCTGTCTCTTGTCTAGGGGTATCTTAGAGGAGAGAGAGCGGGGTCACTACGCCAAGCCCTCACCGCAGATGTTTGTGTGGTGGAAGCAAAGTTCTTATAATACCTTCGGGTCAGTGTTCTGCACCTGGAGCCTCCATTCCGAGAGTTACCTTGAACAATGTCTGCCAGAGTAAATTAACCCCACACCATTAAAGTCCAACACTCCTTTATTCTTCCAGAATAAACACAATCAGTAGACTCCCTTGGAGAACAGAACAGAAAAGGAGGTGTGGGTGCGAGTAGGCCCAGACACAATGAACTCTCCACTTTCATTCCTGAAAGTGGGTTGCGGTCTCCGAGCGAGGGGGGAATTTCCTTCCAAGCGGTCTCCGACGGGAGGCTCACCTGTCACTGGCAATATGCTGCACCGGGTCTTCAAGTGAGTAGCTCCCCCCATTACGCCTTCCGAATTCGGGTACCCACTCCCGGGGTTCCCTAGGACCTCCTTCCCTCGCGGAACTCAGTGGTGGGCACTGAGCTCCAGACCTCCATCCGAGTACCCCACCCCAGGCTAAAGGTGCCTGGGATGGAACACGACCTCCGAACGTCCTCTAGGCCTAGACCCGCCTAGGGGACCGACACGAACCACCGCCCTCAGGCTGAAGGTGCCCGGGCTCGACTCCCGCCACAAAAAATGGCCGCCCCCTTTATACCCTCTCCCAGCAAGCACGGCGGGTTCCCCGCCCCACCATACCACCGCTGAGAGAGGCCAAAAGAGGTATATTTGTTATATGCTGCCCTATAGAGTGGCGTGTCCCAGTCTCCGCCCCCGCCCCTTGCGGCCGCTCATGAACATTTAAAAAAATACAGAGCGGCGTGTCGTGTCCCATTAACTTGCTAGTCTCCGCCCCGCCGCTTTCTTGTCGAGCTGGTTCCCCTAGCATCGGGAGCGAGCACGTCTAAAGCTGCCGAACCATATCGATAGGCGGAACCAGCTCGGCAGAACACCGGCAATGCGCGAAGCAAAAATAGAACAAACGTATGGACAGCCGCACTCCAAAAAAACCCGTTTAAGTTGCCTTTATTTGGTAAGAGAACGTAGAGCACTACAAGTCACAAGTTGAGAAGCGGGGGGGGGGGGGTCCTGAATTTTTTATTTTTTATCTGTTGTTGGGGGGGGGGTGGGGGGCCACGGGACATTGATGCCAATTGCGGGAGGGGGGGCCCACGAATGAACAAATGGATAGAGGCATTGTACTCTAGACCTACGGCACAAGTACGGGTGAATGGGACCCTTTCGGGTGCATTTGCATTATACAATGGCACCAGCCAGGGCTGCCCACTCTCCCCCTTACTTTTTGTCTTCTCTTTGGAACCATTGTTGGCAACCATACGGGCGAACCAGGAAATTAGTGGTCTGGAAGTAGGAGGACAAGAACATAAGGTCTCTGCATTCACAGATGACATAATGTTATATATTTCCAACCCAGGACAAACACTCCCAAAGATACTGATGGAATTTGAGAAATATGGAGAAATATCAAACCTAAAGATTAATCAGAGGAAGACTGAGATACTGAATGTTTCTGTTCCTCTGGCAGAATGTAGAGATATCAGATCTCTATATGATTTTGCATGGAGGCGGAGGGGCCTGAAGTATCTGGGTATTCTCCTGTCTACCTCAGAAGCAGATTTGTATCAGGATAACTACCTTTCATTATTAAGCAAAATTAAACAAGATCTGAAGGGATATCCGGCGGGTAGGCTTTCTTGCTTTGGGAGGAGAAACGTGATCAAAATGGTGACTTTACCAAAAGCCCTATATGTTTTCCAAACTCTTCCGATAAATATTCCAGAAGCCTATTTTAAGACTCTCAGAGCAATGATTGGGAGATTTAGATGGAAGAGTAGGACGCCTCGTATTTCCAATGGGATTTTGGTAAGGCCGAGGCCCAGGGGGGATTATATGTCGCAGATTTTGAGAGGTACCATGAGGCAGCGGTGTTACGAAGGACAATTGACTGGACCCATGGAGAATCTTAAAAAGAATGGGTAGCTTTGGAAGAAAACCTAGGCGTAATACGCATGGGTCAAATAATGTGGGTACCAAAGAAATATAGGGACCTTTCTGGGGAAGCGGCCTTCGCAGTATGCTTTCGGTCCGCCCTGTTACTAACCGTCCATGTTGCCATTAAGCCAAGAGGTTTTGCACAGTCACTGCCACCCCTAACCCACCGCCGTGGATCAGGGATGATAACACAGCGCCACCTCTTAGCAACTGATAAGAACAGATACTACACTTTGCTTCTGATCGCTTCACGGCCTTTTGGCTATCAGTCAGTCCCTTACACTATATAGTTGAAGGTAAATCTAAAGGAAATTGAATAAGAAAATCGTATAACGTATGGCTAGCTTTAGTTTTGTTAGGATCCAGGCAGTGGGATCAGGGAAAGGGGCGGTGGAGGGTTTATCTGAATCGAACATTAAGACTACAAACTACTTCCCTCCCCAGAATTCCCCCATCAGCACCTGAGCCAATGACCTGATTCTACAGTATGGACGAGGACAAGAGAAGCATAAATGAGAGAATCATTAAACTAACCTTGAAGATCCTCTACCTGCTGACCGGAGAGGTGAGGAGGATTCTGGGAGGTCACATGACATCACTCTTATCTCTATTAATAAAACACAGACCTGACCGGAGAGGTGAGGAGGATTCTGAGATAGTTGGCTATGCTTCTGTGTGATATTTATTTTATTTCATTACCTTACGTAGCATTATGGACCCATACATAAGTCTGGTGATGCCCAACCTCCCTCCCTGACACCCGAGAGAACCAATGACAAGAAAATTTTGGAAGTCACCAATGAGATCATTGATCTGCTGACAGGAGAGGTGAGCGGTGCCGGGAATTCTCGGACATTATCCAGCAAAAGACAAGGGATGTGTCTGGATGGTGACTGTATCATTGTGTGTGTCAGGTTCCTATAAGGTGTCAGGATGTCACTGTCTATTTCTCCATGGAGGAGTGGGAGTATATAGAAGGACACAAGGATCTCTACAAGGACGTCATGATGGAGAATCAGCCGCCCCTCACATCACCGGGTAAGAGGAGACTTTATTGTAAAGGAGAGAGCAGTACGGAGGGTCCACCTAGATCCCCCATCATCTGATAAACACATAGAAACAATGTATTCAGTCAGTGTGTGTGTTTCCTACAGATGGATCCAGTAATGGGAACCCACCAGAGAGATGTCCCTGTCCTCTGTGTTGCCGGGATTCCACACAGGAAGATCAGAACATCCCTCACCATCATCAGGTAGGTGGGACTGAGCAATTAGAACAAAAATGTATTCTAAGCTCTGAAAGGACATTCTTCTGTGTAATCTTATGTTTCTTTTTACCAAGGAAGAAGAAGAGACGGGGGAGATGATTATAAAAAATAAACAGGAGGAATCTTTTCTAAATATGGATTCAAGTAAGTAATACACACTAACATTTGAAAAGTTACAATTTTAATTCTACTTCTTCAAGTATAAAGTATATACTTACATGGATTGAGCATAACTTATGTTCATTAAATTCATCTAAAAAAAATCCAAAGTGTCAGTTCTTCAAAAAGAGGGCAGAAACGCCACATAAAGCGTGGTCACATTTGATTAGGTTAAATAAATTATTTCTTGGTGGCAAAATGATTCTTATTACAAATATATGAAAAGCTTCCTGTCAGCTAGAAGAAAGTTCTTGTGGAAGACTATTCTTCATTTTTATAGCTATTATAGCAAAGAACCATACCACACAGTGGCGTAGCGTGGGGGGGCCATGGGGGCGGTTGCCCTGGGTGCAAAATTTATAGGGGTGCAGCGGCAGGTTACCTGCAGCTCTTCTCCTGCGCTGTGCAGTCTAGGAGACTGTGAGCTCTTCCGCTTCGCTATGAGGAAGAAGTTGCGGTGCAGTCCCGGCTTAGGCTCCAGTGGTGACACTGACACAGCATTGAGTAAATGAACTCTGAAGACCATCCATGATGATCCCAGGGATTGTGACCGTGTGGAGACTGGGGGGAAGGAGGAGGGCAGGCGACTCACGAGGCATCCTCTCCATTACACGCCACTCCCCACACACGAGGTCCAGGATCCTGGCTCGTGCAACATGCTGTCCGTCCACTTAGCCCGCTCCACAGTCCGTACTTCCGACCACCGCCAATTCTCCTGAGTCCTGCCTGTGCCTGTCAGTGTGCTGCTACGCGGCCCTGGCACTCTATACCCTGCACCGACCACCCCAGGACTGAAGGAAACCAGGGCCAGGAGGAAGAGGGTGAGGCATCATCCACACAGACAGAAGCCCCTCCTTACCGGAAGCTGCACGGACATTGTGCGTACTCCTCTACAGAGGAAAGCTCCGTACGGGATGATGGCAGGCGGAGGGGGGGTTGGGGCTGAGCTCTGAACTGGAATCTGTGGGAAAGAGAGCTTTGTATTGGGGGGGAGATGTACACAGTGCACCCCCCTCAAGCCTGCAAGCCACACACAGTGCACCCCCCTCAACCCACAGACAGAGCACCTCCCTCAACCCTGAAAGCCACACACAGCGTACCCCCCTCAACCCTGCACGCCACACACAGCGCACCCCCCAACCCTGCCCGCCACACACAGCGCACCCCCAACCCTGCACGCCACACACAGCACACCCCCCTTAGCCCTGCACGCCACACACAGCACACCCCCCTTAGCCCTGCATGTCACACACAGCGCACCCCCCTCAACCCTGCACACCACACAAAGCGCACCCCCTCAACCCTGCATGCCGCATACAGTGCACCCCCCTCAACCCTGCATGCTGCACACAGCGCACCCCCTCAACCCTGTACTCCGTACACAGTGCACCTCTAAACCCTGCATTCCATATACAGCGCACCTGTAAGCCCTGCATTCCGTACACAGCACACCTCTCAACCCCGCACTCCATACACAGCGCACCTCTGAACCCTGCATTCCGTACAAAGCGCATCCCTCAGCCTTACACTCCATACACAGGGCACCCCATAACCCTCATTGCTAATAATTAGTTCTAGTTCTTCTTTTCTGTCTATTGGTGGGTCCCGTCACTTCCACAGTCTGTGGTTTGCAGGCAGTGAGATGATGTGCTGTAACCTTAAGCAACAAATCAGTGGGTTGTAATGATGTGCTGTAACCTCTAGCAACCAATCAGTGAGCCGTAATGATGTGCTGCAATGTCTAGCAACCAATTAGGGAATATTAATAATATGCAGTAACCTTTAGCAACCAGTGAGTGGTAATGATGTGCAGTAACCTTCAGCAACCAATCAGTGAACAGTAATGATCTGCTGTAATCTCTAGCAAGCAATCAGTGAGCAATAATAATTTGCAGTAACCTCTAGCAACCAATCAGTTTGTAGTAATGATGTGCAGTAACCTCTAGTAAACAATGGGTAAGCAGTAATTATGTGCAGTATCATCTAGCAACCAATCAGTGAGCAATAATAATGTGTGTAGTGGACAGTGTAGGAATCAGGTGGGTCAGTGTTGTGGTCAGTATAGGAATCAGGTAAGTCAGTGTAGTGGTCAGTATAGGAATAAGGTAGGTCATTGTAGTGGTCAGTATAGCAATCAGGTAGGTCATTTTGGGGTGGTCAGTGTAGGAATCAGGCAGGTCAGTATAGGAATCAGGTGGGTTAGTATAGTGGTCAGGTAGGTCAGTGTAGGAATCAGGTTGGTCAGTACTACTGTACTAGCGGAAGGGACTCAGAGAGTGTTAAAAATCCGCGGGTTAGGGGGTGCAAATCTCTTGCCCTGCCCCGGGCGCTGACAACCCACGCTACGCCACTGATGCCACATGATATAAGAAACGTCCAGTCATTGCCAGAGGAATGTAATCTATGTAATTCTCACACTATGCAATGTTTGCCTAATATAGAATCATGTTCCCAAATAATGATGATGTGAAGATACTGTACACCATATGAAAGGTCCATCTCTAGTCTTAAATATAACATCATGCTACCAACAAAGGAATTGGAGATTTTGTACATCCTACAAAAAGTCCATCTCCATTCCTCAATAAAGAGTCCTGTTCCCAACAAATGAGGAGGAGATACTGTACACCATATGAAAGTTCCATCTCCATTCATCAGTATGACGTCATGTTCCCAATAGGGATGAGCCCAATGTTCCAGTCTAACGTAAGTTCGACTTGAACATTGGGTGTTTGCCGAATTTAGAATATTATGGGGCGTTCGCCGGAAATTCAAGTGCCTGCGAAATGCGCCATAATGAAAGCCAAGATCGTCAATGCACTGCGAGATCACAGTGCATTGACAGCTGCTGATTGGCCAAAGCATGCACCTGACCTGCATGCTTTGGCCAATCACAGCGCGCTCTGCTGTGAGAGCCATGATTAGCCAAAGGCAGGGTGCTTTTGGCTAATCATGGCTCAGGGGGCTAAGTCCACGTCCCACACTATGTAAGGCAGCTTAAACGGCGGCCGTACATAGTTTTATGAATGAGAGCAGCAAAATTACATTTGTAAAGGAAAAAATTAAATATGCTCCCGGCAATATAGATAAAAATCATAAAAAAATATCATGAGTCCCCCCCCCCCCCAGTCCATTACCAGGCCCTTTGGGTCTGATCGATAGGAACTTCTACATACAATTCAGTGCTGTGTCTTAGCCTAGGCCGTCTCCTGCACAAAAACAGTCACCGGCGGCTTATGGAGCGGACTGGGCAGGGACTTTTCAGACAGGCAGGGGCAGTCTTGGCTGGGCTGTGCTCAGGAGGGGTACGGTCTCCGTTTGGCTGGGTTTGAGCAGAGGTGCACCTCGGCTGTGCACGGGCCAGGAGGGGTGGTCCCCGCTCAGGAAGGGGCAGTCTCAGCTCACCTCGGCTGTGCTCGGGAGGGACGGTCTCGTCCCACCACGGCTGTGCTCGCGAGGGGGTGGGCTCATCCCACCTTGGCTGTGCTCGGGACGTGGCGGGCTCATCTCACCTTGGCTCTATGTGCTCTGGCGGGGGTGGTCACAGTGAAGTAATGGTAACTGGCATTATTATTACTATTAGAAGAAGCACAATGATTATGTCACAGAAGATGCTATAACTTATCTTGCTGGTCATGTTTTAGAACTTAAGCTGTTCCATACTGTGATTACAGTGAATGGGTGGCTGGAGACTTTTCTATTCACTCTGATGACCATGGGGAGTCATGTCCGCAGTCTCTGACCCTCTCTTTTATCATGTCTGCAGTCTCTGACCATCTCCTGTATCCTGTCTGCAGTCTCTGACCATCTCCTGTATCTTGTCTGCAGTCTCTGACCCTCTCCTTTTATCATGTCTGCAGTCTCTGACCAACTCTTCAGGTGGAGCGCTAATAGGAATAGGTGGGACCTAAAGAGGAAGGGGTGGAGTTTCCAGATGAAGGGGTGGATCTTAAACAGGAAGGGGTGGGGCAAGTTTAGATGGGGCGCCGGAATTTAGTCTTGCCTAGGGCAGCACAAAACTAAAATACACCACTGATACACTTGACAGCTTCAGTCTCCTCCAGCACATCACTTGCTTGCAAACTGTTACTCTCTACTCCCCTAAATTCATACGGGTTCTCTGGCCCATACAGTGTGAATAATGGTTTGCTTTAGCCATCTGTTACTCTATGAGGATGCAGTGGTTGAATGAACTCAGCCGCAGGTCCTAAGTGTGCAAGTGCCAGTGAGTGGCCCCAGTGTTTGGGGGCAAATTAGGACATGCAGCTATATCCGTACAGATGCTGCATCCCCATAGCCTAACATAGGCTGCTTGTACACAGCTCCGACCACATTTAAAAAAAAAAACACTGATTCATACTGTACAGCCGTGGCCAAAAGTTTTGAGAGTGACATAAATATAAATTTTCACAAAATCTGCTGCTTTAGTGTTATTAGATCTTTTTGTCGGATGTTACTATGGTATACTGAAGTATAATTTTATAATTGTCAAAGGCTTTTATTGACAATTACATGAAGTTTATGCAAAGAGTCAATATTTGCAGTGTTGACCGTTCTTTTTCAAGACCTCTGCAATTCACCCCGACACGCTGTCTGTCAATCAACTTCTGGCCCACATCCTGACTGATGGCAGCCCATTCTTGCATGATCAATGCTTGGAGTTTGTCAGAATTTGTGGGGTTTTTTGTTCACCCCCCTCTGGAGGATTGACCACAAGTTCTCAATGGGATCAAGTTTGGGGAGTTTCCTGGCAATGGACCCAAAATGTTTTGTTCTTCAAGCCACTTAGTTATCACTTTTGCCTTATGGCAAGGTGCTCCATCAAAAGGCATTGTTCATCACCAAACTGTTCTTGGATGGTTGGGAGAAGTTGCTCTCGGAGGATGTTTTTGTACCATTCTTTATACATGGCTGTGTTCTTAGACAACATTGTGAGTGAGCCCACTCCCTTGGCTGAGAAGCAACCCCACACATGAATGGTCTCAGGATGCTTTACTGTTGGCATGACACAGGACTGATGGTAGCGCTCACCTTTTCTTCTCCAGACAAGGTTTTTTTCTGGATGCCGCAAACAATCGGAAAGGCAGTGGCGGCTGGTGCCCAATAATTCGGGGGTGAGTGCAAATCAACGCCTCCCCCCTCTTCAGCAGGAGACGGATGGCCTCCTCACCTTATGAAGCAGATATCCTGCCCGGGATGACTCTGATCTCCCCTTCTCCTCCCTCCCCTGTTGGAGACAGGGAGTGGTGGCTGCTGCCTCCCCTGTTGGAGACGGGCAGTGGTGGCTGCTGGATGGCTGAACCGCTGCAGGTGAAACATCCCTGGACTCACAGTGGCGGCTGGTGGGTCGCTCGGGCTTCCCCTGCTTCTCCTCCAGCCGTGCATTGCCTTCCTCCTCCTTCTTGGCCAATAAGATCGCTTCTCCTTTTAGCCAAGCGGGAAACGGGTCTCACAACCCGTTTCCTGATTGGTTGGGAGGAGAATCAGTGTGACAATAGCGAATATTCTTGAAATATTATCAAATCTTATTCACTATTGTCACACAACTGGGTGTGCACAATTGGGTGGACCCAACTGGGTGGACACAATTGGGTGCACAGAACTGGGTGGACACAATTGGGTGCACAGAACTGGGTGGACACAATTGGGTGCACAGAACTGGGTGGACACAACTGGGTGGACACAATTGGGTGCACACAACTGGGTGGACACAACTGGGTGGACACAACTGGGTGGACACAATTGGGTGCACACAACTGGGTGGACACAATTGGGTGCACACAACTGGGTGGACACAACTGGGTGGACACAACTGGGTGGACACAACTGGGTGGAGACAATTGGGTGTACACAACCGGGTGGACACAACCGGGTGGAGACAATTGGGTGGAGACAACCGGGTGGAGACAACCGGGTGGACACAATTGGGTGGACACAATTGGGTGGACACAACTGGGTGGACACAACCGGGTGGACACAATTGGGTGGACACAACCACCCTTTTTTGAAGCCTATTAGAGCCTCTGGATCTAATCACGTGCTTAAAAAAAAAAAAAATCATCCATTGGAATCCATGGGTTCATATAGATCAGGGTGCCGGACGCATGGATGGGGGGGGAAGGCGCCCGTAATGGATGGGTTGCTACTGCGGAAAGGGGCTTAATCAGAGGATATGACTTTACCCCAGTCCTCAGCAATCCCTGTACTTGTTTGCAGAATATCGGTCTGTCGCTGATGTTTTTCCTGGAGAGAAGTGGCTTCTTTGCTGTCCTTCTTCATACAAGGTCATCCTCCAAAAGTCTCCTCCTCAATGTACATGCAGATGCACTCACACCGACCTGCAGCCATTCCTGAGCAAGCGCCGGTGGTGGTGGCGCCCCAGATCCCTCAGCTGAATCAACTGTAGGAGACGGTCCTGGAGCTTGTTGGACTTTCTTGGGCGCCCCCCGAAGCCTTCTATCCCAACTGCAGTTGAAATGTTTTTTTTTTTGTTTTTTTTATGAGATTGCGTTCATTTTCATGGCAAAGAGGGACTTCATCTGATCGCTTCTCATAACATTCTGGAGTACCGTATATACTCGAGTATATACGGTATATGCAAATTGGCATCATAAAAACTGAGGCAACAAACTTTGTGAAAATTTATATTTGCGTCCTTCTCAAAACTTTTGGCCACAGCGCTGATGTGAATGAGCCCCAAACACCTCATTTACACAAATAACTTTATTTATTATAAATGTATATATTCATTTAAATATTTAAGATTCATTTTGATTATAATTTTATTATTAATTAATAACACAATACGGGTTTATCGGTTAGATTGAGCAGGAATTATGTAAGTTCTGTAATGTTTGTGTCCTCCGATAATGATTTTAGTGAAAATATCGTTTTGATATATTTGTTTTTGGGTGGGGGCTGTACGGGGCCCCGTGGTTTCTATCAGCACCTCTGCCTGAATACAAGATTTCAAAAATTCTTCTAACATTTATTGTAAAATTGTTTCTCAGCAGATGACCGTAATGTCGGGAATCCGTCTGAGGAATCTTCTGATAAATCACATACCAGGACTCTAAGATCTCACAGGAGAAATACTTTATTAGATCCGTCTATTCCCGAGGAATCTTCTTCAGGGCAGGAAGGAGATCACACAGAAGAGAGGTCATTGTCGTGTTCAGTGTGTGGGAAACTTTTCACAAAAAAGAGATAATTTCTTAGACACAAAAAATATCACGCTGCTCAGCGTCCCTATTCCTGTTCAGAGTGCGGGAAGTGTTTTACTCAGAAAAGTATTCTTCTTAAGCACCAGAGAATTCACACGGGTGAATTCACATGATATTCCTGTTCAGAGTGCGGGAAATGTTTCACTACGAAAGGTAATCTTGTTAAGCACCGGAAGCTTCACACAGGTGAGCGTCCCTATTCCTGTTCAGAGTGCGGGAAATGTTTTTCCCAGAAAAGTACTCTTCTTATGCACCAGAGAATTCACACGGGTGAGCGTCCCTATTCCTGTTCCGAGTGTGGGAAATGTTTTGCCAAGAAAAGTATTCTTCTTAAGCACCAGAGAATTCACACAGGTGAGCATCCCTATTTCTGTACAGAGTGCGGGAAATGTTTTACTCAGAAACGTTTTTTCTTACGCACCAGGGAATTCACACAGGTGAGCGTCCCTATTCCTGTTCAGAGTGCGGGAAATGTTTTTCTCAGAAAAGTACTCTTCTTAAGCACCAGAGAATTCACACAGGTGAGCGTCCCTATTCCTGTTCAGAGTGCGGGAAATGTTTTTCTCAGAAAAGTATTCTTCTTACGCACCAGAGAATTCACACGGGTGAGCGTCCCTATTCCTGTTCCGAGTGTGGGAAATGTTTCGCTAAGAAAAGTACTCTTCTTAAGCACCGGAAGCTTCACATAGGTGAGCGTCCCTATTCATGTTCAGAATGCAGGAAATCTTTCATTCTGAAAATAAACCTTGTTGAACATCAGAGAATTCACACGGGTGTGCGTCCTTATTCATGTTCAGAGTGCGGGAAATCTTTCACTCGGAATGGAAGCCTTGTGTATCACCAGAGGATTCACACAGGAGAGCATCCTTAGTCATGTTCAGAGTGCGGGAAATCTTTCTCTCAGTATCACCAGAGAACTCACACGGACTAACAATCTTTCTCATGATAACAGTGGTGTGTTGGGGGTGGGGCAGAATATATTGAATGTTTTTCAGGTTCGGTTTGATAGAGAAGCCTCGTACACACGACCGAGAATCTCGTCAGGAAAAAAACTTGTAGTTTTTTCCTGACGAGATTATTGGGCAAGAATCTTGTCCCGGCCAAGTGTACACACGTACCTTTCAAAAGAACCGCCGTTCTTATGAATGGCACGAACGCGGCGACGTCATCGACTACTATGAGCGTGCGCTCATCACATTCGATGCCGCCGCCGCCATCTTGTTACACCCTACCTATGCCTAGGAAGCTACCGCGCATGCGTCAAAGTCATTTCGAGCATGCGCGGGTTTCCACGGCGACAGGTAAGTGTACACACACTCGGGTTTCTCGTCGAGAAACAGGCCGACGAGAATCCCGACGAGAAAATAGAGAGCAGGTTCTCTATTTTTCTCGTCGGGATTCTTGCCTGTTTTCTTGACGAGAAACCTGAAAGCCGCGTACACACGACCGATTTACTCGGCAAAAAAGCTCTGCCAGCAAGTTTCTTGCCGAGAAAATTGGTCATGTGTATGAGGCTTTAGTCTGCAGGGATTGAATTCTAGTAATATGATCCTCTAAACATACAGTGCTGACTTGGTCCCGCACTCACACAGACCGCACCATACAACTAAACTGTGCTAATACATGGCCAGATATGACAATACATGGACAATACTTCTTATTGGTTGCCATTAGATTCTCTCTTCATTTTTATTGTTTCTTAACCATTTGAAGACCGGCATGTTAAACCCCCTTCCTGTCCACTCCAGTTTTTTAGCTTTCAGCACCGTCATACTTTGACTGACAATTACTCAGTCATGCAATACTGTAGCCAAGTGAATTTTTTATTATTTTTTGACAGTAAAGCTTTCTTCTGGTTGTTTTTCTTCATCAATTTTAATATATAAAAGGAAAAAAGAATATAACATTTCGAAAAATAAAATGTCTTAGTTTCTCTTATAAAACTTTGCAAATGAATAATCTTTCTCCATAAATTTAGACCAAAATATATTCTTCAACATTTCTTTGTTATACACCAATTTGCTAATTTTTTTGTTTTATTATATTATTTAATATGTGTGAAAGTTATAGAATCTACAAATAATAGTGTATATATTTAAAAATTAATAATTTCCGGTATTTTGACTGAATATCTCAATTCTTTTTGCCACAACAGTGCAAATATCCCCCAAATTACCAATTTTTTGCAAAAGTAGACAGTTCAAGGTATAAATTAAAAAGCAAGAGGAGTTTTTTAAAATCGTATTTTTTTGCAACAATCATTTTGGAAAATGAAGAACTTAAATAAAATGTGTTTTTGTTTCACAAAGTCGTCTTTTTAACAAGTAATTTCTCACGCACAACATGGGTATAATTAGAATTACACCTCAAAACACTTTCTTCTACTTCTGCTGAGTATGGAAATACCACATGTGCAAGACTTTCCACTGCCAAGATGTATAGAGGGGCCCAAAATCTAAGGAGCACCTTCAGGCATTCAAAGGGCATAAATATTGCATCTGATTTCCTGACTATCTGTTCTATTTCTTGTGGGTCTGAACTGCCAGGAGAGGAGAAACACCCACAAAATGACCACATTTTGGCGCGTAAGCACCCCAAGTCTTTTAAAGCTTTAATTTTTTTCTGCTACGAAAATATATTTTTTTACACAAAGTTGTCAATTGATAAAAAGTAAAGTGGTTATAAAGCCACTTGTTCAGGAAGATACAATCCCCTCTGTTTAATAACGATATGTGTCCCAGTGTCTGTGCTTTTTAATAAAATATGCCAAATTCTACCTAATTTCCCAGCGCTCACGTGACTGCTCGCCTCTCTCCTCTCCCGAGCTGACAACAACAGCAGGAGGGACTGAGAACTCCCACTGACATCACCTGGGGAAGAGGAGAGAGGTGAGCAGTCGCCTGAGCGCCAGGAGGCACTGTGAAATAAGGTAGAAATCTGTTTTTTTTTTTTTATAAAGCACAGACACAGGGGCACACATCGTTATTAAACAGAGGGGATTGTATAAATATATAACCTATAATAAATAAAGAAGTTATATAATAACATATTGTGATAACAGCAAGAGGGTAAGGGAGTGGGCACTGTCACAAGCTGACAGGCAGGGAGGGGGGGAGAGGAGGACATATGAGAGCTGTGGATGACGGAAGAACGTAAACTGACCACAGTGTCGGAGCTCAGCAACCATGATAAACTATGATCAGTTTACATGGGGAAGGGCAGAACCAGGCAGGATCAACCAGGTATTTTAGATGATACAGGGGGGCTAAACTACACAGCACAAGCACTATAACATGCTTTGCAAGAGAACAGGATCAGGGATGAGCCGAACACCCCCCTGTTCGGTTCGCACCAGAACCTGCGAACAGACAAAATGTTCGTGTAAACTTTAGAACCCTATTAAATACAATGGACTCGAACGTTCGAAATCTAAAGTGCTAATTATAAAGGCTGATATGCAAGTTATTGTCCTAAAAAGTGTTTGGGGACCCGGGTCCTGCCCCAGGGGACATGTATCAATGCAAAAAGAAGTTTTAAAAACGGCCGTTTTTTCGGGAGCAGTGATTTTAATAATGCTTAAAATGAAAAAATAAAAGTGAAATATTCCTTTAAATTTCATACCTGGGGGGTGTGTATGATATGCATGTAAAGTGGCGCATGTTTCCCGTGCTTAGAACTGTCCCTGCAAAAAATGTCATTTTTGAAAGAAAAAAAGTCATTTAAAACTGACTCGCGGCTATTAATGAATTGTCGGCTCCCGGCAATACATACAAAAGTCATTGATAAAAAAAAAAAAAAAAAAAAGCGTGGGGGTTCCCCAGAATTCAATTAATAGGCCCTTCAGGTCTGGAATGGATATTAAGGGGAACCCCGCCGCAAATTAAAAAAAAAATTGACGTGGGGTTCCCCCAAATATCCATTCCAGGCCCTTCAGATCTGGCATGGATTTTAAGGGGAACTCCACCCCAAATTAAAAAAAAAATGGCGTGGAGTCCCCCTAAAAATCCATACCAGACCCCTTATCCGAGCACGCAACCTGGCCAGCCGCAGGGGAAAAGGGGGGGACGAGAGAGTGGCCCCCCTCCCTCCTGAACCGTACCAAGCCACATGCCCTCAACATGGGGAGGATGTCCCCATGTTGATGGGGACAAGGGCCTCATCCCCACAACCCTTGCCCGGTGGTTGTGGGGGTCTGCGGGCGGGGGGCTTATCGGAATCTGGAAGACCCCTTTAACAAAGGGGACCCCCAGATCCCGGCCCCCCTCCATGTGAATTGGTAAGGGGTACATTGTACCCCTACCATTTCACGAAGAAAGCGTAAAAAAATGTTAAAAAAAACACACAAACACCTTGAAAAAGTCCTTTATTTAAAAAAAAAACAAAAAACATTCCAGCGGTGAAATCCAGTGTCCCGCGGCGATCCCGATGTCCAGCGCTGTCCTTCATTGGTTGTGCCTGAGCGGACCTGATGGGGAACTCCCTCTCAGTATTTTAAATGTATAGACCCGCCCCTTCTAAAGTTCCCCATCAGGTCCGCTCAGCGGACGAGATGCGGAACATGAGAAGGGGCGGGTCTATACATGTATTACCAAAGTGAGAGCAGTCCCCCATCAGGTCCGCCCCCTCGGTATGTCGGACCTGCCTACGTCATTGGCTTGAGCGGGGAACTTCCTTCACTGTGTAAATTTAAATTACATAGTGAAGGAAGTTCCCCGCTCAAGCCAATGACGTAGGCGGATCCGACATACCGAGGGGGCGGACCTGATGGGGAACTGCTCTCACTTTGGTAATACATGTATAGACCCGCCCCTTCTCATGTTCCGCATCTGGTCCGCTGAGCGGACCTGATGGGGAACTTTAGAAGGGGCGGGTCTATACATTTAAAATACTGAGAGGGAGTTCCCCATCAGGTCCGCTCAGGCACAACCAATGAAGGACAGCGCTGGACATCGGGATCGCCGCGGGACACTGGATTTCACCGCTGGAATATTTATTTTTATTTTTTTAAATAAAGGACTTTTTCAAGGTGTTTGTGTGTTTTTTTAAACATTTTTTTACGCTTTCTTCGTGAAATGGTAGGGGTACAATGTACCCCTTACCAATTCACATAGGGGGGGCCGGGATCTGGGGGTCCGGTCCCCTTTGTTAAAGGGGTCTTCCAGATTCCGATAAGGCCCCCGCCCGCAGACCCCCACAACCACCGGGCAAGGGTTGTGGGGATGAGGCCCTTGTCCCCATCAACATGGGGACATCCTCCCCATGTTGAGGGCATGTGGCTTGATACGGTTCAGGAGGGAGGGGGGGCCACTCTCTCGTCCCCCCCTTTTCCCCTGCGGCCGGCCAGGTTGCGTGCTCGGATAAGGGGTCTGGTATGGATTTTTAGGGGGACTCCACGCCATTTTTTTTAAATTTGGGGTGGAGTTCCCCTTAAAATCCATGCCAGATCTGAAGGGCCTGGAATGGATATTTGGGGGAACCCCACGTCAATTTTTTTTTTAATTTGCGGCGGGGTTCCCCTTAATATCCATTCCAGACCTGAAGGGCCTGGTAATTGAATTCTGGGGAACCCCCACGCTTTTTTTTTTTTTTATCAATGACTTTTCTATGTATTGCCGGGAGCCGACAATTCATTAATAGCCGCGAGTCAGTTTTAAATGCATTTTTTTCTTTCAAAAATGACATTTTTTGCAGGGACAGTTCTAAGCACGGGAAACATGCGCCACTTCACATGCATATCATACACACCCCCCAGGTACAAAATTTAAAGGAATATTTCACTTTTATTTTTTCATTTTAAGCATTATTAAAATCACTGCCCCCGAAAAAACGGCCGTTTTTAAAACTTCTTTTTGCATTGATACATGTCCCCTGGGGCAGGACCCGGGTCCCCAAACACTTTTTAGGACAATAACTTGCATATAAGCCTTTATAATTAGCACTTTAGATTTCTCCCATAGATTTTTCGAATTTGCCGCGAACACCCCAATTTGTTCGCTGTTCGGGGAACGGGCGAACAGGCAATGTTCGAGTCGAACATGAGTTCGACTCGAACTTGAAGCTCATCCCTAAACAGGATCTATTTTTTTTGGGGTAACAAACACTTTAATTAATAAAATGTATTAATAAAAAATCCTAATACACAGTATAGGCATACTTAGAATTTCACCCCAAAATGCATTCTGCTACTTCACTTTGAGTGTGGGGATTCCACATATGCGAGACTTGCGATGTTTGGACTAATTATATACTGACTTTTTCAGAGCATAAAACACACAGAGAGGCCCAAAATCCAAGGAGCACCTTCAGGCTTTTAATAGGCATAAAGTTGCAAATCGAATTTCCTGCCAATCTATCACATTTTGGAGGCCCTGGAGCACCAAGACAATAGAAACACCCACAAAATTTGGAAAAAAAACTCCCATACAGCCTGCAACCACACAGTTGCCCTACATTAGTGTGGGGTTAAAGCAGCAGGGGAGAAGGCAATATGCCTCCTTGCCACCTGTCAAATGTCAAATCAGGAAAAGCCATAAAGGGGCACCCGCCACCAGGTGCACTAGGTCAGCGTACCTGGGACGCCGAGGCCAATCTGGGGCAATTAGAGTCCCCGGAATCCCCTCAGTCCCCACTCTGCGGAGCAGACGAGGCAGAAAAATCAGTGGGGAAGAGGTATAACTTAGCCAATACTGACCCTACAGGGCCACCCACGCGCCCATCGCGTCCGCCCAGGGATCCTTGGCCCTGGCCACAAACTTCAATACCTTCCGATTGAATTGAGAAGCCAGGAGATCCACGGCCAGCGTGGCCTATCTCAGGCAAAAGAGTTGAAACACATCCGGGTGTAGCGACCATTCTCCTTGGTCCAGCATCTGGCAACTTAGGTAGTCAGCTGCCAGATACTACACCCAGAATGTACATGCCTATAGAGCCGGCACACTCCGTTCAGCCCACCGCAGGATGTGAGCAACCTCCAATGCTGCAGCCGAGCTGCTTGGTCCTCCTAGATGGTTCACATATGCCACCGTCGTGGCGTTGTCCGACTGGATCCTGACCGGACGCCCCTGTAGCCTCTGTGACCATGTGGAGAGGCACTGCCTGATCGCTCGAAGTTCTCGTACATTGATCGGCAGGCGGGATTCTTCCTGTATCCAGCAACCTTGCGTCAACTGAATACCCCCAACCGGTCAGGCTGGCATCCGTCGAGATTACCGTCCAGTGAAAAGGAAGGAACGACCTTCAGGACTGAAGAGCCAGAGATTTCAGCAACCAGACCAGGGGAGGTCTGACTAGGGGGCCCACCCGGATTTGACAATCCAGGGACAACGAAGACTTGTCCCTTTGGACAGGATCTCCTTTAGCAAGACTCGAGTATGGAATAGGAGCATACGGTACTGCCTCGGAGGCTACCACGAGACCCAGGACTCACATGCAAAAGCACAGCTACGACCACCTGCGGGATGCCAACAGCTTCACCGCCGCCTGAAGAGCCTACAGTTTTTTCAAATGGAGAAAAAACCCTTGCCTCTGAAAAGAGCAGGATCAAACCCAGGTACTCCAGGCACCGAATCGGCACCAACACCGACTTCTGGAGGTTCAGTACCCAACCATATTTTCGAAGGGCCTAACTGTCATCGCCACATCCTCCTCTAATTCTGAGTCCGAAGCAGCCCTCAGAAGGAGGTCGTCCAGGAAGCCCACAAGCGATTCCACGCTGTCACAGCAAGGCCTAGATCGTGGTGAGCACCTTGGAGAAAACCCTTGGTGCCGATGCCAGGCCAAAAGAGAGAGCCACAAATTGGTAGTGATCGACCCCGACTGCAAAAATCTGAAATTTCTGATGCCCGACATATGGGGACCTGTAAATATGCGTCCTTGATGTCCAAGGACGCCAGAAAAAAAACCCCGGATGAGAGCAGCGACCTAAGCAAACTGATTCCATCCTGAACCTTCAAAACTTTTACAAAAGGAGTTGAGGACCTTGAGGTCCAGGATTGGACGAACCCCGTCCCATACCTCCCAAACCGCACGGATTCTGCGGGACTTCCCCACACAGACACCTTTTTCCCGCAGTCCCGCGATAGAGTTAGTTTTCCCGCACAGCAAGAGGAGCCAGTGGAGGCAGCACGGGAGGAGGAGGAGGTAACCCCCCCGCCCATCAACTTTAATGTTCGGCGATCGGCTGCCTCCCCCTTATCAACTCGAATGTTGAATGATCGTGGCAATATCCCGTGAACCCCCCCCCCGCTCGACAACTTTGATATACTGTTAAACCAAAAAAAATAAAAAATAAAATCGATGTCCCGTGGTAGCACCCCCACCCCCGCTCAACATCTTAGATGTCCTGTAAAAAAAAAAAAAAACTCGCTGTCCCGCAAACCAGCAAAGCGCCCCCCTCCACAACTTTCGTGACAGGCAAAAAAAATTTAGACTGAATGTCCCGCAGTGGTATTTTTAAATGTTGGGAGGTGTGCCCCTTCCTACTGTGGGACTACAAACAGATTGGAATAGAAACCCTGAAGCCTTTCCGGCAGCGGCACAAGAGCTATCACCCCGTGCTTCAGCAGGTCCTGCACTGCCCCAAACAGGGCGTTCCGACAAGCCAGAGGAAGATGAAGGTTGAAGAGAAAAAATCTGGTATTTTGTGGACAAGAAGAAAATCTATCTTGTACCCTGATGGAACCATTGTGCAAACCCACTGGTCGGAAAGCAGGGAAGTCCACCGAGCTGCCAACTCGCAAAGTCAGGCAGGGACAGCCCTTCATGTTGTCGCAGATTTGTTTGCAGGCCGTCTGGCTTGCGAACCCAGGGAGATTTTTATCCTCTTAGCTGGCCCCTTGTCGGCCTAGAAACGCTCACCTGCGGGTCCGGCGGAAAGAAAAAAACCCTTGTGAGCAGAAAAAGGGGGGGGGCTGGCCTACGGCGTGGCTCCTTACCCTTTCTGGATCGTAGGAGCACTGTGCTCCCACCCCAAACGACATTTTCAATAATGTCATCCAGTAAGGCTCAAAAAAGCCCCCAACCCTGGAAGAGCAAATCCGCCAAAGTCTTCTTGGCGTCCGCAGACATATCAGTCAAATCATGCGGCGGAGCCCCACCGCAAATACTGAACATTCTGGACAGCCAGGGAGCTGTATCATTGCAGACCTACCCGAGGCCATGCACCAACTGGTCCGCTATCATGCAGACCGGGGAAGCCTGTTGCTGTTCCAAGCATGGTGCAGCAATCTTGCCCATTCAAGGAAGCATCAGTGACACCAGGGTCGTGGCCAACAGTGACCGCCATGCTGACCCCAATACCATGAAAAAGGACCAGGTCACCGCCTCGGTCCTCCTGTCTGCAGGGTACTTAAAGACAAGGGCCCCTACCACCGGACCGTGGTAATTCCCTGGATGCTGGGGGGCCCCATCGGGGGAGATGTCCTTTTTCAGGAAACAGTCCCAAAAAAGATAACGGACAGCCATGCAATACTTTTGGAATGCTGCGGCCGCTCCCATTCATAGTATTTAACGTATCAAATAAGCTAGGTAAGGAAACCTCCTAACAGTGCGGGCCGGCTAGTGGGACCTAGAAGGGACCGACACCTTAATAGATGCCCGCGCCGTAACCTCCATTTTATTGGGGATCTGGCACGCGGTATTAAGTGCTCCAACAAGCGCCCTTTTGCGCTGACCCGGAAACGCAAGCAAGGACACAGTTCCGCACTGTCCGAAGGGTCCTGGTTTGCATCTTCTGAGGAGTCAGAGCAGGGGACATCTGCCACAGCAAGGCCCGAGTCTGAATCAGAACTGTTTTCCCGGAAGATAGTGGGGTGGGGGGCATTTTTACCCCCCTTACATCCGCACACCACTTCTACCCTGGTAATAAGGGACTCCAGGACCATCAGCAAGGCGTCCATACGCACCCCAGGAACAGGGCACCAGTTGCCACCACAGGGATGTCAGGGAAAAAAAACGCCAGCTTCTGACGCCATGCAAACCCACACTTGCCTGACCCCCATAGGGACCAAGGCAAGGTACATTGGGTCCACCCTCCTAGCTGCTCAGACTGAGGGACCCCCCAGGGGACTCACCGCTCTGACCCAGGTGCCGCCGTCCCCTCTCCACATATGTCTGCAACCTGTCATGGCTGCGGTGTATTCCTGTGCCTGAGGTGCTCTGCGCTATTTGCGCCGTTCAGAAGGGACGTTTTCACCGCTAGAGGCAAAAGAAAAAACAAAGCTGGGGCTACATGAAAATGGCCGCCAGCCGCCCCTGTGTAAAAGCACGCGGACTACAAGAAAATGGCCACCGCTGCTCAGCATTAAAAACAAGTCCGGTCACAACAAAATGGCGCCGGGCGCCGCCAAAGTAGCCGAACGTGTCCTGAGGTAAAAAGAAAAAAGGCTGTGAACACACTGGGCCTCAGCGCAGAGGCCCCCCATGGCACCAAATGACACCCCACATGGAGAGCGGACTCTGGACACCCCCCAGCCAGGACACGGAGCCCCCCGGTCAGTACACAGCAGGCCCAACCCGACAGAGTATGGGGAGGAGGGAAAGGACAGGGAGAGAAGAAAGCAAGGGTGAGAGACCCCCTAGACGACCTCCCCAGGAATGCCCAGCTGTTCCAACCTGCCAAGACAGGAGGAAAAGTACTTACCCGTCCTGCGAGGACTGCTGGCGCGTTCCTGACAGACCTACATCCGAGCAGTACGGAGTAGCTGTCGGCCACGGTTCACTGTGACTGAGACAGCAAGCAGCCCAGTCATATGTGAACCCCGGAGCATATAGCTCACCGACCACCCCTGGAGCCACGGGGTATGTCGTGGCCGACCCCGCGCATAGCTAAGGTCTGCTCACACTCGATGGACGGACTGGGGGGACTACAAGGATCTATATTATCCTGCCTGTCATGCCCAGCCGGCAGTTGATAGTAGATTCTCAAAAAATAAAATAATAAAAAGTAAAAATTTCTTCAGGACCCTGGGCCCAAAGGGAGCCAGGTCCTTCTCCTCTACTAAGTAAAAAAAAAAACAGATAGAGAAGGGGGGGGGAGGGAGAGAGAGAGAGAAGGGGGAGGGGAGAGAGAGAGAGAAGGGGGAGGGGGGAGAGAGAGAAGGTGGAGGGGAGGGAGAAGGGGGAGGAGAGAGAAGGGGGAGGAGAGAGAAGGGGGGAGGAGAGAGAAGGGGGAGAGAGAAGAGGGGAGAGAGAGAAGGGGGAGAGAGAGAAGGGGGGAGAGAGAAGAGGGGAGAGAGAGAAGGGGGAGAGAGAGAGAGAAGGGGGAGGAGAGAGAGAAGGCGGGAGGAGAGAGAAGGGGAGAGAGAAGGGGGAGAGAGAGAAGGGGGGAGGGAGAGAAGGGGAGAGAGAGAGAAGGGGGGAAAGAGAGAGATGGGGAGAGAGAGAGAAGGGGCTGAGAGAAGGGGAGAGAAAGGGGGAGAGAGAGAGAAGGGGGGAGGAGGAGAGAGAGAAGGGGGGAGGAGACAGAGCGAAAAGGGGGGAGGAGACAGAGAGAGAAGGGGGGAGGAGACAGAGAGAGAATGGGGGAGGAGAGAGAGAATGGGGGAGGAGAGAGAGAGAGAATGGGGGGGAGAGAGAAGTGGGGAGGAAAGAAAGAGAGAAGGGGAGGAAAGAAAGAGAGAAGGGGGAGAGAGAGAGAAGGGGGGAGAGAAGGGGGAGAGAGAGAAGGGGGGAGAGAAGGGGGAGAGAGAGAGAAGGGGGAGGAGAGAGAGAAGGGGGGAGGAGAGAGAGAAGGGGGGAGGAGAGAGAAGGGGGAGAGAGAGAAGGGGGAGGGAGAGAAGGGGGGGAAAGAGAGAGATGGGGGAGAGAGAGAGAGATGGGAGAGAGAGAGAAGGGGGAGAGAGAGAGAGAAGGGGCTGAGAGAAGGGGGAGAGAAAGGGGGAGAGAGAGAAGGGGGAGAGAGAGAAGGGGGAGGAGACAGAGAGAGAAGGGGGAGGAGACAGAGAGAGAATGGGGGAGGAGAGAGAGAGAATGGAGGAGGAGAGAGAGAGAGAATGGGGGGAGAGAGAAGTGGGGAGGAAAGAAATAGAGAAGGGGGAGGAAAGAAAGAGAGAAGGGGGAGGAGAGAGAGAGAAGGGGGAGGAGAGAGAGAGATGGGGGGAGGAGAGAGAGATGGGGGAGGAGAGAGAGATGGGGGGAGGAGAGAGAGAGATGGGGGGAGGAGAGAGAGAGGGGGGTGGAGGAGAGAGAGAGATGGGGGTGGAGGAGAGAGAGAGATGGGGGAGGAGGAGAGAGAGAGATGGGGGGAGGAGAGAGAGATGGGGGAGGAGAGAGAGAGATGGGGGGAAAAAGAGAGAGAGATGGGGGGAAGAGAGAGAGAGATGGGGGGGAAGAGAGAGAGATGGGGGAGGAGAGAGAGAGATGGGGGAAAAAGAGAGAGAGATGGGGGAAAAAGAGAGAGAGATGGGGGGGGGAGAGAGATGAGGGGAGGAGAGAGATGGGGGGAGGAGACAGAGAGATGGGGGGGAGAGAGCGGCACGGAGTCCCCCTACAGCCGTAACATACAATTAAAGAGGGGTTCCACCCGCAATTTATTTATTTTTTAAAAGACAGCAGCTACAAACACTGTAGCTGCTGACTTTTTTTTTTTTTTATTTATATCAGGAGGGCCGGTCCATCCGGACCACAGATACAAAAATAATACATTTGCATTTGCAAGACATATCACAGTCGCTCACACAGATTCCCTACATACAAAAATATATAACATAGAGTTCCCCCCGCAGGGAACTGTCCCGCCTGAGACCTCGGTAAGACTGCTTCTGTGGGATGTCGACACGAGCATCCAGCCGATGGCGGCAGATGCCTTCCCCGTGTCCATCGGGCGCGGCCTCACAACATTTTCTATTTTTCCATAGTAAAGAAAGGAAAGAACGGAGATATAAGAGTAAACTTAGAATACAAAAAGCCAGAATGTAGTTCCAGAGATTAAGAGTGGGAGAGAAAGATCATAGGGGATAACGGGGAGCATGGGAGAGAAGGTAAGGACAGGGGTCCTCGAACATGGATTCCGGGGCACGGACTGCACAAGTGCAGGTGCTCATCTACAGTAAGTGTATGATGCGGCGGGAGAGCAATAAGGAATGGAACGGGGTGAGAGCAGTACTCAGGTCGGTAAAGGCACTCCTCTGAGGCGCTGTCCCTCATCGGAGTATTTAAACATATCCCACAGCCGCCATGCCTTGGTATATGTTTCCTGCCGGTTTTGGTCAGTGAGGATCAGGTCCTCCATCCGACCAATGTCATCCACTTTGTGTAACCACTGAGCATTGGCAAGCGGGTGCGGGGATTTCCAGGATAGTGGGATGCAGGCCTTGGCTGCGTCCAAGAGGTGTCTAACCACTGATTTCTTGTATGTTCGCAACGGGGTGTCCGTCACGTGGAGGAGAAAATAGGCCGGATCGTCCGGAACCGGTCTGTCCGAGAATTCCTGGGTGATCCGACGGACCTCTCCCCAGAAACTCCGTAGCCGAGGGCATGACCAAAATATGTGCAGTAGGGTGCCAGTCTCCGACTGGCAGCGCCAACAGAGGTCTGAGGTGGTAGGGAATAGCTTATGTAGGAGGGCAGGGGTCCTGTACCACCGTGTAAGGATCTTAAAGTTAGTCTCCTGTACTTTGGAGCATAATGAGGACTTATGAGTAAGTTTGGTGATTTGTAGTTTCTTGGCGTCAGTGAAATGGCAGTTCAAGTCACCTTCCCATTTGGTCAAGCACGGGGGGAAGAAGTCACTTGGAGGCTCGGTCAGTATGGCATATGTCAGTGATAGCGTGTAGGGGAGCACCCCAGTCTCCGTACACATTTCCTCCAAGGGTGTGAGTAGTTGTCTTGAGTCATTGGAGGGGGGGGGCGGGGTTCCGTCAAGAAAATGGCTCAATTGTAGAGCTCTTAGAAAGTCTAATTTGTATGGACCGCTGGGGTCTGATAGTTCCGTGTGTGTTTTCCATCGACCCAAAGCGCTAAAGTGTGATGCCTGGTATAGACCCTCGGCTCGGAGTTCACGGAATTTTTTATCGTGTAATCCCGGGTCAAAGTGGGGATGTCCGATCACGGGTCTCAAGGGGGAGTCGCGGGAAGATAGACCATACTTTGACAGCTGTAGCGAGCAAACCGTGGCCGTATTGCCTATCAGAGGGTGGTGTTTCAGTTTAGGTGGTAAGGCCGCTTGGCACCAAGGTATCCTGCTCAGGAGGCCCTCACATTGGTCCTGCTCCAGCTGTGTCCACAACTTGGAGTCGGTGTGATGGCACCAATCCAGCAGTCTGCTGAGGTGTGTCGCATAATAGTACGTGCGCACGTCCGGTAATGCCAGGCCTCCGCGTTGCTTGGGGAGAGTAAGCAGTTTCCTGCTGAGGCGGGGGTGTTTCCCCGCCCAGAGAAAGCGGGAAAGGGAGGAGTTCACACGTTTGAAGAAGTCACCCGGGATGTGGATTGGGAGGGCTTGGAGGAGGTAGAGGAACTTGGGCAGGATCGTCATTTTGATTATGTTGCTGCGCCCCAGCCAGGAGTGGAGACCGCCCTTCCATCCGTCTAATAGTTTTTGGACTGCTTTGAGTAGGGGGGGGGGGAAGTTAAGCTTAAACAATTGGTGTAGGGAGGCGGGTATATATATGCCCAAATACTTTAAGGCCGAGTCCGTCCATTTTAAGTAAAAGCTGTTCCTGAGTCTCACAAGCTGTTGCTGCGATATCCCAATCCCCATGGCCTCCGATTTAGACAGGTTGATTTTCAAATTGGAGAGTCGACCGTAATTGTCGAACTCCCGTAGGAGGGCTGGTAGGGATGTCGAGGGGTTTGCCAGGGAAAACATAAGGTCGTCCGCATACGCGGAGACCTTATGTCGCGAATCCCGGGTCCCTATACCTGTGATGTTCGGGTTCATCCGGATGTGACACAGGAAAGGCTCCAGGGTCAGAGCAAAGAGAAGGGGGGAGAGGGGACAGCCTTGCCTGGTCCCGTTTGTAATCGGGAATTTCTCCGAGAGTACTCCGTTCGCTCTCACCCTGGCCGTGGGCGCTGTATAAGCTGCCACTACCCAGCTCAGCATCCTATTCCCAGGCCAACGTGTTTCAACGTATCATACATGAAGCTCCAGCTGACCCGGTCAAACGCCTTCTCGGCGTCTGTACCCAGGAACAGACTTGGCGTTTTAGTGCTGGTCGCTATATGGAGTAGGTTGAGTACCTTGGTGGTGTTGTCTCTCGCCTCTCTGGTCGGGACGAAACCTACTTGGTCCAGGTGTACAAGGTTTGGGAGGTATTGTTGCAATCTGGAGGCCAGAATTTTGGTGAAGATCTTAAGGTCAGTGTTCAGAAGGGAGATTGGGCGATAGCTTCCACATTGGGTCGGATCTTTGCCCTCCTTAGGGACGACCGAAATGTGGGCCTGCAACGTGGTGTTATGGAAGGATTGCCCAGTTCCAAGGTCATTGTATAAAGTCACCAAGTGGTGGCCCAGGGAGGGGAGTAGGGTTTTATAGTAGATATTGGTAAGTCCGTCTGGGCCTGGGGCTCTGCCTGGTTTAGTGTTTTTCAGGGCCGCTTGAATTTCGGACAGCGTAATGGGTTCCTCTAAGAGGTTCTGAGCCTCCTCCGAAAGAGAAGGCATCAGGGAGTCCCTCAGGTATTTCGACGTAGCGTCGGGGGGTAGTGGAGTCTGGGTCAGGTTATATAGGGAGCTATAATAGGATCTGAACTCTTGTGAGATCTGTAATGGCAGTGCTCGTTTCTGTCCAGTACTGGTCATGATGTGCGGGATGTAGGTCGCCAGTCGTTGTGTTTGCAAAGTTTGAGCCAAGAGATTTCCGCATTTGTCCCCTGATTCATAGGTTTTCCTCCGACATACACGCAACGCCGCCTTGGCTTTGAACAGTAGGATATCAGTAATTTGGGAACGGACGACGTCGAGATCGGTGCCAGTCTGGCTAGTCGGGGACATCTTATGAGACAATTCCAGAGTGCGCAATTTAACGAGGAGCAGGTCCAATTGGGCCATGCACGCTCGTTTTAGTCTAGCCCCGTGCTTGATGAGAAGCCCCCTGTGACAGTGGGGTCACTTTGGACACAGGGTAAATAAAAGAAACCCCCGATATGGTCTGTGATAGCCATATTCAAGGCTGTATATACATTGTATATAGATTGGATGTATACTGTGTGTGGGGGTTATGTAATCATTGCTGTGAGGAATTAAGGTGTTTTGCATTCTATTGTTCATTAAGTCTGTCCTTGTGTGTATTGTAAAGTGCCAGACAGACTGGCTGCCAACCCTTTGTGAGAAGATGTGTATTGTGTGGGATCTTTTGAAGCCTAGCAGACGTCAGGATGAGGTGTTGAGTCTTGGGATGTGTGGGTGGAGCTGGGCCCTTGTTCATGTTAAATCAGGTGTATTGAATTGTGTATAAAGTTACAATGTTTCTCAATAATAAAGTGATTCCTATTACAGAAGAAGACAGAGTGCGTCTCGTTTTCTTCCAGAGGGATTGGTTCCTATGGGAAAGGGTAGTTTAGCTGTGGATATTGGTAGCGAGTGGATGTGTGTCTAGGAGAGGGAACATCGTAAACGGCGTTTTACTCCTTTATATTGGGGTGCTGTTACATTGGTTGGCAGCAGCGGGATTTTCCCTCCAGTTCCTGGGACACTCCAAGCCACCACAGTGAATGACCAGCTATGCAGCCTGCAGGAAAGTCACGCTGAAAGACTTACTTGAGAGCCGAGATGGACCAGAGAGATGGTGATGCAGGACCCCGGTCAGTTGAAGATTTGTTTCAGCAACGAGTGCGACAGCGGTTGGCATTATATGGTGCTAACCCATCAGAGACCGCCATTCAGGAAGCCATTAGAGGCATCCAGCTGCAGGATGCGCGACAAAAGAGAGAACTAGAGCGGCAACATGAGTGGAGAATGGCGGAAATACGACAATCGGAGATCGCCTACAGACAGCTGCTAGAATCTGCTCAGCAGCAGGGTGGGGCTCCCTTTGCCTGGGACTATCAGGAAATACCAGTTGACAACTATGAAATCCTGGCTGAAGAATCAGCAGTGGAAAATCTGAAGATGGCCATCCCTAAAGCCGAAGTGAATGATACAGAGTTCCAGGGAGCTAGCCTGGCTGAAGAATCGGCAGTGGAAAAGCTGAAGATTGCCCTCCCTAAAGCCAAAGTGGATGACATGGAGTTCCAGGGAGCTAGGGCAGTTGGCTCATCTCCCCAGCCACAGATTACAGAAGATATGGACTTAAGGGACTGTTCAGAGGATGTTATGGATTATGCATCGCCCGCTCAAGTACTGACAGCAGGACAAAGTACTGCAGACCCCTGCTCTACACCCGTGGCAGTTTTGGAGGCCCGAGTTGAGAAGGTGATGGTTCCTCTTTCCGAGTGGATTTCAGAGATGCAGGGAGGAGAAGCAGCCATTTTCCCTCCCCAACAGCTAGCCAGAGCAGATGGTGTGGAGTCCCCAGCAGAAGTGCTGGCAACAGGGCAGAGTGATAGCAACCTCTGCCCAGCACCGGAAACAACTGGGGAGTTTTAGGGAGCCGAGGCAGTTGGCCCCTCTCTCCAGCAACAAGCTGAGGGGGTAAAGCTTTCACCCCCAGCTGAATCACTGGCAGCAGGGCAGAATGCTACTGGCCGCTGCACACAACTGCCACTTGAGCGGATATCGGTGGATGGGACTGCGGTCTCCACTCACAGCAACCCAGCAGAAGAGCTGGCAACAGAGCCGAGTGCCACGGGCCTCTGCTCTCAACTAACAGAAGAGGGAGTTCCTGTGGTAGTAGATGGGACTTCAGTCCTCACTGACACAACCCCAGAAAAAGGTGTGACACTGAGACAGGAGGATGTCAGCCTTGCTTTGCAAGCACTGGGGGACTTCCACCTACCACAAGTGGATGGGACTTCAGTCTCCACTTGTATACCCCAGGGATGCCAGGCAGTCGACCCAGATCCCCAACAGCATGACGGACTGAGCCCAGTCACCCTGTCTTCTCCCCAGCGGCGGGTATGTTCTCTGAGAGAGGCAGAGGTTGGCTGGGTAAGTAATGCTCTGCTTGGAGCAATTCATTTGTGGTACTGGGTGGATACCAGCATTGGAAGAATGGACCCATGGACTAACTTCGGAGTAGACCCGTCTGGGGTCCCCTCCTCTGTTAGTCCCCTGCCGAAAGGGGAGATGTGTGACAGTGGGGTCACTTTGGACACAGGGTGAATAAAAGAAACCCCCGATATGGTCTGTGATAGCCATATTCAAGGCTGTATATACATTGTATATAGATTGGATGTATACTGTGTGTGGGGGTTATGTAATCATTGCTGTGAGGAATTAAGGTGTTTTGCATTCTATTGTTCATTAAGTCTGTCCTTGTGTGTATTGTAAAGTGCCAGACAGACTGGCTGCCAACCCTTTGTGAGAAGATGTGTATTGTGTGGGATCTTTTGAAGCCTAGCAGACGTCAGGATGAGGTGTTGAGTCTTGGGATGTGTGGGTGGAGCTGGGCCCTTGTTCATGTTAAATCAGGTGTATTGAATTGTGTATAAAGTTACAATGTTTCTCAATAATAAAGTGATTCCTATTACAGAAGAAGACAGAGTGCGTCTCGTTTTCTTCCAGAGGGATTGGTTCCTATGGGAAAGGGTCGTTTAGCTGTGGATATTGATAGCGAGTGGATGTGTGTCTAGGAGAGGGAACATCGTAAACGGCGTTTTACTCCTTGATATTGGGGTGCCGTTACACCCCCTAATCACGGCCTTGTGGGCCTCCCATACCACCCCCATGTTGCTGTCCAGGGTAGCGTTGGTGTCAAAGTAGTGTTTAATTTCCCTGACTACCTCCGACAGAACGTCTGAATTCTGCAGCAGGCCTTCGTTGAGTCGCCATTGCGGGTTCTGTCGCAGTGGATTGTCAGATATAGCGTATCTCATGCCGATCGGTGCATGATCAGACCACGTGATCGAGTCAATGTAGGTGTCTGTAATCGCGTGGAGCTGTCCGTGGGGTACTAGGAAGTAATCTATGCGCGAATACACCTGGTGTGGCTTGGAATAGTAGGTGTAGTCGCATTCTCCTGGATGGAAGAGGCGCCAGGCGTCTATCAGTGTCGCGGAGTGGAGAGCCAGTCCTATACGCTTACGTACTTCCCGTGTCGTAGATGAAGTCCCGGAGGAGGTGTCCTCAAGGGGTATCAGGGGGATATTTAAGTCCCCGCCTACTATAAGCTGGCCTTCTGCGAAACGCATGAGACGAGTCAGTCTCTTCCTTAGGAACACGTCTTGGTGTTGGTTAGGTGTGTAAAGATTTGCTAAGGTCACCTTCTTGTCTCCTACCAAGCCTTTCAGAAAAAGGAAACAGCCCTCTCTATCCACCTGAGAGTCAATCAGCCGCCAGGGTACCCTAGCGGAGATGAGAATAGTTACCCCTCTGGACTTGGCTTCAGTATAGTTGGAATGGTAGGCTAGGGGGAAGTGCCTGTTCTTAAGTAACGGGAGGTTGTTCTCCCGAAAGTGAGTCTCCTGCAGCAGGACGACGTCCGCCCTCCTACTCCGCATATCGTGAAGTAGCATTCGCCTTTTTTCTGGCGTATTTAGGCCTTTCACGTTCAGGGATAGTATATTGAGGACATCCATGTTCGAGGAGATTCTCCGCCCCACCAAAAAACAGTAGAGGGATCAGAAAATAAAAAATCGGAAGGAAATAAAAAACTATAGGTGTAGAAGAAAAATCAGATCAGGGAAGGGAATGCGTAGAGTGGAGAGAAAGGAGCTGGCTCTTAGAGAGCCGCGGAAGATTAGAGGACCGTCACTAGGGTGTACGGTAGTGATATAGAATCTAATTCAGCCCAAACGGCTGTGGCGCTCTCCAGGGAAAACCCCGGTGATGGAGCGCAAACCTAGGTGGGAAGGTGGTTGGACAGAGCCAGGAGGCAAACTCTCTGCTTTCCCCACCCACCCCCGGCAAAGTACAATGTTAGCTAAACAGGTATCAGTATGGTAATCAAGGTAAAACAATCGTCAAACAGCTGTATATTGTCTAAAATACAGGAAACAGAGCATGACAAGAAAAACGTAGTATATATGGTATAGTATAAGCAGGGCAATAGGAACAGTGCAAGTATTGTTACCGGCATAAGACACAGAATCGTAGTGCAATATCTATTTGTAGCAAACTCCCCATCCCCGCTCCATATGCAGCCCACCTCCCCCCATCCCTCGCTGGGCCAGCGTGTTTGTATACAAACGGGAAACCAGTTTGTATGCAAACCCCTTAGAAACCAGTCTGAATGGAGGAAAGCTCCCCTCTTCGGCAATGCAAGATCAACCCAGGGAGGCTATATAGTGAGGGGTCAAAGTATGAGGGTGGGGAGACAGTATTTCAGTAGGTGTCCCAGCAAAGCTCGGTGACAGTCGGTCCCAAGTGGTTCCCCACCCCCTCAGGTCTCCTCCAGGCATGAAAAACAGCAGCCGCACCCTCTCTTTCAGTACAGTGCTCTAGATCCCCCCCCACAGTCCAGACCCCCCAGTAGGCGTGCAACCAGCCGGTACCCCCCGACCCCCTCCAGATGCCAGGTGGGTAGTACTGTAAAGGTCTGCGTGGGGGTCAGTTTGATTGGTGGCCCTGTACCTGGCCGTGTCCGTTCAAAAGGCCCTTGTGTGGAGATCTGAGCCATCACAGGGTCAGGAGGCTGCAGAAAGTCACTGGGAGGCCTCCAGGGTATCCGACAGCGCCGGCCACGGAGGGAAGGTCAGCGGACCCCCGGGGTGGGGTGGTGGGGAAGGGTCCCCTCCGTCACAATGAGGGGTGCTGCGTTGGGAGATGGGGGGGTTTCAAATGCAGAAAAGGGCAGTCATTCCTGGGCAGCGCTTCCACAGGCGGATGACGTCAGGGTGGTAGCATCCCCGGCCGGCAGCTGAAGAGGTGAGCATAGGGGGGTAAATGGGGGACTGACAAACCAGGAACGGGAGACCTCAGGGTTACTCACTTGGCGCCCCTCCAGAGCCGGACCGCTGCCTTCGTCTGCCGAGCTGTCGCTGGCGGGGTGGTAGAGGTCCACGTTGGGCCAAGGCGCCGGATCGTCCCTGCTGGCGCGGGAGGATCTGTAGCCAGTCCGGGATGGGGATCGGCTCTGCATCGAGGAAGCGGAATAGGGCTGGTAGGTCCGCCGAGGTCTGGAGAGTATAGGCCTCACGTTCACCTCGGAAGGTTACCGCGAGGGGGTATCCCTATCGGTATGTGAAGCCGCGTTGTTTGGCCAAGTCCAAAAGCGGGCGGAGCAGGGCCCTCCGGCGTAGGGTTGATCTGGACAGGTCCTGGAGGATCCGAACCTGCGACCCTCTCACCTCCACGTCGCCATGGTCCCACGCGCGCCTCAGGATGGCCTTCTTCTGGGAGTAGCGGTGGAGCCGGCATACAACATCCCGCGGTTTACTAGGGTCCGTCGGCTTGGGGCCTAGGGCTCTATGCCCCCTATCCAGGATAATGTCCGCCTCGGGGTCGTCCAGCACAGTCCGGAAGATCCCCCGGACAGTGTCACCGACGTTCTCCATCTCCGTGGACTCCGGGATGCCTCGGAGCCGCAGGTTATTACAGCGGCTCCGGTCTTCGATGTCCTCGACGTGTAGCTGTAGCGCCACCGCTGTGTCTCGGTGTTGGTCTCGTGCTTGCTCCAGAGCTGTCACCCGGGCCTCCAGGGATGACACTGATGTTTCTCCCGTCACCACCCGATCTGTGAGGGAGGACACTTCACCCCTCACCTCCTGAATATCCCGTCTGTGGGTCTCTTTGAGGCGGAGGATCAGGGCCTCAATGGCGGTCTGAGTCGGGAGGGCCTGCAACATCTCCCTAATCTCCTGATCCAGCAGAACGGCCTCCGGCGGGTGGGGTGATGCCATTGATGCCAGTGCTGCTCTGCAGCGTTCTGTGCGCCCCTCCGAGGAGAGGGCGGGTGGCGATGGGGTGCTCGGTAATGGCTCCTCAGAATCTGTGTCCAGGGCCTGCTGCATAACTCCGTGTGCTGGGCCTTGTGGTGCCGTCGCTCTGGCTCCGGGGGAACCCTCCTGTAGGAGCTTAAAATAGCGATGAATTTCCCCAGAATTCTTGGCAGAAGGAGTCCCCCTGGAAGCTGCTCTGGTCCTGTATCTTTTAGCGGTGCTCATACCAATTAAAAGGTATTATATGCCGGGGCATGAGGGTTCAGGCCAGGAGCTCTGAGAAGAAGCTGCCTCACTCCGCCATGTCCAGGCCACGCCCCCCGCTGCTGACTTTTAATAAGGACTACCTGTCCTAGGCACCCGCAATGTCGGCCCCCCCAAGGCCGATCCCTCGATCGTTGCAGCTCCCGGCGCCGCCATGCTCACTGAGGGAAACAGGCAGTGGAGCCCTGCTGCTTCACTGCCCGTTTCCTACTGCGCATGCGCGAGTCTCGCGGCGCCGTATGAATGGGCGGCTGCTCTCTGGGATACACACGGTTCCCAGAAGTCAGCGCGCACCATTCCCCAGAAGACAACGCGAGGATGAAGACCAGCCGGACTAAGAAGAGGCAGATTAGGAAGATCCGCATAGCAACCGCTATTTCTGGTAAGTAAAAATATATATATTTTTTTTTTGTAGATTTTTGGTTAATTTATTTTTGTTAGGGTGGAACTCCACTTTAAGGGCGGTAAGTTGCTTTCTAGCAGGACTAAATGTAGTGTGTGGGGGAATCTGCTCGCTCGTCAACAAGTGATTGTGGCGATGTCGCCGAAATCACTTGTAAAATGTGTGCTGCCGTCCGTCCTCCCCTCCCACATACCTCTCTCTGCTGGTTCTGTCTTCGGGACTCCGTCCTCCCCCCGGCCGCTGAGTCTGTCTCCTGTCCCTGCCGCCGATGTACACAGTGAGAGGGGTGAGCTGTGCTCTTCCCATCTCAGCTGTGACAGGAGTTCTAGCACAGTGCTAGGACTCCTGTTTTGGAGGCGACAGGGTCAATAAAGAGAACCTGTCACCTCCAATTGCTATCAGACAGGGAATTGTTTTCTCCTGTGTGATAGCAATAAAGTTAAGAGAATTTTTTTTTATAAGAAATAATAATAAAATAAAAAAGTAATTAAAAAGTAAATAAGAAAAATATAAAAAATTATAAAATTATACAAAAATAAAAGTAAACGACAAGCTACAAATAAAACCAAAAAAAAAGTGAAGTAAAAAAACAAAAAAAAAAAATATTTGAACTAACCGTGACGCCGTCTTGTCACATTCGGCTCCCCATCACAGATTGCTCCGGAAGTGATGTTCTGTCACCGCCATCTTGCTACACCCCACACTCCTGCACAGTAATGATAGAGTGAAAAGGGGGCAAGCGGACATCTTGTTACACCCACTGGAGTTTAAGATTTCACAGTTATTTCCAACACAAAACGGAGCTTATATGCTTAAATACATTATTTGGAAATCCGACGGACTGTTTAACCACTTCAATACCAGGCACTTGCACACCTTCCTGCCCAAGCCAATTTTCAGCTTTCAGCGCTGTCGCAATTTGAATAACAATTACGCGGTCATGCTACATTGTACCCAAACAATTTTTTTATCATTTTTTTCCCACAAATAGAGCTTTCTTTTGGTGGTATTTGATCACCTCTGCGGTTTTTATTTTTTGCGCAACAAATAAAAAAAAGACAGAAAATTTAGAAAAAAATTACGTTTTTCTTTGTTTCTGTTAATTTTTTTTGTAAATAAGTAAGTTTTCTTCTTCAATGACGGGCACTGATAAGGCGGCACCAATGAGGTGGCACTGATGGGCATTCATAGGCAGCACTGATGGCTACTTATGGGTGGCACTGATAGGTGGCACAGATGGGTACTGATGATACTGATGGGTGGCATTGCTGGGCACTTTTTTTCTTGTCCAGAATTATGCCAGTCAGTGTCCATTTGTGGGCACTGATTGGCATCTATTTTGATTATTTTTCTTATGTGGATGGCCATGGGGTACATACCTGGCCATCCACATGTTGCCCCCTTCCCTGGCGGTCCAGTGTGGGCATCCGTGCTGATAAACAATCAGCGCAGCACAGCCGCCGATTGGCTCTCCTCTACTCGTGTCTGTCAGACGCGAGTGAGGAAGAGCCGATCAACGGCTCTTCCTGTTTACATCGTGATAAGCCGTGATTGGACATGGCTGATCACGTGGTAAAGAGCCTCCGTCAGACTGACACACCACACCACCGACCGCCGCGATGCGCGCCCAGTCAGGATAACAGAACCACTTCCCGGACGTCAATCTCCTATTGACTGAGCGGGAAGTGGTTAAATGTGAAAATCAGGTGTTCTGTCACATTAGCAACCATGTAAGGTCAGCAGGTTTGGTGCTGCTTTTAAAATTTAACATCTAAACAGTCCGTCGGATTTTCAAATACTGTATTTAAGCATATAAGCTCCGTTTTGTGTTGAAAATAACTGTGAAATCTAAAACTCCGGTGGGTGTAACAAGATGTCCGCTTGCCCCCTTCTCACACTATCATTACTGTGCAGGAGTGTGGGGTGTAGCAAGATGGCGGCGACAAAACGTCACTTCCGGAGCAATCTGTGATGGGGAGCCGAATGTGACAAGACGCCGCCCCTGCCATCCTCCATTGTTTTTTTTTGGGGGGGGGGGGGTTCGGTTGGTGGGGAGGGTGTGCATTGCGGAACCGAGAGAGAGAGGTATACAGAGAGGGAGGTATACAGAGGAAGAGAGGGGTATACAGAGAGAGGGAGGTATACATATATAGAGAGAGGGGGGGTATACATATATAGAGAGGGGGGTATACATATATAGAGAGAGGGGGTATACATATATAGAGAGAGGGGGTATACATATATAGAGAGAGGGGGTATACATATAGAGAGAGAGGGGGGTATACATAGAGAGAGAGGGGTATACATAGAGAGAGGGGTATACATAGAGAGAGAGAGGGGTATACATAGAGAGAGAGGTATACATAGAGGGAGAGAGAGAGGTATACACATATATATAGAGAGAGAGAGGGGTATACATATAGAGAGAGAGGGGTATACATAGAGGGAGAGAGGGAGGGGTATACATAGAGGGAGAGAGGGAGGGGTATACATAGAGGGAGAGAGGGAGGGGTATACATAGAGGGAGAGAGAGAGGTATACAGAGGGAGAGAGAGGTATACAGAGGGAGAGAGAGGTATATACAGAGGGAGAGAGAGGTATACAGAGGGAGAGAGAGGTATATACAGAGGGAGAGAGAGGTATATACAGAGGGAGAGAGAGGTATATACAGAGGGAGAGAGAGGTATATACAGAGGGAGAGAGAGGTATATACAGAGAGAGAGAGAGAGAGGTATATACAGAGAGAGAGGGAGGTATACAGAGAGAGGGGGGTATACAGAGAGAGAGAGAGGTATATAGAGAGAGGGGTATACAGAGGGAGGTATACAGAGAGAGAGGAATATATAGAGAGAGAGGGGTATACAGAGGGAGAGGGGTATATAGAGAGAGAGGGGTATACAGAGAGAGAGGGAGGGGTATACAGAGAGAGAGGGGGGTATACAGAGAGAGAGAGAGGTATATAAAGAGAGGGGTATACAGAGGGAGGTATACAGAGGGAGAGGTATATATAGAGGGGTATACAGAGGGAGGTATACAGAGAGAGAGGAATATATAGAGAGAGAGGGGTATACAGAGAGAGAGAGGTATATAGAGAGAGGTATACAGAGAGAGAGGAATATATAGAGAGAGAGGGGTATACAGAGGGAGAGAGGTATACAGAGAGAGAGGGGTATACAGAGGGAGAGAGGTATATAGAGAGAGAGGGGTATACAGAGGGAGGTATACAGAGGGAGAGGTATATATAGAGGGGTATACAGAGGGAGGTATACAGAGAGAGAGGAATATATAGAGAGAGAGGGGTATACAGAGAGAGAGAGAGGTATATAGAGAGAGGTATACAGAGAGAGAGGAATATATAGAGAGAGAGGGGTATACAGAGGGAGAGAGGTATACAGAGAGAGAGGGGTATACAGAGGGAGAGAGGTATATAGAGAGAGAGGGGTATACAGAGGGAGGTGGGTATACAGAGAGGGAGGTATACACAGAGATAGAGGTATACAGAGAGGATATAATATAATAGGATGGACAGAGGGAGGGAGAGATCTTCAGGATGAAAACGTGAGATCTGCTTGCAGCTCCTCCTATTCACTTCACATTCCCGCCCCTCTATTTCCTGCTTCCTGGTCACATGTTTCCTGTGACGTCACGAGGGGAATGTGGAGGACAGGAAGTAGCCGCTATCATACTAGACAGAGAGGTAGTGTGAGGAGACGGGTGTCTGTGGAGCCCCTGTAGGAGACGAATGGGTGCTTTAAGGGTTGTTAGGGGCGGGGAAGGTGGCAAGGATGATTTAAAGGGATAGTCCACCCAAGTGGTGTGTTTGGGAGACATACAGCTGCATTTTATGGTCTCCCCATTGGAAATTTAATGACATCATAAGCTCTAAAACAATCTTGTGTTTGCTTATTTTTTTTATCGATTTGTAGACAGTGAGGGCGGCTCTCAGACGTTTGGAGTCGCCTGTGATGTAAATAACGGTTACAGCCGAGCCGTTGGGCTTGATGAGAAGTAATTGACACTCAGTGATCCTAATCTTTATCTTCTTCTGCAGATTGAGACGTCTTCATATTGTAGGAGCTCCGCCTCAGAATGAAGCTTTCACGCCTCGATCTGACCGAAACGCTCGGCGCGGACAAGACACGGAGCCACATGATGGAGAGAGTCATCAACCTGACCCTGGATATCCTCTACCTGCTGACCGGAGAGGTGAGGGGGGTTCTGGGAGGTCACATGACATCACTCTTATCTCTATTAATAAAACACAGACCTGACCGGAGAGATGAGGAGGATTCTGGGAGGTCACATGACATCACTCTTATCTCTATTAATAAAACACAGACCTGACCGGAGAGATGAGGAGGATTCTGGGAGGTCACATGACATCACTCTTATCTCTATTAATAAAACACAGACCTGACCGGAGAGGTGAGGGGGATTCTGGGGGAGGTCACATGACATCACTCTTATCTCTATTAACCACTTGCTTACTGGCCACTTAAACCCCCCTCCTGCCCAGACCAATTTTCAGCTTTCAGCGCTGTCGCACTTTGAATGACAATTGCGCGGTCATGCAACACTGTACCAAAATTACATTTGTATCATTTTTTTACCACAAATAGAGCTTACTTTTGGTGGTATTTTATCACCTCCGCGGTTTTTATTTTTTGTTAAACAAAAATTAAAAAGACTGAATTTAAAAATTCTTTTTTTTTATATTTTGTTTTTAAATTTTGCAAACAGGTAATTTTTTCTCCTTCATTGATGTACGCTGATAGGCACCGATGGGCTGCACTGATGGGCACCGATAGGGCGGCACTGGTGACCACTGATAGGCGGCACTAAGAAGTGGCACTGATGGGTGGCACTGGTGGGCACTTAGAAGTGGCATTGATGGGCACTGATCGGTGGCAGTGATGGGCACTGATCGGTGGCAATAATGGGCACTGATAGGCAGCACTGCTAGGTGGCACTGATGAGGCACCAATGGTGGGCATTGATAAGTGACACTTGTGGGCATTGATAGGTGGCACTGTGGACACTGGCAGGGGGTAGGGATTGGCACACATGAGGCAGATGTGCCTCCTTCCTCTTCGGGACCGATGTCCCTTGCTCCTAAGCCAGTGATCGTTTTTTTTTTCTCCTCACGCTATCAGCGCGAGGAGAAGAAAAAAAAACGATTACCGAGCTTTGTTTACATCACGTGATCAGCTGTCATTGGCTGACAGCTGATCACGTGGTAAGGGGCCGCGACAGGCCCCTTACTCGGATCTGTGATCACCCGAGTCTCAGTGACTCGGGTGATCACAGCGCGCGCCAAGGGGAGGACGTCTATTGACGTCCTCCTGGCAATTGGGGTCCACGCTGTGGCCATCATTCGGCTATAGCGCGGGCCCCTAGTGGTTAATAAACACAGACCTGACCGGAGAGGTGAGGAAGATTCTGGGAGGTCACATGACATCACTCTTATATCTATTAATAAAACACAGACCTGACCGGAGAGGTGAGGAGGATTCTGGGAGGTCACATGACATAATTTATTCCTCTGTATAGGATTACATAGTCCTGAAAATGTCCTATGGTCGGGTGACGCACAGCAGCAGTCCGTGTGTATCGGGAGGTTTTGGAAGGACTCAGATCCCCACCTCAAAGCTGATACCTGACAACAACGACAAGCAGATCCTAGAAGTCACCCAGAAGATCATCGATCTGCTGACAGGAGAGGTGAGCGGTGCCGGGAATTCTGGGACATTATCCAGTAACAGACAAGGGATGTGTCAGGTTCCTAGAAGGTGTAACTCATCCTTGTTTTGTCAATCTAAGGAAGGACGAAGGTCGGTCCAGGAGATGAGCTGTATGTCGAAGTTCTTAAAACAGGAAGAAAACAACGTCCTGAGCTCAGAAGGTGAGAGCAGACTTCCTTTCATGGTATCATTAAGCCCCGCCTCTCTGCACATGTGTATGATCGTTGCAGCTGTAGGAGGTTGTGTTGTGGGTGAGTTTGGCTTCCTTTTGTAGGAATATGTTGAGGATTTGATGAGAAGGTGCTAAGAGGGAGACAAAAACTTGGTCACATTATTCACATCACCCTCGGTTCTCTAGTGTCACCACGCCAAACTCTACTACACCCCAACCTCCTAGTGCTGCCATGGCAACAGGATACTGAAAGGGCATCTAACCCAAGATTTTTCCAAATTTTCCATCATGATAACCTTTGAGCATGATAGTTTCTTCTGTTTTTCATGAATTAGTCTCCTTTTGTAAGTAACTGTAGTGAGCCTCTCTCCCGTGTGTGTGTGTGTGTCTCTTCTACCCATAATGCCTCTGATGTCCACCCACAGCCCTCCTACCGTTCCTTCCTGAGGTGTAATCACTCTCACCGTTCCTTCCTGAGGTGTAATCACTCTCACCGTTCCAAAAGAAACTATTCATTGCTCATAATAGCTTCTCATTTGTGGGCCAGTAGTAAAATATATTTGGAGGATCCTAGGGGGCGGGACAAGACATTGTGGGAGTGGCCTATGCTCCCAAGGTCTGACAGCATAGAAATACAAAGCAGAGTAGGTGGCAGCAGTGACAATTGCTAATAAAAACGATATTGTGGCCTCTTTATGAAATATATTTGGAGGATCCTAGGGGGTGGGACAAGACCACATTGTAGGTGTTGCCTACACACCTAAGGTCTAAAAAGCATAGAAATACAGAGCTGATTTGTTAGCTTTCCTTTTATGTGTTACTTTACTACCCATAATTCACTTCTTGGTTTTATTTATTATTGGTACTTATACAGCGCCGTCAATTTACGCAGCACTTGACGTATTTATTATACATTCACATCTGTCCCTGCCCTCAAGGAGCTTACAATCTATGGTATGCCCTCCTGATCTCCGCCCACAGCCCTCCTACAGTTCCTTCCTGAGGTGTAATAACGCTCACCGTTCCATAGGAAACGATTGATTGCTCATAATAGCTTGTCAGTGTGAGCCAGTAGTAAAATATATTTGGAGGATCCTAGGAGGTGGGACATGACATCGTTGTGGGAGTGGCCTATGCTCCCAAGGTCTGACAGCATAGAAATACAAAGCAGGGTAGGTGGCAGCAGTGACAATTGCATATAAAAACAATACTTTTCCTGAGCTACTTCAACATTGAAATGGAAAGAGTTGAGCCATACTCTTTCCATTTTCGGATAATGAATTGAACAGTGTTCTGTGAGATGTTCAAAGCTTGGGATATTTTTTTATAAACTAACCCTGCTTTATACTTCTCCACAACTTTATCCTTGACCTGTCTGGTGTGTTCCTTGGCCTTCATGATGCTGTTTGTTCACTAAGGTTCTCTAACAAACCTCTGAGGGCTTCACAGAACAGCTGTATTTATACTGAGATTAAATTACACACAGGTGGACTCTAGTTACTAATTAGGCGACTTCTGAAGGCAATTGGTTCCGTTAGATTTTATTTAGGGGTTTAAGAGTAAAGGGGGCTGAATACAAATACACGCCACAACTTTCACATATTTATTTGTAAAGCATTTTGAAAACCCATTTATCATTTTCCTTCCACCTCACAATTATGTGCCACTTTGTGTTGGTCTATCACATAAAATCCCAATAAAATACATTTAAGTTTTTGGCTGTAACATGAAAAAATGTGGAAAAGGGGTATCAATACTTTTTTTAGGCCAAAAATACGGTTATTGAAGTTTTGCCGATAGTGACATTCTGCGTCCTGCAAAAAACGCCCCCTAGTGACTTCAGTGCAAAATCGCGTCCCATTGACTTCAGTGCAAAATCGCGTCCCATTGACTTCAGTGCAAAATCGTGTCCCATTGACTTCAATGAAAAATCGCATCCCATTGACTTCAATGCAAGAACGTCAGCCACATTAACTTAAATTTTATTTTTTTAAACTGTCCATTTTGGTTTTGGGCCAAGTTCATCCTGAATTTTCGGTTTTCGCTGTATCACTACTTTGTATACTTAGAAATAGTACAAAAAAAAAGCTTGAGCTCCTCCTTTTATAGGGCGCCTCTAATATGACCGTGTGTTTCCCCCACAGATGAATCCGGCAACAGGACTGCACCAATGAGATGTCCCCGTTCTCTGTATTCCCGGGATCAGGAAGAAATATTGAATAACAGGGAGTCGGTAAGAGAACAGGTGACCGCGGCTGTTCCTCGTAGGCAACGCAGCCAGGGAAACTTTTTAAATTCTCCCTCCGGCCTTCCCTTGATAATTGTCTTCCTCTGATTTCACTGCACACTGAGCTTCTCCCCATGTGCATTAGAAGCTGCTATAAGTTGGACAGATGGTGTTCTGAGCTGGGATGGGTGATCAGCAACTGTCTGACCACCAGGGGGCCTCTCTGGATTTGTCCTAAATCGCATCAGTAATATTTCCTATGTAGCCCTCCAGATCCAGTGTTTGGATATTTGCCTAAGCCCATCTGTGATTTGGTTATAAGAACATTGTTGTATTATTTTTTTTATTTTATTTTTTTAGAAAGATTGTTCGCAGAACGCAGTGATCTTCTGTATCAAGAAAGAGCCGAATGTGACCGGGCAGACATCAAAGGCTAGAAGGAGAGGTGAGTGATGTTTTTTTTTTTTTTGCCTAAAGGGTTCAAAGACACTTCCAGAGGTAAAGAAATAAGAAGTCACTTTAAATTATGATTGTTTCACCCCATTCTAGAATTCTGCCTTTTTTTTTTTTCCGTAAAAAAAAACAAACAAATTGTTCATGACAAGCCCCGCCCACAAGGAGCTTTGGATTAACTAACGGACCGCCCACAGTATATATACGTCTTTACCTCAAATACTGTTGTTATGGCAGCAATTATCTGCCATAACCCCGGTATCATTTTTTTTCTGGGGGCGATTCAGCGTCCGATAGAGCTGGGCGATTTTGGGCCAAAAAATAAATCTGCGATTTAAAAAAAAAAAATTGATTCACGTTTCGAATCAAGTTATTTTTTCCTGATGGACACCGCGCTGGTCCTAAGGAGCTGTGGGCAGGAGTTTTTAGGCGCGGCCTCGCCTTAAAACTCCTGCCCGCAGCTCCTTAGGACCGGCGCCCTCAGCTCGCCGCGATGCTTCGGCCTAGTCCGGGCCTCACGTCCTTTTCCCAGGATCGCGGCGAGCTGCAGGAAGGATTTTTTTAGGAGAGGCCGCGGCTTCGGCCTAGTCCACGGAGCGCCGGTCCTATGGGAAATTAAATAAATCAAAAAATTTGATTTGGTCAAAATTTGAATCGATTTGCCCTTGCAACTCGATTCAAGATTAAAATAGATTTTTTTCCCCCAGCCCTAGCGTCTGATAAAAGTGGTTCAACATGTCCACGGGAGGGGAGAGGACCAGGACATAGTACGTGGAGGAGACGGGGGAGGAAAGAGGACCGGGACGTAGAACGTGGAGGAGACGGGGGAGAGAGAGAGAGACTAGGACATTGAAGGCGTGGCGGAGCTGCCGAGGGGGCTGGGAGGAAAGACCAGGGCCGGTACAAAAGAAGGCGGGGGTCAGCGGCGCAGGAATCTGTTTGCGGTCCACCTCTTACCTGCGAGGTGGACCTTGATTGACGGGTTGCCGACCCCCGCCTTAAAGCACCCGCATATGTAAATAGTACTCAAACCACACATGTGAGGTATCGCCGCGATCGTTGAAACAAGAACAATAATTCTAGCACTAGATCTATTCTGTAACTCTAAACATGTAACCTGTAAAAAAATAAAAAAAAGCCTTGCCTATGGAGATTTTCAAGTACCGTTGTTTTTCGCCATTCCACAACCGTGCGCAACTTTAAATCATGACATGTTGGGTATCTATTTACTCGGTGTAACATCACCTTATACGTTGTACAAACGAATTGGGGTAACTGCTGTTTTTTGTAAATTCATGAAAGTTTGTTTTTTCCCCAAACAATTGCGTTTGAAAAACTGCTGCCCAAATACAGTGTGATATAAAATATTGAAATGATCGCCATTTTATTCCCTAGAAATATATATCTAATGTTTGGGGTTTCTAATTATTTTTATAGAGAAAAAAAAATTATGATTTTTACATGTAGGAGAGGAATGACAGAATTGGCCTGCGCTGGAAGTGGTTAAATTATGATTTTCACCTCCTAGAGTTTTGCCTCCACCATAAAAATAAATGAATATGAAATTGTTCATGACAAGCCACGACCAAGAGGAGCCTTGGAATTAAATAAAGGATTTTACAAACAGTTAAGCCCTCTTTTACTAAAGTGGTTTTAAGCTACAAGGGAAAGCATTCAGTGCACTATGAACACTTCTATTCTTCTGAGCGCTATGCAGTCCACTGCAGCCAGAATTATTAAAGCATCACACAGGGTCGCTGGGTGTCTATTTCCTGATCCGTGTGACTTTTTATCTCAGCTTCCTGTGTTAGTCCTGAGGATTTTTTTAACTGACCATAAACCTCTTCTGTCCTGGGCCATCCCCTGCAGCTCCAGACTGTACATCTTCCTCCATAACCTCATACATTGCCTGGTTTCTTACAGGAAGGCCTCGGAAGAAAAGAATCCTGGGGGCGGCTCCTAGGCCTCAGTCCCCTCTGAGCTTGAAGGACATTCATGTCATCACAGAGGACTTCCAGGTAGACAAAACTCATATCGGACGTGTGTCGGGCATTGTACTTGCTGGTGGTAAAGTAGTTGTAAACCTCAGACATGAAATACGAACAAAGCATATCCCTCTATAGTGTGTGCTTGTCTCAATCCAGAGCACTAAGTGTCATTTCTGTCTGCTGCTTCCTTCCTCTGATATCAGCATGAGTCACTTCTGACACGTTTTCCCGACACCAAGAGAAAAATGGTGACTGGGGAGGGACCTCCAGCACAGCCTGTGATTGACATAGAGGGGCACCGAATGGAAATTTTGGTTACTGAAACCAAAAATGCAGGGTGCACTTGGCCGGAAACCGAAACCAAAAATTGCAGTTTTTCAAAAATACATTTTTCTTTTTTTGTCGCCTACGTTTTAGGGGCCGTTATCGGCACCTTTTTTTCTCTTATCGACAAAATGTCGATAACACCGTTTTCGGCCGATATGTTTTGGTGGCCGAAATTTCGCTGCATCTCTAGATTGACGACCTCAGCTCTGTTCCTGTGTGGAGGGGTCCCTTCCCTTCAATCAGCTCTCCGACGCGTTTCACCCTGCCCATCAAGGCACAAAGGCCTCTATGGGCGGGGCGATTTTTTATTTTATTTTGGATGCAAATAGTGTTTTATAGGACACTTTTATGTAACGTGGATTTCTGTGTGGTTGTCGGAGATTAGGATGAAGCCAGGGAGGTGATGTCCTCTGATGATGACCAGCAGAACCAAATCAAGGAGCAAGTCACTAAAGATCTTCATACAGGTGAGTCCAGGTTACTGTATGATTAATATGTATACATGGGGGGCCGGTGGCAAAAGCAAGCGTAATAATGGTGCACATCCAGGGGTGTACTGGTCACGTTTGTGAGGAATCTGACGGGTTCATAATGTGTTTGAGGTTCTCCATCAGAAGTTGTATCATGTGAAGAACTCGATGGACACCAGGCCTTAGGACTATGGCACTGTTGGCATCACAGAAAAAGGAAATCTCTCCTCCTGTTCTAGATTTTGAGTTACATTGAAGTCAATGTCCATTATTTCTCTACAGCTGTGAGTCTGAATATATCCGGCCCTAAATCTTTGTCCTGATCAGGGTAGATGTTCCTGTACGGGTGCAATGTTATCCCTGCGATAAAATGGCAGCCATTCTGATTCCGCCTCCCATTGTCTTTCCGGACCTCAAGATGATCTGACAACTGTGCCTTCCACTAAGGATGTCCTTAATTTACCCTCCCTGATAACTCCAACCATGGCCTGCACTGACTCTGTATTGTACTTTTAACTCTCACCCTCACATTAACCCTATACCCCTAATACCCCAACATTATCCCTCCCTGTGTGCCCCAACGCTATCCCTCCCTCTGTGCCCCAACGCCATCCCTCCCTGTGTGCCCCAATGCCATCCCTCCCTGTGTGCCCCAATGCCATCCCTCCCTGTGTGCCCCAGCGCCATCCCTCCCTGTGTGCCCCAGCGCCATCCCTCCCTGTGTGCCCCAGCGCCATCCCTCCCTGTGTGCCCCAGCGCCATCCCTCCCTGTGTGCCCCAGCGCCATCCCTCCCTGTGTGCCCCAGCGCCATCCCTCCCTGTGTGCCCCAGCGCCATCCCTCCCTGTGTGCCCCAACGCCATCTTTCCCTGTGTGCCCCAACACTATTCCTCCCTTAGTACCCCAACACTATTCCTCCCTTAGTACCCCAACACTATTCCTCCCTTAGTACCCCAACACTATCCCTCCCCCAATACTTATCCCAACACTAACCCTACCTGTAGACCACAAATCGCCCCTCCATGTAAGCCTAACCTTTCCTGTAGCTTTAACCCCAACCCTGCAGGGGCGGCCCATCCATTAAGGGCGCACCCCCCCCCCATCCATGCGCCCGGACCCTTTCAGGGATGCCGGATGCATGAATTACAATGGCAGGGTTTTTTTTTTTTTTTGAAGAACCTCATTAGAGCCAGAGGCTCTAATAGGCTTCAAAATAGGGTGAGCTCGGGGGCGCAGGGAATGCGCTCTGAGCCCACCCAGGTGTGTTACAATAGCAAATGAATATTCACTAGTTTAACACTGATCGGGTCTTTACCCAATTGGCTGAAAGGACAGGCAATCCTAGCGGGTGCCTAGGAGGAGGGGAGGAGACGCACTGCGGAAGCGAGGAGGCAGAGAAGACACGGGAACCGCTGCAGACCGACCGGCAGACAGGAAGCGGCAGGGGTGGGGGGGGTTGAGGTGCTCCCCGGGGGTTCCCTCCCCCCCCCCCCCCCCCAAAAAAAACACCAGCCGTCACTGCAAATCTGTACCTGTAACCCTCTCTATACCTCAACAATATCCCTCCCTGTAGTCCTCACATCACCCCTCCATGTAACCCTAACCTTACCTGTAATACCAACCCTGTACCCCTAACCTGACCTGTAGCCCTCTCTATACCCCTAATACTTACCCCAACACCTACCCTCCCTGTGTAACCCAACACTAACCTTCCCTGTGTACCCCAACACTATCCCTCCCCCCAATGCTTATCCCAACACTATTCATTCCCTAATACTTATCCCAATACTTACCCTCCCTGTAATCCTAACACTGCCCTCCCATGTTACTCCAACATTAAGCCTCCCTATAACCCTAACCCTCTTTGTTACCCCAACACTAACCCTTCCTGTAGTCGTCACACTAACCCACCCTAAAAATTCATCACTAACCTTCACTGTAACACTTACCCCCCCCTTTTAACTTTCACACTAACCCTCCCTGTAACCTCAACACTTAATCCTCCCTGTAAGCACAATGCCAGTCATCCTGCCAGCTGGGTCTTGGAGTGAATGGGTGGAATTTACTAAAACTGGAGCAGACAGAATACTAGAGTACATGTGTATAGTAACCAATTAGATTCTTACATCGGCTTGTTCAATTACATTTTGAAAATGGAAGCTGATTGGTTGCCAAGCACAGCTGCCCCAGCCTTCATCAATTCTTCTCAAATTGATTCACTGTCTTCACTCTCCTACCTTACACAACGTGGAATACGGGAGGCGATATAGTAATGAACCGAGGGCGGGAGGCACAGCATGCATTGGATGGAAGGCGGGAGCTGCCGCAGTTACCTTTTCATAATGGCAAGATGGCGATTGGTTGCTAAGATCGCCCTGTGTTCTAGCAACCAATCGCCTGCTGGTTAATCTGGAAAGTTAACTCGTGCAGCTCCCGCCCTCCATCCAATGCATGGTGTGCCTCCCGCCCTCGGTTCATTACTATCCTGCCTCCCACATTCCACTCTGTGTAAGGTAGGAGAGTGATGGGGGGGCAAGAGAAAATGGCTGTGAAGGAAAGGGGGGCAGGAGGTGATGTGAAGAGGGCAGTGCTGTGTGAGGTGGGGTGGGTGATTTGAAAGGGGGGTGGGGGGGAGCAAAAGCAGTTGGACTGCTTTTGAATGTCCCAACAGTATCTAAATTCCTTTGTCCCTCCATGCACAAAGAAGGAAATAGAATTTTTGTACTCGGAAAATCCTTTATCTGGGGTCCATTGAGTCAGCTGAAGGTCCAATGAGTCAGCTGAAGGTCCAATGAGTCAGCTGAAGGTCCATTGAGTCAGCTGAAGGTCCATTGAGTCAGCTGAAGGTCCATTGAGTCAGCTGAAGGTCCATTGAGTCAGCTGAAGGTCCATTGAGTCAGCTGAAGGTCCATTGAGTCAGCTGAAGGTCCATTGAGTCAGTCCATTGAGTCAGTTGAAGGTCCATTGAGTCAGTCCATTGAGTCAGCTGAAGGTCCATTGAGTCAGCTGAAGGTCCATTGAGTCAGCTGAAGGTCCATTGAGTCAGCTGAAGGTCCATTGAGTCAGCTGAAGGTCCATTGAGTCAGCTGAAGGTCCATTGAGTCAGCTGAAGGTCCATTGAGTCAGCTGAAGGTCCATTGAGTCAGTCCATTGAGTCAGCTGAAGGTCCATTGAGTCAGCTGAAGGTCCATTGAGTCAGCTGAAGATCCATTGAGTCAGCTGAAGGTCCATTGAGTCAGCTGAAGGTCCATTGAGTCGGTCCATTGAGTCGGTCGAAGGTCCATTTGTCAGGGTCACCTGTGGCCAGGTGACAGATGCACACCGTAGGGGGACAGGAGTGCACCGCGAGGTAGTGAACCCTATGGCTGGCTTCTGTGGATAGGAAACTGGGTGGTTGTGGAAAGCGGGACCAGAGGAGCACAACCGGGATCCCAACGGAAGCGAGAGCCAAGATTCCCCAGGGCGCGGAGTCTAAGACCCAGCTGGTCTTCTCCAGGGCCTCTAGTGGTGAGGATGTTACGCTGCAGGCTGGGACCAGGTCGCGGCCCCTGGAGTTTCCTAGCTCACGCCCCGTAGGATAAGGGGAAGCAGCAGCACACGATAGAGAGAACCGAATAACAAGCCGAAGGTCAGGGGCCACAAGCAGACAAGGATAACGAAGAACGAGCCGAAGGTCAAGGGTCACGAGCAGACAGGGATGGTCGGGGACAAGCCAATAACGTAACAGAGAGACAGACGTAGCACACGGCAGGCAGGAACCCAAACACACAATGCCTAACAAACACGTTGATCAGCAAAGCAGGCTTGCAGTGCACAGGTTAATATAGTGTTCAGTGATAGGGCCTGGGGTGGAGTCAGGCTGGGAGGAGATTATAAAGGAAGCCAGGTGAAGGAGGTCTGGTCTCTAGATGAACACATGAGGAGGAAGGTAAGATGGCAGACAGACATTAATGCATATCCATGACAGTACCCTCCCTCTTACGAGGCCTCCCCCTTCCCCGCCTGGGCCCAGGTTTAGAGGGAAACTTCAGATGAAACTCCTTTAACAGACGAGGTGCAAAGACCTCAGATGCAGTGATCCAAGACCTCTCCTCAGGACCAAACCCTTTCCAATGAACGAGGTACTGAAGAACGCCTTTACAGAGTCGGGAGTCCAGAATTTGACTGATCTCGTACTCCTGATTATCCTCAGAGACAGGCGCCACGGTAGGAAGAGGACGAGAGAATTTATTGAGGACTAAAGGCTTTAGAAGAGCAACATGAAAGGAGTTAGTGATTTTAAGGCTCTTAGGAATCTGGAGTTTGAAACAAACCGGATTCAGTTTAGCAGTTACCGTGTATGGACCGATGAATCGTGGAGCAAACTTCAGAGAAGGAACTCGGAGCTTGATGTTCCTGGTAGAGAGCCAGACTTTGTCCCCTGGCTGAAGAGAAGGCGGTTTACGCCTGCGGCGGTCGGCAAAGCCTTTGAATTTTTCAGCAGCTGCCCGGAGGGAATCATGAACGTGACCCCAAACGGAATTGAGAGACTCCTGAACCGAAGCCAAAGCTGGAATGTCTGGAGAACAGATCATAGGAAGAGGAAGTTGAGGGTGTTTTCCATAAACTGTGAAAAAGGGTGTCTTCTGCGAACTGGTATTCACATGATTGTTATGGGAGAATTCTGCCCACGGGAGTAGAGAGGACCAATCGTCATGGTGAGAAGACACAAAGGTGCGAAGAAAGACCTCTAACTCCTGATTAACCCTCTCAGTCTGTCCATTGGATTGGGGATGGTAAGAAGAAGAAAAATCCAAGACAATATTGAGGGATTTGCAAAAGGCTCTCCAAAAACGAGACGTGAATTGGACTCCCCTGTCGGAAACAATATGAGAAGGGACCCCATGTAGGCGGAGAATTTCTCGAATGAAAATGGGAACCAAGGCAGGGGCAGAAGGAAGACCAGGAAGAGGAACAAAATGAGCCATCTTGGAGAATCGATCGATTACCACCCAAATGACTGTATTATTCTCAGACAGTGGGAGATCGGTGATAAAATCCATGGCAATATGGGCCCAGGGTTCCTTAGGAATAGGCAAGGGCATGAGGAGACCAGCAGGAGCTTGTGTGGAGGATTTGGACTGAGCACAGACATGACAAGCTTTAACGTAGTCTTTGACGTCTGAGCGGAGATTAGGCCACCAGTAGTGACGACTGATGAGTAGGAAGGATCGGAGGAATCCAGAATGCCCTGCCACCTTGGAATCATGTCCCCAACGAAGGATCTTAGCTCTTAGCCCAGTGGGGACAAAGGTCTTACCAGGCGGAATTTTAGACTTCAGGGTGGTAGAGTGGGCAACAATGCATGAGGTGGGAATGATCGGCTCAGGTTCAGGGGCGGACTCCTCGTCCAAAGTGTCAAATGACCTAGAGAGCGCATCAGCCCGACCGTTGCAGGAACCAGGTTTGTAGGTAATCGTGAAATTAAAACGGGCAAAGAAGAGACTCCACCTGGCCTGTCTAGGATTCAGACGTTTAGCATTCTGTAGATACTGTAAATTCTTGTGATCGGTAAAGATCGTTATGGAGTGAGGGGAACCCTCCAAGAGATGACGCCACTCCTCTAACGCCAATTTAATTGCGAGAAGTTCCCGATCACCGATGGCATAATTCCTCTCTGCCTGAGAAATTTTTTTGGAGAAGAACGCACATGGTTGGCGTCTCTTCTCAAAGATTTGAAGAAGCACAGCTCCCACCCCCATTGAGGAAGCGTCCACTTCAATAAAAAATGCATTCCCAGGATTTGGTCTCCTCAAGAGGGGGCCAGAAACAAAGGCCTGTTTCAGGTTGTGAAATGCAGAGACAGCTTCGGGAGGCCAGTCTCTGGCATTCACACCCTTCTTGGTCAAAGCGATAATAGGCGCGGCAATGGAAGAGTAATTCCTTATGAACTGCCTATAATAATTAGTGAAGCCAAGAAAGCGCTGTGTGGCCTTGAGGCTAGCAGGAAGGGGCCAGTTGGTGATAGCCAAGACCTTCCCAGGGTCCATACGAAGCCCCGAACATGAGACAAAGCACCCCAAAAACAGGACCTCAGAACATTCAAAGGAACATTTCTCCAGCTTGGCATAGAGATTGTTCTCTCTAAGACGTTGAAGTACAGTGCGGACATGGTTTCTGTGGACGAGCAGATTTTCAGAAAAGATCAGAATGTCATCCAGATAGATGACAACAAACTGGTACAGCAGATCTCTGAAGATTTCATTGACAAAGTTTTGAAACACGGCTGGAGCATTACACAGACCAAAAGGCATCACCAGATATTCGTAATGCCCGTCTCTAGTGTTAAATGCAGTCTTCCATTCGTCACCCTCCCGTATTCGAATGAGATTGTACGCGCCTCTGAGATCCAACTTGGTGAAAATGGAGGCACCCTTCAACCTATCGAATAGCTCAGATATTAAGGGTAAGGGGTATCGATTTTTAATAGTAACCGCATTTAAACCCCGATAATCGATGCAGGGTCTTAAGGTACCATCCTTTTTGGCAACGAAAAAGAACCCTGCCCCTGCAGGCGATGAGGATTTCCGGATGAACCCTCTCTCCAGATTCTCTGCTACATACTCCGACATGGCCTGGGTCTCTGGGATGGACAGAGGGTAGGTACGACCCCTGGGTAGAGTTGCTCCGGGGACAAGATCAATAGCACAGTCAAAAGACCTGTGGGGAGGAAGCACCTCAGCTGATTTTTTACAGAACACATCCCGGTAATCGCTGTATGCGGCGGGAAGATCAGAAGAAACAGAAGTGGCAGCAACCGGAAGACTCTCCTTGGGGGTCACCTTGAGAAGACACGACGAGAAACATGAGGAACCCCAGGCCAGGATCTGCCCAGAGACCCAGTCCACATGTGGAGAGTGGAGCTGTAGCCAAGGGAGGCCCAATACAACTGGGGTAGAGGCCTTGGGTAGAATAAGAAAGGATATCCACTCCTGGTGGAGAATCCCTACCGACATCCTAATGGGTAGCGTCTGGAAGCGAATAGGGCCCCCTGGGAGAACAGTGCCATCAATTGCCGAGACTACCAATGGGGTAGTGAGAGGTGAAAGGGTAAGCTTCATAGAAGAAGCAGTTCTCCAATCCATGAAATTGCCGGCAGCCCCGGAATCCAGGTATGCAAGGGTTGACTGAGGAGAAGTGCCTACATGAAGGGACACCGGCAAGAGCAGGCGAGAAGGTGATGTTTCTGGGTCCAATACTCCACCTTCCAAATGTATTAGACCCGAGCGTTTCCCGGACGAAGCGGGCAGGAGTCACGAAAATGACCCTTGCCCCCACAATAGAGGCACAAGCCCAGAGTTCTGCGCCTAGCACGTTCTTCGGGGGTTAGTCTGGTCCGGCCCAGCTGCATAGGTTCTTCAGCAGGTAGAGGATGCTCCACGGAATGAAGGGAGGGGAGCTCAGACTGGCTAGGACCCAGAGAGTGCTGGCGTCTTTTTTCTAAGGACCTCTCTTGAAAACGAATGTCGATCTGGTTGCATAATGAAATTACATCGTCCAGACCGACGGGAATGGCTCTTCCCGCTAATTCGTCTTTCACTCGGTCAGAGAGGCCATGTAAAAAGGTAGCGACCAGGGCCTCATTATTCCAGCTCAATTCAGCTGTGTGGATACGGAACTGAAGAGCATATTGCCCCACTGAACTAGATTCTTGGCGAAGACGTAAGACAGCACTAGCCGCTGAAGAAGCCCGAGCCGGCTCTTCGAAGATATTACGAAAGAGCTTCAAGAATTCGGACAGACTGGAAACCACCGGATCGTTCCTCTCCCACAGGGGGGCAGCCCAGGCCAAAGCTTCACCGGAGAGGAGGGAAATGATATAGGCTACCTTAGCCCGGTCAGATAGGAAGCTTTGAGGCTGAAGCTCAAAATGAATAGTGCATTGGCTGAGAAACCCCCTGCAGGCCTTGGAGTCCCCAGAGAAACGGAACGGAGCTGGCAATCTTAGTGAGTGTGAGGCTGCGACTGGTGCGATAGGTACAGCCGCTGGTTGTACTTGGGGTTGCGGATTCGGGGTTCCCAAGGAGACCTGAAGCTGCTCGAATCGAGAAGCCAGATCCTGGAGGAATCGCATCACCTGGGTCTGATTTGATTCCTGGGTCTCAAGTCTGCGAACTATGCCCTGCAATGGATCATCCGCGGGAAGCGGGATGTCAGCCGGGTTCATGGCTGATCAAACTGTCAGGGTCACCTGTGGCCAGGTGACAGATGCACACCGTAGGGGGACAGGAGTGCACCGCGAGGTAGTGAACCCTATGGCTGGCTTCTGTGGATAGGAAACTGGGTGGTTGTGGAAAGCGGGACCAGAGGAGCACAACCGGGATCCCAACGGAAGCGAGAGCCAAGATTCCCCAGGGCGCGGAGTCTAAGACCCAGCTGGTCTTCTCCAGGGCCTCTAGTGGTGAGGATGTTACGCTGCAGGCTGGGACCAGGTCGCGGCCCCTAGAGTTTCCTAGCTCACGCCCCGTAGGATAAGGGGAAGCAGCAGCACACGATAGAGAGAACCGAATAACAAGCCGAAGGTCAGGGGCCACAAGCAGACAAGGATAACGAAGAACGAGCCGAAGGTCAAGGGTCACGAGCAGACAGGGATGGTCGGGGACAAGCCAATAACGTAACAGAGAGACAGACGTAGCACACGGCAGGCAGGAACCCAAACACACAATGCCTAACAAACACGTTGATCAGCAAAGCAGGCTTGCAGTGCACAGGTTAATATAGTGTTCAGTGATAGGGCCTGGGGTGGAGTCAGGCTGGGAGGAGATTATAAAGGAAGCCAGGTGAAGGAGGTCTGGTCTCTAGATGAACACATGAGGAGGAAGGTAAGATGGCAGACAGACATTAATGCATATCCATGACACCATTGAGTCGGTCGAAGGTCCATTGAGTCGGTCCATTGAGTCAGTCGAAGGTCCATTGAGTCAGAATTCCTTTGTCCCTCCATGCACAAAGAAGGAAATAGAATTTTTGTACTCGTAAAATCCTTTATCTGGGGTCCATTGAGTCAGCTGAAGGTCCAATGAGTCAGCTGAAGGTCCAATGAGTCAGCTGAAGGTCCAATGAGTCAGCTGAAGGTCCAATGAGTCAGCTGAAGGTCCAATGAGTCAGCTGAAGGTCCATTGAGTCAGCTGAAGGTCCATTGAGTCAGCTGAAGGTCCATTGAGTCAGCTGAAGGTCCATTGAGTCAGCTGAAGGTCCATTGAGTCAGTCCATTGAGTCAGCTGAAGGTCCATTGAGTCAGTCCATTGAGTCAGTTGAAGGTCCATTGAGTCAGTCCATTGAGTCAGCTGAAGGTCCATTGAGTCAGCTGAAGGTCCATTGAGTCAGCTGAAGGTCCATTGAGTCAGCTGAAGGTCCATTGAGTCGGTCCATTGAGTCAGCCGAAGGTCCATTGAGTCGGTCCATTGAGTCAGCCGAAGGTCCATTGAGTCGGTCCATTGAGTCAGCCGAAGGTCCATTGAGTCGGTCGAAGGTCCATTGAGTCAGTCGAAGGTCCATTGAGTCGGTCCATTGAGTCAGTCGAAGGTCCATTGAGTCGGTCGAAGGTCCATTGAAGGTCCCCTTCACTGAAAGGTAGGTGAGTCACTAACTTCAGGCACAGAAAGTCAGATTGTTAATATAAATCAGAGGTACATACCGCCATTGTTTATTTCCTCATCTCCCCCTACTGACAGTGTATGGTATGACGTATAATATATATAAAAAAAAAAAAGATGGCAAAAAAGCCTTTTGTAATAACCATCTTTATCCTCAAGCAGGGGGGAGCCAGGTCAAGCCTGCCTCTGTGTCAGCGATCGAAGTGGGAGAGGACGAGAATGACCACGAAGAAAGCTTCAAAAGTCAGTATGAAGTAAAATCTTTCCTTCCGAGCCGGTCCGTTGCTGTCCTTCCTGTTAATCATCCTGATTTGATATCCTAATCCTGCAGGTAGAAGGTGGCGCCCCCCAAAGGAAGAAGAACTATCCATTATGATAGAAGAGGAGGAGGAGGAGGCGGACCCCAGGAAGGATTCAGACTGGGAGATTTCTGCAGGTCAGTTGGTTCAAGGCCATCAACTGGACCTAAAAGTTATCACCATCGCTAAAACATGGCCGAGTTATCGCCCAGTGAAGCGGCACAGCTGAAACGACAGCAATAAACGTTTTGGCTCTACAAACGCTTTAGCCCTTTCCCGCTGCAGGAGCTGGCCCTTTAAAACATCCTAATGATGAAGGCGTCACATTGGTCTCCTGATCATGTGATTGCTGTGATTGACTGTCACAGTGATTATGTGACTGGGAGCTCATCCTATAAACTCCTAATTGTTGCTAGGTGACCGAGAGCTATTGGTGACAGTGCAGTCACAGTGAGCGCCGGTTGAGCGCACTCCTAGCACGAAACAGCCATACACAATGAACGCGTACATATGGCGGCACGGTGTAAGGCCCACTGCTGTGCTGCCACATGGCTGGCATTAAAAAGCTAAATTTGACTTTCTATAATTAGTCCCCCCCCCCCATAAGTCGGTGTGCTGCCTTCTAAAATCTGCTATGTGCTAGTGCCAATCTACTACAACTCCTGAAACACTGGACTGCAAAAATGCCCCCTAGTGACTTCAATGCAAAATCGCATCCCACTGACGTCAATGGAAAAATGCGTCCTATTGACTTCAGTGCAAAAACGCATCCCATTGACTTTATTGCAAAAATGCATCCCATTGACTTCCATGCAAAATCGTGTTCCATTGACTTGCAAAAATGCCCCCTATTGACCTTAAGAGCCGGTTCACACAGGGGTGACTCGGGAGGCGACTTCAAGTCGCGCTGTTTTTAAAACGAATGGAAGTGAATGGAGCCGTCTTAATGTACACGACTGCAGTCACTCCGACTTCAAAAAAGGTTCCTGTACGACTTCAATCCGACTTCTAGGCGACTTGTAGGCAACTTGTACCCATTGATTTCAATGAAAGTCGCCTCAGAAGTCGGATCCCCTGTCTTAACAGAATCAGCTTTCCAGGAAGAGAACATACATTTCTCAGGCAAACCCCTCCCTCCCACAGAGCTGATTCAAGGTTGATTGGCCACTGGAATGTCTCCTGTCCTGGAGGCGACTTGTAAATTGGTCCCATGTCCTGCTGTGGTGCAGGCTCAGGTCGCTTCCAGGTCGCCTCCAAAGAGTCGTGTTGCCCCTGTGTGAACTGGCTCTTATGCAAACACACATCCTATTGACTTCAATGAAAAAAAAAAACGCCCCCTATTGACTTGAATAAAACATCGTGTCCCATTGACTTCAATGCAGAATCACATCCCATTGACCGCAATACAAAAGTGCATCCCATTGATTTCAATGCAAAAACGCCCCCTAGTGACTTCAATGCAAAAACAGCAGCCACATTAATTAAATTTGGTTTTGCATCTTGAATTTTCGGTTTTGGCACCGGTATTTTCATTTCGGTGCACCCTTCTGTTTTCATTAGATTAATTATTTTCGACCCAGTGATGTCAACCCCCGGGTCTCTGTGCTTCTCTATGCCACACAGGCAGCTCATGGCTGGTGGGAGGGACTAGCAGGGTGCTGTACATGGCTTCCTGAAAAAAATCACAGCACCCTGCCTCAGTACGCCTTTCAAGAGCAGACTGCCCTGGGTAATGTCCACATGTGATGCTGACCCTCTCCCTAAATCCAATGAATGGAAGGGGCAGGCCAGGGACAGTCAGAGTGGGGAGGAAAGGTGATGCTGGACGTCCTCCAGCCAGGAAATGGGGCGGGCTAAGCTTCGAATTCACACTGTGGGAAGCTCACAGTGTGCGGTGAAGTTGGCGTAAGCAATAGCAGGCACAACTGTGCTAGACTGAAGGGAAGGCCGGAGTTGAGCAATAATTTTGTATTCCTGATCTTTTCCCACAGACGGCTCTCCGCACCCCATCGGCCCGTCTCAGGATGACAGCTCAGAGGACACCATTATCAAAATTAGTTTAGACAACGTCCAGGAAGCGTCGGGGGCCGCTGAAGCCGTCAGCCAAAGTATCTGCCGCCGCGGCAAGAAAATAACGTTCACCTGCCTGGACTGCGGGAGGTGTTTTGCGTCCTCGGAGCAGCTCCAATCACACCACAAAGTCCACACGGGGGAGGCGCCCTTTTCCTGTACGGCTTGTGGAAGTTCCTTTTCCAGCTCTGAGGAGCTCGGAGAGCACGTCGCGCTCCACACTTCCGAAAAACTCTTTGCCTGCTCGCAGTGCGGCAAATGCTTCGCCATCAAGGCCAACCTGATCGCCCACCGCCGGATGCACATTGGCGAGAAGCCCTTCGCCTGCGCCGAATGCGGCCGACGCTTTGCGCTCAGGTCCTCTCTGGAGGCGCACCTTCCTGTCCACGCCATAGAAAAGCCCTACCCTTGCGTGCTGTGCGGCAAGTGCTTCACCACCAGCGGGCGCCTCGCCGTCCACCAGACCACCCACACGGGGGAGAAGACCTACGAGTGCGAGGACTGCGGCAAAATCTTCACCACCAGCAGCAGCATGAACCGGCACCGGAGGACGCACACGGGAGAAAAACCATATTCCTGCATAATGTGCGGCAAATGTTTTAACCGCGAGACCAACCTCTACCGACACCAGATGATCCACACCAGATGAGGACCTTTCCACGAGAAAAAAAAAAAACTAACTATCTATAGCAGGGCTATTGAATTAAGATTCACAGAGGTTCGGTCAGTAAACTTTTCTTCCAGCCGAGATCCAAATCACATGAAACTCCCCCCCATAACACTGTGCTCTGCTCCCTTCACATCATCCCCCCCCCCCATCAGATCTTCCTCAACCCCAGCATTACCCCTCTTCACATCTCTCCCCCCTTCAGATCGCCCCCCTCCAACACACAGCGCTGCCACCTTCACATCACCCCCTGCCCCCTCTTTCCCCCCATCCTTCACAGCCATGTCCTCTTGCCCCCCGTCACTCTCCTACCTTACACAGAGTGGAATGTGGGAGGCACAGCATGCATTGGATGAAGGGCGGGAGCTGCCGCAGTTCACTTTCCATATTAACAAGATGGCGATTGGTTGCTAGGATCGCCCTGCGTCCTAGCAACCAATCACCTGCTGGTTAAGCTGGAAAGTTAACTCGTGCAGCTCCCGCCCTCCATCCAGTGCTGCTGTACCTCCCGCCCTCGGTTGATTACTATCCTGCCTCCCACATTCCACTCTATGTAAGGTAGGAGAGTGACAGGGGACAAGAGGTTGTGAAGCATGGTGGGGGAAAGGGGGGCATGGGGTGATGTGAATAGGGCAGTGCTGTGTGAGGGGGTGTGGGTGATTTGAAGGGGGGGGGGGGGCAAAAGCAGTTTTGAATGTCCCGGCAGTATCCAAATTCATTTGTCCCTCAATGGACAAGAAAAGGAAATAGAATTTTTGTACTCGTAAAATCCTTTATCTGGGGTCTGTTGAAGGTCCATTGAGTCTGTTGAAGGTCCTCTGAGTCCGTTGAAGGTCCTCTGAGTCCGTTAAAGGTCCCTTTTCCCCGGGACCCACTCGTCTGTGTTTTATGATCATGGTCTTGATACTACTTGCTCGAAAACTGAGGCACACTGGGAAGAGGAGGGGTTATCCTGGGCAGGCCTGCAATTTGTTTGCCAATATCCAATCCTGTGGGCAGCATTATAACCGGACAGTATCAGAATTCCTGCATCCATCAATGAACTCCAAGAAAAAGATTCTTTGATGAGTAGGAATATTCCATTATTTTGGCTATGGAGGGATCCCGATGGAACATGGTTTTTTGAAGTGTCTCCTGGGGACTCCAGAAGTACCTGTATTCTCAGTCCCACCAACATGTCGGCCATAACACAGGCACGCTATTGTATTTTTTTTGCATTCCTCGGTCCGGATTGTCTTGCTGTCGGAGTTGGGAGGAAATATACAAAGCCAACAGGTGCTTCGGCCTACAAGGCTCAACCAAAAACTGAAATCCCAATTATGTGGAACTGACCATTTAATGGGAACATTCTTTTCAGTGTTTCTATGGTACTTGGCCATTTTGTGGCCCCCGATTGATGGAAAATCAAAGCTATCTGTTGTTAGATATTTTTTTTATTATACAGCATGTACCACTGGATGTACAGTGAGGGGAAAAAAGTATTTGACCCACTGCTGATTTTGTATGTTTGCCCACCGACAAAGAAATGATCAGTCTATAATTTTAATGGTCGGTTTATTTTAACAGTGAGAGACAGAATAACAACAAAAATAATTTTAAAAAAAAACGCATTTCAAAAAAATATATAAATTGATTTGCATTTTAATGAGTGAAATAAGTATTTGATCCCCTATCAATCGGCAAGATTTCTGGCTTCCAGTTGTCTTCTATACAGGTAACGAGCTGAGATTAGGAGCACTCGCTTGAAGGGAGTGCTCCTAATCGCAGCTTGTTACCTGTATAAAAGACACCTGTCCACAGAAGCAATCAATCAGATTCCAATCTCTCCACCATGGCCAAGACCAAAGAGCTGTCCAAGGATGTCAGGGAGAAGATTGTAGACCTACACAAGGCTGGAATGGGCTACAACAGTGGTCTTCAACCCTGTCCTCATGGCCCACTAACAGGCCAGGTTTGCAAGATAACTGAAATACATCACAGGTGATATAATTTGCTGCTCACTGATTGCCGTATTCTAGTCTGTGTCTACCCAAGGTAATACATAAAACCTGGCCTGTTAGTGGGCCCTGAGGACAGGGTTGATGACCACTGGGATACAAGACCATCGCCAAGCAGCTTGGTGAGAGGGGGACAACATTTAGTGCTATTTTTCGCAAATGGAAGAAACACAAAATAACTGTCACTCTCCCTCAGTCTGGGGCTCCATGGAAGATCTCACTTTGCAGAGTTTCAATGATCATGAGAACGGTTAGGAATCCGCCCAGAACTACACGGGAGAATCTTGTCAATGATCCCAAGGCAGCTGGGACCATAGTCACCAAGAAAACAATTGGTAACACACTACTCTGTGAAGGACTGAAATCCTGCAGCGCCCGCAAGGTCCCTCTACTCAAAAAAGCACATGTACAGGCCCGTCTGAAGTTTGCTAATGAACATCTGAATGATTCAGAGGAGAACTGAGCAAAAGTGTTGTGGTCAGATGAGACCAAAATCAAGCTCTTTGGCATCAACTCGCCGTGTTTGGAGGAGGAGGATTGCTGCCTATGACCCCAAGAACACCATCCCCACATCAAACATGGAGGTGGAAACATTATGCTTTGGGTGTGTTTTTCTGCTAAGGGGACAGGACAACTTTACCGCATCAAAGGAACGATGGACGGGGCCATGTACTGTCAAATCTTGGGTGAGAACCTTCCTCCCTCAGCCAGGGCATTGAAAATGGGTCGTGGATGGGTATTCCAGCATGGCAATGACCCAAAACACACGGCCAAGGTAACAAAGGAGTGGCTCAAGAAGAAGCACATTAAGGTCCTGGAGTGGCCTAGCCAGTCTCCAGACCTTAATCCCATAGAAAATATGTGGAGGGAGCTGAAGGTTTGAGTTACCAAACGTCAGCCTCGAAACCCTAATGACTACTTGGAGAGGATCTGCGAAGAGGAGTGAGACAAAATCCCTCCTGAGATTTGTGCAAACCTGGTGCCCAACTACAAGAAACGTCTGACCTCTGTGATTGCCAACAAGGGTTTTGCCACCAACTACTAAGTCATGTTTTGGGAAGTGGTCAAACACTTCTTTCACTCCATTAAAATGCAAATCAATGTATTACTTTTTTTGAAATGTGTTTTTCTGGATATTTTTCTTGTTATTTTGTCTCTCACTGTTAAAATAAACTGACCATTAAAGTTATAGACTGATCATTTTTTGGTCCGTGGGCAAACGTACAAAATCAGCAGGGGATCAAATACTTTTTTTTCCCTCGCTGTAGTGTTTTTTACTGCTTGTTTACCTCTATTTGCTCATTTTCATATTTATTTTTTTTTCAATAAAAAGAAAAAAAAAAAATAGAACTATTTCACAATTACTCTGAATTTACCTAAAACTCTGCTGTCTGCCCACCAGCTGAAATCTATCAGGCTGTCTCCATTGAAGAGAGAAGAGGTGAACAGCAGGAGTGACCGACGTCCCATGTGATCTGTTATCTCCTGTTAATTATCAATAGGCAGTTATGTTAACAGCATTTTAAGAGAAAGCCTGGTCGTATTCGGCCCGTTTTGTCAATATTTTAACGTTTACTTGTTTGTAATTTGTTTGATATCATTTTTATAACTTCTGGATTTTTACCAATAAATGTTTAATGCAGGGTGCACTCATAACACCAGATTCCTAGAGCACTGCAGGAGCTGTTTTCTTTCCGACTGTCTCTTACTAATTGAAAGTCTTTATAGAACCACTGCTCTGACTATTTCAGCTTTGCGTGTAAACTGAGCTTCAGCTCTGATGCTGCGATTTATTTATTTCCTCTCAAGCATTACATATATTGACCATTACAGTGCATCCAAAAAGTATTCACAGCGCTTCACTTTTTCCACATTTGGTTATGCTATAGCCTTATTCCAAAATTGATTATTTTCTTCAAAATTCTACAAACAATACCCCAGAATGATAACATGAAAGAAGTTTGAAATCTTTGCAAATTTATTAAAAAGAAAAAAAAATCCCATGTACATAAGAAGTCACAGCCTTTGCTCACTACTTTGTTGAAGCACCTTTGGCACCAATTACAGCCTCTAGTTTTTTTGAATATGATGCTACAAGCTTGGCACACCTATTTTTGGGCAGTTTCTTCCATTCTTCTTCGCGGGACCTCTCAGGTTGGACAGGGAGCGTTGGTGCACAGCCATTTTCAGATCTCTCCAGAGATGTGCAAACGGGTTCAAGTCTGGGCTCTGGCTGGGCCACTCGAGGAGATTCACAGAGTTGTCCCGTACCCACTCCTTTAATATCTTGGCTGTGTGCTTAGGGTCGTTGTCCGGTTGGAAGATGAACCTTCACCCCAGTCTGAGGTCCAGAGCGCTCTGGAGCAGGTTTTCATCAAGGATGTCTCTGTATATTGCTGCATTAATCTTTCCCTCGATCCTGACTAGTCTCCCAGTTCCTGCCACTAAAATACATCCCCACAGCATGATGCTGCCACCACCATGCTTCACTGTAGGGATGGTATTGGCCAGGTGATGAGCGGTGCTGGTTTCCTCCAGACATGATGCTTGCCATTCAGGCCAAAGAGTTCAATCTTTGTTTCATCAGGCCAGAGAATTTTGTTTCTCATGGTCTGAGAGTCCTTCAGGTGCCTTTTGGCAAACTCTAGGTGGGCTGTCATGTGCCTTTTACTGAGGAGTGGCTTCCGACTGGCCACTCTACCATACAGGCCTTATTGCTGGAGTGCTGCAGAGATGCTGGAGCTCTGTCAGAGTGACCATCAGGTTCTTGGTCACCTCCCTGACTAAGGTACTTCTCCCCCGATCGTTCAGTTAGGCCAGATGGCCCGCTCTAGGAAGAGTTCTGGTTGTACCAAACTTCTTTGTTTGTTTAATGATGGAGGCCACTGTGCTCATCGGGACCTTCAATGCTGCAGAATTTTTTCAGTATCCTTCTCCAGATCTCTGCCTCCATACAATAATCCTGTCTCGGAGGTTTATAGACAATTCCTTGGACTTCATGGCTTGGTTAACTGTGGGACCTTATATAGACAGGTGTATGCCCTTCCAAATTATGTCCAATCAACTGAATTTACCACAGGTGGATTCCAAGTTGTACAAACAAGTTGTAGAAACATCTCAAGGATGATATGTGGAAACAGGATGTACCTGAGCTAATTTTTGAGTGTCATGGCAAAGGTTGTGAATACTTATGTACATGGGATTTTTTTATTAGAATTTTTTTTTAATTTGCAAAGATTCCAAACTTCTTTTATGTTGTCATTATGGGGTATTGTTTGTAGAATCTTGAGGAAAATGATTAACTTAATCCATTTTGGAATAAGGCTGTAACATAACATAATGTGGAAAAAGTGAAGCACTTTGAATACTTTCCGGGTTGCACTGTATGTGTGGCCCTTTGGTGAAGTCAGGGGTAGAATTTGAGGCCCCCTTTAGCTCCAAAAGTTGACAACCACTGCAATGGACCATTGCCAAATGGGAGCTCTTTTCCTGCACCTCTTATCAGGAGTAACACACACAGTTATAGACTTCAGCAGCGCCACCTGAAGGTAAAATTTAGTTTTGACTAACGGCCATAGGGTGAAGGATAGTCTGGCAAAGAACAGTAAATCATGGACTTGTGGATCCCAGTTAGGAAAGGATGCAGGTACTTTATTGGGCCCAAAAGTGTCACAATTTAAATCTCCCACAAGATTCTTTCACCTCTCGGGGACGCTGGCCGTGACATCTCTGCATAGAGTTCTTAAAGCGAAGTTCCACCCAAAAGTGGAACTTCCGCTTAAACCACTCCTCGCTAGGGATGAGCCGAACACCCCCGGGTTCGGTTCGCACCAGAACCTTCGAACGGACCGAAAGTTCGCGCAAATTTTCGAACCCTATTCGTTATAATGGACGCGAACGTTCGAAATCAAAATTGCTAATTACAACGGCCAATATGCATGTTAATGTTATAAAACAGGTTTGGGGACCCGGGTCCTGCCCCAGGGGACATATATCAATGCAAAAAGAAATTTTAAAAACTAAAGTTTTTTCGGGAGCAGTCATTTTAATGATGCATAAAGTGAAAAAAAAAAAGTGAAATTTTCCTTTAAATACGGTACCTGGGGGGTGTCTAAAGTATGCCTGTGAAGTGGCATGTGTTTCCCGTGTTTAGAACTGTCCTTGCACAAAATGACATTTGTAAAGGAAAAAAAGAAGCCATTTAAAACCACTTGCGGCTTTAATGTCATGTCTTGTCCTGGCCGCCATATGGCTGAAAATCCTTGAGAAAAATGGCATGGCTACCCCATCACCCCCCCCCCCCACCCCAGCCCCTTTGGGTCTTGTATGGATACTAAGGGGGACCCCGCACCCAAAATAAAACCCTATACCTACAACCCTATATACTCTGAACAGCAGTATATAGGTGGTGCAAACAAGACATGGACTGTAGGTTTGTTCTTAAGTAGAATCTGAACAGGTACATTATGAAGTGTAGCTACATCCCAAAAAAATCAATTTTTAAGCTTTTTGGAGAACATAGGGAGGGGTTATCACCCCTGTAACATTTGCTGTCTTTGCACATCTGTTCAGAACATGTCACCTCACTTTCCGTCCCAATGACAAATGTTTTTGGAAAAGTGGGGTTTTAATTGAAACAAGGATTGGTGATAAAGCATCAGTAGAGAGGAGATACATTTTTCCCAAATTAAATCTAACAGGATAGAATTTTCCTTCCTAGGGGTAGATTTCCTCTCACTTCCTGTTTTCTCTTGCCGTTTGCAAGTAGGAGTCGTTTGTAAGTTGGATGTTTGAAAGTAGGGGCCTGCCGTATATACTCTGCAGAAATTTGCCCTATTAGATGTTGGTGTAGCCACAAGACTGGTGGGCACAGGAATGGGCCCTGCTGTGAGTTAATAGATCAAGATTTGTACTTGCATGCACCTGTTGAACCGGGCAGAAAAATTGGGCCTTTGGTGGTGGTGGTGGTGGTGGTGGTGGACGGTGTTGCCACAAGACTGTAAGCCCTCACAGTTACTCTTGGTGGGTGCAGGAATGGGCCCTGCTGTGAGTTATTAGATCAAGATTTGTAATTGCATGCACCTGTTGAACAGGGCAGAAAAATTGGGCCTTTGGTGGTGGTGGTGGTGGTGGACGGTGTTGCCACAAGACTGTAGGCCCTCATAGTTACTCTTGGTGGGCGCAGGAATGGGCCCTGCTGTGAACTATTAGATCAAGATTTGTAATTACACGCCCCTGTTAAACAGGGGCTGAAAAATTGTGCCTTAGGCATTGGTGCTGGTGCCACAACACTGCAACCCCTCACAGATACTGTACTTGGAGCACAGCAGTCACACCTGTTGCGAAGCATCTTTTTAAAAAATTGTAATTACACGCCCCTGTTATACAGGGGCTGAAAAATTGTGCCTTAGGCACTGGTGCTGGTGCCACAACACTGCAACCCCTCACAGATACTGTACTCTGAGCACAGCAATGAGACCTGTTGCAAAGCATTGCCTAAAAATTGTAATTACACGCCCCAACAGGGCCTGAAAAATTGTGCCTTAGGCACTGGTGCTGGTGCCACAACACTGCAACCCCTCACAGATACTGTACTCTGAGCACAGCAGTCACACCTGTTGCGAAGCATCTTTTTAAAAAATTGTAATTACACGCCCCTGTTATACAGGGGCTGAAAAATTGTGCCTTAGGCACTGGTGCTGGTGCCACAACACTGCAACCCCTCACAGATACTGTACTCTGAGCACAGCAATGAGACCTGTTGCAAAGCATTGCCTAAAAATTGTAATTACACGCCCCAACAGGGGCTGAAAAATTGTGCCTTAGGCACTGGTGCTGGTGCCACAACACTGCAACCCCTCACAGATACTGTACTCTGAGCACAGCAGTCACACCTGTTGCGAAGCATCTTTTTAAAAAATTGTAATTACACGCCCCTGTTATACAGGGGCTGAAAAATTGTGCCTTAGGCACTGGTGCTGGTGCCACAACACTGCAACCCCTCACAGATACTGTACTCTGAGCACAGCAATGAGACCTGTTGCAAAGCATTGCCTAAAAATTGTAATTACACGCCCCAACAGGGGCTGAAAAATTGTGCCTTAGGCACTGGTGCTGGTGCCACAACACTGCAACCCCTCACAGATACTGTACTCTGAGCACAGCAGTCACACCTGTTGCGAAGCATCTTTTTAAAAAATTGTAATTACACGCCCCTGTTATACAGGGGCTGAAAAATTGTGCCTTAGGCACTGGTGTGGTGGCATGGATCATTGAGGAGGAGGAAGAGGATAGTCAGTGAACATAACAGGACAGTCACTCAGCATCAGCATAGGCAGTCTTGAAGGGATGTGACATTATAAATTATTCCGTTATATCCGCTTCAGGTGTCTGGTAGCTGGTGGTGATCCAAGACTGATTCATTTTTATGAAGGTCAGTCGATCAACCAAGTCGGTGGACAGGCGCACCCTATGATCGGTGACAAATCCTCCAGCAGCACTGAATGTGCGTTCGGAAAGAACGCTGGATGCAGGACAGGCCAGTAGCTCAATTGCATACTGTGCAAGCTCTGGCCAGTGATCCATCCTCAGGACCCAGTAAGCCAGAGGATTTTCGGTGGGAAAGGTGTCCAAGTCTGACCTTGCCCCTAGGTATTCCTGCACCATGTATATCAGACGCTGGCGATGGTTGCTGGAACCGATCATACCTTGGGGCTGCGGACTAAAAAATTGTCTGAACGCATCGGTCAGACGTCCACCTTCCCCACCGCTCCTTCTGCTACTGACCGAAGCCTCAGCAACTCGTCGTCCAGGACCAGGAGTTTGTAACCTCCCAGTTTCTGGGAACGCGTTGCACAGACCTTTCTGCAAGGCCTCCCTGAGATGTCTCATCCTCTGCTCCCTCTGCGACGGCAAGATAAGGTCCGCAACCTTACCCTTGTACCGTGGATCAAGGAGAGTGGCCAGCCAGTAATGGTCACTCTCCTTGATCCGAAGAACACGAGGATCCTTCCGCAGGCTTTGCAGGATCAGGGAGGCCATGCAGCGTAGGTTAGCTGAGGCATTCGGTCCGGAGTCTTCTGGGTCACTGAGGATGACATGATCGCCAGCCACCTCCTCCCAGCCACGTACAAGTCCACTGGTTTGTTGGGACTGTACATCATCCCTAAAAGACTGCTGCTGCTGATGCTGAGTGCCAGGCTCCACCTCCATGCTCACACAATCCTCCTCCTCCTCCTCCTCCTCCTCCTCTTCCTGTGTGATGGGTGGGACAGAAGGAACATTGTCTGGATAAAGGGGGCCTTGAGAGACAAGGAAGTCCTCCTCTTCCTGCCTCTGTTCTGCCTCAAGTGCCCTGTCCATTATCCCACGCAGCGTATGCTCCAACAGGTGGACAAGAGGTACAGTGTCACTGATGCATGCACTGTCACTGCTCACCATCCTCGTGGCCTCCTCAAATGGTGAGAGGACAGTGCATGCATCCCTGATCATGCTCCACTGGCGTGGGGAAAAAAAGCCAAGCTCCCCTGACCCTGTCCTGGTGCCGTAGTCGCAAAGGTACTCATTGATGGCCCTCTGCTGCGTGTGCAGTCGCTGCAGCATGGCCAACGTTGAGTTCCACCTGGTGGGCATGTCACATATTAGGCGGTTCTTGGGCAGGTTCAGCTCCTTTTGCAGCTCAGTCAGCCGAGCACTGGCATTATAAGATCGGCGGAAATGCACACAGACTTTCCTGGCCTGCCTCAGGACATCCTGTAAGCCTGGGAACCTGCCCAAGAACCGCTGCACCACCAGGTTGAGGACGTGAGCCATACAGGGCACATGGGTGAGCTGCCCCTGTCGCAGGGCGGAGAGGAGGTTGGTGCCATTATCAGAAACGACCATTCCTGGCTTAAGCTGGCGTGGCGTCAACCACCTCTCGGCCTGCCCCTGCAGAGCTGCCAGAACCTCTGGCCCAGTGTGGCTCCTGTCCCCCAAACACACCAGCGCAAGCACGGCATGGCATCTTTTTGCCTGCGTACTTGCGTAGCCCCTTGTACGCCTACGGAGCACCGCTGGTTCCGAGGACAGAGCACTCGAAGAGGACATGGAGGAAGAAGAAGAGGGGGTGGAGGAGAGAGGTGTGTCACAACCAGTAGTAGCATTTTGGAGGCGTGGTGGCGGAACAACCTCCAACACTACTGCACCTTGTCCTGCATCCCTCCCAGCTACCAATAGAGTGACCCAATGGGCCGTGAAAGAAAGATAACGTCCCTGTCCATGCCTGCTGGACCATGAGTCAGCGGTAATATGCACCTTACCGCTGACCGCCCTGTCCAGCGAGGCATGGACATTGCCTTCCACATGCCAGTAGAGAGACGGAATTGCCTTCCGTGAGAAAAAGTGGCGTTTGGGAACCTGCCACTGAGGAACCGCACATTGAACAAACTCACGGAAGGGGGCCGAGTCTATCAACTGAAAAGGCAGCAGTTGAAGTGCTAGCAATTTAGCCAAGCTAGCATTCAACCGCTGGGCATGTGGATGGCTGGGAGTATACTTCTTTCGACGGTCCAGCAGCTGGGGCAGGGAAATTTGCCTGCTACAATCGGACGTCGGTGTACTGCAAGTACTTGGTTGTGACACACCTAATTCTACACCTTCAGTCCTCTCAGAGCAGCTTTCAGAGAGGACTGAAGATATAGTGGGGATGGAGATCCCAGCTGATGAGGAGCAAGGAGAGGTCCGCTTTGTTCTTTGGTGTGGGTCTTTTATGTGTGCTTGCCAACGAGCTGCATGGCAGGTCGACATATGTCTGCTCATGCTTGTGGTGCCCAAGCGGCTGATGTTTTGGCCACGCGAGATACGCTTGAGACAAATATTGCAAATAGCAGCGGTGCGATCTGATGCACTCGTCTCAAAAAAGGCCCACACCAAAGAACTTTTGTGATAATGTGCAGAGGCAGCGCCCTGCACAGGCGGAGCTCTGCGGTGTGGTACAGTTGCTGTGCTGGCCTCTAGCTGGCCTCCAGGGGGCATCCTGCCTCGTTGGACATGTGACGCTGCATCCTCCTCCTCCTCCTCCTCTCTCCCTTCAGGCACCCACGTGGAGTCAGTGACCTCATCATCCCCTCCCTCTTCACCACTAGAGCAAACCTGGCAGTAAGCTGCAGCTGGTGGAACACTACTGCCAGATTGCTGTCCTTCAGCATCCCCTCTCTCTGCGCGCACACTACTGACTTCCTCAAGCTGGGTATCATCATCCGAGCCTTCGAATCGTTGGGCATCCTCCTGGAGCATGTACCCAACACTGTGCTCAAACAGTTCGGGGGACTCCTCAGGAGGACATGGTGGGTCTAGGGAAGGGGTGGCTGATGATGCCATTGAGTACGCGTTGGCAGCTGCTCTGCCAGTACCCTGAGCCTGGGTGAGAGAGGATGAGGAGGATGAGGAGGGCTTGGTCATCCATTCTACCAAGCCTTCGGCATGATGCGGCTCCACATGTCCAGCTGCCGAAAACAAAGACAAGCGTGTCCCATGGCCACGTGCTGATGACGATGCACGACCACGTCCATGGCCAGCACTGTTGTCTCTAGAAACAGAGCCTGCCTGCCCTGTGTTCTTGCCTCGGCACGCTCTGCCTCTCCTTGGCGGTCTTCCAGCCATTGTAGTCGGTAGTGTATATAGTATAAAAAATAGAACTCCTATGTGTGCTCACAACACACTGTAGGTCCTATGGGTGCTGACACTAACACACTATAGGTACTATGTGTGCTGCTGACAAGAAAATATAGGAGCTCTGTTTGCTGCCACTAACACACTAGAAGTCCTATGGGTGCTGCTGAGAAGAAAATATAGGAGCTCTGTTTGCTGCCACTAACACACTAGAAGTCCTATGGGTGCTGCTGAGAAGAAAATATAGGAGCTCTGTTTGCTGCCACTAACACACTAGAAGTCCTATGGGTGCTGCTGAGAAGAAAATATAGGAGCTCTGTGTGATGCCACTAACACACTAGAAGTCCTATGGGTGCTGCTGAGAAGAAAATATAGGAGCTCTGTTTGCTGCCACTAACACACTAGAAGTCCTATGGGTGCTGCTGAGAAGAAAATATAGGAGCTCTGTGTGATGCCACTAACACACTAGAAGTCCTATGGGTGCTGCTGAGAAGAAAATATAGGAGCTCTGTTTGCTGCCACTAACACACTAGAAGTCCTATGGGTGCTGCTGAGAAGAAAATATAGGAGCTCTGTTTGCTGCCACTAACACACTAGAAGTCCTATGGGTGCTGCTGAGAAGAAAATATAGGAGCTCTGTTTGCTGCCACTAACACACTAGAAGTCCTATGGGTGCTGCTGAGAAGAAAATATAGGAGCTCTGTGTGATGCCACTAACACACTAGAAGTCCTATGGGTGCTGCTGAGAAGAAAATATAGGAGCTCTGTTTGCTGCCACTAACACACTAGAAGTCCTATGGGTGCTGCTGAGAAGAAAATATAGGAGCTCTGTGTGATGCCACTAACACACTAGAAGTCCTATGGGTGCTGCTGAGAAGAAAATATAGGAGCTCTGTGTGATGCCACTAACACACTAGAAGTCCTATGGGTGCTGCTGAGAAGAAAATATAGGAGCTCTGTTTGCTGCCACTAACACACTAGAAGTCCTATGGGTGCTGCTGAGAAGAAAATATAGGAGCTCTGTTTTCTGCCACTAACACACTAGAAGTCCTATGGGTGCTGCTGAGAAGAAAATATAGGAGCTCTGTGTGATGCCACTAACACACTAGAAGTCCTATGGGTGCTGCTGAGAAGAAAATATAGGAGCTCTGTTTGCTGCCACTAACACACTAGAAGTCCTATGGGTGCTGCTGAGAAGAAAATATAGGAGCTCTGTTTGCTGCCACTAACACACTAGAAGTCCTATGGGTGCTGCTGAGAAGAAAATATAGGAGCTCTGTTTGCTGCCACTAACACACTAGAAGTCCTATGGGTGCTGCTGAGAAGAAAATATAGGAGCTCTGTTTGCTGCCACTAACACACTAGAAGTCCTATGGGTGCTGCTGAGAAGAAAATATAGGAGCTCTGTTTGCTGCCACTAACACACTAGAAGTCCTATGGGTGGTGCTGAGAAGAAAATATAGGAGCTCTGTTTGCTGCCACTAACACACTAGAAGTCCTATGGGTGCTGCTGAGAAGAAAATATAGGAGCTCTGTTTGCTGCCACTAACACACTAGAAGTCCTATGGGTGCTGTTGGGGTGCAATGCTGTGCTAACAGCACTGCGGTTGGTACTACTGCAATACTGTACTAACAGTAAGCACGCACCAGACTAATCCCCAGCAGCAGCTAATAACACACTAACTGTGCAATCAGCAGCAATGAACGATCAATGACTTAGGTAGCAATGGTTTAGCAAAGAAATAGCCAATGGTTTAGCAAAGAAGAGCAAATCTTTCAGTATCAAGCAAAGACAGAATCAGCAGACTAATCTCTCCTAAAGCCAGAACTCATGTGACCGGGGCCGATGGCGTGGCGGCCTTTTAAATGGTGGGGCGTGTACTAAAGCCCCTGAGCTGTAATTGGCTACAGGCGTCCTGCCTGTAGCCAATTATTGCTCTCCGAGTTTCGGGCGCTGTGATTGGCCAAGCATGCGGGGTCACAGTGCATGCTTGGCCAATCATCAGCCAGCAATGCACTGCGCCGGCCGCGCCGGCCGCAATGCATTGCGGGGCCGCTCGCATCACACGAATGTGATGCGAACGGCCCAAATAGTTCTGGGCTCGACGAGCGAGCGAACGCCCGATGCTCGATTCGAACATGGGTTCGAATCGAGCACCGGGCCCATCCCTACTCCTCGCCCCCTTACATGCCACATTTGGCATGTAATTTTTTTGGGGGGGAGTGGGGGCTTCAGTAGGAGTGGGACTTCCTGTCCCACTTCCTCCTTCCACCCAGGGACCGCTTAGGCGACTCGTCATATCGCCTTTTGGCGGCCCCTCCCTGTAGGCGATCACCTGGGACACGTGTAGGGTTGCCACCTCATCTCTTTAAACCCGAACACATATGAATTGCACAGGTTCTGAGGCTAATTTAATGCAGATAAGTCACCAAGTGAGTTTAATTACCACCTTAATCAGCCACAGAACCTGTGTAATTAATGTGTTCGGGTTTAAAGGGATGAGGTGGCAACCCTAGACACGTGACAGGTCTCAGGAGATCACCTGTCCACTCAGATTGCGCAGCGCCGCTCGTGCATGTGCAGTGAGTGCCCGGCCGTGAAGCGGAAAGCTGTCACGGCCGGGTGCCCACATTTAGAATGGAGGCGACGTTGGAGGGGGGGGGAGAGGAGCGAAGCTCCGTTCGGCCACGTCGCTGGACAGTGGAACAGGTAAGTGTCTGTTAAAAGCCAGCAGCTACACTTTTTGTAGCTGCTGACTTTTAATAAACATAAAAAACACCCCAGTTGAAGTCTGTATTAGACGAAACGCGTAGGGTAATACCTCGGCTCCAGCCACCCCAATACTGCGCTTTGGAATTCCAATTGGACATTTTTGTCCAATTGGAATTTAAACCCAGTTTAAAAAAAGTTTAAATCCCGCCATGTTTTAGGAATATAACTGTCACATTGCTTGAGCTCTCACACAAACTGTCAAACCACCAAATGGCTGGTGTCATAACTGATCACATGTGCAGCATCATGGTAGTTGAAGATCCAACTAGAGGCCAAGATGGTAGCTTCCTTGGCTGAAAATGATAGGAGGGTTTGATTCCGCAAAAACGCTGTCCGATTCCTGCATCAATTATGGTTGGATGAGGGACCTCACTTTCCTTGCTGGATTAATTGTATTGTATACACCATCAAGTATGCAGCAGAGAGATGGAGACACTGAAGTAAGTAGAGGGATCAGCAGGAGTCGGGAACTCTTGTGTATTGACTTCTAAAGCCTTGTACACACGATCGGACTTCCATCTGACTTTTCAGTGGATTTTTGTCCGAAGGGCGTTGTCCGTGAACTTGGTATGCGTACACACGACAGAACATTTTCAGCCAACATACACCAAACTTTGAGATTTTTCAGCTCTTTACCGCCACCCTTGGGGCAACTTCTGCTATTGTTGTCTGATGTTTAGCATTGGTTCGGAGCATGCGTGTTTGTACTTTGGATTTTAGTCCGACGGATTTGTGTACACGCGATCGTATAATCCGATGGAACACATTTGTTGTCGGACAATTTGAGAGCATGCACAGCCAACATTTGTTGTCGGAAATTCCGACAACAATTGTCCGATGGAGCATACAGACGGTCGGATTATCCGGAAAAACACGTCCATCGGACAATTGTTGTCGGAATATCCGATCGTGTGTACGGGCCTTTAAAGATACAAGAAGGTGTACAGCCAGATCCTGCGCTATCGGAGATGGACTTTAAGCAATACAGTCTGGTCTAGGACCCATCCCAGCTGTGACTGGATGAAGGAGCAGCGGAATCTTTGGGCAATACTGTCTGGTCTAAGACCCATCCCAGCCATGATTGGATGAGGGGGCAGCAGAATCTTGGTGAGGTCATCACTCTTCTCCTATCAGGTAGTTATATAGACAGAATTGTGCACTGAAGCAGAACCTGATTGGCTTAGTGATGACCCCTCACTCTCCCAGTTTGAGGATGATATTAAAGGCCCATATACACGGTCGGACTTTGTACCAACAAACTTCAAAATGAGCAAGTTTTCCAAAAAAATCCGACTGTGTACGCTCCATCGGACAAACTTTTTCGGTTTTCATCGGACAAAAGTTCGCTCTGCAAACCGACAAACTTTTCGACAACAAAAGTCCGATGGTTCAATGTTCGACCGTGTGTACAGAAATCCATCAGACTTTTGTCCGAAGTACAAATACGCATGCCCAGAACCAATGTTAAAATCAACCAACTATAGCAGAAGTTGACCAAAGGGTGGCGGTAAAGATCAGAAAAATCACATGATGTTGAGAAAGTTTTGGGAAAGTTTGCAGAAAAGTCCTGTGGTGTGTATGCTATGGGTGTGCCCGGCCAACTCCCTTCGGACCAAAAACCACGGAAACGTTTGTTTGAAGTCCGACTGTGTGTACGAGCCTTTAGGCTGATGTACAAAGGTTCGGGGCTTAATCAGACTTTGGCATCCTGTTTTGTTTTTGAATGTCGAAACAAAATGAAAACAGCCACAGAACAACATCAATGAGCAATGCCACAATGAGCCGTGATAAAACACAAAATTAGTAGGGCAAATTTCAACAATGTCAATCAGTTGATATGTAGTGTGTATAGGATGACTGCCCATTGGCCTTGCGGTTGGTGTTACACTTTGGTTTGGCCACGGTGGTAGTTGGGGAAGCCCTACAGAGGTTTTATCTTTTGGGGGACAGTATTTACCAAACAGGAAAGGAGGGGGAGATTGGGAAGGGACAGGGTAGATCCTTAATCCGCTACCAGGGTGGGAACAGTGGCCATCAGGTCCTTTGTAAGCTTTTTCAAAAGCGCTCTTCCTGGTGGCCAAAAGACATTGTGAGGTCTTCCATAGTTTCGATATCATTTACCGCTTTAATCCATTGGCTGATCGACGAGGTCAGTTCTGATCTCAAGTAAGAAGGAAAAACAGGACCTCGGGGCATTTATTAAATGGATTACCAAGGATTTGCGGTATTTCTGCTTTGATAACGTGCTGAGATGTGGAAGACACATCATTCTCTAGGGCAGTGATGGTGAACCTTGGCACCCCAGATGTTTTGGAACTACATTTCCCATGATGCTCAACTACACTGCAGAGTGCATTAGCATCATGGGAAATGTAGCTCCAAAACATCTGGGCTGCCAAGGTTCACCATCACTGATAATAGGGAGAGACCTGTGAGATCAGAGATCACTGCGCACACACATTTGGTCCAAAAAAGACAAATTTTCGTGCAAGTCCACAATATGTGGAAAATGGTACCTTCTGGATCTCCACATCTCCAGCAATTGGGCGGTATCTCCGGGAACATTTTAGACAATCTGGATGGGGGCCTACTTGGCGTCCTGTTGCTTTGCATTGATGCGTGTGTTAACTTGTTTTTCTCTGTGTTAACATGCATTGCATTAAGGCAGCCTGGCAATGCACCAAAAAAAGAACATGAACCATTTTTGGCAAAGCAGGGTAGTGCTTTACCATGTGCTGTGGTCCGCTGCAATGCAAGTGCCCTGGAGCTGCGTTGCCTTAGTGCAACCTTTCTTAACCAGGGTTCCATGGAACTGTAGGGTTCTTTCAGAGATTGATAGGGGTTCCTTGAGCTGTGGCTGTTCGGCCTCCCATCTGATGGTGTCTGTATAGTCTTGGAGCCCACACCGCATGGCAGAACCAGCTGCACGACACCATTAATCTTTTTAGCTGTCTGTAAGGGTGGTAGTTTGAGCACCACTGTAAGGGGGACACTTCCTACTGGCTACCATTTTTAGGGGTATTTTTCCCACTGGCCCCCAATTACATGTTTTTAGCAGGGGTTTTCCAAGACCTAAAAATTATTTCAAGGGATCCTCTGGGGTAAAATGGTTAAGAAAGCTAGGGGGTAAAGCTGGGTGGACCTCAGCGTGGTATTGAGATTCTTTTAAAAAGCCCCCCCGGTATACCCTGGTGAGCTTTGTCTTTCGGCCCTGAAAGATTTGTCCGGCCAGCCAAGTATGTCTAACTACCTTTCCTTGGCCCCACTTGGGAGTTGGATTCCACCGCCTTCTTTCTTTTTCTTTTCTCTTCCCCTTTCATTTCTCCCCTATCTGCCCCTTCTTTCTTTTTCTTTTCCACTCTAACCTTCCCTCCCTTTCCTTTCCCCCTTGGCCACCCCTTTTTTTCTTTCTTCAGCCGCTGGCCACCTAGGCTTACATGGAGCTTGGATTGCAAGATAGTAGTGTCCCTTGTACCCAGTCCTTTGTTAAGCTACCATGTACAGTCATTTTGGGTAACGGGGGTTTGATCTTTATTATGAATTCTCCTTTATGATGGTCTCGCTAACTGGGCTCTTTACCCATTTCCTTATTTCTGTGGTTAGCAGACTTGTAATATAGAGCCTTCTTCCGACTTACCTATGTACAGTGGTCCTGTGACTAGTCTTGGGTTTTTCTTTTCTTGATTTTTTTTCTTGATTTTATGTTTACATTTGTCCTTTTTGTAATTGCACATTGCTGTAATGTCTTTTGTTACAATGAAAGATATTCTTTTTTTTTTTTCTCAATAAAAATTTTATATGGAAAAAAAAAGTTCAATAAAAAGTCTGCCTTAGTACCTTGGCATGCCATTAAAAATGAATGGCACCACAATGTATGTAATATTCAGAGTTGGGACAAGGGTTGGCCTTGGCACTGTGATATCATGTGAGGTGGGGGGTGTTGCAAGGAGATTAGGGGGAGGGAATTTGTGTTGGGAGGTGGAAATTGGGGGCGGAAGGGGGTAAGTATTCTCGGAGGAGAAATTTGGGGGATGTGTTAGAAGTGATGATTTGGAGGATTTGTATTGGGAGGGGGGATGGGGAAGAGGGTTTGTGCTAGAAGAGGTGATATGGTAGAGGGAAACTTCTTTTTTGGAGGGGGGGGGATTTGTGCAGGGCGGGGGGATTTGGAGTGGGGGGGCTGTGTACTGGGAGGGGTGGAGGATTTGTGCTAGGAGGGGTGATTTTGTTTGGGGGGGTTGTGCTGGGGGATTTGGGGGGCAAGGTTTGTTCTGGGAGGAGGGATTTGGAGTGGGAGGGAGAAGGCTGTGTACTTGGAGGGGAAATTTGAGGGGTAGAGGATTTGTGCTAGGAGGGGTGATTTTTTTTGGGGGGGGGGCATTTGTGCTGGGGGATGGGGGGCCAAAGATTTGTTCTGGGAGGGGGGGGATTTCAGCAGGGGGGTGGTTTGAAACATTTCAAAGTTGCGTCGAACAAAAAAAAAAAAAAAAGAAAAGACACATGACATCATAATACAGTTGTAGTAAAATACGCAGTATGAGCTAGAAGCAAGCAAAGAAAAATGATCATCAAAAGCAGAAACATTATCATCAAAAGCAAAAATTCCGATTTTTTTAGGATATACTATATATTGTGATCAGCCATAACCTTAAGACCACCCACCACAATCTGTCGAGGCATGGACTCAGGGCCGTCTTTAAGGCGGGGCAGCTGCCCTGGGCCCAGTCATTTTTGTGGGGCCCAAAGCAGCTGCTTGAGCCCACCATAGGTGTAATATCATGGGTCCCTCCTAGCTACTGGCGGGGGGCCCATGTGGCCTCCTGTCATCAGTGTAGCTGAGCGATCTCCCCTCCCACCGCTGCATGGGGCCACTACGGGTCTCTGATCGGCTGTGCTGACAAGAGGTGCAGCTGCGAGTTGTCTGTGTGCTCGCAACCCGCTCGGCTCCCGCCCCCCCTCCTATCGGCAGCGGGCTTTCTCTAATCGCTGCTTGTTCTTCCCCCTCTGGCTAAGCAGAACAAGCAGCCAATCAGAAGAGGCTCGAGGGGAATGATGGGACATGTAGTCCCAAGGAATGGACTGTTCCCTAAAGTCCATGGGCCTGAACTATATCCTGCTTTTAAGGGAGGAGGGAGCCAGATTTGCCAAGGCAAAAATTCACCATGACAGTGCAGTGTTCTGGGGGAGTTAGTGAAAGGAACCTGTGGTACAGTCCTCCCCCTCCTCCCCCCCCCCCCCAGAGAGATAACCAAACAAGTACCATGTGGGGGAGACTGCAAGATCAAGAGGACCATGTTGCCAAAGCCACTAACAGGATACGGACCTTGCTGCACAGCCTACAGTGGTCATCATGGGCAACCCCAGACATCTGATTGAAGGGACCACTGCTGCTGTGTCGCTGGATCTGGTAAGAGGGCTTTGCATCCACTACTTTGCTACCACCAGTAGAGAATAGGTTATTAAGAACTACTTGACCAGCTAAAGAAAAGGAGGGACAAGCCATGGGACTTTTAAGGTGCCAGTAGAGAAAATGTATTACAATTGTTAAAATTCAATATAACAATAAAAAATTAATAAAATATTCCATGTTATATCACTTGTTCAATTCAAAAGCAAATACAGACACCACCGCTCTACATGTTTCGCTTCAAAGGAGCTTCTTCAGGAGACTCAAGAGTGCTGCATGAATTAAATGCTATAGATGACAAAGAAACATAGGAATAATTACATAAAGTTTTGGACAGTGTTTTACATCTATCACAATATTGGTATACATAAGTACACATATTTGATTTTATTTGTAGATATTATCAGCACAAAACTGTTTTAACCTCCCTGGCGGTATGATTCTGTCAGATTTTAGGTGCTGAAAGCGGTACCATTATTCTGCATGGAAATTTGGCATTTTATATTGTAGGCCTGTAATTCTTAGGAATAACTCACTTAAATCTGTCCAAACCAGAGTCTAGTAGACATCCCGGGTATGATAAAGTTCAAAAAACAAAATCATAAATTATAATATAATAAAAAACCCTTAAAATAATTATAAAAAATAATAATTAATAATAATAAAAGAGTTTTTCAGTGTTTGATGATGAATTTCCCCACAAATCGCTATCGCTTAATTCTGCGAGTGATTCTAATTTATTATCGCAGTTTTCTAGCTGGTCTAAAACCACTTTTGACATAAAGGGACACTTTTTGGTTGCTATGGACAATCTCCAGTTTCCAGGCAGAAAGAACAGTTTTTATTATATAAAAGTGCTTGCAGGACACTGGGCAGACCACTAGGGACAAAGGGGGTGTGTTATTATTTTATACAGTACTGTAATCTGTAAGATTACAGTGTACTGTATGTGTGCTGTGTTTTAACTTTTTAGAATTGGGCGCAGATCTTCGTCCCCGTGCATCGTAACGTCGCAGGGAACGGAGCCCGGCGGCACTCGGCACTGTGTGAATCGAACGAGGAGACAGCTCGATCACACAGCGGGGAGGCATCGCAGGATCCAGTGGACAAGGTAAGTAACTCCTGCCTGGATCAATGCAATGCAATCCCGAGTCTGGCTCGGGGTTACCGCTTTTGGTGCTGAAACTTCACCCCGAGCCAGACTCGGGAATACCGCTAGGAAGGTTAATTATGTGAATTGAGATAAAGATGGACCTAAATTAATCAGGACTTCTCAGGTTTTTTTTTTAATTAACCCAGGTCCAAGTATATCTGGTAGGTCCATCTTTATCTCAATTCACATATTATTTAAAATAGTTTTTTGCTGATAATAATATCTACAAATAAAATCAAATATGTATACCAATATTGTGATAGATGTAAAACACTGTTAAAAACTTTATGTAGTTATTTCTTATGTTTCTTTGTTATCTATAGCATTTAATTCATGCAGCATTCTTAAGTCTCCTGAAGAAGCTCCTTTAAAGCGAAACATGTGTCTGTATTTGCTTTTGAATTGAACAAGTGATATAACATGGAATCTTTTAACAATTTTCTATTGTTATAATAAAATGTATTGCATTTTATCAATTGTAATACATTTTCTCTACTGGCACCTTAAAAGTACCGTGGCTTGTTCCTCCTTTCCTTTTTTCATATGTTAAAGGAACACTAAAGGCACATTTTTTTTTTAAATAACAAACATGTTATACTTACCTCCACTGTGCAGCTCCTTTTGCACAGAGTGGCCCCGAACCTGGTCTTCTGGGGTCCCTCGGCAGCTGTATCTGCTCCTCCCCACAAGAACTTTCCTCCTTCATGTGAGCTAGCTTGCATGGTGGAAAGTTCTTACGGGCGCGCTCCCGTGATACAGCAGGCGGCCATAGCCGCTCACTGTATCACTCAGCCCCGCCCCCCGGCGCGTCACGTCATTGGATGTGATTGACAGCAGCGCGAGCCAATGGCTGCGCTGCTTTCAATCAACCAATGAATGAGCCGAGAAGCAAGCGCGTTCACGGCGCGGGACTTTCGAGGGGTCAGGTAAGTAAACGGGGGGGGGGCTGGGGGGCCGCTAATCCGCAGATGTTTTTTCACCTTAATGCATAGAATGTATTAAGGTGAAAAAACTTTTACCTTTAAATCCCCTTTAAACTGGGATGTGGTGTCATTTCTGATCTTACCCTCACCTTTAAATTCTCATACTTAACCAGCTACTTATAGCTGTGGTACCAGTGGCAGAACTTTCAGGGTTGCACTTGCGACCGGGCCCTGGCGTTCCCCCCCCACTGTGGGGGGCCCCAGATGGCAGGAAAAGGGGCCCGCTGCAGAACATGCCAGGGACAGATTCCCTCCCCCAGCAGTGATCAGGTGGTTCCCACTGGAGTACTGATTACCCCCTGAGGCATTGCCACTGGCAATAATTGCATTTAAAATCCTGCAGACTGGTTGTACCCAAGTTGATCGATTGATCAACTTGGGTACATTCAGCCTGCCCATCTCCACTCAGTAGCTGCCACAGCACATACCTCTGTCCAGTCCGCTCTGCAGCCTGACTAAATCTGGCCACAGACGGTTTAAATCTCAGCAGTAACTGGCCAAAACTACTGAGTGGAGATGGTAGATCCCAGATCCCGGAGCATATATCAGAGACCCGAACAGCCGGCAGCCATTAAACAGCATGCAACTTTGAGCTGCCACAGAGTAGCTTCACGGCCACCATGTGAAGAGATCATAGAGACTGAATCTACCTTTGGCTGAAGGCGGTGAACGACCAAAGCGGTGAGAGCCCTGCTGGGCAGCTTTTCGTTTTCAGCTCTAGTATCCCTGCTTGTCTCTCTCTTTGACTGTGGCGGTCTGTTTGATCTCTGGGGCATCAGTGAACTTCCATTTACGCTGTCGGTCCTGGTCAGTGTGTTGTCCCGCTTATCCATTGAGACCCTCTGCACATTACAGGATCCTATATGCGGTGTCATATGACATTATTGTGCCTAATCAAAACGGAATGTAACATTTGAATTCCAGTGATTCTGAACATGAATATGCTTAATTGATTGGCACCAGGGGAGGGCTGGGCCAGGGGGCAGGGTGGCAATTGCCTCTCAGGCCACCCTAACTTATGTTCAAAATGACCGGCAGCCGCTGCCCACTACCATTTCCTTTTTTATTCTGGTCTAGGAAGTCGGGCCGGGGGCATGGCCATGGCGGCCGACCACTAGCTGTTGCATTCCGGGAGTTGTAGTCCGCACTCAAGCTTCTGGTGGGTGGAAAACACAGCAGCTGCATTGATGGGCACTGGAGTTGGCTGCACTGATGGGCACTGGTGAGGCTGCATTGAAAAACCAGGTGGGCCATGGATGGTGAGCTGATTCGGCGGTTCAATGGGCCACTTGACTGGACTTGCCCCCCAGGCCTAAGGCCGCCAGCCCTCCCCTGATTGCCGCGACTATAGGGGCTACTGTGGTATAGCCCCAACGTCTGTGGATATAGGATGCATTGAGATTCCTTGTTGTATCAAGTTAATTCCCGCTGTGGACACAACCCTGCAAATACTATTGCATAGTTATTTGATACTCATACATTCAGCAAATATTAGGTTTTGCATCCGGGTAAATAGCCTAATAGGTAGCATCATGCGCTACCTCCACCTGGAGAACGGGGACTGATTTGCCTGTTGTAATGCTCTGTATTTTAACCACTTAAGCCCCGGACCATTTTGTTGCTAAAGGCCCCTTTTTGCGTTTCGGAACTGCGTCGCTTTAACTGACAATTGCGCGGTCGTGCAACATGGCCCCCAAATTCAATATTTTTTACTTTTTGCTATAATAAATATCCCCCCAATTTTTTTTTCTTTTTTTCCTAAGTTTAGGCCGATACGTATTCTTCTACATATTTTTGGTAAAAAAAATCGCAATAAGCGTTTATTGATTGGTTTGCGCAAAAGTTATAGCGTCTACAAAATAGGGGATCGTTTTATGGCATTTTTATTAATAATTATTTTTTTACTAGTAATGGCGGCGATCAGCGATTTTTTATCGTGACTGCGACATTATGGCGGACACATCGGACACCTTTGATACTATTTTGGGACCATTGTCATTTTTACAGCGATCAGTGCTATAAAAATGCACTGATTACTGTGAAAATTACACTGGCAGTGAAGGGGTTAACCTGTAGGGGGCGCTAAAGGAGTTAAGTGTGACCTAATGTGTGATTCTTACTGTAGGGGGCGTGGCTTGGCGTGTGACGTCACTGATTGTCGTTCCCTATGACAGGGAACAGACGATCAGAGACAGGCTCACTAGGAAGCACGGGGAGATGTTTGTTTACACTTACCTCTCCCCATTCTTCAGCTCTGTGACCCGATCGCGGGACACCGGCGGCGATCGGGTACGCGGGTCCCGCGGGCGCGGTCATGGAGTGCCCGACCAGGTCGCGAGCGTGTCCCACGGCTGTACATATTAAAGGGGACGTACCTGTACGCCAATATGCCCAGCCGTGCCATTCTGCCGACGTACATTGGCGCGTGGCGGTCAGCAAGCGGTTAAAGATAATTATTGTTTACTGCAGTATGGTTTTATTTATATGGTTGGGTATAGCGAGAAGACCTGTTCTGAATAGGATATAGTGTTTCCTTACATATACCACAACTTATAGTGTGTGTACCCTTTTTCATCAATAAAGTCTAAATATTTTTATACCGTAAAGTCGTGGTTGACCCTCCCCTCATTTTTGCTTTCTAGGGACAACTCTTGTCCCACCCAAAACCATTTTGCACACAGTCTTTTGCCTAATTGGGTAGGTATCCCGTCCCAAAGGATGAATTGGCTGGTTTTCCATTGAGTAAAAAAAATTCTTATACTCAGTGAAGGTGGATTTTTGGATTTTTTACCCCCTTATTGAAGCAAATGATAACCCTTTTAATGCTAGAAGATCCCTGCTGGAAATATCATTAATTTCCACTAGGGTTCTGCTAGCAAAGAAATAGTTAATCATACATGTCCAACACAGATCTTGAAGGGTTAATCATGCACTTCCAACTGGTAACTTATCTTCCAGCAATAAAAGGGTTAATTGTGTTCAACTTCCCCTCACCTCCTTAGTCCATGGTGTGCAGGCAACGAGGAGATGATGTGATGCAACCTTTAGCAACCAATCAGTGAGCCATAATGATGTGCTGTAACCTCTAGCAAGCAATCAGTGAGTGATAATGATGTGTAGTAACCTCTAGAAACCAATCAGTGAGCAATAATGTTGTGCAGTAAACTCTAGCAACCAGTTAGCAGTAATGATGTGCAGTAACATCTAGCAACCAATCAGTAATAATGTGCAGTAACCTGTATGAACCAATCAATGAGTGGTAAGGATGTGCAGTAACCTCTAGCAACCAGTGAGCAGTAAGGATGTGCAGTAACTTCTAGCAACCAATCAGCAAGCAGAAATGATGTGCTGTAACCTCTAGCAACCAATCAGTGAGCCGTATTGTGTGCTGTAAACTCTAGGAACCAAGCGCAATTGCTGTCTTATCTGTAGTAAACTGATTTTTAGTCTAGCTGCTCCGAGAGCAGATGGAGAGCGAAATTGAATTGAGGAGGGGGGGGGGGGGGCAAGAAAATGTTTGCCCAGGGTCCAATCAATATTAAAGAAGGCCCTGCATGGACTGCAGTACTAGACCTCTGAAGGTATGCTGTGGTATCTGGAACCAAGCCGTCAGTAGCAGATTCTTTACGTCTTGTAAGTTGGGAGGTGGGGCCTCCATGGATTAGACTTGTTTATCCAGCAGATGCTCGATTGGATTGAGATCTGGAGAATTTGGAGGCTAAATCAACACCTCAAACTCTTTATTGTGTTCCTCAAACGATTCTTGAATTCATCAGAAAAGGCCACTTTCTTTCATTCCGCTGTGGTCCAGTTCTGATGCTCACATGCCCACTGTAGGCGCTCTTGGCTGTGGACACGGGTCAGCATGGGCACCTTAACCTGTCTGCAGCTACACAGCCTCCACAAACTGCCATACACTGTAGACATGTGCACACTGAAATATTTCGTTTCGGAATTTCGTTTTCGTCCAAAAAATAAATTTATTTAGTTACTCCCGAAATTCGTTTTTATTTATTTCGTTTTTCGTTAAAAATAGCATTCGTCCAAAAATCTGAATTAATTAAGGTCGAATCTGTCATTGAAGGCTTATGGTGTCTGTCGAATGTTCAAAGAAGATTCGACGGAGCAGCGAAACTGTACGACTCTGCAATCATACATTTCCGGTCAAATGTTCTGCCTACAAGCAGTGATCTTTTCTTTCTATGTCGAATCTTTTCTCTCTATAATGTCGAATCTTTTCTCTCCTATGTCGAATCTTTTCTCTCTATAATGTCGAATCTTTTCTCTCCTATGTCGAATCTTTTCTCTCTATAATGTCAAATCTTTTCTCTCCTATGTCGAATCTTTTCTCTCTATAATGTCAAATCTTTTCTCTCCTATGTCGAATCTTTCCTCTCCTATGTCGAATCTTTCCTCTCCTATGTCGAATCTTTTCTCTCCTATGTCGAATCTTTTCTCTCCTATGTCGAATCTTTTCTCTCCTATGTCGAATCTTTCCTCTCCTATGTCGAATCTTTCCTCTCCTGTGTCGAATCTTTTCTCTCCTATGTCGAATCTTTTCTCTCCTATGTCGAATCTTTTCTCTCCTATGTCGAATCTTTCCTCTCCTATGTCGAATCTTTCCTCTCCTATGTCGAATCTTTTCTCTCCTATGTCGAATCTTTCCTCTCCTATGTCGAATCTTTCCTCTCCTATGTCGAATCTTTTCTCTCCTATGTCGAATCTTTCCTCTCCTATGTCGAATCTTTTCTCTCCTATGTCGAATCTTTTCTCTCCTATGTCGAATCTTTCCTCTCCTATGTCGAATCTTTCCTCTCCTATGTCGAATCTTTCTCTCCTATGTCGAATCTTTTCTCTCTATAATGTCGAATCTTTTCTCTCCTATGTAGAATAATCTTGGACTAATAGAGTTAAGGTTAGGCACATTCGACCACAGGTTCGATAGACACAGATTGTTATTGTCAGCGTCACGTCGAATCTCCTATCTATATCGAACTGTTGTAGCAACGAAAACGAAAATAAAGCATTTGTTTATGTCGAATCTTTCGGTTTTCGGATTCTGTGCTTTCGTTTTCGTTTGTTAAAACGATAACGAAAATAGCTGAAATTCGGACGAAAATGCATTCGGACGAAAACGAATGCACATGTCTAATACACTGTGTGTTCTGACACCTTTCTATTGGAACCAGCATCAACTTTTTCAGCAATTTGAGCTACAGCAGCTCTTCAATTGGATTGGACTACATGAGTCAGCTTTTGCTCCGCACGTGCATCAATGTGCCTTGGCCACCCATGACCCTGTTGCCGGTTGACTGGTTTTCCTTCCTTGGGCCATTTTTGGTCAGTCCTGACCACTGCAGACTGGGAACATCCCACAAGAGCTGAAGTTTTGGATTTGCTCTGACCCAGTCGTCTAACCCTTACAATTTCGTCCTTCTCAAAGTCACTCAAAGCCTTACACTTGCTTATTTTTTATGCTTTCAACACATCAACTTCAGGGACAACACGTTCAATTGCTGCCTTATATATCCCACCCACTTTCAGGTGCCATTGTCACAAGATAATCAAAGTCATTCACTTCACCTGTCAGTGTTCCTAATGTTAAGGCTGATCAGTGTATAGATTTGGTTGTCACACAGGGTGTGGCATCTTGCTAACACAGGTTGCTCATGAGATAAAGTTTACATCCCCCCAACCATTACAGATGGAATTGACTGAAAAGGAAAGTTGGCAACACTAATGTTGGCACTAAAATCTGGATATGGCGGTTAGAAGATGGGCAACGTGACCATGTCAAATCTCTTTCACTGGAAGTGTTAAAGCTCTCTCAGATGTATCTTGTGGCTTAAATCTTATGTAGAAGCTGATAAACCTAACAGTATGTTCTTGGGAGAACTTTGAGTCCTGGTGGAAAGTAGTTTTAAGACCCCAGCCGTGGAGCTTTAAAACTGAGCTTCGCAGATACCCGGAGGACTTGGCAGCGTTCTGTGACGTCCTGGAAATCCGAGTTCCCCAGCTTCCGGACTGGGACCTGGTGGCTACACCACCGCCGCCTCCTACAGTCTGGCAGAAGGTCCCTCCACCTAAACGACCCCGGGGCTCGGAGGCGCCACCATACACAACAACGGAAGACCTGAAGAGACTCCAGTTACGCGGGTGCAAGCTCACCTGACGACTTTCTTCACCACTCCAGCCAGTGACTTTGCCCTGGCCACTACCCAACATCCAGTCCCCCCCCTATTGCCCTAGCTTAATTCCTAGTTACCATTATGGGTGAGTCTTGGACGAGACTTCAGAGAGAGCCCTTCCATGCTTCACCCCCCATTTCTGAGTTTTTGGGCTACAGTTGCATACGGTCCTGTTGTTTTGCTTGACCGCCCTAGGGTTCCCCTGTGCCCCCCTGACTCCCCCTTTGGGTATAGGGGTGGAGGAGTGCACGGGAAGCTGCCTCGACCTAGGCCTGCTGGCCCTCATAGGTCTTGAAATAATGTCAGCAGAATGTTACCAATGTTCATTACCCCCCCTCTGAGGCCCTATATGCCAGGATCAAGGATGTGCATTTGATGGAGAAAATGACTGCCAGAATACAAGATAGATTGGAGGCCCATGATACGGTCTGGGAGCTGTGGCACCGCCGGGAGGACCCACCCTGATATGGTAAATGAGCCATTCTGATGACTTCTCACTCTTTTTCCCCTTTCTCTCTCTCCCTTCTTTTATTTTCTGAGTCCTCTTGCGACTCCTAATGTTATAATAGTAAGTCACTACATTTAGCGACTATTGCAGCCTATGCAATTACTAAGTTCAGATAGCACAGGCTGAGAACCCACTGTCGCTTCTCTGTAATACAATATATGTCAGGAAAGATGATGTACCAGATTTTGTTATAAGCGAGCAGGGATGGATTGGCCATCGGGACTAACGGGAGTTTCCCGGTGGGCTGATGGCTCAGTGGGCCGTTTAAAAAACCAAAACGTTTATTTATTTATTTATTTTTTATGCAGAGTTCGGCGGGAGCGTGGCAGCAAACAGCGGCGGGGATTCAGGGAAGGTGGCCAGCGAGGAGGGAAGTTGGATGTAAAAGCTGAGGAGGGAGAAGAGCTCCACCTCCTCCCTGACCACCGAAGAGGCGAACAGGAGGGAGCGAGGCCACCCCGGCGCTCCCAGAACCTCGATTCCTCCACCTCCTCTCTGATCCAGGAACCATGCGGCCTGGGCCGGAGGGCAGGCTGACTGGGTGCCCGGAGGAAGAGAACATGCGCCGCTGTAAGGAGCAGAGCAGCGAGAGCACCCCCCGGATCAAGAGGGAGACTTGGCACTGCCTCTGCTGGCCATCAGGTACCCGGCATCCTACACAAACATGCCAGAACACTGAGACAGCGAGGGGTGAGCAGAGGAGGGACTGCAGGAAGGGACAGTGCTATGTGGTCTGTCTCAGCCCTCCCCTCTGGCTCTCTGCCCCCCCTGTCTCTCAGCCTCCCCTCTGTCTCTCAGTCCCCTCCTCTGTCTCTCAGCCCCCTCCTCTGTCTCTCAGCCCCCCCTCTGTATCTCAGACCCCCCTCTGTCTCTCAGTCCCCCCTCTGTCTCTCAGTCCCCGTGTCTCAGTCCCCCCTCTTTTAGCCCCCTCCTCTGTCTCTCAGCCCCCTCTGTCTCTCAGACCCCCCTTCTGTCTCTCAGACCCCCCCTCTGTCTCTCAGACCCTCCCTCTGTCTCTCAGATCCCCCCTCTGTCTCTCAGCTCTCCTCTTCTGTCTCTCAGCTCTCTTCTTCTGTTTTTTCAGCTCTCCTCCTCTGTCTCTCAGCTCTCCTCCTCTGTCTCTCAGCCCCCCTCTGTCTCTCAGCCCCCCTTTCTCTCAGCTCCCCCGTCTCTCAGCCCCCTGTCTCTCAGACCCCCCCTCTGTCTCTCAGTCCCCCCTCTGTCTCTTAGTCCCTGTGTCTCTCAGTCCCCCCTCTTTTAGCCCCCTCCTCTGTCTCTCAGCCCCCTCTATCTCTCTGACCCCCCTCTGTCTCTCAGCCCCCTCCTCTGTCTCTCAGCTCTCCTCCTCTGTCTCTCAGCTCTCCTCCTCTGTCTCTCAGCCCCCTGTCTCTCAGCCCCCCCTTTCTCTCAGCTCCCCCTGTCTCTTAGCTCCCCCTTTCTCTCAGCTCCCCCTGTCTCTTAGCTCCCCCTTGTCTCTCAGCCCCCTCTCTGTCTCTCAGTCCCCCTCTGTCTCTCAGTCCCCCCTCTTTTAGCCCCTCCTCTGTCTCTCAGCTTCCCTCTGTCTCTCAGACCCCTCCTCCGTCTCTCAGCTTTCCTCCTCTGTCTCTCAGCTCTCCTCCTCTGTCTCTCAGCTCCCCCTTTGTCTCTCAGACCCCTCCTCTGTCTCTCAGACCCCTCCTCGATCTCTCAGCTCCCCCCTCTGTCTCTCAGCTCCCTCCTTCTGTCTCTCAGCCCCCTCCTCTGTCTCTCAGACTCCTCCTCTGTCTCTCAGACCCCTTCTCTGTCTCTCAGCTCCCCCCCTCTGTCTCTCAGCTCCCTCCCTCTTTCTCTCAGCCCCCCCTCTGTTTCTCAGCACCCCCCGTCTCTCTGCCCCCTCCTATGTCTCTCTGCCCCCTCCTATGTCTTATTCACTCCCTGACTCTTAGGCTGCTTTCACACTGGGGCGGGAATTGACGGTAAAACACTGCTAGTTTTAGCAGCACTTTACTGTAGTTTTAGCTGCGCTATTTGGCTTCTAGCAGGCGCTTTTAACCCCCGCTAGCAGCCGAATTAAAGGTTAAATGCGCCCGTGTAGCGCTGCTGCCAAAGTGCTTTGCAGGCGCTTCAGCAGCGGTGGCCATTCATTTCAATGGGCAGGAGCGGTGTGTACACCGCTCCTCCACTGCCCCAAAGATGCTGCTTGGAGGACTTTTTTTAACGCCCTGGCAGTGCCCCAGTGTGAAAGCACTCGGGCTTTCACACTGGGACTGCAGCGGAGGCGTTTTTCAGGCGCTTTACAGGCACTATTTTTAGCCCAATAGCGCCTGAAAAACACCTCAGTGTGAAAGGGGTCCTACACTTACCCCCTCTCTTTTACACTCACTCCCTCTCTCTTACACTCACCCCCTCTCTCACCCCCTTTCCCTCAACCCTCCCTCTCTCTCTCATTCCCCTCTCTCTCACCCTCTCATGATATACAATAATGGATGTAGGGGCCTTTTGGTGGGCGTGATTTTTTGGGGGGGTGGGCAGCATTTTATTGAATTAAAGTGGGCCGGTCTGGATGAAGTCCAGGGCCAAATTTTTGTCCCAGTCCAGCCCTGTACGCGAGGATTGCAATCTTTTCGCTTCAGTAACTTTGTAATCTCTGGCATGTATATCTGTCAAAAAAATGTATTATTAAAGCTGTTATTGGAAAAAAAAAAAAAACAGCTTCGTGTATCTTCCTGGAGGTGGTCATTAGGTGATACGGCTCAAGGTCTGGTGGGACTATAAGACTGACACAATGGGCTTTTGTTGTGTCAGATGTAGTCTTCCCAGCCATGGAGCTTCGAAACTAAGCTTTGCGTATCTTCTTGGAGGTGGTCATTAGGTGATACGGGTCAAGGTCTGGTAGCAGGTGGGACTATAAGACTGACACAATGGGCTTTTGTTGTGTCAGTGGCAGATGTAGTCTTCCTTAACAAGGCCACCATTCCACATAGAAACAAATTTTGGCAAGACATTAGTTAGAGGTCATATATACTGTGACAGCAGGAAGGTAAAGTCACCTGGTTGCATCCAGGGGGGTAGATATATTTCGCCCAGATTCAGGCTTTACGCCGACTTATACAACTAGGTGGAGAGTTGTATAAGGCTAGTGGGCTCATGGATGACTCATACCTCTAGGGAGAGGGCTGGGCATCGTACAGACAGGGAGTTGATGAGGCCAGCTGAAGCTTGTCAGCTCATTTAGGCCTCTATAAGAACTCCCAGCTTCATTAGATGTTAGCTCATGCCTGGAACCAGACCTGTGTGGACTGTCTAGGGAGAGTGAACCCCTGTGCGGTGAGACAAAGCCTGTGTGGCTATTTGTTTGGACTTTTACTAAACCAGGGACTTAGGGACTAGGACAGCACTAGGCTGATCCCAGTTGTTAGTTAGGAAACCTGTATGTTTAGTCAGAGGTCAACTTGACCAGGATTTATTTTGGTTATGTTTCTTTTGCTTTGCTGTGTTTTGTCACTGTAAATAGAAAATAAACCGCACCTTTTTTTGATTTTGAAAACCACAACCTCCGTTTGCTGGGCCTGTTTTGTGTGGGGAGCCCATCCCGGGGGTCACACACACCCGCTGCCGAGCTAACCCCCTCACAGTTGGTGGAGAACCAGTGGCAGTTTTTTTTAAGCCAGCATGGAGGAGATACTGAAGCAGCTGGCTCTAGCAAATGCCAATCAACAGCAGACAAATGCAGGTTTGCAAAGGAGCCTTGCAGCCCAGCAGCAGACAAACGCAACTTTGCAACAGAGTCTGGAGGCTCAGCAACGAGCCCAGCAGCAATCTGAGGCCCGCTTCATAGACCTGTTGCAGAAGCAAGAGCAGAGACTACAACAACAGATGGAAGCAGTAATGCAGCAACGTCCGCAGACCAGTGAGGAAAGCCGTCCCACTAATACCGCGTCCTTTGGGGTGAGTCGTTTATTGACAAAAATGACTGGAGAGGATGATCCAGAGGTATTTTTGACCACATTTGAAAGGACCGCTGAAAGAGAAAAGTGGCCTGAGGAGCAGTGGGCTGGACTGGTGGCTCCTCTGTTAACTGGTGAATCGCAGAAAGCTTACTATGACCTAGAGCCTAACCAAGCAAAAGACTATGTGATGCTAAAAGCTGAAATATTGGCAAGGCTGGGTGTCACCCAGGCTGTCCGGGCTCAGCGTGTGCATAACTGGACTTTCCAGCTTGGAAAACCCCCCAGGTCTCAAATGTATGATCTCATTCACCTGAGCAGAAAGTGGCTACAGCCAGAGACTTTGTCCGCACCAAAGATTGTGGAACGTGTTGTAATGGATCGGTTTTTGAGAGCTCTTCCTACTGCCATCCAAAAGTGGGTAAGCCATGGAGACCCAGAGACGGCCGATGGTCTTGTGGATCGTGTGGAGAAATACTTGGCTACAGAGAACCTGACGGCCTCTTCCAGAGACACTCGGACTTTCCACCCTAAGACCAGACCATCCCCAGGGGCGGATAAGAGGATTCCAAGGGGTGAGGGTGGAGAGAGTGAGAGGGTGGGAGCTCTACCCCAAGTTTGGCGAGAACAGCCTGGGAAATCAGCGGCTCAAGAGGCGGCAAGAAGGATCGTTTGCTACCGCTGCCGGCAAGCGGGACATATTGCAGCCAATTGCCCGGTTGTGGAGGAACCCATGCAGTGTGACTTTCTGACGGGCAGACGTCAGTCACTGTGTGCGACAGTCGCATGCACTGCCATTCGAGGAACTGAGAAACATTTATGCAAAATGTGTGTTAATGGTAGAAATGTTGTGGTATTGCTGGATTCAGGTAGCCTTGTGACCCTGATAAAGGCTGAGTTAGTTAAAACAGAGGTCTCTGGGAATAGCAAGGTATCTGTTATTTGTGTGCATGGGGACACCCGAGAGTATCCAGTGACTACAGTGTGTTTCGAGACCCCCAAAGGTACCCTCTCTCATCCAGTGGGCTTAGTATCTCAGTTACCGCATGACGCCATTGTGGGAAGGGATTTTCCGAAGTTCTGGGAACTGTGGGATGATCCTGAGCCCCTCACTGGTGCCCCTATGTACCAGGAATGTGATAGCCAGAACTCCCCTGAGAGTGGTGAGGACTCTCCGGAATTTCCCTTATCAGTATTGGCAGGGGAGACTCAAGAAACTGGAGAGGAGCCCACCTCCTCAGACGAAAACCTACCGTCTGTGGAGTTTTCTGATCTTGAGGTTCACAGGGAAAACTTTGCCACAGAACAGTTGAAAGACCCCGCCCTAATAAAGGCACGGGAAAACGTAGTGAAAATAGATGGTGAGTTAGTGAACCCAGATAATACCTGCACTTACCCATACTTCAGCGTAGAGAAGGACCTACTGTATCGGGTGGCAAAAAGGGCAGAAGAAACCGTTGAGCAGCTTGTGGTGCCCAAACCTTACAGGAAGTTGGTGTTGGAGTTGGCCCATGGGCACATTCTTGGAGGTCATCTGGGGACAGAGAAAACCCGAGAGAGGGTATTACAGAGATTCTATTGGCCGGGGGTGATGAAGGACGTAGAAAATGATTGTTCCTCCTGCCCTGTGTGTCAGAGGTTGGCCCCGATGCCACATTTCCGTAGCCCGCTGGTCCCTCTACCCATCATTGAGGTCCCGTTTGAGAGGATCGCCATGGATTTGGTAGGTCCTATAATCAAGTCCGCTAGGGGGCACCAGTACATATTAGTTATAATGGACTATGCCACCCGTTATCCAGAAGCGATCCCTCTCCGAAATACCTCGGCCAAAACCATAGCCAAAGAGCTATCTCTTGTTTTTAGCCGGGTGGGTATTTGTAAAGAACTGCTTACGGACCAAGGTACACCCTTTATGTCCCGGGTTATGAAAGAGCTGTGTAAATTGTTCAAAGTGACGCAATTGCGTACGTCTGTGTATCACCCCCAAACCGATGGGCTGGTTGAAAGATTCAACAAAACCCTAAAACAAATGTTGAAGAAAGTGGTGGATAGAGATGGAAAGGATTGGGACTGTTTACTTCCTTATTTGATGTTTGCTATTAGGGAGGTGCCCCAATCCTCTACGGGATTCTCCCCCTTTGAGTTACTGTATGGGAGACACCCAAGAGGGCTGTTGGATATTGCCAAGGAAACTTGGGAAAGTGAGAGTTCTCCCCACAGGAGTGTGATTGAGCATGTCGCCCTGATGCAAGATCGAATTGCACAGGTAATGCCCATCGTGAAGGAACATTTGGCCCAAGCGCAGTTGGCACAGCAGAGAGTGTACAACCGTGGAGCCAAGACCCGTACCTTTTCCCCGGGGGATAGGATATTGGTACTTGTCCCTACGGTTGAAAGTAAATTCCTTGCCAAATGGCAAGGCCCCTACGAGATAATGGAAAAAGTGAGCGAAGTGAATTACAAGGTCAGACAACCAGGAAGGCGAAAGCCCGAACAGATCTATCACGTTAATCTGTTGAAAGCCTGGAGGGATAGAGAGTCCCTAGTCGCAGACACTTGGTCACCAGCTCAAACTGGTTGCGTGATTCCTGAGGTTGGAATAGCAGCCACCTTGTCACAACCCCAACAACAGGAGGTTAAGGAGTTTGTGCTTCGCAACAAGGAGGTATTCTCTGAGCTGCCGGGACAAACATCTGGGGTAGAGCATGACATCATTACCCCGCCCGGTGAAAGGGTGAAGTTAAAACCCTATCGGATCCCAGAGGCTCGACGGGAGGCAATACGGGAGGAAGTACAGAAAATGCTGAACTTAGGGGTGATAGAGGAGTCCCAAAGTGATTGGTCTAGTCCCATTGTGTTGGTGCCTAAACCGGATGGGAGCTGGCGATTTTGTAACGATTTTCGTCAGTTGAACAAAGTTACAAAATTTGACACCTACCCCATGCCACGTATAGATGAGTTGATCGACCGGCTGGGAACAGCCCGATACATGACGACTCTTGACCTCACAAAAGGGTATTGGCAAATCCCCCTGGCCAAGTCGGCCAAAGAGAAAACCGCATTTGTAACCCCAGACGGGGCGTTCCAATATAAAAGAATGCCGTTCGGGTTACAGAATGCGCCGGCCACATTCCAGCGGAAAATGGACCAGATGCTGAGGCCCCATCGGAAGTATGCTGCGGCTTACCTGGATGACGTAATTGTCCATAGCACAGATTGGGCCTCACATCTGCCAAAAGTGCAAGCAGTCCTGGACTCTGTTCGGGAAGCGGGGTTTACGGCTAACCCCAAGAAGTGTACCATTGGGCAGGAGGAGGCCAAATATCTTGGGTACACCATTGGGAGGGGAGTAATAAAACCCCAACTCAACAAAGTCGAGGCCATCCAGAGTTGGCCACGTCCCAACAGCAAGAAGCAGGTACGAGCCTTTCTGGGAATCGCTGGGTATTATCGGCGATTCATTCCCCACTTTGCTTCTAAGGCTGTGCCCCTAACCAACCTGACGAAAGGGAAAGGGTCGGTCATGATTAAATGGACCCCCGAGGCGGAGGCAGCATTCCAATTCTTGAAACAAGCCTTATGTAGCCAGCCAGTGTTGTACTCACCCGACTTCTCTAAAGACTTTGTCGTACAAAGTGATGCGTCAGATGTGGGGTTAGGAGCAGTATTGTCCCAGGTCTGGAACGGGGAAGAGCACCCAGTCATTTACCTCAGCAAGAAGTTGAAGTCCCATGAGGTAAATTACGCCACCGTTGAAAAGGAGTGTTTAGCGGTGAAGTGGGCTCTAGATTCCCTTCGGTACTACCTGCTAGGTAGGCACTTTGACATGGTTACGGATCACGCTCCGTTAAAGTGGATGGCTCAAAACAAGGAAACAAATAGAAGAGTGAATAGGTGGTTCCTGGCCCTCCAGGAATTCAACTTCACAGTAAAGCATCGCCCTGGCGTTCAAATGGGGAATGTGGATGCTTTGTCTCGAGTACATGAATGCCTGATTGCTGGTGTTCCAACCCCGAGGTTAAAACAAGAGGGGGGGGTATGTGACAGCAGGAAGGTAAAGTCACCTGGTTGCATCCAGGGGGGTAGATATATTTCGCCCAGATTCAGGCTTTACGCCGACTTATACAACTAGGTGGAGAGTAGGGATGAGCTTCGTGTTCGAGTCGAACATACGTTCGACTCGAACATCGGCTGTTCGATCGTTCGACGAAGATCGAACGATTTGGGCCGTTCGCGCCAAATTCGAGTGACGCGAACGGCCCACAATGCACTACGCCATCGCAGTGTCATCCAGGCGCTGTGATTGGCCAAGCATGCACTGTGACCCCGCATGCTTGGCCAATCACAGCGCCGGCAGCGAGGAGAGCAATGATTGGCCACAGGCAGGATGCCTGTGGCCAATTATTGCTGAGGGTGTTTAGTACACGCCCCACACTATAAAAGGCCGCCAGCACGGCGGCCTAGTGTAGTGTGTTCCGGAGCAGGGATAGAGCAGCATAGGCAGGGACAGTGACTGTTATTTCTTTCTTGCTTAACCTGGATTCCTTTAGTTTAGGGAAAGAGAAGGATAGGTAGGGAGAGTGTCAGTGTGTTTTGTGCTTGTGCTATAGTGTGCTTAAAAAAAACATTTATTCTAGGGACAGAAAACTGTAGGTAGGGACAGTGTCAGTTTCTTTCACTCTGCAAGTCCTTGTTTCCAGGGACCTGTAAGGACAGTGAGTGAATTGTCCTTGTGCTATATTGTGATTAAAAAAAACATTTTTTCTAGGGACAGAAAACTGTAGGTAGGGAGAGTGTTTTTTTTCTTTCACTCTGCAAGTCCTTGTTTCCAGGGACCTGGAAGGACAGTGAGTGAATTGTCCTTGTGCTATATTGTGCTTAAAAAAAACATTTTTTCTAGGGACAGAAAACTGTAGGTAGGGAGAGTGTTTTTTTTCTTTCACTCTGCAAGTCCTTGTTTCCAGGGACCTGGAAGGACAGTGAGTGAATTGTCCTTATGCTATATTGTGCTTAAAAAAAAACATTTTTTCTAGGGACAGAAAACTGTAGGTAGGGAGAGTGTTTTTTTTCTTTCACTCTGCAAGTCCTTGTTTCCAGGGACCTCTAAGGACAGTGAGTGAATTGTCCTTGTGCTATATTGTGCTTAAAAAAAACATTTATTCTAGGGACAGAAAACTGTAGGTAGGGAGAGTGTCAGTTTATTTCACTCTGCAAGTCCTTGTTTCCAGGGACCTGGAAGGACAGTGAGTGAATTGTCCTTGTGCTATATTGTGATTAAAAAAAACATTTTTTCTAGGGACAGAAAACTGTAGGTAGGGAGAGTGTTTTTTTTCTTTCACTCTGCAAGTCCTTGTTTCCAGGGACCTGTAAGGACAGTGAGTGAATTGTCCTTGTGCTATATTGTGATTAAAAAAAACATTTTTTCTAGGGACAGAAAACTGTAGGTAGGGAGAGTGTTTTTTTTCTTTCACTCTGCAAGTCCTTGTTTCCAGGGACCTGTAAGGACAGTGAGTGAATTGTCCTTGTGCTATATTGTGCTTAAAAAAAACATTTATTCTAGGGACAGAAAACTGTAGGTAGGGAGAGTGTCAGTTTATTTCACTCTGCAAGTCCTTGTTTCCAGGGACCTGGAAGGACAGTGAGTGAATTGTCCTTGTGCTATATTGTGATTAAAAAAAACATTTTTTCTAGGGACAGAAAACTGTAGGTAGGGAGAGTGTTTTTTTTCTTTCACTCTGCAAGTCCTTGTTTCCAGGGACCTGGAAGGACAGTGAGTGAATTCTCCTTGTGCTATATTGTGCTTAAAAAAAACATTTATTCTAGGGACAGAAAACTGTAGGTAGGGAGAGTGTCAGTTTATTTCACTCTGCAAGTCCTTGTTTCCAGGGACCTGTAAGGACAGTGAGTGAATTGTCCTTGTGCTATATTGTGATTAAAAAAAACATTTTTTCTAGGGACAGAAAACTGTAGGTAGGGAGAGTGTTTTTTTTCTTTCACTCTGCAAGTCCTTGTTTCCAGGGACCTGTAAGGACAGTGAGTGAATTGTCCTTGTGCTATATTGTGCTTAAAAAAAACATTTATTCTAGGGACAGAAAACTGTAGGTAGGGAGAGTGTCAGTTTATTTCACTCTGCAAGTCCTTGTTTCCAGGGACCTGGAAGGACAGTGAGTGAATTGTCCTTGTGCTATATTGTGATTAAAAAAAACATTTTTTCTAGGGACAGAAAACTGTAGGTAGGGAGAGTGTTTTTTTTCTTTCACTCTGCAAGTCCTTGTTTCCAGGGACCTGTAAGGACAGTGAGTGAATTGTCCTTGTGCTATATTGTGCTTAAAAAAACATTTATTCTAGGGACAGAAAACTGTAGGTAGGGAGAGTGTCAGTTTATTTCACTCTGCAAGTCCTTGTTTCCAGGGACCTGTAAGGACAGTGAGTGAATTGTCCTTGTGCTATATTGTGATTAAAAAAAACATTTTTTCTAGGGACAGAAAACTGTAGGTAGGGAGAGTGTTTTTTTTCTTTCACTCTGCAAGTCCTTGTTTCCAGGGACCTGTAAGGACAGTGAGTGAATTGTCCTTGTGCTATATTGTGATTAAAAAAAACATTTTTTCTAGGGACAGAAAACTGTAGGTAGGGAGAGTGTTTTTTTTCTTTCACTCTGCAAGTCCTTGTTTCCAGGGACCTGGAAGGACAGTGAGTGAATTGTCCTTGTGCTATATTGTGATTAAAAAAAACATTTTTTCTAGGGACAGAAAACTGTAGGTAGGGAGAGTGTTTTTTTTCTTTCACTCTGCAAGTCCTTGTTTCCAGGGACCTGGAAGGACAGTGAGTGAATTGTCCTTGTGCTATATTGTGCTTAAAAAAAACATTTTTTCTAGGGACAGAAAACTGTAGGTAGGGAGAGTGTTTTTTTTCTTTCACTCTGCAAGTCCTTGTTTCCAGGGACCTGGAAGGACAGTGAGTGAATTGTCCTTGTGCTATTTTGTGCTTAAAAAAAAACATTTTTTCTAGGGACAGAAAACTGTAGGTAGGGAGAGTGTTTTTTTTCTTTCACTCTGCAAGTCCTTGTTTCCAGGGACCTGTAAGGACAGTGAGTGAATTGTCCTTGTGCTATATTGTGTTTAAAAAAAACATTTATTCTAGGGACAGAAAACTGTAGGTAGGGAGAGTGTCAGTTTATTTCACTCTGCAAGTCCTTGTTTCCAGGGACCTGGAAGGACAGTGAGTGAATTGTCCTTGTGCTATATTGTGATTAAAAAAAACATTTTTTCTAGGGACAGAAAACTGTAGGTAGGGAGAGTGTTTTTTTTCTTTCACTCTGCAAGTCCTTGTTTCCAGGGACCTGGAAGGACAGTGAGTGAATTCTCCTTGTGCTATATTGTGCTTAAAAAAAACATTTATTCTAGGGACAGAAAACTGTAGGTAGGGAGAGTGTCAGTTTATTTCACTCTGCAAGTCCTTGTTTCCAGGGACCTGTAAGGACAGTGAGTGAATTGTCCTTGTGCTATATTGTGATTAAAAAAAACATTTTTTCTAGGGACAGAAAACTGTAGGTAGGGAGAGTGTTTTTTTTCTTTCACTCTGCAAGTCCTTGTTTCCAGGGACCTGTAAGGACAGTGAGTGAATTGTCCTTGTGCTATATTGTGCTTAAAAAAAACATTTTTTCTAGGGACAGAAAACTGTAGGTAGGGAGAGTGTTTTTTTTCTTTCACTCTGCAAGTCCTTGTTTCCAGGGACCTGGAAGGACAGTGAGTGAATTGTCCTTGTGCTATATTGTGCTTAAAAAAAAACATTTTTTCTAGGGACAGAAAACTGTAGGTAGGGAGAGTGTTTTTTTTCTTTCACTCTGCAAGTCCTTGTTTCCAGGGACCTCTAAGGACAGTGAGTGAATTGTCCTTGTGCTATATTGTGCTTAAAAAAACATTTATTCTAGGGACAGAAAACTGTAGGTAGGGAGAGTGTCAGTTTATTTCACTCTGCAAGTCCTTGTTTCCAGGGACCTGGAAGGACAGTGAGTGAATTGTCCTTGTGCTATATTGTGATTAAAAAAACCATTTTTTCTAGGGACAGAAAACTGTAGGTAGGGAGAGTGTTTTTTTTCTTTCACTCTGCAAGTCCTTGTTTCCAGGGACCTGTAAGGACAGTGAGTGAATTGTCCTTGTGCTATATTGTGCTTAAAAAAAACATTTATTCTAGGGACAGAAAACTGTAGGTAGGGAGAGTGTCAGTTTATTTCACTCTGCAAGTCCTTGTTTCCAGGGACCTGGAAGGACAGTGAGTGAATTGTCCTTGTGCTATATTGTGCTTAAAAAAAAACATTTTTTCTAGGGACAGAAAACTGTAGGTAGGGAGAGTGTTTTTTTTCTTTCACTCTGCAAGTCCTTGTTTCCAGGGACCTGTAAGGACAGTGAGTGAATTGTCCTTGTGCTATATTGTGCTTAAAAAAAACATTTATTCTAGGGACAGAAAACTGTAGGTAGGGAGAGTGTCAGTTTATTTCACTCTGCAAGTCCTTGTTTCCAGGGACCTGGAAGGACAGTGAGTGAATTGTCCTTGTGCTATATTGTGATTAAAAAAAACATTTTTTCTAGGGACAGAAAACTGTAGGTAGGGAGAGTGTTTTTTTTCTTTCACTCTGCAAGTCCTTGTTTCCAGGGACCTGTAAGGACAGTGAGTGAATTGTCCTTGTGCTATATTGTGCTTAAAAAAACATTTATTCTAGGGACAGAAAACTGTAGGTAGGGAGAGTGTCAGTTTATTTCACTCTGCAAGTCCTTGTTTCCAGGGACCTGTAAGGACAGTGAGTGAATTGTCCTTGTGCTATATTGTGATTAAAAAAAACATTTTTTCTAGGGACAGAAAACTGTAGGTAGGGAGAGTGTTTTTTTTCTTTCACTCTGCAAGTCCTTGTTTCCAGGGACCTGTAAGGACAGTGAGTGAATTGTCCTTGTGCTATATTGTGCTTAAAAAAAACATTTTTTCTAGGGACAGAAAACTGTAGGTAGGGAGAGTGTTTTTTTTCTTTCACTCTGCAAGTCCTTGTTTCCAGGGACCTGGAAGGACAGTGAGTGAATTGTCCTTGTGCTATATTGTGCTTAAAAAAAAACATTTTTTCTAGGGACAGAAAACTGTAGGTAGTGTGAGGGGGTTAGCTCGGCAGCGGGTGTGTGTGACCCCCGGGATGGGCTCCCCACACAAAAACAGGCCCAGCAGACGGAGGTTGTGGTTTTCAAAATCAAAAAGGTGCCGTTTATTTTCTATTTACAGTGACAAAAACACAGCAAAGCAAAAGAAACAAACAAAATAAATCCTGGTCAACTTGACCTCTGACTAAACATACAGGTTTCCTAACTAACAACTGGGATCAGCCTAGTGCTGTCCTAGTCCCTGGTTTTAAATGTCCAAGCAAAATATAGCCACACAGGCTTTCTCTCACCGCACAGGGGTTCACTCTCCCTAGACAGTCCACACAGGTCTGCTTCCAGGCATGAGCTAACATCTAATGAATCTGGGAGTTTTTATAGAGGCCTTAAACGAACTGACAGGCTTCAGCTGGCCTCATCAACTCCCTGCCTGCACGACGCCCAGCCCTCTCCCTAGAGGTATGAGTCATCAATGAGCCCACTAGTCTCAGCTGGGCTTATACAACTCTCCACCTAGCTGTATAAATCGGCGTAAAGCCTGAATCTGGGCGAAATATATCTACCCCCCTGGATGCAACCAGGTGACTTTACCTTCCTGCTGTCACATACCCCCCCCTCTTGTTTTAACCTCGGGGTTGGAACACCAGCAATCAGGCATTCATGTACTCGAGACAAAGCATCCACATTCCCCATTTGAACGCCAGGGCGATGCTTTACTGTGAAGTTGAATTCCTGGAGGGCCAGGAACCACCTATTCACTCTTCTATTTGTTTCCTTGTTTTGAGCCATCCACTTTAACGGAGCGTGATCCGTAACCATGTCAAAGTGCCTACCTAGCAGGTAGTACCGAAGGGAATCTAGAGCCCACTTCACCGCTAAACACTCCTTTTCAACGGTGGCGTAATTTACCTCATGGGACTTCAACTTCCTGCTGAGGTAAATGACTGGGTGCTCTTCCCCGTTCCAGACCTGGGACAATACTGCTCCTAACCCCACATCTGACGCATCACTTTGTACGACAAAGTCTTTAGAGAAGTCGGGTGAGTACAACACTGGCTGGCTACATAAGGCTTGTTTCAAGAATTGGAATGCTGCCTCAGCCTCGGGGGTCCATTTAATCATGACCGACCCTTTCCCCTTCGTCAGGTTGGTTAGGGGCACAGCCTTAGAAGCAAAGTGGGGAATGAATCGCCGATAATACCCAGCGATTCCCAGAAAGGCTCGTACCTGCTTCTTGCTGTTGGGACGTGGCCAACTCTGGATGGCCTCGACTTTGTTGAGTTGGGGTTTTATTACTCCCCTCCCAATGGTGTACCCAAGATATTTGGCCTCCTCCTGCCCAATGGTACACTTCTTGGGGTTAGCCGTAAACCCTGCTTCCCGAACAGAGTCCAGGACTGCTTGCACTTTTGGCAGATGTGAGGCCCAATCTGTGCTATGGACAATTACGTCATCCAGGTAAGCCGCAGCATACTTCCGATGGGGCCTCAGCATCTGGTCCATTTTCCGCTGGAATGTGGCCGGCGCATTCTGTAACCCGAACGGCATTCTTTTATATTGGAACGCCCCGTCTGGGGTTACAAATGCGGTTTTCTCTTTGGCTGACTTGGCCAGGGGGATTTGCCAATACCCTTTTGTGAGGTCAAGAGTCGTCATGTATCGGGCTGTTCCCAGCCGGTCGATCAACTCATCTATACGTGGCATGGGGTAGGTGTCAAATTTTGTAACTTTGTTCAACTGACGAAAATCGTTACAAAATCGCCAGCTCCCATCCGGTTTAGGCACCAACACAATGGGACTAGACCAATCACTTTGGGACTCCTCTATCACCCCTAAGTTCAGCATTTTCTGTACTTCCTCCCGTATTGCCTCCCGTCGGGCCTCTGGGATCCGATAGGGTTTTAACTTCACCCTTTCACCGGGCGGGGTAATAATGTCATGCTCTACCCCAGATGTTTGTCCCGGCAGCTCAGAGAATACCTCCTTGTTGCGAAGCACAAACTCCTTAACCTCCTGTTGTTGGGGTTGTGACAAGGTGGCTGCGATTCCAACCTCAGGAATCACGCAACCAGTTTGAGCTGGTGACCAAGTGTCTGCGACTAGGGACTCTCTATCCCTCCAGGCTTTCAACAGATTAACGTGATAGATCTGTTCGGGCTTTCGCCTTCCTGGTTGTCTGACCTTGTAATTCACTTCGCTCACTTTTTCCATTATCTCGTAGGGGCCTTGCCATTTGGCAAGGAATTTACTTTCAACCGTAGGGACAAGTACCAATATCCTATCCCCCGGGGAAAAGGTACGGGTCTTGGCTCCACGGTTGTACACTCTCTGCTGTGCCAACTGCGCTTGGGCCAAATGTTCCTTCACGATGGGCATTACCTGTGCAATTCGATCTTGCATCAGGGCGACATGCTCAATCACACTCCTGTGGGGAGAACTCTCACTTTCCCAAGTTTCCTTGGCAATATCCAACAGCCCTCTTGGGTGTCTCCCATACAGTAACTCAAAGGGGGAGAATCCCGTAGAGGATTGGGGCACCTCCCTAATAGCAAACATCAAATAAGGAAGTAGACAGTCCCAATCCTTTCCATCCCTATCCACCACTTTCTTCAACATTTGTTTTAGGGTTTTGTTGAATCTTTCAACCAGCCCATCGGTTTGGGGGTGATACACAGATGTACGTAATTGCGTCACTTTGAACAATTTACACAGCTCCTTCATAACCCGGGACATAAAGGGTGTACCTTGGTCCGTAAGCAGTTCTTTACAAATCCCCACCCGGCTAAAAACAAGAGATAGCTCTTTGGCTATGGTTTTGGCCGAGGTATTTCTGAGAGGGATCGCTTCTGGATAACGGGTGGCATAGTCCAATATAACCAATATGTACTGGTGCCCCCTAGCGGACTTGATTATAGGACCTACCAAATCCATTGCGATTCTCTCAAACGGGACCTCAATGATGGGTAGAGGGACCAGCGGGCTACGGAAGTGTGGCATCGGGGCCGACCTCTGACACACAGGGCAGGAGGAACAATAATTTTCTATGTCCTTCATCACCCCAGGCCAATAGAATCTCTGTAATACCCTCTCTCGGGTTTTCTCTGTCCCCAGATGACCTCCAAGAATGTGCCCATGGGCCAACTCCAACACCAACTTCCTGTAAGGTTTGGGCACCACAAGCTGCTCAACGGTTTCTTCTGCCCTTTTTGCCACCCGATACAGTAGGTCCTTCTCTACGCTGAAGTATGGGTAAGTGCAGGTATTATCTGGGTTCACTAACTCGCCATCTATTTTCACTACGTTTTCCCGTGCCTTTATTAGGGCGGGGTCTTTCAACTGTTCTGTGGCAAAGTTTTCCCTGTGAACCTCAAGATCAGAAAACTCCACAGACGGTAGGTTTTCGTCTGAGGAGGTGGGCTCCTCTCCAGTTTCTTGAGTCTCCCCTGCCAATACTGACAAGGGAAATTCGGGAGAGTCCTCACCACTCTCAGAGGAGTTCTGGCTATCATATTCCTGGTACATAGGGGCACCAGTGGGGGGCTCAGGATCATCCCACAGTTCCCAGAACTTCGGAAAATCCCTTCCCACAATGGCGTCATGCGGTAACTGAGACACTAAGCCCACTGGATGAGAAAGGGTACCTTTGGGGGTCTCGAAACACACTGTAGTCACTGGATACTCTCGGGTGTCCCCATGCACACAAATAACAGCTACCTTGCTATTCCCAGAGACCTCTGTTTTAACTAATTCAGCCTTTATCAGGGTCACAAGGCTACCTGAATCCAGCAATACCACAACATTTCTACCATTAATACACATTTTGCATAAATGTTTCTCAGTTCCCCGAATGGCAGTGCATGCGACTGTCGCACACAGCGACTGACGTCTGCCCGTCAGAAAGTCACACTGCATGGGTTCCTCCAAAACCGGGCAATTTGCTGCAATATGTCCCGCTTGCCGGCAGCGGTAGCAAATGATCCTTCTTGCCGCCTCTTGAGCCGCTGATTTCCCAGGCTGTTCTCGCCAAACTTGGGGTAGAGCTCCCACCCTCTCACTCTCTCCACCCTTACCCCTTGGAATCATCTTATCCGCCCCTGGGGATGGTCTGGTCTTAGGGTGGAAAGTCCGAGTGTCTCTGGAAGAGGCCGTCAGGTTCTCTGTAGCCAAGTATTTCTCCACACGATCCACAAGACCATCGGCCGTCTCTGGGTCTCCATGGCTTACCCACTTTTGGATGGCAGTAGGAAGAGCTCTCAAAAACCGATCCATTACAACACGTTCCACAATCTTTGGTGCGGACAAAGTCTCTGGCTGTAGCCACTTTCTGCTCAGGTGAATGAGATCATACATTTGAGACCTGGGGGGTTTTCCAAGCTGGAAAGTCCAGTTATGCACACGCTGAGCCCGGACAGCCAGGGTGACACCCAGCCTTGCCAATATTTCAGCTTTTAGCATCACATAGTCTTTTGCTTGGTCAGGCTCTAGGTCATAGTAAGCTTTCTGCGATTCACCCGTTAACAGAGGAGCCACCAGTCCAGCCCACTGCTCCTCAGGCCACTTTTCTCTTTCAGCGGTCCTTTCAAATGTGGTCAAAAATACCTCTGGATCATCCTCTCCAGTCATTTTTGTCAATAAACGACTCACCCCAAAGGACGCGGTATTAGTGGGACGGCTTTCCTCACTGGTCTGCGGACGTTGCTGCATTACTGCTTCCATCTGTTGTTGTAGTCTCTGCTCTTGCTTCTGCAACAGGTCTATGAAGCGGGCCTCAGATTGCTGCTGGGCTCGTTGTTGAGCCTCCAGACTCTGTTGCAAAGTTGCGTTTGTCTGCTGCTGGGCTGCAAGGCTCCTTTGCAAACCTGCATTTGTCTGCTGTTGATTGGCATTTGCTAGAGCCAGCTGTTTCAGTATCTCCTCCATGCTGGCTTAAAAAAAAACTGCCACTGGTTCTCCACCAACTGTGAGGGGGTTAGCTCGGCAGCGGGTGTGTGTGACCCCCGGGATGGGCTCCCCACACAAAAACAGGCCCAGCAGACGGAGGTTGTGGTTTTCAAAATCAAAAAGGTGCCGTTTATTTTCTATTTACAGTGACAAAAACACAGCAAAGCAAAAGAAACAAACAAAATAAATCCTGGTCAACTTGACCTCTGACTAAACATACAGGTTTCCTAACTAACAACTGGGATCAGCCTAGTGCTGTCCTAGTCCCTGGTTTTAAATGTCCAAGCAAAATATAGCCACACAGGCTTTCTCTCACCGCACAGGGGTTCACTCTCCCTAGACAGTCCACACAGGTCTGCTTCCAGGCATGAGCTAACATCTAATGAATCTGGGAGTTTTTATAGAGGCCTTAAACGAACTGACAGGCTTCAGCTGGCCTCATCAACTCCCTGCCTGCACGACGCCCAGCCCTCTCCCTAGAGGTATGAGTCATCAATGAGCCCACTAGTCTCAGCTGGGCTTATACAACTCTCCACCTAGCTGTATAAATCGGCGTAAAGCCTGAATCTGGGCGAAATATATCTACCCCCCTGGATGCAACCAGGTGACTTTACCTTCCTGCTGTCACAGTAGGGAGAGTGTTTTTTTTCTTTCACTCTGCAAGTCCTTGTTTCCAGGGACCTCTAAGGACAGTGAGTGAATTGTCCTTGTGCTATATTGTGCTTAAAAAAACATTTATTCTAGGGACAGAAAACTGTAGGTAGGGAGAGTGTCAGTTTATTTCACTCTGCAAGTCCTTGTTTCCAGGGACCTGGAAGGACAGTGAGTGAATTGTCCTTGTGCTATATTGTGATTAAAAAAAACATTTTTTCTAGGGACAGAAAACTGTAGGTAGGGAGAGTGTTTTTTTTCTTTCACTCTGCAAGTCCTTGTTTCCAGGGACCTGTAAGGACAGTGAGTGAATTGTCCTTGTGCTATATTGTGCTTAAAAAAAACATTTATTCTAGGGACAGAAAACTGTAGGTAGGGAGAGTGTCAGTTTATTTCACTCTGCAAGTCCTTGTTTCCAGGGACCTGGAAGGACAGTGAGTGAATTGTCCTTGTGCTATATTGTGCTTAAAAAAAACATTTTTTCTAGGGACAGAAAACTGTAGGTAGGGAGAGTGTTTTTTTTCTTTCACTCTGCAAGTCCTTGTTTCCAGGGACCTGTAAGGACAGTGAGTGAATTGTCCTTGTGCTATATTGTGCTTAAAAAAAACATTTATTCTAGGGACAGAAAACTGTAGGTAGGGAGAGTGTCAGTTTATTTCACTCTGCAAGTCCTTGTTTCCAGGGACCTGGAAGGACAGTGAGTGAATTGTCCTTGTGCTATATTGTGATTAAAAAAAACATTTTTTCTAGGGACAGAAAACTGTAGGTAGGGAGAGTGTTTTTTTTCTTTCACTCTGCAAGTCCTTGTTTCCAGGGACCTGTAAGGACAGTGAGTGAATTGTCCTTGTGCTATATTGTGCTTAAAAAAAACATTTATTCTAGGGACAGAAAACTGTAGGTAGGGAGAGTGTCAGTTTATTTCACTCTGCAAGTCCTTGTTTCCAGGGACCTGTAAGGACAGTGAGTGAATTGTCCTTGTGCTATATTGTGATTAAAAAAAAAAAATTTTCTAGGGACAGAAAACTGTAGGTAGGGAGAGTGTTTTTTTTCTTTCACTCTGCAAGTCCTTGTTTCCAGGGACCTGTAAGGACAGTGAGTGAATTGTCCTTGTGCTATATTGTGCTTAAAAAAAACATTTATTCTAGGGACAGAAAACTGTAGGTAGGGAGAGTGTCAGTTTATTTCACTCTGCAAGTCCTTGTTTCCAGGGACCTGTAAGGACAGTGAGTGAATTGTCCTTGTGCTATATTGTGATTAAAAAAAACATTTTTTCTAGGGACAGAAAACTGTAGGTAGGGAGAGTGTTTTTTTTCCTTCACTCTGCAAGTCCTTGTTTCCAGGGACCTGTAAGGACAGTGAGTGAATTGTTCTTGTGCTATATTGTGATTAAAAAAAACATTTTTTCTAGGGACAGAAAACTGTAGGTAGGGAGAGTGTTTTTTTTCTTTCACTCTGCAAGTCCTTGTTTCCAGGGACCTGTAAGGACAGTGAGTGAATTGTTCTTGTGCTATATTGTGATTAAAAAAAACATTTTTTCTAGGGACAGAAAACTGTAGGTAGGGAGAGTGTTTTTTTTCTTTCACTCTGCAAGTCCTTGTTTCCAGGGACCTGTAAGGACAGTGAGTGAATTGTCCTTGTGCTATATTGTGCTTAAAAAAAATATTTTTTCTAGGGACAGAAAACTGTAGGTAGGGAGAGTGTCAGTTTCTTTCACTGTGAAAGTCCTTGTTTCAAGGGACAGAGAAGGACACCTGAAGGTAGCCCTTATTGCTTTTTTCCCATCTCCCTGCAGGCCATCTATTAGAATGTCTGGAAGGCAAACAAGGAGAGGCAGACAGTCAGGAGGCAATAAAAGAGGGCAAGCAGGCTCTGTGTCTGGGGGCAACAGTGCTGGTCGTGGACGCGGTGCATTGTCATCAGCACATGGCCATGGGACACGCTTGTCCTTCTTTTCGGCAGCTGGACATGTTGAGCCACATCATGCCGAAGACTTGGTAGAGTGGATGACCAAGCCCTCCTCCTCCTCCTCGTCCTCTCTCACCCAGGCTCAGGGTACTGGAAAAGCAGCTGCCAAAGCGTCGTATTCCCTGGTATCAATGTCAGACAAATCATCAGTCACTCCTTCCCTAGACCCACCATGTCCTCCTCCTGAGGAGTCCCCCGAACTGTTTCAGCACAGTGTTGGGTACATGCTCCAGGAGGATGCCCAGCGTTTCGAAGGGTCTGATGATGAAACCCAGCTAGAGGAAGGCAGTAGCGTGAGAGCAGACAGAGGGGATGCTCAAGAAGGACACCAATCTGGCAGTCATGTTCCAGCAGCTGCAGCATACTGCCAGATTGGCTCCAGTGATGAGGAGGGAGGGGATGATGAGGTCACTGACTCCACGTGGGTGCCTAATAGGAGAGAGGAGGAGGAGGAGGATGAGGAGGAGGCACATCTCCAACGAGGCAGGATGCCCTTTGGTGGCCAGCGTAAGGGCAGTACACCGACGGAATCACACCGCAGAGCTCCGCCTGTGCAGGGCGCTGCCTCTGCCCGTCATTCAAAAAGTTCTTTGGTGTGGGCCTTTTTTGAGGCTAGTGCATCAGATCGCACAGCTGCTGTTTGCAACATATGTCTCAAGCGTATATCGCGTGGCCAAAACATCAGCCGCTTGGGTACCACATGCCTGACCAGACATATGTTGACCTGCCATGCAGCTCGTTGGCAAGCCTACCTCAAAGACCCACACCAAAGAACAAAGCGGACCTCTCCTTGCACCGCATCAGCTGGGATCTCCAACCCCACTATAACTTCAGTCCTCTCTGAAACATGCACTGAGAGGAATGAAGGTGTAGAATTAGGTGTGTCACAGCCAAGTACTTGCGCCCACTCTGCTAGCAGTACACCGACGTCCGATTCTAGCAGGCAAATTTCCCTGCCCCAGCTGCTGGACCGTCGAAAGAAGTTCACTCCCAGCCATCCACATGCCCAGCGGTTGAATGCTAGCTTGGCTAAATTGCTAGCGCTTCAACTGCTGCCTTTTCAGTTGGTAGACTCGGCCCCCTTCCGTGAGTTTGTGCAATGTGCGGTTCCTCAGTGGCAGGTTCCCAAACGCCACTTTTTCTCACGGAAGGCTATTCCGGCTCTCTACCGGCATGTGGAAGGCAATGTCTTGGCCTCGCTGGACAGGGCGGTCAGCGGTAAGGTGCATATTACCGCTGACTCATGGTCCAGCAGGCATGGACAGGGACGTTACCTTTCTTTCACGGCCCATTGGGTCACTCTTTTGGCAGCTGGGAAGGATTCAGGACAAGGTGCAGTAGTGTTGGAGGTTGTCCCACCGCCACGCCTCCAAAATGCTACTACTGGTTGTGACACACCTCTCTCCTCCACCCCCTCCTCTTCTTCTTCCTCCATGGCCTCTTCCTGTGGTTTGTCCTATGAACCAGCGGTGCTCCGTAGCCGTTCACGGGGCTACGCAAGTACGCAGGCAAAAAGATGCCATGCCGTGCTTGCGCTGGTGTGTTTGGGGGACAGAAGCCACACTGGGGCAGAGGTCCTGTCTGCTCTGCAGGGCCAGGCCGAGAGGTGGTTGACGCCACGCCAGCTTAAGCCAGGAATGGTGGTTTGCGACAATGGCACCAACCTCCTCTCCGCCCTCCGACAGGGACAACTGACCCATGTGCCCTGTGTGGCTCACGTCCTTAACCTGGTGGTGCAGCGCTTCTTGGGCAGGTACCCGGGCTTACAGGATGTCCTGAGGCAGGCCAGGAAAGTCTGTGTGCATTTCCGCAGATCTTATAATGCCAGTGCTCGCCTGGCTGAGCTGCAAAAGGAGTTGAACCTGCCCAAGAACCGCCTTATATGTGACATGCCCACCAGGTGGAACTCAACGTTGGCCATGCTGCAGCGGCTGCACACGCAGCAGAGGGCCATCAATGAGTACCTGTGCGACTACGGCACCAGGACAGGGTCAGGGGAGCTTGGTTTTTTTTCTCCACGCCAGTGGGGCATGATCAGGGATGCATGCACTGTCCTGGCACCATTTGAGGAGGCCACGAGGATGGTGAGCAGTGACAGTGCATGCATCAGTGACACTGTACCTCTTGTCCACCTGTTGGAGCACACGCTGCGTGGAATAATGGACAGGGCACTTGAGGCAGAACAGAGGCAGGAAGAGGAGGACTTCCTTGCCTCTCAAGGCCCCCTTTACCCAGACAGTGTTCCTTCTGTCCCACCCATCGCACAGGAAGAGGAGGAGGAGGAGGAGGAGGAGGAGGAGGATTGTGTCAGCATGGAGGTGGAGGCTGGCACTCAGCATCATCAGCAGCAGTCTTTTAGGGATGATTTACAGTCCCAAGAAACCAGTGGACTTGTACGTGGCTGGGAGGAGGTGGCTGCGGATCATGTCGTCCTTAGTGACCCAGAGGACTCCGGAGCGAATGCCTCAGCAAACCTACGCTGCATGGCCTCCCTGATCCTGCAAAGTCTGCGGAAGGATCCTCGTATTCTTCGGATCAAGGAGAGGGACCATTACTGGCTGGCCACTCTCCTTGATCCACGGTACAAGGGTAAGGTTGCGGACCTTATGTTACCGTCGCAGAGGGAGCAGAGGATGAGACAACTCCGGGAGGCCTTGCAGAAAGGTCTGTGCAACGCGTTCCCAGAGACTGGGAGGTTGCAAACTCCTGGTCCTGGACAACGAGTTGCTGAGGCTTCGGCCAGTCAAAGAAGGAGCGGTGGGGAAGGTGGCCGTCTGACCGATGCGTTCAGACAATTCTTTAGTCCGCAGCCCCAAAGTATGATCGGTTCCAGCAACCATCGCCAGCGTCTGATAAACATGGTGCAGGAATATCTAGGGGCAAGGTCAGACTTGGACACCTTCCCCACCGAAAATCCTCTGGCTTACTGGGTCTTGAGGATGGATCACTGGCCAGAGCTTGCACAGTATGCAATTGAGCTACTGGCCTGTCCTGCATCCAGCGTTCTTTCAGAACGCACATTCAGTGCTGCTGGAGGATTTGTCACGGATCACAGGGTGCGCCTGTCCACCGACTCGGTTGATCGACTGACTTTCATCAAGATGAACCAGTCTTGGATCACCACCAGCTACCACACACCTGATGCTGATATAACAGACTAATTGATTTTAACATGTCACATCCCTTCAAGACTGATGCTGATGCTGAGTGCCTGTGCTGTTATGTTGACTGGCTATCCTCCTCCTCCGAGTCCTCAATGATACGATTGATGATGATAGCTTGTAAGATCATTTTTGTTTATGGGTGCCGCCACCAGTGCCTAACGCCCAATTTTTCAGCCCCTGTTTAACAGGGGTGTGTAATTACAATTTTTGAAGCAATACTTTGCAACAGGGCTCATTGCTGTGCTCCAAGTACAGTATCTGTGAGGAGTTGCAGTGTTGTGCCACCAGTGCCTAAGGCCCAATTTTTCAGCCCCTGTTTAACAGGGGCGTGTCATTACAATTTTTGAAGCAATACTTTGCAACAGGGCTCATTGCTGTGCTCCAAGTACAGTATCTGTGAGGAGTTGCAGTGTTGTGCCACCAGTGCCTAAGGCCCAATTTTTCAGCCCCTGTTTAACAGGGGCGTGTCATTACAATTTTTGAAGCAATACTTTGCAACAGGGCTCATTGCTGTGCTCCAAGTACAGTATCTGTGAGGGGTTGCAGTGTTGTGCCACCAGTGCCTAAGGCCCAATTTTTCAGCCCCTGTTCAACAGGGGCATGTAATTACAATTCTTGATCTAATAATTCACAGCAGGGCCCATTGCTGCACCCACCAAGAGTAACTGTCAGGGCTTACAGTGTTGTGGCACCAGCACCACCATCAAAGGCCCAATTTTTACTACCACTGTTCAACAATTATATGTAATTAAAATTCCTGATATAATAGTTGACAGCAGGGCGTTCCAGCACCAACCAAGAGTAACTGTGAGTGCTTACAGTGTTGTGCCAACACCAACAACTAAGGGGCCTATTTCTGCAGAGTATATACGGCAGGTCCCTACTTTCAAACATCCAACTTACAAACGACTCCTACTTGCAAACGCAAGAAGACAACAGGAAGTGAGAGGAAATCTACCACTAGGAAGGAAAATTCTCTCCTGTAAGAATAAATATGGGAGAAAGGTGTCTCCTCTGTACTGATGCTTTATCAGCAATCCTTGTTTCAAGAAAAACACCACATTTCAAAAACAGTTGTCATTGGGACGGAAAGTGAGGTGAAATGTTCTGAACAGGGGCACAGACAGCAAAACAAATGTTACAGGGGTGATAACCCTTACCTATGTTTTCCAAAAAGTTTAAAAATAGATTTTTGGTCTGGAGCTACACTTCAACAATGTACCTGTTCAAAATTACAAACAGATTCTACATAAGAACAAACCTACAGTCCCTGTCTTGTATGCACCGCCTGTATAGGGCTGTTCAGAGTATATAGGGCCTTTTTTATTTTATGTGCGGGGTTCCCCTTAATATCCATACAAGACCCAAAGGGGCTGGTAATGGGCTGGGGTGGGGGGGGGGGTCATGGGGTAGCTATGCCATTTTTCTTAAAGAATTTCATCCATATTACCGGGACCAGACATTACATTAAAGCCGCAAGCAGTTTTAAATGGCTTTTTTTTCCTTTAGAAGTGTCATTTTGTGCAGGGACAGTTCTAAACACGGGAAACACGTGGCACTTCACAGGCATACTTTAGACACCCCCCAGGTACGATATTTAAAGGAATATTTGACTTTTTTTTTTCACTTTATGCATCATTAAAATGACTGCTCCCGAAAAACGACCGTTTTTAAAACTTCTTTTTGCATTGATACATGTCCCCTGGTGCAGAACCCGGGTTCCCAAACCCTTTTTAGGACAATAACATGCATAATAGTTGTTATAATTAGCACTTTAGAATTCGAACGTTCGCATCCATTGTATTTAATAGGGTTCTAATGTTCGTTCGAACTTTCGGTCCGTTCGCGGGTTCTGGTGCGAACCGAACCCGGGGGTGTTCGGCTCATCACTAGTGGAGAGTTGTATAAGGCTAGTGGGCTCATGGATGACTCATACCTCTAGGGAGAGGGCTGGGCATCGTACAGACAGGGAGTTGATGAGGCCAGCTGAAGCTTGTCAGCTCATTTAGGCCTCTATAAGAACTCCCAGCTTCATTAGATGTTAGCTCATGCCTGGAACCAGACCTGTGTGGACTGTCTAGGGAGAGTGAACCCCTGTGCGGTGAGACAAAGCCTGTGTGGCTATTTGTTTGGACTTTTACTAAACCAGGGACTTAGGGACTAGGACAGCACTAGGCTGATCCCAGTTGTTAGTTAGGAAACCTGTATGTTTAGTCAGAGGTCAACTTGACCAGGATTTATTTTGGTTATGTTTCTTTTGCTTTGCTGTGTTTTGTCACTGTAAATAGAAAATAAACCGCACCTTTTTTTGATTTTGAAAACCACAACCTCCGATTGCTGGGCCTGTTTTGTGTGGGGAGCCCATCCCGGGGGTCACACACACCCGCTGCCGAGCTAACCCCCTCACAATACCCATACATTTGTGTTAGGATTGGTCTTATGCTTGGTTGGGCTTTGGGTGAGTCAATGAAGACTGTCGTTGTCTTTCATGAGGCCCTCACTCGATTATGAAGCAAATTTTGGCAAGACGTTGGTTAGAGGCCATATATGCCCAAACACAAATTTTTTATGCCTGGTTTACCAATCAGCTTGGTCTCCCAAATGTCAGACCAGAAACACAGGTGGTTAGTGAAGTCTCTGCTTCTGGAAAAATGTTGGAGTACTGAGTACACTTTCATATGCACACACGATCAGAATTTCCAACAAAAAATGTTCGATGTGAGATTTTGGTCGGATATTCCGACCTTGTGTAGGCTCCATCGGACATTTGCTGTCGGAATTTCCGACAACAAATGTTTGAGAGCAAGGTTCTCAATTTTTCCGACAACAAAAGTTCTTGTCGGACATTCCGATCGTGTGTATCCAATTCCGACGCAGAAAAAATCCTATGCATGTTTGGAATCAATTTGACGCATGTTCGGAATCATTGTACTTCATTTTTCTCGGCTCATTGTAGTGTTGTACGTCTCCACGTTCTTGACGTTCGGAATTTCCGAGCAACATTTGTGCGACCGTGTGTATGCAAGACAAGTTTGAGCCAACATCCGTCGAAAAAAACCCCACGGTTTTGTTGTCGGAAATTCCGATCGTTTGTACGCGGCATTAAAGCAAATCTCTACTATGGTGTGTTTGTTTATCAATTTCTTAACGGAATAAACAGAGGAAACCCCATTTTATGTAGTCCAAGTGGTGTGTGTCTTTACAGCCCCAGTGCTCCACAGTTAAGATGAGAAGGTTTTAAACACATTTTTCTAAGATTGTTTGGGCACTTGTTTTGATTTTTGGATTTGATGGTTACTGCCAAGTCTAGCAGTTTCTGCAGTGCAGGGGTGAATGTGCTTTCAGCACCTCGCTAATGGGAGGGTTAAAAACGTGTAAAGCTTTAAACTTCTTAAAGAGTTTTTATTCAGTTTGAAAACTACGGATTGTTAGCTGTGGAGACCCAAACTTTCATGTACACAAGCTACACCCCTGCTTGAAGAGACATTTTAAGTTACTGCATTTTGGGGGCTCCGAAAAATCATGACTGCGCACCAGGAAACGGGTAGTACAATCAAATTATGTAGCACCTTAACTGGGAACTTGGGATCTATGGGCTCACCTCCTGAAAGACAATTTGGTAGGGAAGGTGGGAGCCTGCATAGGAAACTACAGCAAGTGAGATAAAGAGTTTGCAAAGGCCATTCCCGAGGTCTTGGACGCTAAGCTAACCTCTATTACAAGGATGGACAACCTAAGGCATGTGTGCTAGGGTGGGCACGCAATGTAATTTTTAGTGGCACCTTGATGATTGACTGGCAGAGCGACCCTGCTTCCTGCAAATACAGTGCCTTTGCCAGATTATTATTGACAGCTAACTAGGTTGCCAGTTTCACAGCTTGGCTAGATCCTCTGTTGCCATGGCTCACCCACCTCCATGATGTTTCAGAGAGACCTGCCTGATCACCTGTGACTGCAAACATTGTTATGTAAAGAAACTCGCCCACCTATCGTCTTCCTCCCTGGTCTGAGGTGTGTAGGTGGAGGAATTGAGGCTGATTTGAGGTATGAAGGTGCAGGAACTGAGGCTTATCTGAGGTGTGAAGGTGCAGGAAATGAGGCTGATCTGAGGTATATAGTGTAGGAATTGGGGCTAATCTGAAGGCGTGAAGGAACTCAGGATGATCTGAGGTACATGGTGTAGGAATTGGGTCTGATCTGAGATATGAAGGTGCAGAAAGTAAGGATGATCTGAGGTCTGATGGTGAAGGAAATGAGGATGATCTGAGGTCTGATGGTGAAGGAAATGAGGATGATCTGAGGTCTGATGGTGAAGGAAATAAGGATGATCTGAGGTCTGATGGTGAAGGAAATAAGGATGATCTGAGGTCTGATGGTGAAGGAAATAAGGATGATCTGAGGTATGAAGGTGCAGGAACTGAGGATGATCTGAGGTATGAAGGTGCAGGAACTGAGGATGATCTGAGGTATGAAGTTGCAGGAACTGAGGATGATCTGAAATGTGAAGGTGCAGGAATTGAGGCTGATCTGAGGTATATGGTGTAGGAATTGGGTCTGATCCGAGGTGTGAAGGTGCAGGAACTGAGGATGATCTGAGTTGTGAAGATGAAGGAACTGAGGATGATCTGAGGTGAGAAAGTTAATGAACTGAGGCTGATCTGAGGTGTGAAGGTGCAGGAAATGAGGCTGATCTGGAGGTATATAGTGTTGGAATTGGGGCTAATCTGAGGCGTGAGGGAACTCAGGATGATCTGAGGTACATGGTGTAGGAATTGGGTCTGATCTGAGATGTGAAGGTGCAGCAAATGAGGATGATCTGAGGTATGAAGGTGCAGGAACTGAGACTGATTTGAGGTATATGATGTAGGAATTGGGTCTGATCTGAGGTATGATGGTGCAGGAACTGAGCATGATCTAAAATGTGAATGTGCAGGAATTAAGGCTGATCTGAGGTACATGGTGTAGTAATTGGGTCTGATCTGAGGTGTGAAGGTGCAGTAAATAAGCATGATCTGAGGTACATGGTGTAGTAATTTAGTCTGATCTGAGGTGTGAAGGTGCAGGAAATTAGGATGATTTAAAGTATGAAGGTGCAGGAACTGAGGATGATCTGAGCTGTGAAGGTGCAGGAACTGAGGATGATCTGAGCTGTGAAGGAACTGAGGATGATCTGAGCTGTGAAGGTGCAGGAACTGAGGATGATCTGAGGTATGAAGGTGCAGGAACTGAGGATGATCTGAGCTGTGAAGGTGCAGGAACTGAATATTATCTAAGGTATGAAGGTGCAGGAACTGAGGATGATCTGAGGTACATGGTGTAGTAATTGGGTCTGATCTGAGGTGTAGAGGTGCAGGAAATGAGGATGATCTGAGGTGTGAAGGTGCAGGAAATGAGGATGATCTGAGGTATGAAGGTGCAGGAACTGAGGATGATCTAAAATGTGAATGTGAAGGAATTGAGGCTGATCTGAGGTATATGGTGTAGGATTTGGGTCTGATCTGAAGTGTGAAGGTGCAGGAACTGAGGATGATCTGAGGTATGAAGTTGCAGGAACTGAGGATGATCTGAAGTGTGAAGGTGCAGGAATTGAAGGCAATCTGAGGTGTGATGGTGCAGGAACTGAGGAAGATTTGAGGGTCGATGGTGCAGGAATTGGGGCTGATCTGAGGTGTGAAGGTGCAGGAATTGGTGCTGATCTGAGCTCTACACTGACACATTGGTTGTCTAATCCTTGTGAATTGATCCTAAAGCCTTGTACACACGATCAGATTATTGGACACAATTTAGTCAGTTTTTTGTTGCATGCTAGTCTCATATCTAAAGTGAAGCGGTTACTCGCCATAAGAAAATTTTCGTATGACAGAATTCAACGTCAGAAGTGAAGTAATGTGTTGAATTGTTTTGAATGTGTTTTTTTTGTTTTTGAGCATGCGTAGTATGCTTGCTCTTAATGAAACAAAAATGGAACGTTGCGGTCACATCAGACAAAAATTTTGGAGCCTGCACATCCAGTTTTTGTCTGATGAAAATTCGTAAATCGGCTGTCAAAAGCACCGTACTACCGATCAGAAAATCGGCAGATCGTTCATCGGACGAAATAAAACTTCAGTTTTTCTGATCGTGGCCTTTAATGTGCAAAAGGTTTCTAACCCCTGCTTCATCGTATAGAGGGAGTAAATTTATCAACAAGGACTGTGAGGGGGTTAGCTCGGCAGCGGGTGTGTGTGACCCCCGGGATGGGCTCCCCACACAAAAACAGGCCCAGCAGACGGAGGTTGTGGTTTTCAAAATCAAAAAGGTGCCGTTTATTTTCTATTTACAGTGACAAAAACACAGCAAAGCAAAAAAAACAAACAAAATAAATCCTGGTCAACTTGACCTCTGACTAAACATACAGGTTTCCTAACTAACAACTGGGATCAGCCTAGTGCTGTCCTAGTCCCTGGTTTTAAATGTCCAAGCAAAATATAGCCACACAGGCTTTCTCTCACCGCACAGGGGTTCACTCTCCCTAGACAGTCCACACAGGTCTGCTTCCAGGCATGAGCTAACATCTAATGAAGCTGGGATTTCTTATAGAGGCCTAAATGAGCTGACAAGGTTCAGCTGATCTCATCAACTCCCTGTCTGCACGACGCCCAGCCCTCTCCTTAGAGGTATGAGTCATCCATGAGCCCACTAGCCTTATACAACTCTCCACCTAGTTGTATAAATCGGCGTAAAGCCTGAATCTGGGCGAAATATATCTACCCCCCTGGATGCAACCAGGTGACTTTACCTTCCTGCTGTCACATACCCCCCCCTCTTGTTTTAACCTCGGGGTTGGAACACCAGCAATCAGGCATTCATGTACTCGAGACAAAGCATCCACATTCCCCATTTGAACGCCAGGGCGATGCTTTACTGTGAAGTTGAATTCCTGGAGGGCCAGGAACCACCTATTCACTCTTCTATTTGTTTCCTTGTTTTGAGCCATCCACTTTAACGGAGCGTGATCCGTAACCATGTCAAAGTGCCTACCTAGCAGGTAGTACCGAAGGGAATCTAGAGCCCACTTCACCGCTAAACACTCCTTTTCAACGGTGGCGTAATTTACCTCATGGGACTTCAACTTCCTGCTGAGGTAAATGACTGGGTGCTCTTCCCCGTTCCAGACCTGGGACAATACTGCTCCTAACCCCACATCTGACGCATCACTTTGTACGACAAAGTCTCTAGAGAAGTCGGGTGAGTACAACACTGGCTGGCTACATAAGGCTTGTTTCAAGAATTGGAATGCTGCCTCAGCCTCGGGGGTCCATTTAATCATGACCGACCCTTTCCCCTTCGTCAGGTTGGTTAGGGGCACAGCCTTAGAAGCAAAGTGGGGAATGAATCGCCGATAATACCCAGCGATTCCCAGAAAGGCTCGTACCTGCTTCTTGCTGTTGGGACGTGGCCAACTCTGGATGGCCTCGACTTTGTTGAGTTGGGGTTTTATTACTCCCCTCCCAATGGTGTACCCAAGATATTTGGCCTCCTCCTGCCCAATGGTACACTTCTTGGGGTTAGCCGTAAACCCTGCTTCCCGAACAGAGTCCAGGACTGCTTGCACTTTTGGCAGATGTGAGGCCCAATCTGTGCTATGGACAATTACGTCATCCAGGTAAGCCGCAGCATACTTCCGATGGGGCCTCAGCATCTGGTCCATTTTCCGCTGGAATGTGGCCGGCGCATTCTGTAACCCGAACGGCATTCTTTTATATTGGAACGCCCCGTCTGGGGTTACAAATGCGGTTTTCTCTTTGGCTGACTTGGCCAGGGGGATTTGCCAATACCCTTTTGTGAGGTCAAGAGTCGTCATGTATCGGGCTGTTCCCAGCCGGTCGATCAACTCATCTATACGTGGCATGGGGTAGGTGTCAAATTTTGTAACTTTGTTCAACTGACGAAAATCGTTACAAAATCGCCAGCTCCCATCCGGTTTAGGCACCAACACAATGGGACTAGACCAATCACTTTGGGACTCCTCTATCACCCCTAAGTTCAGCATTTTCTGTACTTCCTCCCGTATTGCCTCCCGTCGGGCCTCTGGGATCCGATAGGGTTTTAACTTCACCCTTTCACCGGGCGGGGTAATAATGTCATGCTCTACCCCAGATGTTTGTCCCGGCAGCTCAGAGAATACCTCCTTGTTGCGAAGCACAAACTCCTTAACCTCCTGTTGTTGGGGTTGTGACAAGGTGGCTGCGATTCCAACCTCAGGAATCACGCAACCAGTTTGAGCTGGTGACCAAGTGTCTGCGACTAGGGACTCTCTATCCCTCCAGGCTTTCAACAGATTAACGTGATAGATCTGTTCGGGCTTTCGCCTTCCTGGTTGTCTGACCTTGTAATTCACTTCGCTCACTTTTTCCATTATCTCGTAGGGGCCTTGCCATTTGGCAAGGAATTTACTTTCAACCGTAGGGACAAGTACCAATATCCTATCCCCCGGGGAAAAGGTACGGGTCTTGGCTCCACGGTTGTACACTCTCTGCTGTGCCAACTGCGCTTGGGCCAAATGTTCCTTCACGATGGGCATTACCTGTGCAATTCGATCTTGCATCAGGGCGACATGCTCAATCACACTCCTGTGGGGAGAACTCTCACTTTCCCAAGTTTCCTTGGCAATATCCAACAGCCCTCTTGGGTGTCTCCCATACAGTAACTCAAAGGGGGAGAATCCCGTAGAGGATTGGGGCACCTCCCTAATAGCAAACATCAAATAAGGAAGTAGACAGTCCCAATCCTTTCCATCCCTATCCACCACTTTCTTCAACATTTGTTTTAGGGTTTTGTTGAATCTTTCAACCAGCCCATCGGTTTGGGGGTGATACACAGATGTACGTAATTGCGTCACTTTGAACAATTTACACAGCTCCTTCATAACCCGGGACATAAAGGGTGTACCTTGGTCCGTAAGCAGTTCTTTACAAATACCCACCCGGCTAAAAACAAGAGATAGCTCTTTGGCTATGGTTTTGGCCGAGGTATTTCTGAGAGGGATCGCTTCTGGATAACGGGTGGCATAGTCCATTATAACCAATATGTACTGGTGCCCCCTAGCGGACTTGATTATAGGACCTACCAAATCCATTGCGATTCTCTCAAACGGGACCTCAATGATGGGTAGAGGGACCAGCGGGCTACGGAAGTGTGGCATCGGGGCCGACCTCTGACACACAGGGCAGGAGGAACAATAATTTTCTATGTCCTTCATCACCCCAGGCCAATAGAATCTCTGTAATACCCTCTCTCGGGTTTTCTCTGTCCCCAGATGACCTCCAAGAATGTGCCCATGGGCCAACTCCAACACCAACTTCCTGTAAGGTTTGGGCACCACAAGCTGCTCAACGGTTTCTTCTGCCCTTTTTGCCACCCGATACAGTAGGTCCTTCTCTACGCTGAAGTATGGGTAAGTGCAGGTATTATCTGGGTTCACTAACTCGCCATCTATTTTCACTACGTTTTCCCGTGCCTTTATTAGGGCGGGGTCTTTCAACTGTTCTGTGGCAAAGTTTTCCCTGTGAACCTCAAGATCAGAAAACTCCACAGACGGTAGGTTTTCGTCTGAGGAGGTGGGCTCCTCTCCAGTTTCTTGAGTCTCCCCTGCCAATACTGACAAGGGAAATTCGGGAGAGTCCTCACCACTCTCAGAGGAGTTCTGGCTATCATATTCCTGGTACATAGGGGCACCAGTGGGGGGCTCAGGATCATCCCACAGTTCCCAGAACTTCGGAAAATCCCTTCCCACAATGGCGTCATGCGGTAACTGAGACACTAAGCCCACTGGATGAGAAAGGGTACCTTTGGGGGTCTCGAAACACACTGTAGTCACTGGATACTCTCGGGTGTCCCCATGCACACAAATAACAGCTACCTTGCTATTCCCAGAGACCTCTGTTTTAACTAATTCAGCCTTTATCAGGGTCACAAGGCTACCTGAATCCAGCAATACCACAACATTTCTACCATTAATACACATTTTGCATAAATGTTTCTCAGTTCCCCGAATGGCAGTGCATGCGACTGTCGCACACAGCGACTGACGTCTGCCCGTCAGAAAGTCACACTGCATGGGTTCCTCCAAAACTGGGCAATTTGCTGCAATATGTCCCGCTTGCCGGCAGCGGTAGCAAATGATCCTTCTTGCCGCCTCTTGAGCCGCTGATTTCCCAGGCTGTTCTCGCCAAACTTGGGGTAGAGCTCCCACCCTCTCACTCTCTCCACCCTTACCCCTTGGAATCATCTTATCCGCCCCTGGGGATGGTCTGGTCTTAGGGTGGAAAGTCCGAGTGTCTCTGGAAGAGGCCGTCAGGTTCTCTGTAGCCAAGTATTTCTCCACACGATCCACAAGACCATCGGCCGTCTCTGGGTCTCCATGGCTTACCCACTTTTGGATGGCAGTAGGAAGAGCTCTCAAAAACCGATCCATTACAACACGTTCCACAATCTTTGGTGCGGACAAAGTCTCTGGCTGTAGCCACTTTCTGCTCAGGTGAATGAGATCATACATTTGAGACCTGGGGGGTTTTCCAAGCTGGAAAGTCCAGTTATGCACACGCTGAGCCCGGACAGCCAGGGTGACACCCAGCCTTGCCAATATTTCAGCTTTTAGCATCACATAGTCTTTTGCTTGGTCAGGCTCTAGGTCATAGTAAGCTTTCTGCGATTCACCCGTTAACAGAGGAGCCACCAGTCCAGCCCACTGCTCCTCAGGCCACTTTTCTCTTTCAGCAGTCCTTTCAAACGTGGTCAAAAATACCTCTGGATCATCCTCTCCAGTCATTTTTGTCAATAAACGACTCACCCCAAAGGACGCGGTATTAGTGGGACGGCTTTCCTCACTGGTCTGCGGACGTTGCTGCATTACTGCTTCCATTTGTTGTAGTCTCTGCTCTTGCTTCTGTAATAGGTCTATGAAGCGGGCCTCAGATCGTTGCTGGGCTTGTTGCTGAGCTTCCAGACTCTGTTGGTGAGCTTGCTGCTGGGCTGCAAGGCTCTGTTGATGAGCTTGCTGCTGGGCTGCGAAGTTCTGTTGTTGAGCTGCAAGGCTCTTTTGCAAACCTGCATTTGTCTGCTGTTGATTGGCATTTGCTAGAGCCAGCTGTTTCAGTATCTCCTCCATGCTGGCTTAAAAAAAAACTGCCACTGGTTCTCCACCAACTGTGAGGGGGTTAGCTCGGCAGCGGGTGTGTGTGACCCCCGGGATGGGCTCCCCACACAAAAACAGGCCCAGCAGACGGAGGTTGTGGTTTTCAAAATCAAAAAGGTGCCGTTTATTTTCTATTTACAGTGACAAAAACACAGCAAAGCAAAAAAAACAAACAAAATAAATCCTGGTCAACTTGACCTCTGACTAAACATACAGGTTTCCTAACTAACAACTGGGATCAGCCTAGTGCTGTCCTAGTCCCTGGTTTTAAATGTCCAAGCAAAATATAGCCACACAGGCTTTCTCTCACCGCACAGGGGTTCACTCTCCCTAGACAGTCCACACAGGTCTGCTTCCAGGCATGAGCTAACATCTAATGAAGCTGGGATTTCTTATAGAGGCCTAAATGAGCTGACAAGGTTCAGCTGATCTCATCAACTCCCTGTCTGCACGACGCCCAGCCCTCTCCTTAGAGGTATGAGTCATCCATGAGCCCACTAGCCTTATACAACTCTCCACCTAGTTGTATAAATCGGCGTAAAGCCTGAATCTGGGCGAAATATATCTACCCCCCTGGATGCAACCAGGTGACTTTACCTTCCTGCTGTCACAGGACTTATCCTTTAATCATCACGAAACAACAACATAACAAAATATATCAATTGAAGTGCTAAGGAGGATTGCAGTTTAAAGGCAACATTCCATTATTGAGCGCAGTGCAATCTTGGTACGTAGCAGGTTAGTATGCGATGCATGAGAGGTAATGCAGTACAATTGATGCAGGAGAAAAGTCTGTGATTGGATGGTGAGGTCTCAGTGTACAAGCAGTGCATCCTAACTAACAGGGTAGCCTGTGAAAATATGATGATGTCACAAGGTGTGGATAGTGTGGCCTAACTGAAGAGAGGTATCAAAGGTGAACGCAGTGCAATTTGTGTAGCATGATGTCATAGATCGATTGAAATAGGTTGAATTTCAACAACCAAATTGAGCAGAACAAAATGGTTCTATGATGGACCTTTTGTAGGCAATACTTTCCTTCAGAGTTTATAATACAGCTGTCCCCCAACCTTCATCTCCCCCCTCTCATTAGGAGGGGGAAAAAAGTCTCAGCAAGAGCAAACCTAAAAGGGAAGAGGGTCTTAAAGGAGACATAAAATGACTTCAAAAGGTAAAACAGTCTGAAGAAGTCCTTGGGAATATGGATTATGATCAGGTCAATGGTGCAAGATTCATTGATGTTCCATGATGTGTGTAGGTCAACTTATCTGCCCACATGGCATGGGAAACAAGACAAAAAATTCAAAATCGATGAGGGGGGTGTGGGGCTGGGAGACATCAATGGTGAAGAAATTCCTGAAAATTTGAATTCTCTAGGATTTGATACCCTCTTAACCGCTGCACGACTATATACGTTGGCAGAATGGCACGGCTGCGCATATGGACGTACCCGGACGTCCCCTTTAAGACGCGGCATTGCAGGCGCGCCGCGTGCTCCGTGAGTGTGACCGCAGGTCCTGGGGACTCGATGTCCGCCGGGTGCCCGCGATTGTGTCACAGAGCTGCAGAACGGGGGGATGCCTGTGTAAACCTTGTGACAGGACACTGATCTTCTGCTCCCTGTCATCGGGAGCAGCGATCAGTGTCGTGTCACATGTAGCCCAGCCCCCATACAGTTAGAATCACTCCCTAGGACACACTTAACCCCTTCCCCGCCCCCTACTGGTTAACCCCTTCCCTGCCAGTGTCATTTACACAGTAATCAGTGCATTTTTATAGCACTGATCGCTGTATAAATGACAATGGTCCCAAAATAGCGTCAAAAGTGTCCGATGTGTCCGCCGTAATGTCGCAGTCACGATAAAAAACGCTGATACTACTAATATAAAAAAAAAAAACAATAAAAATGCCATAAATCTATCCCCTATTTTGTAGACGCTATTACTTTTGCGCAAACCAATCAATATACGCTTATTGCGATTTTTTTTTAACAAAACTATGTCGAAGAATATTTATCGGCCTGAACTGATAAAAAAAAAAAAAAAAAAAGCATTTATATATTTTTTGGGGATATTTATTATAGCAAAAAGTAAAAAATATAGCTTTTTTTTTCAAAATTGACGCTTTTTTTGTTCATATAAAAACTGCAGAGGTGATCAGATACCACCAAAAGAAAGCTGTATTTGTGGGAAAAAAAGGACGTCAATTTTGTTTGGGAGCCACGTCGCATGACCGCGCAATTGTCAGTTAAAGATACGCAGTGCCGAATCGCAAAAAATGGCCCGGTCATTGGGCAACCAAATCCTCTGGGGCTGAAGTGGTTAAGAAGTTCAGTAGTGATTGTATTTATCTAAAGATAGTAGAAAACCCCTGTATCCCCATCACCCCCCAATTATATTCAGACTGGTGGGTCTCTTTTGTCTACCAATGGCAAAGTCTGTCGCACAAGTGGTTTGTGCCAAAGTGCCTTCTCCGAAGGGCCTTGTTTGTCTATCGATGGCAAAGTCTGTAACCCAAGTTGCGTGTGCCAAAGTGCCTTCTTGGTTGAAGTCTCATCAATCTTGTGTGTGCTCTGATGCTTCACAAGAGTTGATCGGTGTGCGAACCTCTGACCACACTGAAGACAAGGGAAGGGTTTTTCCCCCGTGTGAACTTTCTGGTGCTCAACAAGGTTTGATTTACGTGCAAAGAACTTGCCGCAGAGCGTGCACTCAAAAGGCTTTTCCCCTGTGTGAGTCTTCTGATGTTCCAGGAGATTGAACTTGTGGCCAAAGTTCTTCCCACAGTCAGAACAGGAGTATGGTTTCTCTCCCGAATGGACTTTCTGATGCGCAATGACCTTCGTCTTATGCGTGAAGCACTTGCCACATTCGGCGCAAGGGTACAACATCTCGCCCGTGTGGATCCGCTGATGCTCGATAAGGTTCGACCTATAGGCGAAACACCGGCCGCACTCCGCACACGAGTAGGGTCTCTCCCCAGTATGGATGCGTTGGTGACGGGTCATCTTGGACTTTTGAATGAAGCTTTTCCCGCAGAAGGAACAAGAATAAGGCTTTTCCCCAGTATGGATTTTTTGATGGTCTAAAAGGCTTGTTTTGTGCGCAAACCGCCTGCCGCATTCATCGCAGCAAAATGCTTTCTCATGCGTGTGCGTTATCTGATGGGAGAGGAGCTTGGCTCTGTAGTTGAATGATTTTCCACAATCTGGACAAAGGAACCGTCCTTCCACTCGGTTAGAAGGGGGGGGATCGGAGTGGCTGACAGAATTGCTGCTGTGCGTAGAGGGAGATGGGGGCAGGGCTGGGCTGCGGAGTGTCGGATGGCGTTTTGGGATGACAGTATGCTTTGCTGCAGACTTTGCAGGAGGGCCCTTGTCTTTTATCTCAGCATCTGGAGGGGCTGGAAGAAGCGGCGATGGGGATGTAGATACGGTGTGGTACTGTCCATCTGCTGGAAGGAAAAGAAAAATGTTATGGAGGAGAATTAGCCCACCAGGCCATTTCATGTAGCCCCCTCATCTCCACCCCCACCTTGCAGACATGGGAGTAAGTCACACATGTGCAAGTCACAAGCAAGTCTCAAGTCTTAACCTTCAAGTCTCAAGCAAGTCCCAAGTTACTGTGACGAAAAGCAAGCAAGTCAAGTCGAGTCCCTGCTAGAAGTCAAGCAAGTCAAATCAAGTCATTTATTTTGGTCAAGTCACAAATCAAGTCAAAATACTGATCTACCCCATACTGTATAAAAATAATAGGAGGGATAACAATAAATAATATTGGTTAAGTGCCCATGCCTCACTGTGCCTCACTGTGCCCATGCCTCACTGTGCCCATGCTTCACTGTGCCCATGCCTCACTGTGCCCAGGCATAAAATAAGCCAAATTAGCCTATAAAAAGAAAATTGAGGACTATTTTAATGGAAACGATGCGAGGGAGGGCTGGAGGGGTGTACAGTACTTGACACAACATAGAGGAACTAAAAAAATGGAAGGGAATTCTAGTGCTTCACTGGTTGAAGAATTAAATAGGTTCTTCACACGGTTTGAGGTTGTGCTACCAAACCAGGATATAGGGTGTCCTTTAGGTCCAGGAAACTGTACATTCACTATACAGGAATATGAGGTGAGGCAGGCATTTAAGGCTATAAATGCGAGGAAATCATCAGGTCCAGACGGAATCCCAGGGAGAGTAGTTAAGGCCTATGCTGATCAATTAGCTGGAGTCTTTGCCAAGATCTTTAATCAATCACTATCATCTGCTGTTGTTCCGGCATGTTTAAAATCAGCCACTATTATTCCAATTCCAAAGAAGTCAACTGTGGGAAGTTTAGACAATTATAGGCCAATAGCACTGACCTCAGTACTAATGAAGTGCTTTGAGAGGTTGGTCTTGAAATATATCAGAACTAGACTACCGGGTAGTTTAGATCCTTATCAGTTTGCGTATAGGGCAAATAGAAGCACAGAAGATGCGATAGCTTTAGCGCTGCACGGGGCACTTGGACATCTGGAGCATTCAGGAAACGACATAAGGATGTTGTTTATAGATTACAGCTCTGCCTTTAATACCATCATTCCAGATCGGTTGTTTGAAAAAATGCAAAAATTGGACCTGCCGCCCTTTATTTGTTTTTGGATAAGGGATTTTTTGGTCAATCGCTCACAGGTGGTCAAATTGGATAAGTTTGTTTCTTCCAAGCGAGAAATAAGTACTGGAGCACCACAGGGTTGTGTCTTAAGTCCTTTTCTCTATGCACTGTACACATTATGAGACCAATAGTATAGTTAAGTTTGCCGATGACACTACCATAATCGGTTGTATCACTGGAGACGATGAGGAGCAATATAGGAGAGAGGTTGATAGGATAGTGGAATGGTGTACAGCAAATAACCTGATCCTAAACACAGGGAAAACAAAGGAACCGATTGTAGATTTCAGAAGGAACACGCCTGAACCAGCACCGCTTTTTATTAAAGGCGTGTGCGTGGATCGGGTCTCTACCTTTAAGTTTTTGGGAACATGCATTTCTGAAAACTTATCGTGGACAATCAACGTTAAAGCCATTATTAAGAAATCGCAACAGCGTTTATATTTTTTGCGACTCCTTAGGAAGAATGGCTTGGGAAGGAAGGTACTAGAGACCTTCTATCGCTCTGCCATTGAGAGTATATTAACGTATTGTATTCTAGTGTGGTACCCTAGTTGTACGCAGGCAGATAAAAAAGCTCTAAAGAGAGTGGTTCGAACAGTGCAGAAAATTGTAGGGTGTGAACTTGTTTCTCTAGATGAAATATATGAGACTCGTAGCCTTTGTAGATCAGGAAAAATAGTGAGAGACCAGACTCATCCTGGTTGTCATTTTTTTGAATTATTGCCATCTGGGAGACGTTTTAGGGTGATTAAAACAAGGACAAAAAGGTTTAAAGAGAGCTTCTTCCCCAGGGCTGTTAAGGCTATCAATGCAGGAATGAAATGAAAGGAGGTCACATAGTCTTATTTTATTGTCTTGTTTAGTTTTTAATATGAGGACACTTTTTATACTTTTATAATATGGAGACACTTTTATATATAAATCCTGTGTGGTAAATGCATGCTTCACTGTGCCCATGCCTCACTGTGCCCATGCTTCACTGTGCCCGTGTCTCACTGTGCCCGTGTCTCACTGTGCCCAATGCCTCACTGTGCCCTGTGCCTCACTGTGCCCGTCAGCTGTGTACCTGATCTGTGATAGGCGGAACACTCAATTTCCCAGCATTCAGTGTTCCGCCTATCACGGACATCCGCTCATCCTCATAACACAGACGAGGATAAGAGGATGTCCGTAATAGGCTGAACACTGCCTGCTGTGAAATTGAGTGTTCCGCCTATCACAGACGAGGAGGCGCGGCTTTTGAACACTGCAATGGCCGCCGTCTGTCTGCATGACACGCTGATCAGGTAGGCAGACGGCGGCTTGCGGTTAATGTTAGTGGTGCCAAGTCATTGCAAGTCATATAGCCCAAGTCAAAGTCAAGTCGCAAGTCATTAGTGACAAGCCAAAGTCAAGTCGAGTCATTTATTGAATCCTGTCAAGCAAGTCGCAAGTCCTCAAACAGGTGACTCAAGTCTGACTTAAGTCAAGTCATGTGACTCAAGTCCCCCACCTCTGCCACCTTGTCTCAGAAGTAGAAAGGAGGACAGAACTCCTCCACCAGATCCTGCACTTTTCTGTGCAGCCTCTGCTCCTCCTCTATCATTTCCTTCCTCATCATTCCTCTTATCCTTTCTTGTCAGTCCCTCGCTATTCCCATTCTTCTTCTCCTCTATCATTTCCTTCCTCATTATTCCTCTCTTTCCTTCCTGTCAGTCCCTCACTCTTCCCATTTTTCTTCTGCTCCTCCTCTATCATTTCCTTCATCATTCCTCTCTTTCCTTCTTGTCAGTCCCTCACTCTTCCCATTCCTCTTCTTCTCCTCATCTATCATTTCCTTCCTCACATTCCTCTCCTCCCTTCTTGTCAGCCCCTCACTTCCAATTCCTCTTCTGCTACTCATCTATCATTTTCTTCCTCTCCCCTTCTCGTCAGTCCCTCACTCTTCCCATTCTTCTTCTGCTCCTCCTCTATCATTACCTTCCTCATCATTCCTCTCCCCTTCTCGTCAATCCCATTCTTCCTTTGCTTCTCCTCTATCATTTCCTTCCTCGTCATTCCTCTCCTCCCTGCTTATCAGTCCATCACTCCTCCCATTCCTCTTCTGCTCCTCATCTATCATTTCCTTCCTCATCATCCCTCTCTTCCATTCTGGTCAGTCCCTTACTCTTCCCATTCCTCTTCTGCTCCTCCTCTATCATTTCTTTCCTCATCATTCCTCTCTTCCCTTCTTGTCAGTCCCTAGCTCTCCCCCCTCCTGCTTCTTCCTTTGCCCTTCCGACATTGTTATTTTCCTCATCGTTCTGCTCTTCTTGTCAAACCCCTGCCTTTCGTTCCTTCTTTCTTCTCATTTCTCTGCCTTCCTACTCTGCCCCTCTCTCTTACACTAAAAAAACACTTAAACTACAGCAAACTGTATTCAAACGTTAAATGTAAGAAAACTAAATTTACAAAACACACCAAAACCCTGAGCCAATTGTAGATACTGTGCGGGCTACACAAACCTAAAAAAAACATTAAGGTACACTGTCCTCCTCCTTTCGCACTTGCCAGCAATTCCCTGCTGTAAAAATGACAGCCAGGACTTGCTGTTTAAATACAGTAGCTGTAATAGCTGCTGTAAAAAAAAAAAATGGACTGTCTGACAGTGCATATACGCAAAGATAAAGAGCTACAAAGTAACATTGTTTCTTTTGCATTCACTCTGTTTCATTCATCTGCAGATTAAAGTGATGAGTTTTCATCTGCATACAATGTCAGTTAAAGTGGATGTAAAGCCACTCTCATCCTTTCTAATCTACTGCCATAGTGCTGATCTATAAGGATATAGTTGCCTCCTGCATGTATCCTTATCTGTCAAATGTCTCCCCTCTGTCTGTTATAAGAACTGAAAAACTGCAGATTCTGTGGGCGGGTCTGTTGTCTGGAGCTCGGTGGGTGGAGTTGTGATGTCAGTAGACTCCCCGCCCTCCTCTACACTCCCCTTGTCAACATGCATTTTCTCTTGTGTATTCCTTCTGCTATGATCACTAACATCCAGTCAAAATCCAGAAAAGTAACCACATGACTTCAGAAAAGGAGTGGGGGGTGGGAATTAAAAAATAATGCCTGTCTAAAGCTAGTGCACGAGATATGTAAATAACCTGTCACTCACAGCAAGGGGGCGGAACGGACAAAGGTTTTTCTCTGTTTGTCCGTTTTATCTCACTGAACAATAAAAGAGGATTGCTCAGAGCTGGATTAACTCTTTGTGGCAAGACCTGGCACAAATGATAGGAAATCTTATACCTCTACACTGTGACAGCAAAAAAAAAAAAAAATTCAGGTTTACATCCAATTTAAAACAAATTGACGCAAAGCAAAAAAAAGGTTTCTTTAACCACTTACTGAAAACCGCCATCATTGTACGTCGGTACTTTGCTGTTGAATACCAGGGTTATGTCAGGAGATAGCTGCTATAACCCCAGGATATTCTTTAACTGCGGGCGGTCCTCTTTAACATAAAAGTGGTCTCCACTGCGGATTCGCCGCAAGATTACTATTATCGGCAGCGGGAGAGGTGCCCACCCCCCTTCCGCTGCATTCTGGTCATCTGCGCCGCTTACCAGACCTACCGGTAGCAGCAGATACGATCCGTTCTTTTCCCCTGAAAGGCTGGAAGTCGAGTGAGGGAATGATGGCCCCCACTCGACTCAATGAGGTTGGATGACGGAAGCGACATCAAACATCACTTCCGTCCAACAACCTTAAAAAGGGGGGAAAAAAAATTATTGAAAAAAAAAAAAGTGTAAATGTGAGATCTGAGGTCCTTTTGACCCCAGATCTCACATTAAAGAGGACCTGTCATGCTTTTTTCTATTATAATGGATGTTTACATTCCTTGTAATAGGAATAAAAGTGATCCAAAATATTTTTTTAAAAAGGTACAGTGTAAAACCAAAAAGTAAAATAAATAAGAAAAAATAAATAAAAAATTTAAAGCGCCCCGTCCCACCGTGCTCGCGCACAGAAGCGAACGCACACCTAAGTCGTGCCCTCATATGTAAACGGTGTTCAAACCACACATGTGAGGTATTGCCACGATCGTTAGCACAAGAGCAATAATTCGTAATACGTCACATTACAGCATTCCCATCACAGCATGTTTTCACAGGATGCAAGCCTAGGTTTAGAAGCCTATTGAGTGTGGTATTTCCTAAGCAGCCCCAAAGATAAATGGGGGTCTAACTTCCTGATATTAGGCAGTGCTGGCTAATGGCAGTCATAAAGATTTTAGCAGACAATTAGGGGAATCGACATTCTTAAATGGATATATTTCATTGCAGAACCATTGAGTGGAGCATTAGAGCTGAACTGGTTGATGCCCAAATCAACCGGACAAGGGCGACCACCCACCTACTGTATGTTGTATAGACAGTCACTTTTTTAAAACACGCATAGCATGAACCTATCCATGGCCGCCGCGACCACCCCCTATTCATGCGTCCGGCCCCTTTCAGGGCACCAGGCGCATGAATTACAGCAGCCGGTGTTTTTTTTAAGCACATGATTAGAGCCAGAGACTCTAATAGGCTTCAAAATAGGGTGGGCTCGGGTCACAGAGGATGTGTTCAGAGCCCTCCCAGGTGTGTTGCGACAGCCAATGAATATTGGCTGTTGCAACACTGATCCTCCTCCCGGCCAATCGCTAAGCGGGTCTGATACCCGTCACCCGATTAGCTGAAAGGACAGGCAATCCTATTGGACGCCTAGAAGGAGGGGAGGAGACGCACAGCGGAAGCGAGGATAAAATACCCGATCCTCGCCACCGCTTCTTGGATGCCCAATTCCCACTCCGCTGCTCCTCAGATGCCCGATGCCTAGATGGGGTAAGTGCCGGTGCACCAACCAGCGGATAGTGGTGGTGGGAGGGGGGGGGGTTGATTTGCTGCGGTGGGGGGGGGGGGGAAATTGGTTGTTTGTTTTGCACAGTCCCTTGGAGGACAAATTGCCCCCCCCCCAGTGAGACCAGTGTTTCAATCACCTCAAAGGATATTATCCGCGCAGAAAGTGCAACGTTTGCACAATATCTGTGGGAGGAGAAGATCTGAATCATTTGAGTCTACCGGTACATCTTTACAGTACTACATCGTGTATCACCTGTCCTTGCACAAGACAGTACGTGGGACGCACTATTCGTACATTTTCAGTCCGAGTTAATGAGCACATTGCTAGCATAAAACAAGGAGGAATTAATCATACGGTGCCCAGACATTATCTTGAATGCCATCGAAATCCTCTGGGCACTAAGTTTCAAGTGATAGATAAGTTCGTACCCCATTGGAGAGGTGATTTTAACATTAGGGGAGTCTCTAGACTTGAGACTTTTTGGATCTATCAGTTAAAGACCTACTCGCCCCATGGAACGGATGTGGATTGGGACATCAATGCTTTCATTAACCAATCATGATGTGCCCACTTCCATTCATTCCCTGGGGTATTTTCCTTTACATTTTTCCAATCCTTTTTTTTTTCTACTTCCCATCTCACATGTTCTTTTTTGATTGATTGTCGGTGGCGTTAGCAGTAATTTTAATGCCTTGACGTATTGGCCTTGCATGACATTACTGGTTATTGATGGTCACTCTCCATCTATTCAGTAATGTCATTGGACATTTATATATTACCGTATTTATCGGCGTATAACACGCACAGGCATATAACACTCACCCTAACTTTAAGAGGGAAGTTTCAGGAAAAAAAAAAAACTTTCCACAACCCCCTGCGTATAACACACAGGCACAGTTTACCCTCTATTTTAAGGGAAAAAAGTGAGTGTTATACGCCAATAAATACAGTATTTATCGTATAAATAAATTTTTTCTAGTGTTTGTTCTACAGTGTTATGATGTTTCATCTCAATTGTAGTTTTTTCCCAGCATATGGGCACGTTGACATTAGCTGAGTTTAAATGGGGAAGGACATGAGTCTGAGCTCAAGTGTGGTGGCAGTGTATGTGTTGTCGCTCTACAGGTGTGTACCAGTATGAGTGACACCCTTGGTTACTTTCCTGCCAACCTGTCAGGGAAATAGCCGAGTTATTGGCATTCCTGCCAGTGTCCATCATGGCCGCACCAGACTAACCCCTATGCACATGTGCGCACGCAGATGCGCCGCACGGACGGCGCGTACAGACGCACACAGACTGTATGGGCGCACCCCCCGGCCTATTTAAACCTGTCACTGGCACATACAAGTTGCTGGATTATCATCAGCTTCCTGTGTCTCCTGAATCTCTGGCTTGACCCTTGGCTTGCATCTGTGACCCTGCTTATCTCCTCGCATCTGACCCCGGCTTGGCTGACTATTCCATTATCTTCTGCTCCTGTGTATGACCCGGCTTGTTCCTGTAATCCTCTTGGACTGATTCCTGTGTTTGACCCCTGGCCTGGCTACAGACTCTGTTCGTGGTTTACCTATTGTTACACACCAGAACCCTTCCTTGCACGGCTACTGATTCCGCTCTTCCAGCGCACCCCAGCTACCTTCTGCCTGCATCTACCCAGTCAGCAGCAGTACCGGCAATCCGTGCACCTTTGGGCCCCGCACTCCCTGTCTCATCCCCAGGGGTGCGGTGCACTTAGCCGCAAGGGGCGCCCTCTCAGCAATCCGGCCTTACACCAGAGACTTGACACAATCACAAGTGTCTTGTAGCAATGACGGCATCTGCGTCCTATCTCTCTGCACTGGTCCGACTCACGTGATCCCTTATTTATCAGAGGGTTTCCGTCTTTGAGGACGGTGTCACGTGGGCTACGTGTATTGCACGCCTCATAAGCGTCCCTACGTTGAACTTCTGGCCTCTATAACGAGGCTTGGTGACTAACGTCACATGTTTTCCAGATCGAGGCCTGGCTTCCACATCCAATCCTCCATTACGTCCCTTGTTTATTGATTACGATGGCTGACGCAGTGCACGTTCCCCCTGACGCATCGTGTGTGATAGGTGATATATGTTTGTTTCATAAGAGTTTTATGCATAACCAATGTTCATAATGTGTTTATGGTACTTCCTGGATGATTCCTAGATTTATCTCACATGTTATCATCAATGATACACGTCATTGTTGTGCACTTTTCCATTCCCACTTATTTTATTTCCTTTAGCGCTGCACATTTCAACCTACACTAGCATACACAAATCTTTTTGTTTGTGTCAGCAGCTTTTTTCGTCACGTTCACCTCAGGCAGCGCAGTAATATTCCCCATACAACATGTATGCCCGTGTATTCCCCATACACCCTCTCCTCCGAAGAGAAGGGACCTTCGTCCTGATCCCCAGGGGCGTTAGGCTCCAGATGGGTACTTCACATGGTCCATCTGGCCGAAACCAGACGGACCTTGTTCTCTGGGAGGTCTGCCGAAACAGACCACCCCAAGTACTAGGTGGGGCTCCCCCGAAGGGAGACCCCATGAGAGAGGGCAAACTAAGCCAGAAGGCCATGTCCACCCCCTCCCAAGATGTTCGGGACAGGCCCAAGGACCTACACCCTGCTAATCAAACGTGAAACGTTTACATACCCAAAAAAAAAAAAAAAACGTAAAAATACAATGGCCGGCCTTATGGCCAGAAATACAAATTCCTCTGGTCCTAGCCAAAAGGCCCGGCCCAAAAGGCAGGTGTGAAAAAAGTGTGATGGTGAAGAGACCTAGGTGCCATAACTCAAAGTGAGATTGCAGCACCCCTGGACTGCCACTCCATGGGCACATGCACCACAGGCTTTCTTTGGGACCCGGCCTTTGGCCAGACCAGTGCGGCCGCCATCCCTACCAGGAGTACCCTTTCAGCTTTCTCTGGTAGAACCTACTCCCGGCCACCCAATGAAGTATGGGCACCGCAGTTTTGGTTGCTACTGATAATAACCTTCTAGGTACTATTACACCAGTGGATTTGCATAGCCACCACCCCAACCTCCACCATAGTCAGGACAGTAACACAGCGCCTTTTCCTGGCAACTGATAAGAACAGAATTTTTTTATTGAAAGCCCATGGCGTGTGAAACACACTCCAAAAATTCTCCCGATGCCTAAAAATTGTGCACACACAAAAAGAGGTGACACAAAAACTTGCAATGGGTGTACACAACCCCTCTAAAATCAGAGGGCCTTGCCCTTAATCCCCCGGGGCGTTAGGCTCCAGACAGGGACAAGGGTACTTTACACTAGGTTCATCCGACCGAAACCAGACGGACCCCTTTGTCTGGAGGGTCTGCCGAAACAGACCCACCCAAGTACTAGGTGGAGCTCCCCCGAAGGGACACCCCATGAGAGAGGGCGAACTAAGCCAGAAGGCCATGTCCACCCCCTCCCAAGACTTTCAGGGCAGGCCCGAGGACCTACACCCTACCAGTCACACGTGCAAACAACCGTGTACAAACAAAAAAATACTAAAATGTGACACACAAAGGAAATAAAAGAAAGTGGGGGAGAAGGAAGTAGAGGAGAGTGAAAAGGTGGCCATTGTGCAATTCAATGGCCAGGCCCCCCGGCCAAAAATAAAAAATTCCTCCAGTCCCAGCCAAAAGGCTTTGCCCAGGAGGTAGGTGCTAAAAAAAAAGTGTGTATATGGTGCAGTGACCGTGGTGTCATAAATCAAAGTGACCCTCACTCACAGTGACTGTATGGCACCCCTGGACTGCCACTCCACGGGCACATACACCATAGGCTTTCTGTTCTCCATCCGACCCGCCGACCTGATCAGTGCAGCCCTCTGTCCCCGTCAGATAGAGAGCCCTTCCAGGTTTTCTCAGGGAGAGCCACCAGACGCAAAACGGTCTCCACTGGTACTAGCCCTTCCAGGCCCCCATCAATCCAGCGGATTTGCATGGCACCACCCCATCTCTCATCAAGGCGGCGCCAGCTCCTCCACCAGACGCTGACAGGAACAGCACCCACACCAACACCAGCCAGAAAAAGACCCAGCCAAAAGGCCAGACCCGATGCAGCACCCATTATCACCAGGAGCACCCTTCTGGATGGCTCAGACTCGATCATTGGCCGACCCCCTGTATCTTTCGGGCAGCACAGGCATAATCCCTACCGAAACTGCCCTTCCAGGTGCAATGATACCATTGGATTTGCAACTGCCTCTCCCCACTCATGGGAGAAGCATAGCGCCTCCTCTAGCATCTGATAAAAACAGATACTACACTTGATCTTAGCCAAAAGGCCGAGAAGCGACCCACTCCAGGGGCACATACACCATGGGCTTCTTTCAAAACCCGGCCTTCAGCCAAACCAGTGCGGCCGCCATCCCTACCAGGAGTACCCTTTCAGCTTTCTCTGGTAGAACCTACTCCCGGCCACCCAATGAAGTATGGGCACCGCAGTTTTGGTTGCTACTGATAATAACCTTCTAGGTACTATTACACCAGTGGATTTGCATAGCCACCACCCCAACCTCCACCATAGTCAGGACAGTAACACAGCGCCTTTTCCTGGCAACTGATAAGAACAGAATTTTTTTATTGAAAGCCCATGGCGTATGAAACACACTCAAAAAATTCTCCCGGTGCCTAAAAAATGTGCACACACAAAAAAGAGGTGACACAAAAACTTGCAATGGGTGTACACAACCCCTCTAAAATCAGAGGGCCTTGCCCTTAATCCCCCGGGGCGTTAGGCTCCAGACAGGGACAAGGGTACTTTACACTAGGTTCATCCGACCGAAACCAGACGGACCCCTTTGTCTGGAGGGTCTGCCGAAACAGACCCACCCAAGTACTAGGTGGAGCTCCCCCGAAGGGACACCCCATGAGAGAGGGCGAACTAAGCCAGAAGGTCATGTCCACCCCCTCCCAAGACTTTCAGGGCAGGCCCGAGGACCTACACCCTACCAGTCACACGTGCAAACAACCGTGTACAAACAAAAAAATACTAAAATGTGACACACAAAGGAAATAAATAAAAGAAAGTGGGGGAGAAGGAAGTAGAGGAGAGTGAAAAGGTGGCCATTGTGCAATTCAATGGCCAGGCCCCCCGGCCAAAAATAAAAAAATTCCTCCAGTCCCATCCAAAACCCCATCTCCACCAGGAAGACATCAAGACTTTGAGAGTTTAGGGAGAGCCCCAGGAGGCAAAGGCTCCACCACAGCTCCCATCGTTCCCACCTGTAACGGCACCCCAATCTCAAGGGGTATTAACGCCGTTTACGATGTTCCCTCTCCTAGACACACATCCACTCGCTACCGATATCCACAGCTAAACGACCCTTTCCTATAGGAGCCGACCCCTCTGGAAGAAGACGAGACGCACTCTGTCTCTTCTGTAGTAGGAATCAATTTATTATTGAGAAACATTGTAACTTTATACACAATTCAAGGCACATGATTTAACATGAACAAGGGCCCAGCTCCACCCACACATCCCAAAACTCAACACCTCATCCTGACGTCTGCTAGGCTTCAAAAGATCCCAACACAATAGAATATACGATCTCCAATACACATCTTCCCACAAAGGGTTGGCAGCCAGTCTGTCTGGCGACAACAGGTTCTAAACCCTTTACATCTTAAATCCCTTTGTATTGTAAATCCCAGTCTGCCTTTACAATACACACAAGTATAGGGTTAATTACTTCTATTCACACCAGACCTTCCCAAGTCATACTGAACAATAGAATGCAAATTACCTTAATTCCTCACAGCCATGATTACACAAAGTCAGGGCTGTCGGTGATGATATTAGCATCTATGAGTATGTGTCTAAACATCATGAAGGCGTCACTTTCCAATTAACCTGTTGAGGTCATAATCAAACAGTAGAGAGTTCTTTGCAGGTATCCTGGGGAATATGGTGGATGAATATTACAGACCCAATCTAGATAAAATGTATGTACAGCATTGAATATGGCCATCATAGACCATATTGGGGTTTTCATTCACCCTGTGCCCCTAATAGAGACACAGGGTGATTGACACATAAGAGCCATTGGGGAAGCTGGCGCAAGGGTATTTCATACTTCCTAAGCGATTCTGAGTTCCCCGGGCCTTCCCGTTACACCACCTAATTACATTCGGGAAGTACTAGCCGACCAGGATCCTACTGGCTTATTCAATAAAGCGCATTTTGACCTACCCTAAAAAGTGGTAAAATACCTTTGGGGAGTTGCCATCTACTTCAAGACTACTCGTGGTGGAACATTTATTTGAAGACATATCAAACCAGAAGAATCTATACATTCATTTAAGGTGTTGGGATTGTCACGTTTGGACTTTATTACGTTTGAGTTTTTACACGTGTTTTACTTGCATTGTAATGTATGTTGAACACTTTATATATGATGATTTATAGCGCCAACACCTTTACTCTTGTTTACCACCAATTCAGTCTATCTTAAAGGGGCAGCTACCCCAACAAATCATCACCCTAGGCGCCAAAACCAACCACAAATCTTTGTTTAGTCCACAATTAATAACATACCCCCAGGCGGAGGGGGGAGGAGAAGAGATTGTTGTAGTGACTGAACAAGGAGAATCTGGGACTCTTCTCTGGAGTTAGTGTTTATTACTCACCTGTGCTGATCTCCACAGGAACTTCCTCCTCTTTGATTTTATTAACAGCTTCCTCTGTATCCTGCTTATCAACTTCCATAAACACAATGTTTAGATCCTCCTTCTAAAGACAAAGTAATGAACATCAATTCATATTTTAGCTAGATAGATAAGTAACTATATTTAATAGAATAGGGGATGGAGCCCAATGAGTTTCCATTACCAGATAGTCGTCGGAGGTGTTGTGATCTTTCTGAGGGATCTCCTGAGGGATCTCCTGATCTTCCGGTGTGGAGTCCCGGGAATACAGAGGACGGGGACATCTCTCTGGTGGGTTCCCATTACTGGATCCATCTGTAGGAAACACACACACTGATTGAATACAAAACACTGCTTATAGACCTCTTAAAGGGGTTGTAAAGGTAAATGTTTTTTCACCTTAATGCATCCTATGTATTAAGGTGAAAAAACATTCAACAATACCGCCCCCCCCCCCCCCCCCGAGCCCCCGTTTTACTTACCTGGCCCCTCGAAAGTCCCGCGCTCGCTCCCGTCATCCTCCGAGTTCCTGTGGCTGGCCGTTGATTGGCTACTGTGGATGGATTAAAAACAGCACAGCCATTGGCTGGCGCTGCAGTCAATCACATCCAATGACGCGGCGCGCCGGGGGGCGGGGCCGAGTGATACGGTCGGCGGCTATGGACGCCCCTGTATCACAGGAGCGCGCCCGCAGTAACTCCACACCATGCGAGCTCGCTCGCATTATGGTGTGGAGTCCTTGCGGGGAGGAGCCGAGACAGCCGCCGAGGGACCCCCAGAAGACCAGGATTGGGGCCACTGTGTGAAAAACGAGCTGCACAGTGGAGGTAAGTATAACATGTTTGTTATTTTTTTTTTGTAAAACGGTAACCTTTAGTGTTCCTTTAATAAACAAGGTTCAATAAATGCTTGATTGGACGTAACGCGTAAGGGCGGTCAGATAATGGAGTCAGATGATGGGGGATCTATGTGGACCCTCCGTACTGCTCTCTCCTTTACAATAAAGTCTCCTCTTACCTGGTGATGTGAGGGGCGGCTGATTCTCCATCATGACGTCCTTGTAGAGTTCCTTGTGTCCTTCTAAATACTCCCACTCCTCCATGGAGAAATAGACAGTGACATCCTGACACCTTATAGGAACCTGACACACACAATGATACAGTCACCATCCAGACACATCCCTTGTCTGTTACTGGATAATGTCCCAGAATTCCCGGCACCGCTCACCTCTCCTGTCAGCAGCTCAATGATCTCATTGGTGACTTCCAAAATGTTCTTGTCATTGGTTCTCTCGGGTGTCAAGGAGGGAGGTTGTGCGTCACCAGACTTATGTATGGGTCCATAATTCTACGTAAGATAATGAAATAAAATAAATATCACATTGAAGCATGGCCAACTATCTCAGAATCCTCCTCACCTCTCCGGTCAGGTCTGTGTTTTATTAATAGAGATAAGAGTGATGTCATGTGACCTCCCAGAATCCTCCTCACCTCTCCGGCCAGGTCTGTGTTTTATTAATAGAGATAAGAGTGATGTCATGTGACCTCCCAGAATCCTCCTCACCTCTCCGGTCAGGTCTGTGTTTTATTAATAGAGATAAGAGTGATGTCATGTGACCTCCCAGAATCCTCCTCACCTCTCCGGTCAGGTCTGTGTTTTATTTTTTTGAAAATTATTTTTATTGAAAAATTGTTTTACACACAACACATACATAGCTTGGTACAACACCAAACTAGACAGTCAGCCAACATGGCCGGTAAGTCCAACAACATTAACAATGCCATCTAACCGACAGCTACAACAAGTATAACCTCCCCCCTGCCCCCCTCCCCAGTTCCCTTCCCTCCAACTAAAATGATATCTATTTGTGGGATGCAAGCCATATCACTTTTCTAATCACCCAAAATAATTTTCTTGTACTCCTCCTCCAGGGTATACTACACGTTGGCTATACACCGGACCCTCACAACCTGGTAGCTTAAGACTAACCCATCACACTGTTTGATCAGACTCATACCATGCTCTCCATACTTTTTCTAATTTTTTACTGCACCCTCTAGCTCTATACGTGGCTTTGTAGTGCAGGAGCATTGCATTCACCAATCCTTTCCAAAAGGTTATTTCAGGGGCCCCCATTTTTTTCCATTTTAGTAGAATGGCCTTCTTTCCATAAAATTGTAAGTAAGGTTATATTGTAAGTAAGGTTCTGTGTGCCCTTGATGGGACTACCTCGTCTACCAATCCCAGAAGACACACCTCGATAGTTAATGGTACCGGAACCTGCAGTACCTCCGCTATACAGGAGGTGACCCCAGACCAGAAATGGGCGATCAAGGGGCAGCTCCAGAACACATGGTGTGCGTCCGCCGATGCGGCAGAGCACCGCCAGCACTCCGAGGAAACGGATGGGTATATTGAGGCTAGCCTGGCAAGGGTATAATATATTCTATGCAAGAATTTAAAATGGATAAGCCTATCCCTTGCTGCCACTAGATTCTGAAATGGTTGTTCCCACATATCGTCCCAGTCCTCCCCCTGTATGCCCGGTACCTCCGCTGCCCATCTTTCCCTACATTTAATTAGAGCCTTGGGACTAGTTTTGAACAGTTCTTTATATGTGACTAATAATGTCTTTGCTAGATCTTCCGTCATGAGTGTGTCTTCTAAACTGGAGGGGAAGGATTCAACCCTCGCCTCCCTAAATTGTGTCTGAAAGGCGTGTCTTCACTGCAGGTATCTGAAGAACTGGGAGTTATGGAGGTCATGTCTAGCCTTAAGGTCATTAAATGTCAAGAGTTCACCGTCTCGTGTAATGTCTTTTAATAGTCTGATTCCCTTGCTCGCCCACCCTACTGAATCTTCCAGGGCATAGAAATGTTTCAGCTTGGGGTTCATCCATAGTGGGGACGTTGGGGAAATTCCCTGAAAACTGGGGCACGCCAATTTCACTGTCTCCTCCCATGCCTTTATAGTGGCTTTCATAGAATCTGTGAGAGGGAGCTCACTTCTTAGACCTTTGTGTATGACTAAACGAAGGGATTCATATGAACCTAGGTGGGCTGCCTCAACAATTGTTGCTGAGTCGCCCTCATCAGACACCAACCATCTATTCACAAAAAACAATTGGCCTGCTAAATAGTACTTGCGCCAGTCCGGCAGAGCCAACCCTCCCTGTCCCCATGGTCCTTGTAGCACTTTCAGGCCTATTCTGGGCATTTTAGGGGCCCACAGAAATGAGCTGGTGATCCCATCCAGTTTCTTGAAAAAGGACTTCGGTATCCACACCGGAGCGTTTCTCAAGAAATATAAGATAACCGGGAGAATTTTCCTTTTTATTAGATTAATCCTACCTATCAGAGATAGCGGGAGCTTTTGCCACACCTGCGTCTTTTGTTTAAAGAAAGTTATGAGTGGTTCTAAGTTCAAGGACATGTAGTCCGACACCCTCGCCGTCACTTTTATTCCAAGATACGTAATCTGAGTAACCCATTTCAACGGCAAGTTTGGATTCGCTCTAGCTCCATCATCTAAAAGGTAAAATGGAGGACTTGGCCCAGTTGACCTGTAGACCCGAGTAACCAGCAAAGGTGTCCATTAGGTCTAGAGCTGCCACCAGTGAGTCTGCAGGGTCCTGTAAAAACAACAAAAGGTCATCGGCATATAATGCCAATCCCTCATCTATATTGCCCACCCGGATTGCTTTAACCCTTGTCGATGCTCGCAATGCCACCGCTAACGGCTCCATCATGAGTGCAAACAAAAATGGCGATAGAGGGCACTCCTGACGAGTACCCCTACCTACTGTAAAATATTCAGATGTGTGTGTACCCATGCGGATGGCTGTCCGCGGTGCACTATACAGGAGAGATATCCACTGACGAAAGCAGGGGCCGAACCCCATACACTCAAGGACTGCATGCATAAAGTGCCAGTCAACTGAATCAAAGGCCTTCTCAATATCGATTGAGACAATGATTCAATAGGATAAATCTAAGTTGGGAAGTTGTAAGTGAGTGAACAGTCTCCTCAAGTTGGTGTCTGTCGATTTGCCCGGCATGAATCCCGTCTGGTCCACATCTACCATAGAGGAGACTACCGCTGCCAACCGCCTTGCCAGGACCTTAGCTAAAATTTTAAGGTCCATATTTAACAGAGCAATGGGCCGGTATGAAGAGCATTCTAAAGGGTCCTTACCAGGTTTAAGCAATAAGATCATATATGCATCTAACATCGAGTCTGGTAACCTCTTTTGTTGTAAACAGTATGCTAGCAATGTCGTAAGTCTTGGGGCCAGTTGGTCTGCATAAGTCTTATAAAAATCTGCTGGGAACCCGTCTGGACCAGGAGCCTTATTGGGTGTAAATGCAAAAATTGCCGCTGTCACCTCCTTTTTCGTAATTTCAGGTCTGTGTTTTATTAATAGTGATAAGAGTGATGTCATGTGACCTCCCAGAATCCTCCTCACCTCTCCGGTCAGGTCTGTGTTTTATTAATAGAGATAAGAGTGATGTCATGTGACCTCCCAGAATCCTCCTCACCTCTCCGGTCAGGTCTGTGTTTTATTAATAGAGAAGAGTGAGGTCATATGACCTCCCAGAATCCTCCTCACCTCTCCAGTCAGGTCTGTGTTTTATTAATAGAGATAAGAGTGATGTCATGGGACCTCCCAGAATCCTCCTCACCTCTCCGGTCAGGTCTGTGTTTTATTAATAGAGATAAGAGTGATGTCATGTGACCTCCCAGAATCCTCCTCACCTCTCCGGTCAGCAGGTAGAGGATCTTCAAGGTGAGTTTAATGATTCTCTCATTTATGCTTCTCTTGTCCTCGTCCATACTGTAGGATCAGGTCATTGGCTCAGGTGCTGATGATGGAATTCTGGGGAGGGAAGTAGTTTGTAGTCTTAATGTTTGATTCAGACGAACCCTCCACCGCCCCTTTCCCCGATTCCACACAAACAAAAAAAAAAAAAATAATCAAAATATTTTTTCTAGCTTGTAGATTTATTTTTAGGTATATTATTAAAGTGGAGCTCCACCCTAATTTTTAACTTCTGCTACTCGGATTCCTCCCCCCCTCCGGTGTCACAATTGACACCTTTCAAGGGGGAGGGGGGTGAAGATACCTGTCTAAGACAGGTATTTTCACCCACATCCGGGAGTCCTCTCTCCGGGAATCTGCGGGAGTTACGTCACTTCCCCCAGACTTCCCGTAGTGTTCTGGGAGAAACTCGGCTCCCAGAACACAGGAGGACGAATCAGAACAGCGCAGCGCGACTCGCGCATGCGCCGTAGGGAACCGGGCATGAAGCCGCAGGGCTTCACTTCCTGGTTCCCTCAGCGAGGATGGCGGAGGGAGCAGCAGAGCGACGAGCGGTCGCTCGTCCTCTGCTGCGGACGTCGCTGGACTCCAGGACAGGCAAGTGTCCAAATATTAAAAGCCAGCAGCTGCTGTAGCTGTAGCTGCTGGCTTTTAATATTTTTTTTTCCGGCGGAGCTCCGCTTTAAGTTTCCCCTTCTTTTCATGTGCAATACTTAAATAATTACTTTTTTTTTTTTTTAATCCAACAAAAATATTTTATTGAAGATAAATCATCATACATTGCCAATGTTACATATACATGCAAGGCCCAGAACTTAATACATTTAGTTTACTTTAAAGCCTCGTACACACGACCGGTTTTCTCGGCAAGAAAACTTCTGGGAGAGCTTTCTTGCCGAGAAAACCGTGCGTGTCTACAAGGCTTTGAGGTTTCTCGTCGGGAAATCTGCCCAGAATCTCGACGAGAAAAATAGAGATCCTGCTCTCTTTTTTATTTTTTTTCGGGATTCTTGTCGGCCTGTTTGCCGGCGAGAAACCCGAGCGTGTGTATACTTACCTGCCTCCATGGAAACCCGCGCATGCTCAAAATGACTTTGATGCATGCGCGGTAGCTTCCAAGGCATAGGTAGGGCGAAGGAAGATGGCGGCGACGGCATCGAATGTGAGGAGCGCATGCTCGTCGTGGTTGATGATGTCACCGCGTTCGTGCCATTCAAAAGAACGGCGGTTCTTTTGAATCGTACGTGTGTACACTCGGCCGGCAAGAAAGCTTGCCAGGAATCTCGTCAGGAAAACCGACTGGTTTTTTCCTGACGAGAATACCGGCCGTGTGTACTAGGCTTTAGATTTAGTATTGTTGTGGTTTTTGTTTATTTATTTATACACATCTCTCTCTCTCTCTATATATATATATCTATATAAAAATATATATATGTGTGTGTGTGTGTGTGTGTGTGTGTGTGTGTGTGTGTGTGTGTGTGTGTGTGTGTGTGTGTATATATATATATATATATATATATATATATATATAAATATATAAGTGTAACAAAAAAATTCTATAAAACTAATTAAAAAAATAAAATAAAATATATACAAACAAAAGGACCAGAAAGATTCAGTTAATTAATTACTTTTATATTATTATTGGTCCTAGCGTATAGATTTATTTTTGTTTTTAGGCATAATACATTTTTATTTTTATGTGCAATACTTGTTTAAATATTTTTATAATTTTTTGTTTACTTTTAGACTTAGTATTTTTGTGGATGGGATTTACGTTTGAATAATTTATATTATATATATATATATATATATATATATATACACACACACACACACACATATATACACACACACACACTCTGTATATATAAAAATTGGGCACTATTCTCAGTCTGTACAGCCCCATACATTTATTTTCCAAGGGAGTTTTTGTATAAGTTTTTGAGGCTTGAGCATCACAAAGTAACTGGATCTGGTACTTGTATAGATTGCCATATAGGAGTCTTTAGATATGCTTTAACATGAAAAATATATCTGAAGACAGGTCCACTTTAATATTTAAAATGACAACAATACTCATAGCCTAAAAACAATTTCTAAAAAATTGCAATGTGGAGAACCATCATCAGTACATAAGTGGGATCAAGGATTCCACATATAAAAATGATCAACAGATAAATGTGAAAGGTGACCAAATCGGTGGAAATTCTAGTGCTGAGCCAGTGACCCCGAGAACTAACTGGGGTGTAATCCGTCTGGTGAACCTCAGGGTTACCCTTCTTAGGAGTGACCTCCACCCAACTCCCCCTCCACCTAACCCCCCAGCTGTGCCCCCCAATGCTCCCTATAGAGAGATCACCCACCTCTGGATGGAGGAAGTCAGTAGCTGAGCTTCAGGACTTGATGTCACCAGCAGTGGCCAGGAGGCGGCAGGGGATGATGGGTAATCATGTGTGTCCCCCTTGCAGCAGGAAATCTTCCCATGCTTTCGGTTAAAGAGCACTGCTCAGCACTCTGGTAACAGCCATCTTCTTGAAGACCAAGGGTAATCTGACCCTTACAACACTGCTGCTTGAAGCTCTAAAATGAGTGTCTGCAGTTTGGCCTCTAGTGTTGAAAGCTCCATCACATGATCTGCCACTGGAGTCCTTAGCGACCATCTTTGGTGAGGGAAAGTTACCCTTTTGCAAGAAATTATTTATAAAATTGTCTTACATGTAGCGCAGTGTTTCTCAACTCCAGTGCTCAAGGCGCCCCAACAGCTCATGTTTTCAGGATTTCCCTCAGATGAAAACAGCTGTGGTAATTACTAAGGCAGTGAAACTGATCAAATCACCTGTGCAAAATAATGGAAAACCTGAAAACATGATCTGTTGGGGCGCCTTGAGGACTGGAGTTGAGAAACACTGATGTAGCGTTTAGATGGGTTTCTCACTTCCCAAATACCCCCATTTACGTCAATCTCAATGCACTGCAAATGCGCCACAAACACCCCTGTGGAGTTTACAGAGATGCTTTTGGAAAGCGTTACAAGCTGAGGTGATAGTACAGGGGGTCCCCGACTTATAAACGCCCGACTTACGAACCCCTCCTACTTACGAACCGGGCGCTGCGGGGACCCTCTGCCGTTCTTCGTGGTCCATCTGCTGTTCTGCGCATGCGCGGCCAGGCGGAGCCTCGGAAAATGTCGCAAATGTCCGTAATTGGCCGCGCATGCGCAGAACGGCATTCAACGGAACATCGGAAATGTCCATAATTGTCGTTTTGCGCATGCGCGGCCGACTTACGAACATTTCCGATTTACAAACAGGAGGAAAGCCCCTAAAGGGTTCGTAACCCGGGGACCCCCTGTACAGGAATCTATGAATCTATGCAATAGAAAACTAAAGCAGAGTAGGAATCTGGAAAGTGTTATTTAATGCAACGCAAATGCATCAAAAAATGCGGGCAAAACGCGTCAATAATGCATAGGCGCATTTCTGGGCATCCATGGTATTAATTTCAAAGAGCTTGAACGAGTCGCTACGCCCAGCGAAAGCAACATGGTGGTATAATTCTAGTCATGGCATTGTACACCCCCGGCCGCTGCCTCTGCAGCTAAAGGGAAAGTGGTGGTGGGGGGGGGGGACGACACTAAAAACAATGCTTAGAGTTTTACCGTTCCTCTACCGCTAGTGTGAATGAGCCCTAAGAACGGGTCTTTTCAGATGAGGAAAGTTTAAGGGCCGTTCACAGAAAGGCGATTTGAGCGATCCTTACCCTGGAGCGTTGTCACCCTATTGCAGGAAGCAGAAACTTTAGTGTTTGCACCCATAGTGCTCCTCTTCAACTCACAGCCATTCTTTGTTTTATCTCTGCATCCATCTTAAAGTGAACCTGTCACCAGATAAATTTCTCATGTTAGGTTTATGCATTCTAAAAAAAATGTGTCAGTGATCCTGGTATTTGTTACCCCTCACAGGAATCATAGTACCTCCCCCTAGCAATGCCATCATCTGCTTTTCTCTGCAGAAGGATGAGGCCAGGCCATCTTTGCTCATGCTTCATCCATCTACTTCCTGGAATGAGATGGCGGCTCAGAGATGACACATTTATGTAAATGCTGATGCCCGTGTAGTTCCAAATGTCTGACACAGATCAGCCCCTGGTGCAGTCTCTCCCCTTCCCTCCCTTGCCTGAACCTGACCACTCTTCTGAGCCAAGTCCCCTGCCTGGACCTGACCACTATTCTGCCTGCTAAGTCCCCTGCCTGGACATGACCACTCTTCTGCCTGCTAAGTCCCCATGCCTGGACCTGGCCACTCTTCTGAGCCAAGTCCCCTGCCTGGACCTGACCACTTCTGCCTGCCAAGTTTCCGGACTGGACCCGACTACTCTTATGCCTACCAAGTCCCCTACCTGCACCCGACTACTCTTATGCCTGCCAATACCTCTGCCTGGACATGACCACTATTCTGCTTTCCAAGTCCCCTGCCTGGACCTGACTTCTCTTCTGCTTTCCAAGTCCCCTGCCTGGACCTGACCACTCTTCTGCCTGCCAAGTTTCCTGACTGGACCTGACTACTCTTATGCCTACCTGGACCTGACCACTCTTCTGCCTGCCAAGACCTCTGCCTGGACCTGACCACTCTTCTGCCTGCCAAGACCTCTGCCTGGACCTGGCCACTCTTCTGAGCCAAGTCCCCTGCCTGGACCTGACCACTTCTGCCTGCCAAGTTTCCGGACTGGACCCGACTACTCTTATGCCTACCAAGTCCCCTACCTGGACCCGACTAGTCTTCTGCCTGCCAAGACCTCTGCCTGGACATGACCACTATTCTGCTTTCCAAGTCCCCTGCCTGGACCCGACTTCTCTTCTGCTTTCCAAGTCCCTTGCCTGGACCTGACCACTCTTCTGCCTGCCAAGTTTCCTGACTGGACCTGACTACTCTTATGCCTACCTGGGCCTGACCACTCTTCTGCCTGCCAAGACCTCTGCCTGGACCTGACCACTCTTCTGCCTGCCAAGACCTCTGCCTGGACCTGACCACTCTTCTGCCTGGACCTGGCCACTCTTCTGAGCCAAGTCCCCTGCCTGGACCTGACCACTTCTGCCTGCCAAGTTTCCCGACTGGACCCGACTACTCTTATGCCTACCAAGTCCCCTACCTGGACCCGACTACTCTTCTGCCTGCCAAGACCTCTGCCTGGACATGAACACTATTCTGCTTTCCAAGTCTCCTGCCGGGACCTGACCACTCTTCTGCCTTCCAAGTCCCCTGCCTGGACCTGACTACTCTTCTGCCTTCCAAGTCCCCTGCCTGGACCTGACTACTCTTCTGCCTTCCAAGTCCCCTGCCTGGACCTGACTACTCTTCTGCCTTCAAAGTCCCCTGCCTGGACCTGACTACTCTTTTGCCTTCCAAGTCCCCTGCCTGGACCTGACTACTCTTTTGCCTTCCAAGTCCCCTGCCTGGACCTGACTACTCTTTTGCCTTCCAAGTCCCCTGCCTGGACCTGACTGCTCTTCTGCCTTCAAAGTCCCCTGCCTGGACCTGACTATTCTTCTGCCTTCCAAGTCCCCTGCCTGGACCTGACTATTCTTCTGCCTTCCAAGTCCCCTGCCTGGACCTGACTACTCTTCTGCCCTCAAAGTTCCCTGCCTGGACCTGACTAGTCTTCTGCCTGCCAAGACCTCTGCCTGGACATGACCACTATTCTGCTTTCCAAGTCCCCTGCCTGGACCTGACTTCTCTTCTGCTTTCCAAGTCCCCTGCCTGGACCTGACCACTCTTCTGCCTGCCAAGTTTCCTGACTGGACCTGACTACTCTTATGCCTACCTGGGCCTGACCACTCTTCTGCCTGCCAAGACCTCTGCCTGGACCTGACCACTCTTCTGCCTGCCAAGACCTCTGCCTGGACCTGACCACTCTTCTGCCTGGACCTGGCCACTCTTCTGAGCCAAGTCCCCTGCCTGGACCTGACCACTTCTGCCTGCCAAGTTTCCCGACTGGACCCGACTACTCTTATGCCTACCAAGTCCCCTACCTGGACCCGACTACTCTTCTGCCTGCCAAGACCTCTGCCTGGACATGAACACTATTCTGCTTTCCAAGTCTCCTGCCGGGACCTGACCACTCTTCTGCCTTCCAAGTCCCCTGCCTGGACCTGACTACTCTTCTGCCTTCCAAGTCCCCTGCCTGGACCTGACTACTCTTCTGCCTTCCAAGTCCCCTGCCTGGACCTGACTACTCTTCTGCCTTCAAAGTCCCCTGCCTGGACCTGACTACTCTTTTGCCTTCCAAGTCCCCTGCCTGGACCTGACTACTCTTTTGCCTTCCAAGTCCCCTGCCTGGACCTGACTACTCTTTTGCCTTCCAAGTCCCCTGCCTGGACCTGACTGCTCTTCTGCCTTCAAAGTCCCCTGCCTGGACCTGACTATTCTTCTGCCTTCCAAGTCCCCTGCCTGGACCTGACTATTCTTCTGCCTTCCAAGTCCCCTGCCTGGACCTGACTACTCTTCTGCCCTCAAAGTTCCCTGCCTGGACCTGACTATTCTTCTGCCCTCAAAGTTCCCTGCCTGGACCTGACTATTCTTCTACCTGCCCACTGCCAAGACTTGAATACTCTTCTGTTCACCATTCTGTACTTCAGTCTCCACACCGTAGCATTCCCTGTTCTTTCTACCCCCTAGGTGGAGCGATCCTGAGAACCAAGACCTGGTGATCGTTGCAGTAAAGAAAACCAGGACCACTACGGTCTCCAGCCCATTTTCACCTTGAGCTCTGGTGAAGCCAACTGTCACTTGGACCCCACCCCTAGGGAAAGCCCATGTCACCTGCCAGGGGGCCACCATATCCCTTGCAAGACATAGAAATGATCATTCAAAATGATTGTATTCCTCCCTTGGAACCAGGAGAGCGATGGCAATTTACCAACTTAAAAACAATTAATTTAACAGTATTATTAGACATGTGCCAATGGAAGGGTTCCCCAAATAAATAATATGTACAATATCTCCAGCTTTATAACAGTGGAGGTTTCGGGGTATTCTGAAAAAACAGAAGTCAGTTCGTAGGGCTAAATATAGAGACACGTTTCCAGTTCTTGGAATAGAGTGTAATTACCTTGGTCTTTTCTTTGTCTTCCTTTTTCTTATTTTAATTTTTTTCCACGTATTTTTCTACTAGTAAAAATCCAAAAAATGGTGTTTTCTTAATAACTTTATTCAATACATATTGCCGTCACTAAACAAATAAATAGTATATACATGGTACATTAATGCCCAACGTTAGTAACAATAGTGAAGCTACAGTGGATGGGGTTATCTCCCTTTAAGGGATACTACAGTGAATTACAATGAATCCCTTCCTGGACGGCAGTGTTCCTACATTTGCAGTCTGGTGTCCATGTCTGCCACCTAAATTGCTTATTTTCTGACCGGTCATCCATCTAAGACATTTAGGCCAGGTGTTCCCAGATTCTGAGCTCCGCCCACTGTCGGTTGTACAGTTTAGGATTCTACAAGAGCCTGTTCAGGGACTAAGTGTTGTTATATCGGGGTGGGGGTGACTGCCTACCTCACTAGTTTTTTTTTCTACCTAAGACTTCTATGGGGCTCAGACTAATATTGTCAGCAAGTTCTTTCACGTTATGGCACTCGTTACCTTTAGTTTGACTTCTAACGTGAGGGCCAGTTTATCTTTTGATTTACGCGGGGGGGGGGGGAGGGAACTCTGGCTTCTGACTTACTTAGGATTTGAAAAACCACTGCGCAGATACTGTGATATCAAAAAAATTGCAACACCCACCATTTTATTCTCTAGGACCTCTGCTTTAAAAAAAATCTATAATGTTTTTGTGGTAGTCTGATTACGCTGGCTTCTGACTGACTTAGGGTCAAATGAGCTGCTGAAGAATGTAAGGGCCACTCCATCTTCTAACATGAGGACCGGTCCAACCTCTGACTCACGTAGGGCCAGTCCAGCTCATGACTCACACAGCTGATAGGTTTTTCTTCTGACTTACACAAGGACCAGTTTGACTTCTGACTCACGTGAGGGTTAGTCCGGCTTCTGACATCTGTGAGCTAGTCCAGCATTTAACTCCGCAAAGGCCATTTTGGCCTCCAATTCGAGGGCCAGTCTGACGTCTCGCTCGCGCATGGGGCCAGTCTGACGTCTCGCTCGCGCATGGGGCCAGTCTGACGTCTCGCTCGCGCATGGGGCCAGTCTGACGTCTCGCTCGCGCATGGGGCCAGTTTGAGTTCTCACTCGTACATGGAACCAGTTTGAATTCTCTCGTACATGGGGCCAGTTTGACGTCTCACTCGTACATGGGGCCAGTTTGACGTCTCAGGGGCCAGTTTGACTTCTCACTCGCGCATGGGGCCAGGTTTGACTTCTCACTCGCGCATGGGGCCAGGTTTGACTTCTCACTCGCACATGGGGCCAGGTTTGACTTCTCACTCGCACATGGGGCCAGTTTGACTTCTCACTCGCACATGGGGCCAGTTTGACTTCTCACTCGCACATGGGGCCAGTTTGACTTCTCACTCGCACATGGGGCCAGTTTGACTTCTCACTCGCACATGGGGCCAGTTTGACTTCTCACTCGCACATGGGGCCAGTTTGACTTCTCACTCGCACATGGGGCCAGTTTGACTTCTCACTCGTACATGGGGCCAGTTTGACTTCTCACTCATGCAGGGGCTGATCTGGCTCTGACTTGAGGGCACCTTTGGTTTCTAAGGCGAGGGCCAGATCAGCTGCTAACGTAGGGGCCAGACTGGCCTCTGACTCACACAGGGGCTAATCCAACTTTTGACTCCCTTGAGGATCAATTTAACTACTAATAACCACGAGGGCCAGTCCAGCTTTTAATGCGAGAAACAGTCCAACCCGACTCACGTAGGGGCAAGTCCAGCTTTTGACTCACGCGAGGGCCAGTATGGCTTTTGATTTACGCGAGGGCCAGTATGGCTTCTGACTCACGAAAGAGTTAGTCTGGCATCTGACTTATGTAGTAGACCAGATTCGAACGCCCTCAACAGCCATTCTGGCCTCTGACTAATTTAAAGGCCCAGTCTGGCTTCTGACCCTGGTAAGGGCCATTTTAGTTGACTTTGGACTCAAACAAGAGCCAGTTCAGCTTATGACACCCTTAAAGGGTCACTTTGAATTCTGATGAACATGAGGACCAGCCTGGTCTCTGATGAACACATGGGCCAGTCCAGCTTCTGATTCAGGCAAGGGCCAATTTGACTTCATGCGAAGGTCAGTCCATCTTCTAACTCGTGTAAGACCATGATGGTTTCCGACTTGCCACCAAACATATTACATTCTGACAATACAATCTCTGTGCAATCAACTTTGGATTTACCCAAACTATAGAATATGAGGACCTATCTACTCTATTCAATCAATCCGAATCCGATCAGGCAGGCCCCTATTCGATCCAGTTGCTGTCAGAGCTAAAGGGGATTGTATGATTAGATTGTAATGTATGTGTTGAACTTATGAGCACTACGTGAACATGTAGTGGTATAGGTCTAGGACAGTGGTCTCCAAACTGCGGTCCTTTGGACACTATTTCTCCCACTGACACCAAAGATGGGGTACTATTCCTTCCAATGACACCAATTATGGGGCACTATTCCTCCTACTGATACCAATGATGGGGCACTATTCCTCTCACGAACACCAATGATGGGGCACTATCCCTCCCACTGATACCAATGGATGGGGCACTATTCCTTCCACCGACCCTTCCACTATCACCGATAGGGCACTATTCCTTCCAGGGACACCAATGATGGGGGACTATTCCTTCCAGGGACACCAATGATGGGGCACTATTCCTCCCACTGACACTAAAAACAGGGCACTGTTCCTCCATCTGACTGCAATTTTTCTCCCAGCAATACCAATGATGGGACACTATTCCTCTCACTGACACCAGCGATGGGGAACAATTCCTCCTATTGACAGAAATGATGGGGCACTATTCCTCCCACTGACGCCAATGATGGGGCACTACTCCTCCCACTGACACCAACGATGGGGCACTACTCCTCGCACTGACACCAACGATGGGGCACTATTCCTGCCACTGACACCAACGATGGGGCACTATTCCTCCCACTGACACCAACGATGGGGCACTATTCCTTCCACCGATACCAACAATGGGGCACTATTCCTTCCACCGATACCAACAATGGTGGGGCACTATTCTTTCCAGTGACACCAATGATGGTGCAATATTCCTCCCACTGACACCAAAAACAGGGCACTGTTCCTCCATCTGACACTATTATTTCTCCCACTGATACCTACAATTGGCAATTTTTCTCCCAACAATACCAATGATGGAATACTATTTCTCTCACCGACACCAGCGATGGGGCACTATTCCTCCCACCGACACCAGCGATGGGGCACTATTCCTTCCACTGACACCAAAGACGGGGCACTTTTCCTTCCAGTGACACCAACAACAGGGCACTGTTCCTCCAACTGAAATGGATGATGGGGCTCTATTTCTATGTAATTTAATTATTCCCACTGACAGTCAAACCTGAGGCATTGTTTACTCCCACTGACTTCGGGGATTTTTCTTCCACTGGCCACAGTCCCGCCTTCCTAATGTGTGAAGGACAGTAACCTGGGCCTTTGTCTAGAAAGTTTGGAGACCCCCTGGTCTAGGACATTCCCAGCTCCGTCCACCAGCAGCAGCTACAACAAAGACGTCTTATAGATCTTGTCAATTTTACGCTTATTATACCTTCCAAACAATGCTGTTGGAGGAATAAGACTCCCGGTGGGTCTAGGACATCTGGAAGTGAAATGTTGAAAACTTGGTCCATTTATCCTTCAATCTTGGCATGTTTCAGCTGGTGCCGGAGGAGGCGGCCCATCTGGACGAAGGCCTTCCCACACTCCGCGCACGAATACGGTTTTTCCCCTGTATGGATTTTCCAATGGCCGTTCAGTTCTGACTTTGTGGTAAAACCTATCTTGCACTCCGGACACTGGAACGGCTTCTCGCCCGTGTGCCACCTCCGATGTTTCACCAAATCAGCCTTCCAGGTAAAAGTCTGTCCGCAGTCCTCGCAGGTGTACGGCTTCAGCCCCGTGTGACTCCTCTGATGAATGGTTAGGTTGGAGCTAGTGTAGAAGCGCTTACCACACTCTGTGCATGGGTAAGGCTTTTCGCCGGTATGGATTCTGAGGTGCTTGGTATAATACGACTGACTGGAGAAACTCTTTCCACACTCGGGGCAAGAATAGGGCTTCTCACCAGTGTGAACTCGTTGGTGGCTCAACATCTCTGACTTCCAGGTGAAGTTCTTGCCGCACTCCGAACAGGTAAATGGCTTCTGCCCCGAATGGACCTTCCGATGTAGCAAGACGTTGGACCGAGAACCAAAGGACTTCCCGCAATCAGAGCACGCGTAAGGACGCTCTCCTGTGTGCGTTCTCAGGTGCTTCACCAAATACGACTTGATGGAAAACCCCTTCCCGCACTCCGTACAGACATATGGCTTCAGCCCGGTGTGTATACGCTGGTGGACGACAAAGTCGCCCTTCCAGGCAAAGCTTTTACCGCATTCTGAGCAGCAGTAGGGCTTCTCCCCCGTGTGGATCTGCCTGTGTTTTAAAAGGTGTGAGCTCTTCTTAAACGCCTTGCCGCATTCGGCACACGAAAAAGGTTTCTCTCCTGAGTGAATACGCTGGTGAGAAACCAAGTTCTCCTTTCGGGTTAATGACTTACCGCATTCCTCGCATTTAAAGCGTTTTTTACCCAGGTGGGCAGGAAGATCCGTCTCCAGACATGTCTGGTGCTCTTTGGCGTTGTTGGAAAAATGTTCTACGTCCTTCAAGGAGTCGGTTAGTCTAGACGAAATCTGATGACTCCAGTGGAAGTCTGAGGAAACAATGGTCTCCTCTTCGGCAGCTTCGCTGATTTGGCGTGTTTTGGATTCAACTGCGACATTCTTCGCTTCCTTGGAGATCTTTAGTTGTCTAGTTGAACCATGATGCCTGATGTTACACCTGGAATGGGTGATGGTCTCTTCTTGGCCAGTTCGAGGCATTTTTGGGTCCACAGTAAGATGTCCAAGGTCGCTTAAGAAAAAGGATGGTTTTGGTGGATAGTGAGACCTGGTGGTAAAGTTTGATGGGGTAATGGTCACATCTTGGCCAAATATTCCACTCTGATGTGCTCTGGAGTCGCTGGTGAAATGATCAACGGAATTCAAAAGACTGGATGATCTAGGGGCATTGAGACACCAAGGATTAGAGCTTGGGGACATAAATTTCCCAGCTTGAGGACTTTGGGTGATTTTGTCATCAACCGAATTGAGGCACGAATAGATAAAGGGAAATGTAGTTCCGGAGTCAGGCCCATCTGTAGGAACGAAAGTGTTTTGAGATTTATGGACTTAAAGTGTCACTAAACCCACATCATATAAAACCATCAATAAATAATGTATTACATGCTGTTCATACTTTCTCAGTCACTATGAGATTCATTTTCTGTATCCTGCATAAAACCTGGTTGATCCTGCTGCTCTCTATCTCCCCTTTCTGTTCATGTCCCCCATTCAGTTTTTGCAGAGCAATGTTGGCAGTAGGGATGCACCGAAATTTCGGCTGAAAATGGCCCTTTCGGCAATTTGCCGAAAGAGAAATTTCGCCGATAACGGCGCCGAAAATGGGGCGGGGCCCCGCCCCTGGTGCCGCCCAGTACGGGGTGTCATTCTGGAGTGTCCCCGTCCAGCCCTCTCATCTCCTCCCTCCCTCCTCGATGAGGCGGCTGAAAGTGAAAGTGCTTTATGGAGGAAAGCTGTCAGCACACACACCGCGTTAAGGAGCAGCTGGTCGGTATGATCAGCAGAGGAGCATTATCAGTGTGCAGCGCCGCGGGGGTTAAGAGTGCAGGACTTGTTGTTTGAAATGCTGTTAGAAACAGTGAGACTTGCACTCTTAACCCCCGCGGCGCTGCACACTGATAATGCTCCTCTGCTGATCATACCGACAAGCTGCTCCTTAACGCGGTGTGTGTGCTGACAGCTTTCCTCCAAAGATAGCAAGAGCAGTGTTCTTGGCTTTGCCTAACACTGCCCTGTCCTCCTTACTGACATACTAAGGCAGGCTGCAAATGATGGGCACTGGCAGGCTGCTGGGCACTGGTAGGCTGCATTGATCTCCTGTACCACGTCTGCAGTCTCTGACCATCTCCTGTACCACGTCCCCAGTCTCTGACCATCTCCTGTACCGTGGCCCCAGTCTCTGACCATCTCCTGTACCGTGGCCCCAGTCTCTGACCATCTCCTGTACCGTGTTCCCCAGTCTCTGACCATCTCCTGTACCGTGTTCCCCAGTCTCTGACCATCTCCTGTACCGTGTTCCCCAGTCTCTGACCATCTCCTGTACCGTGTTCCCCAGTCTCTGACCATCTCCTGTACCGTGTTCCCCAGTCTCTGACCATCTCCTGTACCGTGTTCCCCAGTCTCTGACCATCTCCTGTACCGTGTTCCCCAGTCTCTGACCATCTCCTGTACCGTGTTCCCCAGTCTCTGACCATCTCCTGTACCGTGTTCCCCAGTCTCTGACCATCTCCTGTACCGTGTTCCCCAGTCTCTGACCATCTCCTGTACCGTGTTCCCCAGTCTCTGACCATCTCCTGTACCGTGTTCCCCAGTCTCTGACCATCTCCTGTACCGTGTTCCCCAGTCTCTGACCATCTCCTGTTCCGTGTTCCCCAGTCTCTGACCATCTCCTGTACCGTGTTCCCCAGTCTCTGACCATCTCCTGTACCGTGTTCCCCAGTCTCTGACCATCTCCTGTATAAAGATATTTTTTAAAAACAAACAGACACTTTTGGTGCTGTTTCGGTATCCAGTTTTTTTTTTTTTTTTTTTTTTTTTTTTTAGGTATCGGTTTCGGCACCAAAAAACCCAATCGGTGCATCTCTAGTTAGCAGCTCTGCACATGCTCAGTTTTCAGTGAGTTTCTACACGGAGCATTTCCTCCCTATCACATCTGAGCAGCCCATGTGACTATAGTCACACATGTGGGTGTATACACAGTGGTAAATGACAGTCCACTCCCTCCCTGCCCACTAACCATCTAAACATAATGGGGGCGGGATAATGCATGTATATTGATAGAGGCTTCACCTCCCTGTTATTCTAAGACACAGGCTGGAGGGGCGTGAAACAGCTTGTGACTGGCAGAAATCCACCCACACCATGTTATTGCTAAAAAATAATAAAGACTTGATTTCCAATATATATTTGTAAGACAATTTAAAACTGTTTTTTGATATTAAAGTATCACTAAATGCATATCTTAAAAAAAATAAAAAATAAAAAAAACTCTTAATAAATTGTGTATTACATGCTGTTCATACTTTCCCAGTCACTATGAGATTCGTTTTTCTGTATCCTGCAAAAAAAATGGATGATCCTGCTGCTCTCTATCTCCCCCTCCTGTCCATGTCTCCAATTCAGCTAGAGATTTTGAAGAACAATGTTGGCAGCTCTGCACATGCTGAGTTTTCAGTGAGTTTCCGTGCCGAGCATTTCCTCCCTATCACCTCTGAGCAGCCCATGTGACTATAGAGTCACACATGTGGGCGTATACACAGTGGTAAATACCAGCCCACTCCCTCCCTCCCTCCTCCTGCATGCCCGCCAACCAGCTAAACACAATGGGGGGCGGGATATAACATGCAGATTGATGGTGGCTTCACCTCCCTCTTACTCTAAGACAGTGATTGCCAACCTTTCGGTCCTCACAGACCACTTACCTCACATATTTGAATCCCGCAGACCATTAACATTAATTTTACATGCCTTATACACACAATGCTCCCTCTATCTGCCCCCAGCACTTTGCTATATACAGATTCATCATTGGATCCCACCTCTTTATCCAGCCATGTGCTCAAACTCCATGCTCCCTCCCACAGCCTGTGATCAGCGCTGCCATTGGATATCCCCTCCTTCTTCACCTCCCACTCTCTGCACTACTCCTGGCGTCTCCCTCTGAGTTCAGAGAGCCGGAACCACCGAGGAGTCATTGGGTATCAATGCATGCTGACAGTATTGGATCATCATTGGATCTCACCTCCTTATCCAGCCATGTGCTCAAGCTCAATGCTCCCTCCCACAGCCTGTGATCAGCGCTGCCCTCAATGCTCCCTCCTCCTTCACCTCCCACTCTCTGCACTACTCTCAGCTCCCCTCTGAGTTCATAGAGCCGAAACCACAGAGGAGTCATTGGGTATCAATGCGTATTGACTGTCAGCGAGCATTGAGGACAACACTGGCAACAACATTGGGTGGTATACATCCAGTAAAACAGTGGTCATCAACCCTGTCCTCAGGGCCCACTAACAGGCCCGGTTTGCAAGATAACTGAAATACATCACAGGTGATATCATTTGCTGCTCAGCGATTGCAGTATTCTAGTTTGCATCTCCCCAAGGTAATACATAAAATCTGGCCTGTTAGTGGGCCCTGAGGACAGGCTTGATAACCACTGTGGTAAAATGTTGATCTACAGAAGGACCACCAAAATTTTCTCACGGACCACTGGTTGGCGACCACTGCTCTAAGGCACAGGCTGGAGAAGCATGAGGAAAAAAAAAAAATTAAAGTTCTGGAGGGGTGTGACACAGCCTAAGACTGGCGGGAATCCGCCCACACCATGTTATTGCCAAAAATAAAGATTTGATTTCAAATATATATTTGTATGACAATTTAAAACAGCTTATCGATATTTATTTATTTTTACTCTGTATTCCAAAGGCTGTTTTATTTATTTTTAACATGTGACCAGCAACAGAGGACTAGAAGCTCCTGCTGCCACCGTTTCCCTGCAGATAGGCTGGGAGAGAGCTGGGTCATGCAACAGCTGTTTATCGATTAGGGGAAAAAAAAAAAAAAAAAAGTACCGTATATATCGAGTTTTTCAGACCTTTTTTTAGGGCTGAAAATACACCCCTCGGATTATACTCGATTCTGTGTACCTGAAAATCTTCTGATGCCGCGTATACACGATCATTTTAGCAAGAAAAACGACCGTCTGTGGGCTTTTTGTCATTTTTCCCGACGGGAAAAACGGCATTAATCACGACGAGAAAAATTAGAACATGCTCTAATTTTTCTCGTGGTGATTCCCGTCATTTTTTTCCGCGGCAGTTTTCCCACAGGGAAACACTGCCGGGGAGCCTACACACGGTCGTTTTTCTCGACCAAGAGGAAAAATGACGGGAAAAACGGCCGTGTGTGGGGGAACAAGCCATTCCCTAGTTTTTCCTGTCGTGATTCACGGTGGTGTTTTCACCGCCGTGTATCACGATCGTGTGTACGCGGCATTAGACTATCGCGGCTTTCTCCTGATCCTGTTCCGTGATAGGCGTTTCCAGCAAACACTGTGTTGAGTGTTTCGCCTATCACGGAGGTCCTCTCATTCTCAGACTCCGTTTCCCGACAGGCACTGTGTTCAGTGTTCCGCCAATCACGGACGTTTTTTCATCCTCTGACAAGAGAACATCCATGATAGGCGGAACACTGAACACAGTGTCTGCTGGGAAACGGAGTCCGAGAATGAGAGGACCTCCGTGATAGGCGGAACACTCAACACAGTGTTTGCTGGAAACGCCTATCACAGAACAAGACCAGGAGGAAGCCGCGATATTTAAACAATGGACGCCCGCAGTCTAAGAAGATTTTCAGGTACACTGACTCGGGCACAGGGAGGCTACAATGGACACAGTGAGGTTGGGCACAGTAAGCTGGCAATGGGCACAGTAAGGTTGGGCACAGTGAGGTGCCAATGAGCACAGTGAGGTTGGATACAGTAAGCTGGCAATGGGCACAGTAAGGTGGCAATGGGCACAGTAAGGTTGGGCACAGTGAGGTGGCAATGGACACAGTGAGGTGGCAATGGGCACAGTAAGTTGGCAATGGGCACAGTGAGGTTGGACACAGTAAGCTGGCAAAGGGCACAGTGAGGTGGCAATGGGCACAGTAAGCTGGCAATGGGCACAGTGAGGTTGGACACAGTAAGCTGGCAATGGGCACAGTGAGGCGGCAATGGGCACAGTAAGGTTGGGCACAGTGAGGTGGCAATGGGCACAGTAAGCTGGCAATGGGCAGAGTGAGGTGGCAATGGTCAGAGTGAGGTTGGGCACAGTAAGCTGGCAATGGGCACAGTAAGGTGACAATGGGCACATTGAGGTTGGGCACAGTAAGGTGCCAATGAGCACAGTGAGGTTGGATACAGTAAGCTGGCAATAGGCACAGTGAGGTGGCAATGGGCACAGTAAGGTTGGGCACAGTGGGGTGGCAATGGGCACAGTAAGTTGGCAATGGGCACAGTAAGCTGGCAAAGGGCACAGTGAGGTGGCAATGGGCACAGTAGGCTGGCAATGGGCACAGTGACGTTGGACACAGTAAGCTGGCAATGGGCACAGTGAGGTGGCAATGGGCACAGTTAGGTTGGGCACAGTGAGGTGGCAATGGGCACAGTAAGCTGGCAATGGGCAGAGTGAGGTTGGGCACAGTAAGCTGGCAATGGGCACAGTGAGGCGTGCAAATGGGCATTGTTGACCCTCTTTTTCCCTTACAGTAGCTGTGCATTTCCCACCCCTAGGCTTATACTCGAGTCAATAAATGTTCCCAGTTTATTGGGGTAATTTCAAGTACCTCGGCTTATACTTGAGTATACAGTATATACAGTATATGGTACTTGGATGCTTGTTTTAATTAAAATAATCGTTTTGTATCACTTTAACCCAAGTGTTGGAAAAAAAACTGATTTTAGAACGTCCCTCAACTGTGCTAGATAATAAAAAGAAGTTTATATGGTGTGCCTTTAGTTTATTTTTAAATGGCTCTTGCCATGCAGAGTTGGTCATTTAAGGTGACTAAAGGTAGAATTTGACTGGGGACAATGATATTGTTGTAGTGACCAAACAAGGAGGATCTCGGACTCTTCTCTGGATTTCGTGTTTATTACTCACCTGGGCTGATCTCTGGAGGAATTCCCTCCTCCATGTGCAGCTCATCACCCGTCATATACAAATCTTCTGCTTCTTCCTTCACTTCAACCTTAACAGCAATCAGGTCATCAGCCTGGATAACACATAAGGAATATTTCAAATGAATCCTCTACATAAAAAGCCAATGATCACTTCTGTAGGATCATTTGTTTCACTTACAGAATAGTCCTGTAGGACCTGGTGATCCTCCTGAGGGATCTCCTGACGTTCCTGTGTGGAGTCCCAGGAATACAGAGGACGGGGAAATCTCTCTGGTAGGTTCCCATTACTGGATCCATCTGTAGGAAACACACACACTGACTGAATACATTGTTTCTATGTGTTTATCAGATGATGGGGGATCTAGGTGGACCCTCCGTATTGCATCTCTCCTTTACAATAAAGTCTCCTCTTACCCGGTGATGTGAGGGGCGGCTGATTGTCCATCATGACGTCCTTGTAGAGATCCTTGTGTCCTTCTAAATACTCCCACTCCTCCATGGAGAAATAGACAGTGACATCCTCACACCTTATAGGAACCTGACACACACAATGATACAGTCACCATCCAGACACATCCCTTGTCTGTTACTGGATAATGTCCCAGAATTCCCGGCACCGCTCACCTCTCCTGTCAGCAGCTCAATGATCTTCTGGGTGACTTCCAGAATTTTCTGGTCTTTGTTTATCTCAGACATCAGCAAGTGAGATGGCCACTCACTGGTTTCCTTCTTTATGGGTCCATAATCCTAGGATAAGTAAGACAGTGATGTCATGTGACCTCCCAGAAACCTCCTCACCTCTCCGGTCAGGTCTGTGTTTTATTAATAGAGATAAAAGTGATGTCACGTGACCTCGCAGAATCCTCCTCACCTCTCCGGTCAGGTATGTGTTTTATTAATGGAGATAAGAGTGATGTCATGTGACCTCCCAGAATCCTCCTCACCTCTCCGGTCAGGTCTGTGTTTTATTTATAGAGATAAGAGTGATGTCATGTGAGAGGGGGGTTGGTGCTGCGCTGTTCCTAATATAGCATGTACTACTATACACAAAGACAGAGTACAGACCCACACCTGGTCCAGGAACACAAGGGAGGAACAACTACCCCTATATGTTTATTTGCGGTTGTCTCAGTACCGCAAGGTAAGAGGCCACCTTCACTAGAGTGTATTTTTTGCATGATATCCCACCAGCACTTTGTCATTTGCACATTGGAATGTTCATTTGCACAGTGAAGAGAAGAATATGTCGTTGCTTATTCACTGCTTAATTGCAATTTTGCACACTGTGGACTTGATTGGACTCTGCACTATTGCAGCTGGTACATATTTTTATTGCAGCTCTTTTTTTTTTTTTCACATTATTTGCACTTTTTGCACAGGAAGTTGATTTGCTGATTTTGCACATTTATTCTGCAAGTTTGCGCAGCTCATTTGTGTACAGATGTTACACCTGGATTACTAGTTATTTATGCACGTTGCACTTTAATATCACTACTGTACTGTGTTTATTATTTACCTGGAAGCTCATGTTTTGCAAATTTAGTGTTTACGCACTTTGTGATCTCAGCTATTATATGTACTTTTACCTGTAGTAGTAGTACATGCTACAGGTGATACTCGAAAAATTCGACTATCGTGCAAAAGTTCATTTATTTCACTAATGCAACTTAAAAGGTGAAACTAATATATGAGACTAATTTCATGCAAAGCAAGACAGTTCAAGCCGTAATTTGTCATCATTGTGATGATTATGGCTTACTGCTCATGAAAACCCCAAATCCACAATCTCAGAAAATTAGAATATTACATGCAATCTATAAAACAAGGATTGTACATAGAACAATATCGGACCTGTGAAAAGTAGAAGCATGCATATGTACTCAGTACTTGGTTTGGGCCCCTTTTGCAGCAATTACTGCCTCAATGCGGCGTGGCATGGAAGCGATCAGCCTGTGGCACTGCTGAGGTGTTATGGAAGACCAGGAAGCTTCAATAACGGCCTTCAGGTCTTCTGCATTGTTCGGTCTCATGTCTCTCATCTTTCTCTTGGCAATGCCCCATAGATTCTCTATGGGGTTCAGGTCAGGCGAGTTTGCTGGCCAATCAAGCACAGTAATCCCACGGTCATTGAACCAGGTTTTGGTGCTTTTAGCAGTGTGGGCAGGTGCCAAGTCCTGCTGGAAAATGAAGTCAGCATCCCCATAGAGCTTGTCTGTGGAAGGAAGCATGAAGTGCTCCAAAATCTCCTGGTAGACGGCTGCGGTGACCCCGGACTTAATGAAGCACAGTGGACCAACACCAGCAGAAGACACGGCTCCCCAAATCAACACAGACTGTGGAAACTTCACACTGAACTTCAAGCATCTTGCAGTGTGTGCCTCTCCATTCTTCCTCCATACTCCGGCTCCTGGGTTTCCAAATGAGATGCAAAATTTGCTCTCATCAGAAAAGAGGACTTTGGACCACTGAGCAACAAACAGGTCTGTTTTTCTTTAGCCCAGGTAAGACGCTTCTGACGTTGTTTGTTGTTCAGGAGTGGCTTGACAAGAGGAATACGACATTTGAAGCCCATGTCCAGGATCCGTCTGTGTGTGGTGGCTCTTGATGCACTGACTCCAGCCTCAGTCCACTCCTTGTGAAAGTCCCCAACACTTTTGAATGGCCTTTACCTGACAATCCTCTCCAGGCTGCGCTCATCCCTGCTGCTTGTGCACCTTTTTCTTCCACACTTTTCTCTTCCACATAACTTTCTATTATTGTGCTTTGATACAGAACTTTGGGAACATCCAACTTCTTTTGCAATTACTTTTTGAGGCTTTCCCTCCTTATGGAGGGTGTCAATGATGGTTTTCTGCACAACTGTCAAGTCAGCAGTCTTTCCCATGATTGTGATTCCTACTGAACCAGACAGAGAGACCATTTAAAAGGCTCATGAACCCTTTGCAGGTGTTATGGCTTAATTAGCTGATTAGAGCGGGACACTTTGAGCCTAGAATATTGCACCTTTTCACAATATTCTAATTTTCTGAGATTGTGGATTTGGGGTTTTCATGAGCTGTAAGCCATAATCATCACAATTATGACAAATCACGGCTTGAACTATCTTGCTTTGCATGTAATGAGTTTATCTCATATATTAGTTTCACCTTTTAAGTTGCATTAGTGAAATAAATGAACTTTTGCATGATATTCAAATTTTTCGAGTATCACCTGTATATTAGGAACAGCGCAGCACCAACCCCCCTCTTACTGCAAATTTTTATGGGTATGGTTTGACCCTTATTCGGTGCTTGCAGCAGTTCCACGTTTTATATATATATATATATATATATTTCCTCTCTTATATGATAGCGCAGGAATAATCCTATATCCTAGTGATGTCCCAGAATCCTCCTCACCTCTCCGGTCAGGTCTGTGTTTTATTAATAGAAATAAGAGTGATGTCATGTGACCTCCCAGAATCCTCCCCACCTCTCCGGTCAGGTCTGTGTTTTATTAATAGAGATAAGAGTGATGTCATGTGACCTCCCAGAGTCCTCCTCACCTCTCCGGTCAGCAGGTAGACAATCTCCAGGGTTAGGTCCAATACGCTCCGGGTCATGTGATTACGCCTGGCGTCCATCTAACCAGGTTCAGCACCGGGGGGGGGGGGGGGGAAGGTTCAGTGTAATTTCTAAAGAGAGAACATATTATATTTATAGGAAATTCCTCCAACTAATTAACACATCACATTTTATAAAATCACTTCTAAAGCCTTAATTAAATATAAATCTATAGAAGAGAATTATTATTATTATACAGGATTTATATAGCGCCAACAGTTTGCTCAGCGCTTTACAATATAAAAAGGGAAACAATACAATAAAATACAAGAGGGTTAATATAAAGTTGAAGTATTCTGCATGTAACGGTCTTTCTTCTTACCAAGAGTTATTCCTCCGCTGCACACCAGCTGCAATCCCTAATCAGGCTGTCAATGGGACTGGCAGCACTGGCTGGTGAACTGAGCTGGCAGGGTTAAAGGGCACAGAATGTTCTATGTAGTCCTGAAGCTCAGACAGTGTCATATTTCATACCTGAGGAGGGTCAGGCTGGTATTTAGGGAACCATAGAAGACATGTGATCTTGGTGTGGCTTGGATTCAGGTACACAGGCCCACACTGCCCCTTCCTCCTACCTCCAAAGGTGCTGGTCATTCACCTACACTGCTAATCAATCATGGTTCCTGTCCCTGTTATGTTCTCCTGGCTGTGGATGTCACATGACTGAATACCAGTGTTAATTATCTCCTTCTAAAACAACTACACCAAAATGTCTTCAGAAATGCAGCGCTGCAGGGGGCCATGTTGGAGACCGGAAGCCATTCTGACGGATGGGTGAGCTTCTCAAACATGGCTGCGCTGGCGGAGACATCCCGGTTGTGCAGCGGGGAGGGCGGGGCTGAGCACTTCCGGAGACGTCAGTGGGAAGGAGATAGGGGTGGGCGTGTCCGAAATAACCAATTATCGCGCTCAGTGTGCACGGGTACGTTTGAGCAGGCGCGCAGAGGGACGTCAGAGCATGCGTATTGAGGTAGAGGAAGCCAGAAGAGACGTGCGCATGCGCAGCTTTGTGTAGCCTTGTTGTGGGGATACTGGCAGGTCTTGGGGAGCAGAGACTGGGGCAGACAGGCGCAGGAGGGACAGGTATGGCCGCTGGAGGAGACTCACGTACTCTGACACCCTTCCCATGGCTGGGCTTATAAATAGAGAATCCACAGTCACCCTTACTAATATTTTATAGGGTTCTTCCACTCACAATCTAGGCTTTAGTTATGGGTGAACATTGGGGTGGTGGGGAGGGGGTAAATGTCCTCTGTATGTCTATATCTTTTCCCTACATAAGTGTGAAATTCAGGCAGGAGGGTGACGTCCTGTCGTTAGGGACACGGCAGGTGGGCGGAGCTGGGAATTCCACTCATAGGAGTCCGGAATGGTGTGCTGACCAATAATCCGCAGCACATCAGCCTAGATGTTAGTGCTGAGAGCTTGCAGCACCGGGGGGCCTCTGCTCAGTATCAGCAAGCTCCTCTATGATTAGCAAGACCTCTATGACTAAGTCCTGGTGGGGGAGGACGAAACGCGTCAGGGAGGGGTTAGTGAAGTAGTGCTGGCTGAGGCTGCCTAACACCTTACACTGGTCGGGCATATCCAACAAGCTCCTACCATAGCCATTTTCTTCCAATGGGATTGTGAGGTCAGATTTTGGGTACTCCCGAAGTCCTGGTGGGTGGGACGAAACAAGTTGGGGCGTGGTTAATGGAGTAGCGCTGGCTGAGGCCGCCTAACACCTTAAACTGGTCTGGCATATCAAGCAAGCTCCTACCATAGTCGTTTCCTTCCAATGGGATTGTGAGATCAGATTTTGTGAACTCCCGATCTAATCTTCTGGACCCATCACCCGGCTATATGCTAACCCAAATCGAATTCTGTCTGTCAACAGAGACCTCCAGTCAGAACCTCCGAGGAGTGCTGCGGCTCATCATGGACAAGAAGAAGCGTCATCTAACGAAGAGGATCCTAAACCTCACTCTGGAGATCATCTACCTGCTGACCGGAGAGGTGAGGAGGATTCTGGGAGGTCACATGACATCACTCTTATCTCTATTAATAAAACACAGACCTGACCGGAGAGGTGAGGAGGATTCTGGGAGGTCACATGACATCACTCGTATCTCTATTAATAAAACACAGACCTGTCTGGAGAGGTGAGGAGGATTCTGGGAGATCACATGACATCACTCTTATCTCTATTAATAAAACACAGACCTGACCGGAGAAGTGAGGAGGATTCTGGGAGGTCACATGACATCACTCTTATCTCTATTAATAAAACACAGACCTGACCGGAGAAGTGAGGAGGATTCTGGGAGGTCACATGACATCACTCTTATCTCTATTAATAAAACACAGACCTGACTGGAGAGGTGAGGAGGATTCTGGGAGGTCACATGACATCACTCTTATCTCTATTAATAAAACACAGACCTGACCGGAGAGGTGAGGGGGATTCTGGGAGGTCACATGACATCACTCTTATCCCTATTAATAAAACATAGACCTGACCGGAGAGGTGAGGAGGATTCTGGGAGATCACATGACATCACTCTTATCTCTATTAATAAAACAAAGACCTGACCGGAGAGGTGAGGGGGATTCTGGGAGGTCACATGACATCACTCTTATCTCTATTAATAAAACATAGACCTGACCGGAGAGGTGAGGAGGATTCTGGGAGATCACATGACATCACTCTTATCTTTATTAATAAAACAAAGACCTGACCGGAGAGGTGAGGGGGATTCTGGGAGGTCACATGACATCACTCTTATCTCTATTAATAAAACATAGACCTGACCGGAGAGGTGAGGAGGATTCTGGGAGATCACATGACATCACTCTTATCTCTATTAATAAAACACAGACCTGACCGGAGAGGTGAGGAGGATTCTGGGAGGTCACATGACATCACTCTTATCTCTAATAATAAAACAGACCTGGCCAGAGAGGTAAGGAGGATTCTGGGAGGTCACATGACATAACCCTTATCTCTATTAATAAAACACAGACCTGACCGGAGAGGTGAGGAGGATTCTGGGAGGTCACATGACATCACTCTTATCTCTATTAATAAAACACAGACCTGACCGGAGAGGTGAGGAGGATTCTGGGAGATCACATGACATCACTCTTATCTCTATTAATAAAACACAGACCTGACCGGAGAGGTGAGGAGGATTCTGGGAGGTCACATGACATCACTCTTATCTTTATTAATAAAACAAAGACCTGACCGGAGAGGTGAGGAGGATTCTGGGAGGTCACATGACATCACTCTTATCTTTATTAATAAAACAAAGACCTGACCGGAGAGGTGAGGAGGATTCTGGGAGGTCACATGACATCACTCTTATCTTTATTAATAAAACACAGACCTGACCGGAGAGGTGAGGAGGATTCTGGGAGGTCAGGGGAGCATCTGTGACACGTGAAAGCAAAGCCCTGTCTTTAACAAGATGGCTGCCCCCACACAGAGACATAGTGCAGAACAGGACATGGTAGGTCTGTAATGGGTTAAAGGTCAGCTACAGGGAAATCAAAAGCAATACTGGTGACAAATCGTTTTGCCCTCTACTTGCCTTTTTTGGGCACCACTTTCACAGCTCAGAACTTCTTCATCTATTTCAATACATATTAGGATTATGTTCCACTGAAGAAGTCTGGCGACCATGTGACACCCAACAGCCACCCCTTTGTGTCTGGAAGATGGAGTAGGACCCAGAGCCTCAACTTAGAGCCTCCACCTTTCTCACTGGCACCTGGGAAGATCAACGACAAAAAGATCCTTCAACTGACCAGCAAGATCATTGAGCTGCTGACAGGAGAGGTGAGCGGTGCCGGGAATTCTGGGACATTATCCAGTAACAGACAAGGGATGTGTCTGGATGGTGACTGTACCATTGTGTGTCGTGTTTCTATAACAATGTTTCTTTCTCCATGCAGGAATTTGACTATTTGGAAGAAGACACAAATTTCTACAAAGACGTCAAGGTGGAGAAATCTCAGATGCTTCAAGTAAGCGGTAAGTTATCTCCACAATTGTAATCCCAAGAACTTCTTTGTATACTTGTAAAGGCGAGAGCAGTACGGAGGGTCCACCTAGATCCCCCATCATCTGATAAACACATAGAAACAATGTATTCAGTCAGTGTGTGTGTTTCCTACAGATGGATCCAGTGATGGGAACTCTCCAGAGAGATGTCCCAGTCCTCTGTATTCCCGGGATTCCACACGGGAACGTCAGGAGATCCCTCAGGAGGATCACGAGATCCCAGAAAAATCGACTCCGATCCCTAGAGATCGTTTAGTTGATCAGAAGGTAAGATGTTGGTGGTCAAAAGTATGTGAGCGCCTGAGCATCAAATCTATAATAACTTGTTGAACCCATTCTAAATTTCATCAATATGGAGTTGGGGCCTCCTTTGTGGCTTTAACAGGCCCCAACGTTTTTGGGAGGAGTTTCCAAAGATTTTGGTGTGTCTGTGGGAATATGTGTGTCCATGTATCTGGTGGAGGAGCCTGAAGTGGTGAGAATAGCTTCTCTTACACCTCTGGCTCAGAGCCCCTGGTAAAGTAACAGGATGTGCGAGGGTATTTAGTGGCACAAGTGCCTTGTAGTACTTGCCAGCAGCTGGTGTAGGTAGGTAGTCTAAATGCCCACAGCGTCAGGCTAGGCAGCAGGTAGAAGATCAGCAAAGACTGGCTCACAGCAGGCTGGTGGTTGGCAGAGACTGGCTGGGCAGCAGTTAAGTGATCAGCAGGGCAGCAGGCAGGAGATCAGCAGAGACTGGCTGGGCAGCAGGCAGGTGAACAGCAGAGACCGGATGGGCAGCAGGCAGGAGATCAGCAGAGACTGGCTGGGAAGCAGGCAGGTGATCAGCAGAGACTGGCTGGGCAGCAGGCAGGTGAACAGCAGAGACTGGCTGGGCAGCAGGCAGGTGAACAGCAGAGACTGGCTGGGCAGCAGGCAGGTGAACAGCAGAGACTGGCTGGGCAGCAGGCAGGTGAACAGCAGAGACTGGCTGGGCAGCAGGCAGGTGAACAGCAGAGACTGGCTGGGCAGCAGGCAGGTGAACAGCAGAGACTGGCTGGGCAGCAGGCAGGTGAACAGCAGAGACTGGCTGGGCAGCAGGCAGGTGAACAGCAGAGACTGGCTGGGCAGCAGGCAGGTGAACAGCAGAGACTGGCTGGGCAGCAGGCAGGTGTACAGCAGAGACTGGCTGGGCAGCAGGCAGGTGTACAGCAGAGACTGGCTGGGCAGCAGGCAGGTGACCAGCAGCGACTGGCTGGGCAGCAGGCAGCGAAATCAGACAAGCTGGGTCTGTAACTTGGGGCAGATTGGGTGTGATCACATAGGCAGAGCCTTAGCGTTCGGGCTGGAGTCGATAACGGATGAGTGGATCAGAAACAGAAGGAGTAGACAGAGGTGTATTCCAGGGACAAGCCAAGGTTGGTGCAGGCAGAGATTGGGAGTAATCAATGCAGGCCAGATCAGTAACAGGTAGTTACAGTGAGGGAAAAAAGTATTTGACCCCCTGCTGATTTTGTACATTTGGCCACTGACAAAGAAATGATCAGTCTATCATTTTAATGGTAGGTTTATTTTAACTGTGAGAGACAGAATAACAACAAAAATAAGGGAGCGCTCCTAATCTCAGCTTGTTACCTGTATAAAAGACACCTGTCCACAGACGCAATCAATCAGATTCCAATCTCTCCACCATGGCCAAGACCAAAGAGCTGTCCTAGGATGTCAGGGACAAGATTGTAGACCTACACAAGGCTGGAATGGGCTACAAGACCATCGCCAAGCAGCTTGGTGAGAAGGGGGACAACAGTTGGTGTGATTATTCGCAAATGGAAGAAACACAAAATAACTGTCACTCTCCCTCGGTCTGGGGCTCCATGGAAGATCTCACATTGCAGAGTTTCAATGATCATGAGAACGGTGAGGAATCAGCCCAGAACTACACCGGAGAATCTTGTCAATGATCTCAAGACAGCTGGAACCATAGTCACCAAGAAAACAATTGGTAACACACTACACCATGAAGGACTGAAATCCTGCAGCGCCCGCAAGGTCCTCCTGCTCAATAAATCACATGTACAGGCCCATCTGAAGTTTGCTAATGAACATCTGAATGATTCAGAGGAGAATTGGGTGAAAGTGTTGTGGTCAGATGAGACCAAAATCGAGATATTTTGCCGCATACACGAATTTCCGACAACAAATGTTCGATTTGAGCTTTTAGTCGGATATTCCGACCGTGTGTAGGCCCCATCGGACATTTGCTGTCGGAATTTCCGACAACAAATGTTTTGAGAGCTGGTTCTCAATTTTTTCGGCGGCAAAAGTTCTTGTCGGAAATTCCGACGCATAAAAATCCTACGCATGCACGTAATAATTGAACTTCATTTTTCTCTGACTCGTTGTAGCGTTGTACGTCACCGCGTTCTTGGCGATCGGAATTTGCGAGCAACATTCGTGCGACCGTGGGTATGCAAGACAAATTTGAGCCAACATCCGTTGGAAAAAAAATCCACGGTTTTGTTGTCGGAAATTCCGATCGTGTGTACGCGGCATTAGGCATCGACTCAACTCGCCGTGTTTTGAAGGAGGAGGATTGCTGCCTATGACCCCATAAACACCATCCCCACCATCAAACATGGAGGTGGAAACATTATGCTTTGGGGATGTTTTTCTGCTAAGGGAACAGGACAAATTCACTGCATCAAAGGAACGATGGACGGGGCCATGTACCATCAAACCTTGGGTGAGAACCTCCTTCCCTCAGCCAGGGCATTGAAAATGAGTCATGGATGAGTATTCCAGCATGACAATGACCCAAAAAACACGGCCAAGGCAACAAAGGAGTGGCTCAAGAAGAAGCACATACAGGGTTCTGGAGTGGCCTAGCCAGTCTCCAGACCTTAACTACTTGAGGCCCGCGCTTTAGCCAAATGACGGCTTCAGCACGGACCTGAAAATCCGGGAGGCCATCTATAGATGGCCTCTCCTTTGCGCGCGCTGTGATCACCTGAGTCACCTGAGACTCGGGTGATCACCGATCCGAGTAAGGGGTCGTGATCAGCTGTCAGCCAATGACAGCTGATCACGTGATGTAAACAAAGAATCTGTAATCGTTTTCTTTTTCTCCTCGCGCTGACAGCGTGAGGAGGAAAAAAAGCCGATCACCGGCTCTTTCACAAGGGACATCGGTCACGAAGAGGAAGGAGGCAGATGTGCCTCAACAGTGCCAGTATAATGCTACCTGCCAGTGCCCACAGTGCCACCTAACAATGCCCACTGTGCCACCTATCAATGCCTACAAGTGCCACCTATCAATGCCCACAAGTGCTGCCAATCAGTGCCTCCTCAGTGCCACCTAGCAATGCTGCCTATCAGTGTAACCTACCAGTGCCCATTATTGCCACCCATCAGTGCCCATCACTGCCACCTATCAGTGCCACCTATCAGTGCCGCCTTATCGGTGCCCACCAGTGCCGCCTTATCGGTGCCCACCAGTGCCGCCTTATCGGTGCCCACCAGTGCCGCCTTATTGGTGCCCATCAGTGCAGCATCATCAGCGTACATCAATGAAGGAGAAAAATTACCTGTTTACAAAATTTTATAACAAAATATAAAAAAATATATATTTATATTTATTTTTAACAAAAAATAAAAACCGCAGAGGTTATCAAATACCAATAAAAGAAAGCTCTATTTGTGGGGAAAAAATGATAAAAATTTCATTTGGGTGCAGTGTTGTATGACCGCGCAATTGTCTTTCAAAGTGCATCAGCGCTGAAAGCTGAAAATTGGTCTGGGCAGGGGGGGGGGGGGGGGGTTAAGTGCCCAGTAAGCAAATGGTTAATCCCATAGAAAATATGTGGAGGGAGCTGAAGGTTCGAGTTACCAAACGTCAGCCTCGAAACCTTAATGACTTGGAGAGGATCTGCAAAGAGGAGTGGGACAAAATCCCTCCTGAGATGTGTGCAAACCTGGTGGCCAACTACAAGAAACGTCTGACCTCTGTGATTGCCAACGAGGGTTTTGCCACCAAGTAATAAGTCATGTTTTGCGAAGGGGTCACATACTCCTTTCACTTATTAAAACGCAAATCAATTTATTACTTTTTTGAAATGTGTTTTTCTGGATATTTTTGTTGTTATTTTGTCTCTCACTGTTAAAATAAACCGACTATTAAAGTTATAGACTGATAATTTCTTTCTCAGTGGGCAAACGTACAAAACCAGCAGGGGGTCAAATACTTTTGAGCCCAGCATGCAATTGTCGCTCCACGTTCTCCCAAGAATGTCCACAGCCTGTACTATCGCCGGTGGTTGTCAACGGAGGTTGCATGTCTATGTGCATGCTTTTATGATTGATGGGCGCAACTGAAACATCTCAAGTCAATAATTCCAAAGGGTTCTGCAGATGTCTCCAAAAACTTCGGCCCTCCAGTTGTTCAGGAACTACAATTCCCATCATGCCTCGTCATGTCTGTGAATATCAGAGTTTTACAATGCCTCATGGGATGTGTAGTTCCATAACAGCTGGAGGGCCGTAGTTTGGAGATCCCTTAGCCCACAGGTGTCAAACACAAGGCCAGTGGGCCGAATCCGGCCCTCCAGGCCATTTCATGTGGCCCTCGCACCTCTCCTGCAGCTGCAGGAGAGCTCCAGACCCTGTACTTTCTTCTTTCAAGCAATGCATCCAGCTTCTTCCCAGCAGCAGCATAAGGAAAGGGGGGTGCACTGTGATGTAAGGGAGAGCGGGGGACTCAACTTCTGATGGTGGGGTGGCTCTTGACATCTAATGTAAAGGGGAGGGGATGCGCTGGACATCTAATCTTACAGATACAACCGGCCCTTTTGAGGACAATCATAATGCTGATGCGGCCCACGATGAAATTAAGTTTGACACCCCTGCATCCTAGTCTCATCAAGTGTGCCCAATCAATAAGAACTGTCCATGGATACTTCAATATATTGGTTTTTGGAAGCTTGCTTAGAAACGTTTAAGCTGTATTTATTAATGTGACCGTAGGCTGAAGACGTGCAAGAAGTCAAGGCTGTTATCGTAACCCAGATTGACACTGCTGAGGAGCTGAATGTGATGGGGGATGATCGGTGTAAAGAGGAGGAAATCCCTCCAGAGATCAGCACAGGTGAGTAATATACAACAAACAACATACCTGGCTCACCGGGAAGCCCGGGAACCAATCCTGTGTTGGGGGTGGCTGGCCATAGAGATTAGCAGAAGAAAGATGGCCTCCACTCATCTCTATGGCCTAGAAGGCCTGAAAAGACATTATGACGTCACTTCTGGTTCACAGGCGGTGTAAATAAGGCCTTTTTTTTTTTTTTGGAAAGCATCAGATCAATGTTTTTTTTTGTTTTGTTTTTTTGATCTGATGCTTTACATCATAGAGGAGACGTGGGGTCTTATTGACCCCACATCTCCCCATAAAGAGGACCTGTCATGCTTTATTGTTGTCAGAAGAGATGTTTAAATTTCTTGTGACAGCCATAAAAGTAATAATTAAAAAAATTAAAGGGGCAGTGTAAAATGTAAAAAACGTAACCACTTCCCGCCCGGTCAATAGCATATTGATGTCCGGGAAGTGGCTCTGTTATCCTGACTGGGCGTCATATGACGTCCAGCAGGATAAGATGCCGGCGCGCGCCCCTGGGGTGATCGCGAGTGCGGCGTGTCAGTCTGACATGCCGCATCTCCGATGGTGAACCAATCACAGCTGATCATCGCGTGAACCAGGAAGTGCGGGTAAACGGCATTCCTCGCTTCGCGCTGACAGGGAGAGCCGATCGGCGGCTCACCCTGTCGGGGGGGGGGGGGTCTGTGCTGATAATCAGTACATTGATTATCAGCACAGCCCCCTCAGATGTCCCAAACACATGCAAATAAGTGCTCAGCAGTGTCCCCATAATAAAAGACTGCCAGTGCCCACCACAGTGCCAATCACAGCCCACCACAGTGCCAATCAGTGCCCATTACAGTGCCAATCAGTGCCCAGCAGTAACACCTGACAGTACCTCATCATCAGTGCTGCCCATCAGTGCCACCTGTCAGTGCCCATTACAGTGCCAATCAGTGCCCATCAGTAATACCTGACAGTACCTCATCATCAGTGCTGCCCATCAGTGCCGCCTATCAGTGCCCATCAGTGCTGCATATCAGTGCTGCCTATTGGTGCCCATCAGTGCTGCATATCAGTGCCTCCTCATCAGTGCCCATTAGTGCCTCCTCATCAGTGCCCATTAGTGCCACCTAATCAGTGCCCATTAGTGCCACCTCATCAGTGCTGCCTTAGTGCCTGTCAGTGAAGGGGAAAATAAAATTTTATGACAAACTGAGAAAACCTCCTTTTTTTTTCTAAAATTTGGGTATTTTTTAGTTTGTTTAGCAAAAATAAAAACCCCAGAGGTGATCAAATACCACCAAAAGAAAGCTCTATTTGTGGGAAGAAAAGTATACAAATTTAGTTTAGGTACAGTGTTGCATGACAGCGCAATTGTCATTCAAAGTGCGACAGCGCTGAAAGCTGAAAATTTTCCTGGGCAGGAAGGGGCGAAAGTGCCTGGTATTGAAGTGGTTAATGAAATAATAATATATTTTTTTTTTTCTCAAAGCGACCACGCACCCCCGTGCTCACACGCAGTTGCAAGCGCATACATTGGTCACGCCCACATATGTAAACGGTGTTTGCACCACACATCTGATTATCTGAGGATATTTGGGGGTTTGAAGTCATTTTGTAGCAAAAAAATACAGATTTTTACTTGTAAAAAAAAAAGTGTGAGTATAGGCCTGGTCCTTAAGTGGATAATTATATTCTCCCTTTTAAGATTGACTTTATGTCCCCCAGGTGAGTACGGAAACTTCCCAGATGGTGAGCCTGTCTTCCCTCACGGCTTTGAGACAGATGAACACTTTGCTGAAGACACCAGAGGAGGATCTAACGTTGGGCCCATCCGCTGTAAATCGGACTCGTTTTTGGTCTCCGGACACACCGGTTACTTCACCAGCCCTCCCGACACTATGGTGCCCAGCATCGGCAGGGGCGGGGACCAGATCTACATCTGCACGGACTGCGGCGAGTCTTTCCTGTGCAAGTCCCACCTTGTCTCGCACCAGAAGTTTCACTTGGGGAAGAAGCAGTACGTCTGCCCCGAGTGCGGCAAATGCTTTGCGTACAACTCGCACCTGGTCCGGCACCGGATCACGCACACGGGGGAGAAGCCATACTCCTGCGAGGACTGCGGCAAGTGCTTCACGCAGAAGTCGTACCTCACCTTGCACGAGCGCTGCCACACGGGTGAGAAGCCCTTTTCCTGCTCCGAGTGTGGGAAGTGCTTTGCGCGCAACGCCAGCCTCTGCATGCACCAGCGCATTCACACCGGTGAAAAACCGTTCTCCTGCTCGGACTGCGGCAAAAGCTTTTCCCAGAGGTCTTATCTGCTGCTACACCAGACGTGCCATCGGGGGAACAAACCGTATTCGTGCCCCCAGTGCGGCAAGTGCTTCACCACTAACTCTTACTTGGCCAAACACCAGAGGACTCACATGGGGGACCAGCCTTGCCTGTAGCACCATGGTGGACCAATGGGAAACAATCAGTCTGATTTTGTTTGGACATTAAGGATTTTGACTCCCCATTCCAATTCCTGTTTTTCTTGGGAACTCCAAAAGTCAAATCTTGGCCAAGTCCCCACCCCTGAGTGATAACATTTTAACCAATACAAAGTGAGAAGAGTCCTATAAGCTGCAAGTCACTACAAAACCTTGTGTGTGGAAAGTGAAAATAGCCCCAGCCCGGGCTCCATCCAGGCCACTCCAACGCGTTTCACCCCACCTACATGGCTTAATCATCCCCCATGATGAAGCGCGTTGGGGCGTGTCCTGGATAAAGCCCAATTTGAGGCTGCTTTCACTTTTACACACAGGCTTTTCTAGTGATGTGCAGCTTATAGAACTCTTCTCTCTTTGTACTGGTATCCATGGAGCTGGCATGAGCTCCGTCCTTGCCTGCACTTCCCGCTGTTGATATTAAAACAGGACCTGTAGGGGCTTCGAGCAGCACCTGTAATTTGGCACTGGTTTACAACAACATTGTAACGTCATTGCGTAAAGCATTCCAACCCTAAGACCTTGGCACCACCAAGTCTTCTATGGACCATGGTCAAAATCATTTACATGAGTTCCTTCCCCTGAGGAGCTTTCAATATCATATTCCTACTTTGTGTATGCTAGCTGTAAGATGTTGGCACCAGTGTTGCATGGTTTGCTAACCTAAAATTGCTGGTATGTTCCTTGCTCCCAACCAACCAGTCACTACCCCTTAGAGGAGTGCACTATACTGTCCTCACGTCAGGTATTCTAATAGTGAGATCTTGCCTTTGGAGTTCCATGGTTTCCTCATCTACCGTGGCTCTTATGTCCCATTGTTGTAACCATTCACATCTGTCCCTGCCCTCGAAAAGCGTACACTGTACTATCCTCACGTCAAGAACTCCAATAGTGAGCTCCTGCCATTAGAGTTCCAAGGTTTTCTTACCTACTACAGCAGTTATGTCCCATAACAATTCATGTAAGTCCTTGCCCCCGAGAAGCTTGCAATGCAATGCTCCTCCTTGGCGTAACTCCAGATGTAAGATATTGGTACTAGAGTTCCTAGGTCTGCTGACCTGCCACTGTTAGGTAAGCAGACCTGCTGGTAGGTATGCATTGTGCCCTATGATTGTTACCGTTCACATAAGCCCCCGCCTTTGAGGAGCTTAATGTCCCCACTTCAGGTAGACCAGCTGTAACATATTGTCAGTAGACTTCTCAGGTCAGCTTGCCAACCATGACTAGGTGAGCAGACTTGGTCAGTCCCTGCCCATTTCACAGGTATTCTAGCTGTCAGTGACTTGAGTCCCTGCCCCTGAGGAGACTGTAATGACCTTACCTAGGAAACTTCAGGAGGGTACTCCAGATGTCACTAGAGTTCCTAGGTCTGTAGACCTGACACTGTTAGTTGAGCAGACCTGCTGGTAGGTATGCATGGTGCCCTATGATTGTTGAATAAAAATAGTGTGGCGCTCAAAACAATAAAAATAAGTAAATGGCTACTTAAAGCAATGAAATCAACAGTGCTCTAATAACACAATTATACATGTGAGTCCGCTACAAGGGTATTCAGATGAATTGTCCTCTTTGCGAACTGTGTGATATACCGTGAAGGTACAACGTGAAAATGGAATAAAGTCCCAAATAACAAAAATATATGTGATCATGGATGTCCTTCAATGGATGACCTTCCCACAATGCAGACTGACAAAGGGACTTCAATGTAGAAGATGAATCAAGCAAGGAGAAGACACTAGTTGTTATAGATGGGTACTCTTACCGCTGATGGTGGACCCACCTACCGTACGGCAGTGGGTCTTGCAGGCTTAATGGTCACCAAGACCAAACGGGATGTAACTGGATGTCCTGGGTCCTCACTTGAACTCCAACCGGATGATGAAAAGGTAACTCAAACGATGGATGGTTCTCACATGGGCGAGGTTCCACAGCAATCCGCGAAAAATATAAAGATGGAAGAAAACCAAAAAGACTCCAGATGGTGCAGGTCAATAAAAACCGATTGCCGGAATTTTATTAAATAAAAAAATTTTGTCCAACAATCATGCAGACAAATAAAAAGTGATCACGAAATAAAAATATATTCAAAGCAATATGGGGTGCAGCGTCAGCAGGCCCTACGCGTTTCGACTACTACAGTCTTCAACAGGGGCATGCCCACTGCAAGACCCACTGCCGTACGGTAGGTGGGTCCACCATCAGCGGTAAGAGTACCCATCTATAACAACTAGTGTCTTCTCCTTGCTTGATTCATCTTCTACATTGAAGTCCCTTTGTCAGTCTGCATTGTGGGAAGGTCATCCATTGAAGGACATCCATGATCACATATATTTTTGTTATTTGGGACTTTATTCCATTTTCACGTTGTACCTTCACGGTATATCACACAGTTCGCAAAGAGGACAATTCATCTGAATACCCTTGTAGCGGACTCACATGTATAATTGTGTTATTAGAGCACTGTTGATTTCATTGCTTTAAGTAGCCATTTACTTATTTTTATTGTTTTGAGCGCCACACTATTTTTATTCACCATTCCTGTACACTTTGTTTGTTTGAGTGTTGGCAGCTTGCATGCACATTGTTTTTGGTTTAGCGCAGTATTTTCCCCCTTTTTTCCCTATGATTGTTACCTTTCACATCAACCCCTGGGGAGCTCATGTCCCTACCTCAGGTAGTTCAGCTGTAAGATATTGGTAGCAGACTTCTAAGGTCAGCTTGCCAACCATGACTAGATGAGTAGACTTGGTCTGTCTCTGCCTCCTAGGAGCTTACACTTGTCCCTTTCCCAGGTATTCTAGCTGTCACATACCGAGACCAGATATTTGAGTTCCTGCCCCTGAGGACATTGTAATGTCTTTACCTAGGATACTTCAGGAGGGTACTCCGGATGTAAGATGTTGGCATTAGAGTTCCTAGGTCTGCTGACCTGCCACTGTTAGGTGAGCAGACCTGCTGGTAGGTATCCATGGTGTCCTATGATTGTTGGCATTCACATAAGCCCCCACCCCTGAAGAGCTTAAGTCTCTACATCAGGTCGTCCAGCTGAAGGATATTGACAACAGACTTTTCAGGTCACCTTGCCAACCATGACTAGGTGAGCAGACTTGGTCAGTCCCTGCCTCCTAGGAGCTTACAATTGTCCCTTTGAAAGGTATTGGATCTATGAGATACTGAGACCAGAGATTTGAGTCCCTGCCCCCGAGGAGACTGTAATGTCCTTACTTGGGATATTCCAGGGCGAAAAACGTAGCTCTATAATTTCTAGGTCTGCTCCCCTTTAGTGGCCATTGCAAGGGCCTACCAGTATCATTGGTTCCAGCACTCTACCCCAATAAGGAGATTAGAGTCCCCAAGTCTGCTGACTCAATATGGACAATGCTAACATTCCCCACCCCCCACCCCTCAGGAGCTAACCGTTTTGGTTCATTATTTCAGGTATAGCTAAAGTATAGGACCCAGGTAGCTAAAGAGATTACATTACAGCTAGTGCATTTTTTTTGTCATGTGCCTGACTTCTTTGCCAGCTTTTCTAATGGCTCCTGGGCCAAGGTGGGTGAAACTAGTACCCACCCCTGAGGATCTTAAAGAGAAATAGCCTTATGTACATTCCTACTATTACTTAATCCTTTCCAAACCTAACCTCCTAAAGTTGTCCTGGTAACACACATACGGTATACAAAGGCTGTAGGGTTTAAAATAACAGCCTGCAGGGTTCCCTGGATAAAACCAACTACCACTGCTGCCGTTTCAAGCCCACAACTTAGTGTTGCCACCCCCAGCTCTCTTGGAGAGCTCTTGTGTCTGTCAGTAGAGGTATCAAAATGGTCACTGTGCCCTATAAACACAGGCTGCTAGCAGTCAGTAAAAGTCAGTGGTAAAATTGATAGCAAGACAAAACTACCAACGCGTTTCGGGAAAACAACTACGTTCTTCAGGGCTCTGGTTTAAATGATGGGATTCTAAGGATAGTAGAGTAACCAGAAAAAAAAATATCTTCATGCCAAGCAGATTTGAGGCATCCTATGACTCGTAGATTGATAATAAATATTGTTGGTTACTATACCACCCTAAAGACCCATACACACGGTCAGACTTTTTGACAACAAACTTCTAAATTTCCAGGTTTTTAAAAAAATCCGTGTGTACACCCCATCGGACAAACTTTTTCGGTTTTCATCGGACAAATGTTCGCTCTGCAAACGAACATACTTTTCAGGAACAAAAGTCCTACGGTTCAAAGTCCTGCCGTGTGTACAGAAATCCATCGGACTTTAGTCCAAAGTAAAAACACGCATGCTCTGAACCGATGTTAAAATCAACCAACAATAGCAGAAGTTGACCAAAGAGTGGTGGAAAAAGAGCAGAAAAACACGTGATTTTAGAAAGTTTGCTAAAAAAAGTCCTGTCGTGTGTATGCATATCAAGTTCACGGCCAACGCCCTTCAAACAAAAATCCACGGAAAAGTTTTTTGGAAATCCGATCGTGTGTATGGGGCTTATGAGTCTCATCAATTAAACCGGATCCCTGAAGAAGAGAGAGTTTACTTGACGAAAGGCGTTGGTAATTTTGTCATGAAATTATTTTACCATTAAAAGGTTTTGAATTTCTGGATATTTGTTTTTTTTGCTCGTATTAGATTATTTAAACATGAAATCTCACCCCTATATTTAAAGGGAGCTCCTTATTTGTGGGGAGCATCCGAACTAGAGCTGTTGTGCCCAAATAAAAGATTTGACTTTCCTACTAAAATTTTTTAACTTTTTATTCTTTTGAGTAAGATTCTCTGGGGCATTTTTTTTTTTTGTATCATGTTTTTTTTTCCCATTTAGGCTAATAAAAACATGGACTAAAAAAAGGTTTTCAGATCTTGTGTTTATTAAGGACTCATTCACACCATGGGGTGTAGTTCTATAAAATTTGTAGGGCTATCATCCTTTGAAAGAGCATATTCCTCCTATGTTAATAAAAGCAAAATCAAACATTATTAGGCTGTTTTCTGTCCAGGTCAAATGTTATGCGTTCATTCAGAATACAGCGAAACTGGAAAATACCACATTATGACCAGTAGATGGAGCTGACAATCTTAATGTAAAAGTATTTTCTATGAGCATTAGCTCCATCTAGTGACCATATTGAGGTATTTTATTCATGCACTGTATTGTGTACGAATAAATAATAATCGACCCCCCCCCCCCCATATGTGTTGAGCAACATTGCTCAACACAGGCCAAGAGCTTTACTAAGTAGAGTAGCATTGTTTTCAATGGGCTCAGTTCACACACTAACACAACAAGCAGGGCAAAAACAGGACCTGCAGCATTTAATAAACAAAATGGAACATGCTGCAGCGCAATACAAAATAAAGTTATAAAAAGAAAAAAGTCAAAGCACTAAAAAAGCATGTCGATGCAAGTGATATGAGTTAAACACAACACATGCGGTGTGATTCCACCCTATGGGGCATGCCCAAAGTATAGATGAAGCCTTGAAATGTTTACAGAAAACACAAGGCGGGCCCTAGGAGAGCCCATGTACTTATCAAGGTTTTTCTGTGCTGGTCTAGGCCCCGCCTGCCATTGGATGGTCATCTGGGAACACCAGCACTGGAGCCACCTGAATAGGTAGGCTGGGTATTCTTAGCCACAACCAATGGTTGCCATATTTCGTAGAGTCACAGCCCTGTCTAACTCCTGGAGTGACCGTCCTTCCTGGGAGTCATCGAGGGTGGTCTTCCAGCTTTTGATTTGTTAGCCTGCTAGATTATCTTACTGCAGTGTTGGGAACAAGGTCGGAGGGTGAAGCATCAAGAATGGACAAGGTTGGATGCTGGCTCCACACAGGAATAGACTACACTGTCTGAAGTGGCCTTTGCGTCCTCGGGGGTGGTCCTCCTATCTTTTGATTTGTTAGCTTCCCAAATTATATTACTGCAGTTAGGCATCAAGGATGGACAAGGTGGGATTTTGGCTCTGCACAGGGAGGGTCCACAGTGCCCGGAGTGGCCATCTGTCCCTAGGTGTCTTCAGGGGTGGTCTTCCATCTTCTGATTTGTTGGCCTCTTAAATTATATTACTGCAGTTGGGAATCAAGGATGGACAAGGTGGGATTTTGGCTCTGCACAGGGAGGGTCCACAGTGCCTGGAGTGGCCATCTGTCCCTAGGTGTCTTCAGGGGTGGTCTTCCATCTTCTGATTTGTTGGCCTCTTAAATTATATTACTGCAGTTGGGAATCAAGGATGGACAAGGTGGGATTTTGGCTCTGCACAGGGAGGGTCCACAGTGCCTGGAGTGGCCATCTGTCCCTAGGTGTCTTCAGGGGTGGTCTTCCATCTTCTGATTTGTTGGCCTCTTAAATTATATTACTGCAGTTAGGAATCAAGGATGGACAAGGTGGGATTTTGGCTCTGCACAAGGAGGGTCCACAGTGCCTGGAGTGGACATCTGTCCCTAGTACCCTCAGGGGTGTTCTTCCATCTTCTGATTCGTTAGTCTCTCAAATTATATTACTGCAGTTAGGCATCAAGGATAGAAAAGGTGGCATTCTGGCTCTGCACAGGCAGGGACCAAAGTGCCTGGAGTGGCAATCTGTGCCAGGTGTCCTCAGAGGTGGTCTTCCATCTTCTGATTTGTTGGCCTCCTAAATTATATTACTGCTGTTAAGAATCAAGGATGGACAAGGTGGGATTTTGGCTCTGCACGGGGAGGGACCAAAGTGCCTGGAGTGGCTATCTGTCCCTAGTATCCTCAGGGGTGGTCTTCCATCTTCTGATTTGTTAGCCTCCCAAATTATATTGCTGCAGTTAAGCTGGGATCCTGGCTCTAGGCAGGAAGGAATCACAGTTCCTTCAGTGGACATCCCTCCCTTGTGTCCTCGGGGGTGGTCTCCCATCTTCTGATTTGTTAGCATTCTAAATTATTTTAGGGCAGCTAAGCATCAAGGATGAACAAGGTGGGATTTTGGCTCTCTGCAGGAAGGGACCACAGTGCCTGGAGTGGCCATCTTTCTCTATTATACTCAGGGGTGGTCTTCCGGCTTCTGATTTGTTAGCCTAGCCCTAGATTAATACTAATGCAGTGTTGGACAGGGAGTGAGGGAAGTTAAAGTGGAACTAAACCCTCCTATCTTTTACGGCAAAGGAAGCTGCCATCTTAGCCTCCGTTTGATGTGAAGTCAAAATTTTTCACATGTGCTTGCACCATGGCAACACCAGCCATTTGATGGCTTAACAGTTTGATTAAAAGCACAAGCAACTGTGACATTTATCAATCAAGGCATGCAATGAATGTAACGGTTTTGGTAAACTGTTAAGTTGATGGGTTTAGTCCTACTTTAAGCATCAAGAATGGAAATGGTGGGATTCTGGTTCTACACAGGAAGGGACTGCAGGGCCTAGAGTGACCATTCTTCCCTAGTGTCCTCAGGGGAGGTCTTCTGATTTGTTAGCCTGGATTTTGTTACTGCAGTGTTAGGCAGGGGGGTGGGGTAAGTTAGGCATCAAACATGGACAAGGTGGGATTTAGGCTTTGTACAGAAATGAAGGGACTGCAGGGCCTAGAGTGACCATTCTTCCCTAGTGTCCTCAGGGGAGGTCTTCTGATTCGTTAGCCTGGATTGTTTTACTGCAGTGTTAGGCAGGGGGGTGGGGTAAGTTAGGCATCAAACATGGACAAGGTGGGATTCTGGCTTTGTACAGAAATGAACCACATTGCCTTGAGGGGTCATCCTTTCCCAGTGTCCTCAGGGGCAGTCGTCTGGCTTCTGATTTGTTGGCCTATATTGTGTTACTGCAGTGTTGGGAAAAGATAAGCATCAGGGATAGACAAGGTGGGATTCTGGTTTTGCACAGAAAGGGACCACAGCTATTGGAATCATCTTTCCTTAGTGCAGGGGTCTCAAACTGGCGGCCCTCAAGCTGTTGTGGAACTACAAGTCCCATGAGGCATTGCAGGGCTGACAGTTCCAAGCATGACTCCCACAGGCAGAGGCATGATGGAACTTGTAGTTCTGCAACAACTGGAGGGCCACCAGTTTGGGACCCCTGCCCTAGTGTCTACAGTGATGGTCTTCAGATTAATTTGTTTAGATTGTGTTACGGCAGAGTTGGGCAAGGAGGTGGGGGATGTTTAGTGCCAGGGATGGACAAGGCAGGATTCTGGTCCTGCACAGAAAGGGACCAAGGCACCTATCCTTCTCTAGAGTCCTTGGGGGTGGTATTTTGCCTTCCTATTGGTTAGCCTAGATTGTATTACTGCAGTGTTGGGTAAGGGATGGGGGAAGTTAAATGTCACGGATGGACAAGATGGGATCCATGTTCTGCACAGGAAGGGATCATAGTTCCTGGAGAGCGCATCCTTCCCTAGTATCCTCAGGGGCGGTCTTCTGGCTTCTGAAACATTGGCCTAGATTGCGTTACTGTAGTGTTGGGCAGGGGGTGGGGGAAGTTAAATGTCATGGATGGACAAGGCAGGATTCTGGCTCCGAACAGGAAGGGACCACAGCACCTATCCTTCTCTAGAGTCCTCAGGGGTGGTATTTTTTCTTCCTATTGGTTAGCCTAGATTGTATTACTGCAGTTTTGGGTAAGGGGTGGGGGGAAGTTAAGTGTCATGGATGGACAAGGCAGGATTCTGGTCCTGCACAGAAAGGGACCAAGGCACCTGAAGTACCTATCCTTCTCTAGAGTCCTCGGGGTGGTATTTTGCCTTCCTATTGGTTAGCCTAGATTTTATTACTGCAGTGTTGGGTAAGGTGTGGGGGGAAGTTAAATGTCACAGATGGACAAGATGGGATCCATGTTCTGCACAGGAAGGGATCATAGTGCCTGGAGAGCGCATCCTTCCCTAGTGTCCTCGGGGGCAGTCTTCTGGCTTCTAATAAGTTGGCCTAGATTGCATTACTGTAGTGTTGGGCAGGGGGTGAGGGAAATTAAGTGTCATGGATGGACAAGGCAGGATTCTGGCTCCGCACAGGAAGGGACCACAGCTCGTGAAAACGGTCCCATCGGCTCATGAAATCGGTCCCAGTGGCTCATTACCCGCTGGATCGCTTTCAGAAGCGATGGGAGGGGCGGCCGGCTGGTCACCGAGGCTACCAGAGACTGGATCGTCTCTGAACGCCTCTATGGCCCTGGAGGACCAGGGCAACATAATTTCTGGTCTAGGGTGGAAGTAAAAAATATATATTTTTTTTTAAAGCAAAAGATCAAAAGGTAAAGGAGAGATTTGGGGTTGTATGTCACCATTCCACGATCATGCTCAATTTTAAAGCCTCAGAAAAACAAAACGCTCCTGCGCTCTCGGTGTATTGTCAAAACACGGGTAGTGTGGTTCCGTCTAAAGGCAAAGTCTAAAGTCTTGCAGCCCTCCTAAGAACAATGGGTGTTCATATGGCTAAAAAAAAGAAAGAAGAAAGGAGGGCGCACCGACCTCGTGCATTACCATTTAAAAGTTTTATTAAGATATGAATAAAAAGCAATAATCCATGGACCATCTAGGCTCTGAGGAAGGGGGTGCGCCCCTGAAACGCGTCAGCTATCTAGATGTTTGAGGTGCTGTCTGACCTTCTCTGTCATCGAGTTCAGTCGGCGGGTGCCAAGAATTTCCAGCTCATTTGTCCAATTTTAAAGCCTGACATGTTTGGTATCTACTGTACTTACTCTGTGTAACAACATCTTTTTTACTTTACCAAAAAAATTGGGGTATATATTTTTTATGTTTTTTTTTATTATTATTAATTAAAGTGTATTTTTCACCCAAAAATTGAGTTTAAAAATACTCTGCGCAAATACCGTGTGACATAAAAAAATCGCAAAGACCGACATTTTATTCCTTAAGGTCTCTGCTAAAAAATATATATATATTTAATGTTTGGGGGGTTCTGAGTAATTTTCTAGCAAAAAAAATAAACATGTTTTTTATGTTTTTATTAAAAAAATTCATGAAAGTGTATTTTTTCCCCCCAAAAATTGCGTTTACAAAACCGCTGTGCAAATACCGCGTGACATAAAAAATTGCACCGCCATTTTATTCCCTAGGGCAGTGATGGTGAACCTTGGCACCCCAGATGTTTTGGAACTACATTTCCCATGATGCTCATGCACTCTGCAGAGTGCATGAGCATCATGGGAATTGGGAAATGTAGTTCCAAAACATCTGGGGTGCCAAGGTTCACCATCACGGCCCTAGGGTCTCTGCTAAATAATATATATTTAATGTTTGGGGGGTTCTAAGTAATTTTCTAGCAAAAAAATACTGATTTCAAACTTGTAAACAAAAGGTGCCAGAAAAAGCCTGGTCAGCAAGAGGTTAAAGATGTCCGAATCCCCTCAATATAAAACAATCTCCTGTGTTTCGTCAGGTATGGCGACTATGGAAGAGTGTGGGGTGTAGCAAGATGGCGGCGACGGAACGTCACTTCCGTTACTAATGCTGACGGGTCCTGCAGTCATAAAATCCACTTCCTCTCTATTGCTGCAATTCTAAACAGAACCCCGTGGCGGAAGTGACGCTTGCCATGAAAAGCGGCCAACACCAAATTATCCAACAGCTTATCGAAACGAATCGCAAACAATAACGAATTCTCTATCTAGATGGACTTCTAAGGTCGTTTTCTTCTCTACGAAACACGCCCGCTCGTCCCTGTCTGTATAAAACATGGGTGCAAACTCAACATCCCCATAAAGCCTAAGATGCGCCATCTTTACTGCTGGCAATAGCGAATTCTTATTTCTCCGGGAACGGACTGAAGCGGAAAAGGCGAAAGAAGCGGTTAAGAACTTTTGTGAGTTTGTATTTTTTTTCCTTACGAGGCCACATCCAGCTATAACATCTGTCTTTTGTAGGCAGCGGATGCCTCTAACAAGCATGGCCGCCAGGCGCCACAGAGCAGAGGTACGCAAGTGCGCGTCTTTGGGCCATCTGCGCGTGCGCAGTCTGTCTTAGGCGATCTGCGCATGTGCGGTCTGTCTTACGGCGAGCTGCGCATGTGCAGTTTCCAGACCGAACTAGCTGCAAAGTAGGGAAAACAAGGTGCAGTTTGTTTATTAATGAAATTATTGGCACGCGTGGTATTTTTTTTTTTAGGGTTATAATCCTGCAGATATGTATAATATAATTATTTGCGGTTTATAATCATGCTTAATTTTCTTAAAGGACCCTGAAAATAACACGGCTGCCATTGCTGAGCTCCATGAGAAGACTGGCTGAGCGGACGCCGCGCTGATTCAATGACTTCCTGTCAGAACTGCTGACCAATGAGTCCTGACTCCGCCGTGACTTCCCTTGGTGCATGCTTGTTCTGAGTCAGAGGCTCCACCCCTTTTTTTTTTTAAAGGCAGGTGGTCCACGAAATTCGAGTCACACAGGTGAGCGTTTAGTTTTGGTCTGCGGGGGAAAATGAATAAAATAAAATGTATGTAAAGTGGAAAGCCCCTTTTAAATGTCTTTTCCCTCTGTCCTCAGGGAGACGCCATGCTGCGCTGCATGGTGACGGGTTGCCCCAGCAAGGCCAACCGGGCCACCTCCCGCCGGGGCGTCAGGTTGCACACCTTCCCCCGAGACCTGGGCCAGATCGGGTCCTGGCTGCGGCTCACCGGACAGGACTTCGGAGACCTGGACCGGCTGGCCCAGCAGATCTGCTCGGACAGGGACGTGGCGGACGGCGTGCGCATGTGCTCCGCCCACTTTACCAAAGACTCTTACCTCACCGACTACCCCACAAAGTTGTTGAGGGCGGACGCCGTGCCCACCGTCTTCCCCAAACGAAGAGCCGCGCCCCAACCCCCGGCCGTGAACGCTGAACCGGATTCGGCGGCAGGAGACGGGACGCTTCCAAAAGAGATGCCTAAGGTGAACGCCGTGCCGGAGCCTCTGGTCATGGAGGTGAGTGGGACCCGGGCAGTTGTGAAATTGTTTTTACATTACTGGGTTACCACATGCCAGCGGCAAATTATGATCAAACTTGAAGTGGGAGTGGCTACTCTGATGTGGGAGTGGCTACATTGATGTTCCCCTAAAATCCCTTCCAGATTTTAGGGGGAAAAAACATTGCCAGCAATAGAAAAAAAAAATGTGGGAAAAAAAACAAAAACCACCAGCGTGCCCCCCCCAAAAGGGCCTGGTATAGGAGGGGGGGATGGGGAGTGGGCACGCGTGTGTGTGTGTTTTTTTAGTTTTTTTGTTTTTCATAATTTTTTTTCGGTAATCCCGCTTACCAATCATTAGATGTGGTGGCTTCATTCGTTTTCTTTTCTTTTGGCTTTCACCTGGTAATCTGGCCAGTAACACACCTCCTGTATTAGAGCGCCCCACTCTTAAAGAAAGGGAACAGGAGGCACAGCAGCATTGTCAGCCAATAGGGAGGGGGAGTGTTAAATGTATTAGCAGATTTGAATACGCTAAACAAATTGAAGCCAAACTCCAGCTCACACTTTATATTCCATTACAGCAACAGCTTTTTTTAGTTTTGGGATAAAGATTTTACATAAATAAAAGCAGATCATTATAAGCACCCCTGTCAGTGGTAAATGGATTGTCTGATCCCTGTAAACCAGGGGTCTTGAATTAAAATTCACAGGGGTCCAGTTTGTAAAAATGTATTCTGGCAGAGGTCCGAATCTCATGTTTGCACTATAACACATCCTTTACATCAGTGTTCACAGTCCCTCTTCACATTGCAGACTTCCCTTTTTAAAGCAGTCCAACAGTGTCCTTAGTTCCTCTTTACACATCTCAGTGCCTCCCTTACCCCTTTACACATCTCAGTGCTCTCTTTACATATCACAGTGCCCCCTTTTACCCCTTTACACAACTCGGTGCCCCTGTAATAAAAAAAATCTTGACTCATGCAGAAACTCTACTGCGTCACTTCCAGTGCGGCCCCATCAGCAAACAGCTGTTTTGGGGGCTTTACCGCGCATGCGTGACTTCACCACTGCTTTATCGCGCATGCGCGGACGCAATTTTCGGGTCCAGAAAAATTATAGACCCGAGCGGGTCGGCGGAGCGGCGATTTCGTTTAATGTCGTCATCGGCAGCACCGCATTCAGCCCCCGCCCCTAACACGCCCCTAGGCTGTTCTTTGTACTAACCCATACTGCAGGAAAGTGGGAGCTAGAGCGGTGCTTGGAGAAGGGGGGCGGGCCCCCTCTCCAAGCACCGCTCTATCCCCTTCTCCCATCTTCCTTCGGTACGGGTTAGTAGAGAGAACAGCCCGGAGGCGGGGCTGGACGCGGTGCTGCCGATGAGTTTAAACAAATCGCCACTTCGCCCACCTGCTTGGGTCTATAATTTTTCTGGACCCGAAAATGTGCGTCCGTGCATGCGCGGTAAAGCCCCGTGAACATCTGTTTGCTGACATAGCCACACCGGAAGTGACGGAGTCGAGGAATTTTATAGGTCAAGATTTTTTTATTTTTTATTACACCCCCTTTACACATCACGGTGCCTCTCCTCCTTTACATCACAGTACCTCTTTCATCATTCAGCCTCCTAGCACAGTCCTACCAGGGCAAGAGGCACAGCTGCTGGGTATTCCCTCTCGTCTCCTGCCCGGCTTCCGCTATTATCCTTACAGCAGGCAGGGCCAGAGCTGTCCCACTTATTACATTAAAGCAGAAGTAAACCCATCGATTTAACATTTTAAAAAAAACAGTCACATTTCCAGCATGATGGGATTGCTAACTGTCAAACCTTCCAATGGCCGGTGTCATAACTGATCACATGTGGAGACCCATGGCAGTTGAAGATTAAACAGAGACCAAGATGGCAGCTTCCTTGGCTGAAAACGATAGGAGGGTTTACTTTCACTTTAAAAAGCAAGTGATTATCAGAGCCTGCCCTCTGTCCTGATATGCAGCACCTCCCACCTTGCCCGCTGTGAGGATGATAGCGAACGAGGGAGGGAGGGAGAGAGGGAGAACGAGAGAGAGAGAGAGAACCCAGGCTGATAAGTGGCATGGCTGCGGTCCGGACAGGACCATCGCTTGGTCTGGGTACGGACCGCGGTCCCCCATTTAGTGAACCCTGCTGTAAACACATACATTCTGCTGGAGTGCATCTAAAATCAACCGACTTGCTGGTTGGATCACCAATGAAAATAGAAGAAAGCCTAAAAAGGAAAATAATGCAGCCATCGCATCTAAGAATTGGTAAGCTGCAATATAATAAATATTGGTTTTGGGTTTACTACCACTTTAAAATAGAGGGGCGCAGAGGCTTCAGGACTGTAAAATCAATTTACAATGTTGGCACCCTCCAGGGGTTGGAGGGGGTCACACTTGAGTCCACGCATTGCTCTAGTAATCTTCTGGCTGGTAAAATTGCTTTGTTACTTTTAACAGTGTCTTAAAATTTCCAGACATTAATACATGTGGGAGTTCACAGCTCCTCCCACCTAACTTGTGTCCCTTTTTTTAATCTTTTCAGAATGGGGCACCAGAGTCTTCTACAGAGAAGGCAATCCCAAGTCATCCCAATGGGAAGGTATTAGCTCTGGCCCTGGAGATCATCTACCTGCTGACCGGAAAGGTGAGGAGGATTCTGGGAAGTCACATGACATCACTCTTATCTCTATTAATAAAAACACAGACCTGACCGGAGAGGTGAGGAGGATTCTGGGAGGTCACATGACATCATTCTTATCTCTATTAATGTAGCGGCCTCACCCCTCTCTCCCCTTCTCATTCTCAGCTTGTCTTTTCTTCGTCTAGGGGTATTAGTGCTGGGGGGAGGGATGAGATACACTACGGCCCAAGTCCTCCATAGTGACAAGGTGAAGGCCAGAAAGATCGGGCTTTGTGTAGGTGTCCTAGAGTCAAGTCCTGTACTTCGTCCCTGACTCCTTTGCTCCTAGTAACCAGAGTTCCACACAGTGAATAGGTCCAACACAGTTTTATTCTTCTCAGCGAATACAGCACGGTTGAGTTGGATTCTTTTGCAACAACTCAGTAGTAATGGGAATAGGTCGAGGCACAATCCTCTCCCTTCTTTTGCCAACCACTGTGGTATCATCAGTGGCGAATAGGGCGAATAGTCACTGCCACTGACTATGTGAAGTAGAACGTGAATTACCTTCGCTAGCAAGGCCCCTGTTAGGCGAAGGATATCCGCCCAAAGGAGATACCGGAGGCCTCTCTGTCACCAGCGAAGCTGCGCCGGACTCTCCAGAGAAGTTCTGCTCACCAGACCTCACAAACTCAGACACGGGCACCCAAGGAGTTAGGGCCCCCTCGGATTCCTCCACCCTCGCGGAACTCAGTCGAAGGTACTGAGCCCCAGGCATCCGCAATAGTACCTCACCCCAGGCTAAAGGTGCCTGAGATGGACTCCATCTCCGCTCCGGCTAGGTCAAAGGCACCTGGGCCCGGAACGCCAGCACCCAAGCTGAAGGTGCCTGGGTGCTGCCGCGTCCTCCGACTTCGACTTCAACTGTGAACCCCGTGGTCAGGGCGTCCTCCCCTTTTATCTCCTCTCCCTTCGCGCCACAGCGGGTTCCCCGCCCCGCTGTACCAGCTCCAGGGGAGGACAAAAAGGCACAGTCTTGCGGTGTGAGTTTAACCCCGGCCCAGGGCAACAACGCCACCTGTAGGCCGCAGGGAACCTCACACCACCAGAGTCCTCCAAGAACCATAAATGGGTCTCAGATTCCCTAGCAATCAGTGCATCTGGGTTACACTACCACCCAGATGCTTCCCTTAAATTCAAATACCCGCTACACTAATAAAAAACAGAGCTGACCGGAGAGGTGAGGAGGATTCTGGGAGGTCACATGACATCACTCATCTCGATTACGATATTTCTTATTTCTTGTATCTTATTGAATAGAGTTATGGACCCATAAAAAAGAAGTCTGGTCATCCTCCACCTCCCTCCCTGCCGTCCGAGGGAAACCTGGACAAGAAGATTCTAGAAGTCACCCAGAAGATCATTGAGCTGCTGACAGGAGAGGTGAGTGGAGCCGGGAATTCTGGGACATTATCCAGTAACAGACAAGGGATGTGTCTGGATGGTGACGGTATCATTGTGTGTGTCAGGTTCCTATAAGGTGTCAGGATGTCACTGTCTATTTCTCCATGGAGGAGTGGGAGTATTTAGAAGGACACAAGGATCTCTACAAGGACGTCATGATGGAGAATCAGCCGCCCCTCACATCACTGGGTAAGAGGAGATTTTATTGTAAAGGAGAGAGCAGTACGGAGGGTCCACCTAGATCCCCCATCATCTGATAAACACATAGAAACAATGTATTCAGTCAGTGTGTGTGTGTGTGTGTGTGTGTGTTTCCTACAGATGGATCCAGTAATGGGAACACACCAGAGAGAGGTCCCCGTCCTCTGTATTCCCGGGACTCCACACAGGAACATCAGGAGATCCCTCAGGACTATTCTGTAAGTGAAACAAATGATCTCATTAAATCAATAATTTTTGTTTTTTGTTTAACCCCTTCGCTGCCAGGTTTGTACATTGTATAGAACTGACAGTTGGCATTTTAAAGCGGTTGTATACCCCCTGTAAGGCAAAAGGCATAATGAGCTAGTATGCACTGCATACTAGCTCATTATGAAATACCTTAGAACGAGGCGTCAGTAACTTACCTGGTCCACGCCGAGGTTGCTGACATGTTGCCTCGGCGTGTCTTCCGGGTATCGCGGCTCCAGCGCTCTGAGTGGCTGTAGCCGCGATGACGTCACTCCTTCTTTCCGGCAAGGTCCGGCGTCTGCCGGGCTTTCAGCTGAGAATCCCCTGTGCGCATGCGACGCTGCAGTCAGCGGCTCATTGCGAGGGGATTATCTCCTAAACCGTACAGGTTTATGAGAGATTCTTTTTACCTACAGGCTTACCTGTAGGTAAAAGTTTAAAAAGTGACTATACAACCACTTTAAACCAGGATGGTGCGTATATCTGACTCCTGCCTGTCAGGTGTAAGCATTCTGTCAATTCCCAGTTACTTATTTGAAAAAAAAATTGTTTACCAAAAACGAAAAAACCCATTGGTGATTAAATACCTCCAAAAGAAAGCTCTCCCTGTCTATATAAAAAAAAAAAAAAAAAAACATTTTAATATGGGACATGCATGTTCGTAATGGACAGATGTCAAAGGTCAGAAGGCGGGTCCCCAGAGGTCAAAGGTCACTGGGCGTGGCAGATTTCACGAAATGTCTGTGAATTTACTGACAGTAGGTAACCCTTCTCCCGTGTGAGACTCACCCGGGACAGGGGCTTTTGGAGGGGACTGCAGGGTAGCCTCTTGCCTACCGACTAATGGGCCCTGGCATTTCTGGAAGCTGGAAGCTAGAAGCATTTAGGAAGATGTTTCATTATGTAATGCAAAGGGACATTATTAAAAAGGCCACGATGGTCTTTGTCGGCTTGGGACTCGTAATGTTGATGTCATCAGCAAGCCGCCACCTGTCTGGGGCCCCCTGCCAAAATGTGTTTATTGTACAGGCATACCCCACTTTTAAGTACACAACGGGACCAGAGCATGTATGTAAAACGAAAATGTACTTAAAGTGAAGCAATACATTTTTTCACTTCTAGGCTGTAGTGAGGGAGTCAGGGGCTGTAGTGGGGGTGCCAGGGGCTGTTATGGGGCGTCAGGGGCTGTAGTGGGGGTGTCAGGGAAACACTCACATTTAATTAGGCTCATCTGATGCAAGGGGGGGCCCACTCCAATCCATCCCCCAGACATCGCGCTGTGCACAGGAGGTGGGGCGGCGGCCAGGAAACAGGAAGAGCACACTGGAATAGGGTAGGCTACATGCTCAGAGCTTAAGTTCCTTCTACTGCGGCTGATGGTGCAGGAATGTTTGTTTTGTGAGGCACTTTATGTACACTCGCGGGTATGTCCGTACTCGCGAGTGTACGTAAAGTGAGTGTCCGTAAAGCGGGGTATGCCTGTATGTAGGTCTCCTGCTATTGTTTGAAGGTTTGCTTTGTTTATACAGTACTTATGATAATGTGTATTGTCTGTTGTTGGCTTGAAGTCAGCAAGTCTTACCTGCAATCATCGGAGTCATCTGGGTGGTTAATTAAGGATCCTCTGTGATGGGATTAGCCATGATTCAGCTGTAACCTGATTAGCTAAACCATTGTGTGATGTTTTGGGTAAATATTTGGACTATTGGGTATGTGGGGGGACTGACATACTTTTCAAGTGTATAAAAAGCCTGTATCCTTGTCCAATAAAACATTCCATGTTTCAGTTTGTAACTAAGCTAGTCTCGACTGGTTCTTGGTTACAATATGTGGCTGTAATATCTGATATCTAAGGATCCAGATTGGAGGAAGAAGGTGGAGTTGGATTCCTTCTATCTATACAAAGCACCTTCCAAGTCCTTCCTATCCCTCCCTCTCTATCCCTCTCTCTTATTTTGAGATGCACTGTATTCGTCTGTTTGCTCCTTTTTCTCTAAAGGGTTGCAGCAATTTATCGGCCTCCTTGACCAGTATCGCGCAAGGTCCATAAAGACTGGGATGACTGAGTTTGGTGTGGAGGAACTTGACCGGCCTGCACAGTCCCGATCTCAACCTGACAGAACACCTTTGGGATGAATTAGAGCGGAGACTGCGAGCCAGGCCTTCTCATCCAACATCAGTACCTGACCTCACAAATGCGCTTCTGGAAGAATAGTCAATATTCCCATAGACGCACTCCTAAACTTTGTGGACAGCCTACCCAGAAGAGTTGAAGCTGTTACAGCTGCAAAGGGAGGGTAAACTCAATATTGAACCCCTACGGACTAAGACTGGGATGCCATTAAAATTCATGTAAAGGCAGGCGTCCCTTTTGGTAATATAGTGTGTGTATACCTACGAACAGTGAAGCGCTCCCTTTTAATATAAATTACCAATTGTGGACTCAAGTGTAAATTTATGAGCTTATGTTGTTTATTTGCACATACATATGAATCAAACAATGATTGTGTAAATTTCTTGGGTTTAGATACATTTAGTAAAGTATATGCATTGCTATCATATTTTTTAGGATAAAAATCTGATCAATGTTGAAGCTGAAGAGGCAGAAGATCCGTATGTGAGGGGTGATGATGATCCATGTAAGGAGGAGGAGATCCCTCCAGAGATCAGCGGAGGTGAGTAATAAACAGTAAATCCAGAGAAGAGTCCCAGATCCTTCTTTTTCAGTCACTACAATAATCTCTTCTTCTCCCCCCCTCCTCTGTAGACAGTAAAGGGGAGACGCCTGTGCCCAGTGAGGGGGAGTCAGGGGAGATGCCTGTGCCCAGTGGGGGGGACGGCCTGTGCCCAGTGGGGGGGAGTCGGGGGGGGGGGGGGGGACGGCCTGTGCCCAGTGGGGGGGACGGCCTGTGCCCAGTGGGGGGGACGGCCTGTGCCCAGTGGGGGGGAGTCGGGGGGGGGGGGGGGACGGCCTGTGCCCAGTGGGGGGGAGTCGGGGGGGGGGGGGGACGGCCTGTGCCCAGTGGGGGGGGAGTCGGGGGGGGGGGACGGCCTGTGCCCAGTGGGGGGGAGTCTTGGGGGGGGGGGGGGACGGCCTGTGCCCAGTGGGGGGGGGAGTCGGGGGGGACGGCCTGTGCCCAGTGGGGGGGGGAGTCGAGGGGGACGGCCTGTGCCCAGTGGGGGGACGGCCTGTGCCCAGTGGGGGGGGATTCGGGGGGGACGGCCTGTGCCCAGTGGGGGGGGATTCGGGGGGGACGGCCTGTGCCCAGTGAGGGGGAGTCGGGGGGGACGGGACGGCCTGTGCCCAGTGGGGGGGAGTCGGGGGGGACGGCCTGTGCCCAGTGAGGGGGAGTCGGGGGGGACGGCCTGTGCCCAGTGAGGGGGAGTCGGGGGGGGGAGACAGGCCTGTGCTCAGTGGGGGGGACGGCCTGTGCCCAGTGGGGGGGAGTCGGGGGGGACGGCCTGTGCCCAGTGGGGGGGGGAGTCGGGGGGGACGGCCTGTGCCCAGTGGGGGGGGATTCGGGGGGGACGGCCTGTGCCCAGTGAGGGGGAGTCGGGGGGACGGGACGGCCTGTGCCCAGTGGGGGGGAGTCGGGGGGGACGGCCTGTGCCCAGTGAGGGGGAGTCGGGGGGGGACGGCCTGTGCCCAGTGAGGGGGAGTCGGGGGGGGACGGCCTGTGCCCAGTGAGGGGGAGTCGGGGGGGGGGGGAGACAGGCCTGTGCTCAGTGGGGGGGACGGCCTGTGCCCAGTGGGGGGTAGTCGGGGGGGACGGCCTGTGCCCAGTTGGGGGGGAGTCGGGGGGGACGGCCTGTGCCCAGTTGGGGGGGAGTCGGGGGGGACGGCCTGTGCCCAGTTGGGGGGAGTCGGGGGGGACGGCCTGTGCCCAGTGAGGGGGAGTCGGGGAGGACGGCCTGTGCCCAGTGGGGGGGGGGAGTCGGGGGGACGGCCTGTGCCCAGTGGGGGGGGGTGGCCTGTGCTAAGTGGGAGGGGACGGCCTGTGCCCAGTGGGGGGGAGTCGGGGGGGGGGAACGGCCTGTGCCCAGTGGGGGGGAGTCGGGGGGGGGGACGGCCTGTGCCCAGTGGGGGGGGGGGCCTGTGCCCAGTGGGGGGGAGTCGGGGGGGACGGCCTGTGCCCGGTGGGGGGGGAGTCGGGGGGGACGGCCTGTGCCCGGTGGGGGGGGAGTCGGGGGGACGGCCTGTGCCCGGTGGGGGGGGAGTCGGGGGGACGGCCTGTGCCCGGTGGGGGGGGAGTCGGGGGGGACGGCCTGTGCCCGGTGGGGGGGGAGTCGGGGGGGACGGCCTGTGCCCAGTGGGGGGGAGTCGGGGAGGACGGCCTGTGCCCAGTGGGGGGAGTCGGGGGGGACGGCCTGTGCCCAGTGAGGGGAGTCGGGGGGGGACGGCCTGTGCCCAGTGGGGGGGGGAGTCGGGGGGGACGGCCTGTGCCCAGTGGGGGGGGGCGGCCTGTGCTAAGTGGGGGGGACGGCCTGTGCCCAGTCGGGGGGAACGGCCTGTGCCCAGTGGGGGGGGGGCGGCCTGTGCCCAGTGGGGGGGAGTCGGGGGGGGGGGGGGACGGCCTGTGCCCAGTGGGGGGGAGTCGGGGGGGGAGTCGGGGGGGACGGCCTGTGCCCAGTGAGGGGGAGTCGGGGGGGGAGACAGGCCTGTGCTCAGTGGGGGGAACGGCCTGTGCCCAGTGGGGGGGGGAGTCGGGGGGAACGGCCTGTGCCCAGTGGGGGGGGGAGTCGGGGGGAACGGCCTGTGCCCAGTGGGGGGGGGAGTCGGGGGGAACGGCCTGTGCCCAGTGGGGGGGAGTCGGGGGGGGGGGGGGACGGCCTGTGCCCAGTGGGGGGGAGTCGGGGGGGGGGACGGCCTGTGCGGCCTGTGCCCAGTGGGGGGGGAGTCGGGGGGGGGAACGGCCTGTGCCCAGTGGGGGGGGAGTCGGGTGGTGGCGGTGGGGGTGGGGAGGGGGGGGGGGGGACGGCCTGTGCCCAGTGGGGGGGGATCGGGGGGGGGGGGACGGCCTGTGCCCAGTGGGGGGGGAGTCGGGGTGGGGGGGACGGGCCTGTGTCCAGTGGGGGGTACGGCCTGTGCCCAGTGGGGGGGGGGCGGCCTGTGCTCAGTGGGGGGGACGGCCTGTGCCCAGTGGGGGGGAGTCGGGGGGAACGGCCTGTGCCCAGTGGGGGGGGACGGCCTGTGCCCAGTGGGGGGGAGGCGGGGGGGGGGGGGGACAGCCTGTGCCCAGTGGGGGGGAGTCGGGGGGGGGGGACAGCCTGTGCCCAGTGGGGGGGAGTCGGGGGGGACGGCCTGTGCCCAGTGAGGGGGAGTCGGGGGGGACAGCCTGTGCCCAGTGAGGGGGAGTCGGGGGGGAGACAGGCCTGTGCTCAGTGGGGGGAGTCAGGAGCCATCAGCCTCTATTAGACTCCGGCTCTCCTTCTCACATCATGTCATTGTGTGTTACCAGCCAAGAGACATGACCAGTCTCCCCCCACACACACTCTCTGGGGTCTCTCATACATCTCACTACAGGGGGCTTCACCCTTATCTTTATTCACAGACACCAGAGCCACTCAGAGGGATGTCAAAGCTGAGGAGGAGGAAGAAGGACATGTGAGGATTAAAGAGGAAGAAGTTCCTATGGAGATCACCACAGGTGAATAATAAACACTAAATCCAGAGAAGAGTCTCAGATTTGTCATGTTCTAAAGACATTGGCTTCTGTATTTGGAGGGTAAATTCACCTTTGAAACATGTTACATGTGCCTCCCATATTTAGGGATTCTCTCCCCACACCCGCTGTCACAACTTAAAAACGGCTCGGTCGAGCTCTGCCCAAATGGCTGCGTCATTCATTTACAGAGTTCTGTGAATGAACTACAAGTACCATTGGCCGCCACAGCCGACAGCTTGTAGTTCTCAATGAACTACGTGGGCACTGGTGAGCTCTCTCATAGTTCATTGGTTCTTTCTGCAATTCAGTAACTGCCTGCCCGTACCTCATCTGTACTGAGTGTCTGCAGGATCCTGGCATTGCAGCCAAGTTCTGCTGAGAGTGGGTGCAATGCCTTACAGGCCGTAGTGTAAAAAAATGATAAATGCACATTTTTTACCTGCAAAAAAGATATGCATTTAATAATAATAATAATAATAATAATAATAATAATATTTAATAATTTTTTAATTATAATTTACTTTATTTTATTTTTAATAAAAGGTTAACTTTGGCCTTTAACCACTTGACCTCCTAGACCAGGGATATGCAATTAGCGGACCTCCAGCTGTTGCCAAACTACAAGTCCCATGAGGCATAGCGAGACTCTGACAGCAGCAAGCATGACACCCAGAGGCAGAGGCATGATGGGACTTGTAGTTTTGCAACAGCTGGAGGTCCGCTAATTGCATATCCATGTCCTAGAAGGTTTTACCCGCTTCATGACCAGGGCATTTTTTTGCTATTCCGCACTGTGCTACTTTAACTGGCAATTGCGCGGTCATACACCACTGTACGCAAATTAAATTTATATCATTTTTTTTCACACAAATAGAGCTTTCTTATGGTGGTATTTGATCACCTCTTGGTTTTTATTTTTTTATTATACAAAAAAATGCTAAACATTTGAAAAAAAAAAAGAATTTCTTCATAAATGTTTGCCAAAATGCATTCTGCTACATGTCTTTGAAAAAAACCCAAAAAAAAAAACCCAATAAGTGTATAATAATTGGAATTCCTCCTAACTTGCAGTGATCTTTCACTTCCTGTTTTGGCTATGGGACAGGAAGTGAAGGGAAATCTCCCCAATGGGGAAAAAAACAGGGGTTATAACCCTCCCTTACTAGATCCCAAATTCCCAAATGTGGGGGAAACATCTAGGGGCATTCAAGGAGTTACCTGTGTGCCTAACATGTGTAATGTGTGCTGCTTTTACATGATCTGGCTGTTTTTTTTTTTGCTGTTCTCTGTACACAGAGCTCTTGTAAACACAGCTCTGTGTGTGATTGGACACCCGATCAGCAGGTTTCAGCCTAAATAATTGGCTGAAATCTGTGGCCAAACTCGTGCTGTGTCCAATCACAGTACGGGTCGGCATGGGGCACGCGCACGTGCACCCCAAAACTTTAAGCGTGCCAGCAATGTACAAACCTGCACCGGCCGCCCGCTCACATTCTATTCACTGTGAGCGGTCAGCAGGTGGTTAAAAATTGCAGATATTAAAGAAAATATCTAATTATGGGGATGTGATTGGTTGTTCTCTTTTTTTTTACAGGGGGATCCAGAAATCCACCAGAGAGATGTCCCCGTTCCCTGTATTGCCAGGATTCCACACAGGAAGATCAGGGGGTCCCTCAGGAGGATCAGGTAGATTTACCCAAGTCTCCCATTGTACAATAACATGTAAATATATTATCGTAGCTCTTGGTGGCTCTAACCTCGTCCCCAGGCAACAGCACTGGTATAAGCCCCTCACTGATTGGCCGGAGCAGAATAAATATTTATAACCTCAATGCATTATAACTTCTCATTCTACTGGAGAACTATCGTTAGTGGAAGGCAGGAGGAAACAATCTCCTTGGGCTTAGCAGAAACCCAATGAGCCCAGATAACCACTTGAAGACCACACTTTATTCCGGCACTTTTTGGTTACAATTTTATTTTGCTAGAAATTACTTGGGAACCCCCAAACATTTATTTTATTTACATTTTTTTTTTTTTTTTTTTTTTTTAAGCAGAGACCCTAGGGCAGCGATGGCGAATCTTGGCACTCCAGATGTTTTGGAACTACATTTCCCATGATGCTCATGCACTCTGCAGTGTAGTTGAGCATCATGGGAAATGTAGTTCCAAAACATCTGGGGTGCCAAGGTTCGCCATCACTGGTATAGGGGGAGTAAAATTCAGCACAGAAATGTTGACGCGTTTCAGCGAAACGCGTCAACTTTTCTGTGCTGGAGCTTACTCCCCCTATACCAGTGATGGCCGAACCTTGGCACCCCAGATGTTTTGTAATTACATTTCCTATGATGCTCATGCACTCTCCAGTGTAGTTGAGCATCATGGGAAATGTAGTTCCAAAACATCTGGGGTGCCAAGTTTCGCCATCACTGCCCTAGGGAAAAAAATGGCGAACGTTGCAATTTTTTATTTCGCACGGTATTTGTGCAGCGATGGGTGTGTGTTTTTTTTTTTTTTTTTAACGCAAATTTTTTTTGGGGGGAAAAAATACCCTTTTTAAATAAATAAAAAACAAAACACTGCAATATATATATATATATATTTTTAAAATTGCATCCACTTGTGGAATGGCATCAAACTACCGTACTTAAAAAACTCCTTGGGCAACTGTTTAAATATTTTCTTGAAGGTTACCTGTTTAGAGTTTTAGAGGAGGTCTAGCTCTAGAATTCTCATTCTAACGTTCACGGTGATACCTCACTTGTGGTGCGAACACCATTGACACATGCGTATATGTTCGCTTCTGTGCGGGAGCACAAAGGGATGGGGGGCGCTTTAGAAACTTTACTTTATTTTCTGTTTTTACACTGTCCCTTTTTTTTTTTTTCATTACTTTTTATTACTTTTATTCCTATTACAAGGAATGTAATCATCTCTTATAATAGAAATAAGGATGACAGGTCCTCCTTTTTATGGAGATATCTGGGGTCAAAAAGGCCCCAAATGTCTTCTTTACCTTTTTTTTTTAAAAGCAAAAGATAAAAAATAAAATTAAAAAGTTCATCTTTTTGGTTAAAAAAAAAAAAAAAAAAATGTGTTTACTTTCGGCCTGGACCAGAAGTGACGTCATGACGTCGCTCTGGTCCTCTAAGGCCATAGAGGCAATCAGAGACCATCTGGTCCCTAGTAGCCTTTGTGACCAGCTGGCCGCACCGTCGGATCGTTTCTCGGGCGTGTCAGTGAAAATGGTAAGGGGGTGGGATTGGACGTCACCTCCCCGCCGGTTCGCAAACCGATCTAGTGGCTAATGAGCCGCTTTCATGAGAGAGCCAGCTGGAAAAAAAAAAATACGTGATTATGGCTGATTGCTTTAGCCATAATCCTGGTAAACCACTTGCAAACCCACACGTATGTTTATGTATTGCGGTCAGCCGGTGGATAACAAAAACAAAGCTCAGGCTGCCTATTGCCTATCTGCAAACATTTAATTTCGACTAGGGACCCCAGATTAAGGCGGGGTGCCTACATTCCATTGGTTCTTTGGTTTAGATACGCTTAGTAAAGTATTCTTCAGACATTGCTGTTTTGTGTTTTTGTAGGAGGAAATTTTTTTTACTGTTAAAGTTGAAGATGAAGAAGATCCATGTGGGATGACGGGTGATGAGCCGTGTAAGGAAAAGGAAATCCCTCCAGAGATCAGCCCAGGTGAGTGATAAACAGTAAATCCAGAGAAGAGTCCCAGATTCTCCTTGTTCAGTCACTACAACAATCTCTTCTTCTCCCCCCTCCTCTGTCAGTAGACAGTAATGGGGAGACAGTATGTGCCCAGTGGGGGAGTCAGGAGCCATCAGCCTCTATTAGACTCCGGCTCTCCTCCTCATATCATGTCATTGTGTGTTACCAGCCAAGAGATGTGACCAGTCTCCCCCCCACACACACTCTCTGGGGTCTCTCATACATCTCAGTACAGGGGGCTTCACTCTCATCTTTATTCACAGACCTCGGAGACACCAAAGAGACGAACAGTAAAGCTGAGGAGGAGGAAGAGGAACATGCAAGGATTAAAGAGGAGGAGATCCCTCCAGAGATCAGCAGAGGTGAGGAATAAACACTAAATCCAGAGAAGAGTCCCAGATCCTCCTTGTTCAGTCACTACAACTATCTCTTCTTCTCCCCCCCTCCTCTGTCAGTAGACCATGTGGGGGGGGGGCAGTATGTTCTTAATGGGGGAGTCAGGAGCCATCAGCCTCTATTAAACAAGCCATAAATTATGCCATCTTCTAAAAGTAATAGAATCTCTGCTACTGGCTATTGTATTTAATCAGCCATGACACCCGCGGCTGCCTAAATACCTGAACAGTTACTGCCATGCTGGCAAATTACCACTAACTAATCACTGGATGTTTGTCAAGCCGGCTAGAGCTAATAAGGGCCACCCAGGGCTCCAATTGGTGAGTCGTGTGAATTAATCAAACTTTGACCAGCTTTAGACTTTTCTACGACTAAAGCCTCGCACACACGGTCGGACTTCAAACAAACTTTCCCGTGGATTTTTGTCCGAAGGGAGTTGGCCGGGCACGCCCATAGCATACACACGGCAGGACTTTTCTGAAAACTTTTCCAAAACTTTTCCAACATCACGTGGTTTTTCTGCTCTTTACCGCCACCCTTTGGTCAACTTCTGCTATTGTTGGTTGATTTTAACATTGGTTCTGGGCATGCTTATTTGTACTAAGGAAAAAAGTCCGATGGATTTCTGGACACACGGCAGGACTATGCACCATCAGACTTTTGTTGCCGAAAAGTTTGTCCGTTTGCAGCGCGAACTTTTGTCCGATGAAAACCGAAAAAGTTTGTCCGATGGAGCGTACACGCGGTCGGATTTTTTGGAAAACGTGCTCATTTTGAAGTTTGTTGGCAAAAAGTCTGACCGTGTGTACGGGGCTTTTAGACTTTTAATATTCAGCATCAAAACGGCGTCATGGACTTCTAAATCCTGTATTTCACGATATAAGCTCAGCTTACTGGTAAAAATAAGTGTGAAATGCAAGACTTCGGTGGGTGTAAAAAGATGTCCGTTTGGCGACTTCAGACTGTAGGCTTACTGCGGGGTGTACCAAGATGGCGGTGACGGAACGTCACTTCCGTTACAAGATATGACGGGTTATCTAATCTGACGAAACAAGGGCACACAGAAACTGAAAATATTTTTTACCTTAATGCAAACAATGCAATAAAGGTAAACAGTTTTAGGTTTAGTAAACCTTTAACCACTTAAGGACCAAGCCTCTTTCTGAGATTTGTCGTTTACATTTTAACCACTTGCCGACCGCCTCACGTAGATATACGTCGGCAGAATGGCACGGGCAGGCAAAGTAACGTATATATACACTTTGCTTTGAACCTTCCCCCTAGCGGGCGGGCGCGGTCTCCGTGACCGTGCCCGCGGGACCCGCGGACTCTATGTCCGCTGGTGTCCCGCGATCGGGTCAGGGAACGGCAGAACGGGGGGGATGTCTTTGTAAACAAGACATCTCCCTATTCTGCCTAGTGACACAGCACTGATCGTCTGCTCCCTGTCATCGGGAGCAGCGATCAGTGACGTGTCACAGTAAGCCACGCCCCCTAACAGTTAGAATCACTCTAGGACACACTTGACTCTTTCAGCGCCCCCTACTGGTTAACCACTTCCCTGCATTTTTATAGCACTGATCGCTGTATAAATGTGAATGGTCCCAAAATGGCACCAAAAGTGTCCGATGTGTCCGCCATAATGTCACAGTCACGATAAAAATCGCAGATCGCCGCCATAACAAGTAAAAAAATTTTTTAAAAATGCCATAAAACTATCCCCTATTTTGTAGACGCTATAACTTTTGCGCAAACCAATTAATAAACGCTTCTTGCGTTGTTTTTTTTTTTTTTTTTTTTGTTTACCAAGAATATGTAGAAGAATACATATCGGCCTAAACTGAGGAAAAAATTTGCTATTTTTAAATAAAATTTGGGATATTTATTATTATAGCAAAAAGTACAAAATATTGCTTTTTATTTATTTATTTTTTCAAAATTGTCGCTCTATTTTTGTTTATAGCACAAAAAATAAAAACCGCCGAGGTGATGAAATACCACCAAAAGAAAGCTCTATTTGTGGGAAAAAAACATCGTCAATTTTGTTTGGGAGCCACTTCGCACGACCGCGCAATTGTCAGTTAAAGCAACGCAGTGCCGAATTGCAAAAAAGTGGCCCGGTCATTTGGCAGCCAAATGGTCCGGGGCTGAAGTGGTTAAAAAAAAATTTTTCCTAGAAAATTACTTAAAACTCCCAAACATTATAAAAAGAAAATTCTAACACCATAGAATAAAATGGCGGTTGTTGCAATACTTTGTCACACCGTATTTGCGCAGTGGTCTTGCAAGCGCACTTTTTTTTTTTTAAAAACACATTTTTTGAGTTAAAAAATAAGACAACAGTAAAGTTAGCCATTTTTTTTTTTTTATATTGTGAAAGATGATGTTATCCCGAGTAAATTGATACCCAACATGTCACGCTTCAAAATTGCGCCTGCTCGTGGAATGGCGACAAACCTTTACCCTTAATCTCCATAGGCGACATTTAAAAAAATTTCTACAGGTTGCATGTTTTGAGTTACAGAGGAGGTCTAGGGCTAGAATTATTGCTCTCGCTCTAACGATCGTGGCAATACCTCACATGTGTGGTTTGAACACCGTTTTCATATGCGGGCGCTATTCACGTATGCGTTCACTTCTGCATGTAAGCTCGGCGGGACAGGGAGCTTTAAAAAAAAAATCTATATATTTTTTTTTTCTTATTTATTTTATTTTACTTTATTTTATTTATTTTAACACCGTTTAAAAAAAAAAAAAGTGTCACTCTTATTCCTATTACAAGGAATGTAAACATCCCTTGTTATAGGAAAAAGCATGACAGGACCTCTTAAATATGAGATCCGGGGTCAAAAAGACCTCAGATCTCTTTACACTAAAATGCAAAAAAAAATAAATAAAAATAAAATAAAAAAACATTTTGTCATTTGAAAAAATGACAAAAAAAAATGGCCCTTTTAAAAGGTATGGGTGGAAGTGACGTTTTGACGTCGCTTCCGCCCTGCAATGGTATGGAGGTGGGTGGGGGCCATCTTCCCCTCACTCGTCTCCATACACAGGCAGGGAGAGGATCCGATCGCCTCAGCGGCTGCCGATGGCTCCAGTAAGCGGCGGAGGGCACCGGAGAGCGGTGGGTGGGGGGGGGGCGCCTCTCCCACCACAGATAAAAGTGATCTTGCGGCGAATCCGCAGCAGAGACCACCATTATCAGAAACTGGACCACCGGCTGAAGAGATGGATACCTGGGTTATGGTAGATAGCTGCTGCCATAACAGATATCCCTCATCAAACAGCCGACGTATATAGGCGTGCGGCGGTCTGGAAGTGGTTAAATGCCCCCAAAAGAAAACTCTGTCTCAAAAAAATGATGATACAAATTTCATATGGGTACAGAGTTGCATGACCACGCAATTGTCATTCAAAGTGTGACGGTGTTGAAAACTGGCCTGGGCAGGAAGGGGGTGAAAGTGCCCGGTAGGCAAGTGGTTGAAGCAAGCCATAGATGAATACATTTTGTAGATTCCCCCATCAACACAGTCGGTGTTAGAGGATTCCCTCCTGCTCTGCCATTGTGTTCTGCCAGTGGGGAGCCTCCCCTGCCCACAGAACACAATGATCACTGGTAGCGGCTATAGCCGCTGGCACTGATCACATGCAAAAAATCCAGTAGGCTGGTTGTAATGAAGTCGATCGGTTTTTTTTTTTTTTTTTTGATTTCAGTACAACCAGCCTGCCTATAGATCGACCAAATCTCAACCCGTTACTGCTGAATGGGCCAAGAATCGATCCATCTATGGGAGGCTTTAGTTGCATGCTGAAAGGGTTTATCTTCTGTCAGCTTGGAGCACCGGCCGCCCCTCACATCTCCGGGTAAGAGGAGACTTTATTGTAAAGGAGAGAGCAGTACGGAGGGTCCACCTAGATCCCCCATCATCTGATAAACACATAGAAACAATGTATTCAGTCAGCGTGTGTTTCCTACAGATGGATCCAGTAATGGGAACCCACCAGAGAGATGTCCCCATCCACAGTCCCAGGAAGAAGCTCAGGTGCAGATGAATTGTATGGCGGTAAGTGGACAAGACTCCAAGATACATTAATTTTATAATTGAAAGCGTACATGTCGAGGTAAATATAGATGTGCGTCTAAATCTACCTTTCCTCTGAAGAGTAATCTGCATTCGGATCGCGTGCTTCACAAGTAGCTCACTGACAGTGAGGAAGTGATATGATGGCTTCTCACCCCATTTTTGCTGATACATGCGCTCCCCCCTCCTCCATTTACCTGAATATTTCGCCACCCTCTGATTACTACATGACTTTTCATCACATTTAAACGCCCCCGTCCGATGCCTATTGAAGCTAAAAAGTGTTTGTAAAGGTTCAAATAAAAAATAACAAACATGTTATACTTGCCTGTTATGTGTAATGGTTTTGCACAGAGCAGCCCTGATTCTTCTCTTGTCAGGTCCCACCGTCGGCGCTCCTGGCCCTTCCCCCCCCCCCCTGCTCAGAACCCCCAGAGCAAGCTGCTTGCTCTGGGGGCACTCGTGAGTGCTCACTCCCGAGCCACCTTTTGTGTGTCTAAGACACACAGGGTGGCCCGGGCCCCGCCCTACTCCCTCCTCACTGGCTGCGATTGGAAAGAGAATGAGGGCAAAACGCTGCACGTAGTGTAAAATCGCCCCGGAAAACGTCACAAGATGAAACGCGTAGGGAGGAGCTACATGCTGATGTCAATGAAGAGGTAGAGACTGGGAGAGTTTCTACTCTCGCGTACATCGTTGGCTCGGGTTAGTATTCAGGGTGGGGGGTGGGTTGCTGCACACTGAATAGAAGCTGTGTAAGCACCTGACCCTGCTGAAGTCCTAGTACAGCAGAGCTCAGACTTGGGGGGGGGGGGGGGGGGAGAGGAAGAAAGTAGCACAAAGAGCCAGTCCGTTATTGTGCTAATTAGAAGCATGCTAATTGAAGACAACAGAGTGACAGAGAGATGAGTTTATGACTGTGCTGCTTCCCCTACACCAGGGATATGCAATTAGCGGACCTCCAGCTGTTGCCAAACTACAAGTCCCATCATGCCTCTGCCTCTGGTTGTCATGCTTGATGCTGTCAGTCTTGCTATGCCTCATGGGACTTGTAGTTTGGCAACAGCTGGAGGACCGCTAATTGCATATCCCTGCCCTACACTGTCCAATCACAGCCTGGTGGAGGGACCACGATTGCCTGTGCAGAGCAAGTGGGTGGAATGATGCTGGCTGCCTAGAAGACTGAGGACATCTAGAGGTGGCAAAGAACCGTGGGCTCCCGATTTAAAACAGAGTATTACACCAAACGCTGCTTTTTGGGGTTTTTGGTTTGACTGGAGGTCTGCTTTATTGTCACCTACAGTAGGCCACTGCTAACATTTCCTGCTACCATGCAAAGAACATTAAAGGAAATGGGACGGGATCAGGGCCTCATCATGCCACTTTCGAAAGACTAATATTTATACTGCACTTCGCACAAAGCTCTGTTGTGTGCCATGGTCGTGCTGCATTGCAAAGTTTTACCAGCAATTGTAACCAAAGTTCTTAATTCTGATCATCCTCTATTTTTGTGATGCTTAGGCTGAAAACCAGAAGATTTTGGATATAGCAGCTGAAATGGAGATAGCGACAGAAGAGGTTGGGAGCAACAAACTCTCTAGAGAAAAGCGGTTTCTGAAATTTGCAGTAGGAGAGGAGCGAGTGCCTGCAGGGACTAGCAAAGGTGAGTAATAAACACTAAATCCAGAAAAGAGTCTCGGATTCTCCTTGTTCAGTCACAACAATCTCTTCTTCTTCTCCCCCCTCCTCCCTGTCAGTAGACCTGTACTGGGGAGAATTAACAAAGAGTTGCGCAAGCGCAGTGTTTGCACCACTCTTTTTTTAATATAAAATCGGAACAGATGCCACTTGTTATTGACAAAGGGGCACAAACACCTTTTTGTTAAAGGGGTTGTAAAGGTTTTTTTTTTTTTTTTCACCTTAATGCATCCTAGGGTAAAAAAAAAACTGGCAATGACGGCCCCCCGGTTTTACTTACCTGACCCCTCGAAATTCCCGCGCCATGAACGCGCAGGCTTCTCGGCTCATTCATTTGGAGGATTGATAGCAGCACAGCTATTGGCAATCGCATCCAATGACGTGGCGCGCCGGGGCTGTATCACGGGAGCGCGCCCGCAAGAAGTAATCCCCATGCGAGAGAGCTCGCATGAAGGGGGTTATTTCTTGCGGGGAGGATCCGAGACAGCCGCCGAGGGACCCCAGAAGACCAGGTTTGGGGCTACTCTGTGCAAAACTAACTGCACAGTGGAGGTAAGTATAACATGTTTGTTTAAATTTTTATTTTATTTTTTATCCTTTACAACCCCTTTAAATAGAAACAATCAGTTCTCTGTTGCTGTGACAGAAACCGCACATGGCACAGGGATTTGAGAGCTGGAGCTGTATGCTTCGATGTTTCTGCCCATCTGTGCGCCCTGCTCAGTTCAGGGAGGGAGGATGAGGGTTGTTAACCCTGCAGGCTCTGCTTGTGTAATGTAATTACTGCATGGGCAGAGAGAGAGGAATGTCACCTGTGTGCTGACAGCTCACACCTGGCTGGAATTTGTGGCAGTTTTCTATATGGAGAACTGATATAATCCCTGCACGGGCAAAGAGAAAGCGAGGGAGGTGTCCTGCGCGGGCAGAGCGAGAGAGGGAGGTGTCCTGCGCGGGCAGAGCGAGAGAGGGAGGTGTCCTGCGCGGGCAGAGCGAGAGAGGGAGGTGTCCTGCGCGGGCAGAGCGAGAGAGGGAGGTGTCCTGCGCGGGCAGAGCGAGAGAGGGAGGTGTCCTGCGCGGGCAGAGCGAGAGAGGGAGGTGTCCTGCGCGGGCAGAGCGAGAGGTGTCCTGCGCGGGCAGAGCGAGAGGTGTCCTGCGCGGGCAGAGCGAGAGAGGGAGGTGTCCTGCGCGGGCAGAGCGAGAGAGGGAGGTGTCCTGCGCGGGCAGAGCGAGAGAGGGAGGTGTCCTGCGCGGGCAGAGCGAGAGAGGGAGGTGTCCTGCGCGGGCAGAGCGAGAGAGGGAGGTGTCCTGCGCGGGCAGAGCGAGAGAGGGAGGTGTCCTGCGCGGGCAGAGCGAGAGAGGGAGGTGTCCCGCGCGGGCAGAGCGAGAGAGGGAGGTGTCCCGCGCGGGCAGAGCGAGAGAGAGGGAGGGAGGTGTCCCGCACGGGCAGAGCGAGCGAGAGGGAGGGAGGTGTCCCGCACGGGCAGAGAGGGAGGGAGGTGTCCCGCACGGGCAGAGAGGGAGGGAGGTGTCCCGCACGGGCAGAGCGAGAGGGAGGGAGGGAGGTGTCCCGCACGGGCAGAGCGAGCGAGAGGGAGGGAGGGAGGTGTCCCGCACGGGCAGAGCGAGAGGGAGGGAGGGAGGTGTCCCGCACGGGCAGAGCGAGAGAGAGGGAGGGAGGTGTCCCGCACGGGCAGAGCGAGAGAGAGGGAGGGAGGTGTCCCGCACGGGCAGAGCGAGAGGGAGGGAGGGAGGTGTCCCGCACGGGCAGAGCGAGAGGGAGGGAGGGAGGTGTCCCGCACGGGCAGAGCGAGAGGGAGGGAGGGAGGTGTCCCGCACGGGCAGAGCGAGAGGGAGGGAGGGAGGTGTCCCGCACGGGCAGAGCGAGAGGGAGGGAGGGAGGTGTCCCGCACGGGCAGAGCGAGAGGGAGGGAGGTGTCCCGCACGGGCAGAGGGAGGGAGGGAGGGAGGGAGGTGTCCCGCACGGGCAGAGCGAGAGGGAGGGAGGGAGGTGTCCCGCACGGGCAGAGCGAGCGAGAGGGAGGGAGGGAGGTGTCCCGCACGGGCAGAGCGAGAGGGAGGGAGGTGTCCCGCACGGGCAGAGCGAGAGGGAGGGAGGGAGGTGTCCCGCACGGGCAGAGCGAGAGGGAGGGAGGGAGGTGTCCCGCACGGGCAGAGCGAGCGAGAGGGAGGGAGGTGTCCCGCACGGGCAGAGCGAGCGAGAGGGAGGGAGGTGTCCCGCACGGGCAGAGCGAGCGAGAGGGAGGGAGGTGTCCCGCACGGGCAGAGCGAGCGAGAGGGAGGGAGGTGTCCCGCACGGGCAGAGAGGGAGGGAGGTGTCCCGCACGGGCAGAGAGGGAGGGAGGTGTCCCGCACGGGCAGAGCGAGAGGGAGGGAGGTGTCCCGCACGGGCAGAGCGAGAGGGAGGGAGGTGTCCCGCACGGGCAGAGCGAGCGAGAGGAAGGGAGGTGTCCTGCGCAGGCAGAGCGAGAGAGAGGGAGGTGGCCTGCGCAGGCAGAGCGAGAGAGAGGGAGGTGGCCTGCGCAGGCAGAGCGAGAGAGAGGGAGGTGGCCTGCGCAGGCAGAGCGAGAGAGAGGGAGGTGGCCTGCACGGACAGAGCGAGAGAGAGGAAGGTGTCCTGCGCGGGCAGAGCGAGAGAGAGGGGGGTGTCCTGCACGGGCAGAGCGAGCGAGAGAGAGGGAGGTGTCCTGCATGGGCAGAGCGAGAGAGAGGGATCTGGTGGGGCTTTGGATCTATTTTGGCAACTTTTCCCAGGCTTTTTGGTGGATATCTAATTATGTTAACATGCTGTGGACTTTTTTTTTTATAAAACAAAAAGAACATGCCTTAGCGGTTCACTGATGTGTATTGCCTCCACTTTCAAGATTGATTTATTTTATTTATTTATACATGTATAACTGGAAATGCCATTTTGACATGGGTTGGTTTTCTATATCCCAGGTAAACTCAGCCAGAGGGACCCTCCTAAAAAATCGAGCTACCTCTTGAAATTTGGCAGTCTACATAAGAGCGCCTTGGCCCACAGTCATTCCTCTTCCAGCAAACACGAGCTGTTTTCCTGCTCGACCTGTGGAAAATGCTACATCTCCAAGCGAAGACTGGAGATCCACGAGCAGTCCCACAGGGAACAGAAGACGCTGTTTTTCTGTACGGACTGTGGAAAGTCTTACCGCACAGAGAAGAGTATGACCATGCACCGGAGGATACACAGCCAAAAGATATACGAGTGTCCAGACTGCAGAAAGATATTCGAACAGATGTACTACCTGGTCTTGCATATGAGAGGCCACAGGGAAGGCCTGCAAAAAGGCCAGGAGGATAAAGCTTTATAACCAGGAACTGTGGCGCCCAAGTTATGACATCATCCAGGCTTGGCGCCACCAGTTTTGTGAACTCAGCCTGGCGCATCCCTAGTAGGGATGGTTCCTTTATTGTTGCCAGAAAAGAACCACAAGCAGCTCAGGTCAGTTCACCAGGAGGGGTCTGTGAGTCAGGCACTGAAAATGGAGTGGTCCCATACCACTTCCTGCCAGGAAAGAGGAAGGGACTGGGGGCAAGGAAGGACAATAAAGGAGGGTGGGAGTAGGGGACTGCAGATGAGGAGCCTGAGCCAAGCCTTGTTGCTCCACTAGTTTCCAAGCGATGCATCTCCTTCAGCCGGTTAAGTACTGACCAGTTGGGCAGAAGACCCTCCTTTTAAAGGGGTTTTGGTGATGCATTTCCTGTTCCGTTGGAGGTGGTGCCTATCTCTCATGTGCTGTCCTTCAAGACTGAAGGACAGAGTAATAAGTCTCCATAACCAGAAACTGCAACGCCCAGGCTGTGGCTTTACCCCACCTGGGCTTTGCACTACCAGTTTTGTGAACTCGGCCTGGTGCATCTGCAGTAGGGATGATCCCAAGCCTCCTTCCTCCACCAGATTACAAGCGTTGTATCTCCTCTGTATAGAAGAAACATTAACTGATCAGTTGGGCAGAACATCTTCCTTTTGAAGGGTTTTTGGTGATGCATTTCCTGTTCCTGTTGAAGGTGGGCCTCTCATGTACCGTCCTTTTTAGACTTCTGGTAATTGAGTTACCAGGAAGTCTTAACCTACTGATCTTTCAGAAGGCCAGGAGGATACATTGTCCAAAAAAGTAAGACTTCCTAGGCTCCTGATTGTCCTGCTGGAGGTTGGTGCTTCCTTGTAGGAATAATGTTGGTGATATGAAGTCTCTTCTAGACTAGTCTGTAAAGGAGAACTAAGTACAGTGGAACCTCGGATTGCGAGTAACGCGGTTAACGAGCGTTTCACAATACGAGCACTGTATTTTTGAAAAATCCTAACTCGGTTTGTGAGTGTTGTCTCGCAAAATGAGCAGGATTCGGGCCAAAGCGGTGTGCAGTACCGCGTTTGGCCTGAGTTGGGGGATGCCGATTGGCGCAGTTCGGAAGGAATCTAAAATACTACGTTGCCGAGGTCAGCCGAGCTGTCCTCTGGCCTTTCCGGCTGTTTCTGCGGCTCTCCGCCCCCCCTCCCCCCTGCCTCTGGCCGCATGCGGTATTGCATGCCATTGAAGTCAATGTGGAACGAATTATTTTAGTTTCCATTTACTTCAATGGGGAAACTCGCTTTGATATGTGAGTACTTTGGATTAGGAGCATTCTCCTGGAACGGATTATGCTCGTAATCAGAGGTTTCACTGTACTTGAACAGGAGCACCACATGCATTAGTCCCATGGACAATTGGCATTTTAGACCCATTACATGAGGCTCCAGTGTTTAGGTGCGGGTGGAAGGTACAGGCGCACCGTAGAAGAAGTATGTCTTCTGGGCAGTCACCATAGGGTGTATACTGCCCTAAACTTCTCCTAGGCGTACTGTCCCTCCCTGTTGGGGGTGTTTAGACTTGTACAGTCTACCAGCAGTGGGGGCTAGACGGTGTGCACGTACCTTCCACCCACACGTAAATGCTGGAGCCTCACGCATCAAGGCTAAATGCCAAGTGTAGAGAGAGGGGAAAAAAACCCACCAATTTGACTTCTTTTGATGCCTTTATAAACTCTGACACTGGAAAACATGGCCAATTCACATTGTAAATGTTAATTGGGTTAACAAAATAAAAAAATTTAAAGGATAAATCTGGTGATTTGGATTGTGAACTGTAGTGCTATAAATTTTATTTTTGTAATAACATTTTTTTTTTTTTTTTTTCGGAGTTCACTGAGCGACTATCACGTTATATTGCTGCCTACAGGATTGGATACTTCGGACAGAAAAAACTGTAAACTAGCCCCAGAATAACCCCCCGCCCCCCAGTACATCTCAGTTTGTAGCAAGCAGTTCCAAGACCAAGTAGTAGTGAGGCCTGCGTCCCTCAATGAACTCCAAGAAAAGTACTTTACAGTGAGTACAAAAAAATACTTTTGGGGTGTCCCTTTTTAGAAATGCAGATCTTCTAAGGGGTGGGCAGCACAGTAGAATTGCCATCGGGCCCAATAAAAGAACTGGGGCCTACCTGCAGCTCAGGTGCTGCCTGAAGGTTCAAGATCCGAATCGGATACCAGATGGGGGTTGGAACTCCTAGTACTAACGGGGGGTTAACTGGCCAAGCAAGACTAGTTAGACTTCCCTCAGTAGAGCAAAAGAAAAGACCTCCATCCTCATAGGACACTAGCAAAAAACTGAGGCATGTTGTGTAGGAGGGGTTATTCTGGGCTTGACCTTCAATGCTTTTTTGCTTTTAGAAGCAGTGGAAGGGGTCGATTTCAACCACCCCCCCCCCCCCCACCGATGTTTCTCGGGCTTACTGTTCTCACAGGCGAGCCCAATCAACGTTCCGGCAGTTTGCGCGGCTGGAGAAACCTCACCTCTATGATCTAGGAGGACTGGAGCGACATAATGACATCACTTCCAGTTTAGGGCAGATGTAAACTATTTTTTTTTGTTTTTTAAAGCATCTAATTAATTATTTTCATTTTTTTTATTTTATTTAATGCTTTGAAGGGTAGAGGAGAGATGTGAGGTCTTATAGATCCCAGATCTCTCCATAAAGAGGACCTGTCATCCCTAATTTCTATCACAAGGGATTTTTACATTTCTTGTTTATAGAAAAAATAAATAAAAGGGAAATCGTAAAAAAATACAAAATAAAAAAAAGTAATAACTTTGTTTTTTAATCCCTCCATGCTTTTAAAGGGTAAAAGAGAGACTTGAGGTCTTTCTTTTTCGTACATCACTGGACACAGAGCGACTTAGTCATTACTAATGGGTTATATAGTTTACCTTCAGGTGCTGGCACTGGCAACCTCCAAACCGGAAGTACCCTCCCCTATATAAGCCCCTCCCATCCGGGAGCACCCCAGTTTTTGCTAGTGTCTAAGGTGTTGGCCAAAGAGTAACATGTGTTTTCACTGGGCTTGCGTACAGGTTCTTTTACGGGCCTTAGTAAGCTGTTCCGGATCCCACCAAAAAAGCTTCATAGCTTAACTGGTCGGTACCCGGGCCTTGCAGCAGAAGAGCAAGGTTTTGCCTGTAATGCCTCTCTTAGGAGGGCTGGACCCTGGGAACCAGAGCTCTGGTCATACCCACGACCAAGATGTTTTCTGTGCAGGGTGCTATACAGGTCCAGGGGAGTGGAATCCTTGGGAACCCGGTCCCTGAAGGTTTAATTACAATGCCTGCCGTGATAGGTGAAGTTTGGGCTTCTGTGGACCAAACAGAGTCCTGCGGCGGGGAACAGGTAAGTGGGGGCCCCCAGGAACTTGGTTCTATTGGGGGACCCCCAAGCCTAATTTGTCTTTCTGTCTGTTACCTAACGGTATTCCCGCTAATATCTGTGTATGCCTGTAACTACTGGAAAATGTAAAATTTTAATAGTAGTCAAGAAAAAATAAAAAGAGGACCGCGGTACCTGTGTTAAACCACTAGAGGCCGCTGTGGTCCATTTTTTCTTGTCATGTGGATCTTTGGTTTTCTCAAGTCAAAAGATCCAGGCAGTTGGTAAGTTCTCTGTGGGAATCCACTTCCCCTGCCCTGTTGCTGCGCTCATCCACCGCACAGGCCCTCCGGCAAAAAGGGCCCTGGCTCCTAGTCCCTGCTTGGTTTTCGAAAATGGCGCACGGGCGTGCGCGCGGGCGCGTGCACGCGCCTCCTATGGAAAAAAAGGGGCGGGGCGGGTGGATGACGCTCGATCCGCGGCGCTTCTGTGCATGTGCCAGCGTCCCAGCATGTATAAAAGACACAGTACAAGTGTCAGCTGGATGCAAACAGAGCTAGCAACAAACAGTGGCACACAGAGGCGGTTGATGCAGGCATCCCCATAGAAAGGCACTTTAGTGGACACCAGCTGGTATATAGCAGCAACTGTGTTAGACTATTACCAGCAAAATTGGTGTATGACGACGGGAATACCTCAGCTTTGTGCTTAAAGGATATGTCGTCCAGACGCTCCGGAAATAAGTCTTCCAGGAAGCCAAAGGGGTCTCCATCGGGCTCTGAGGATATTGGGCATGCTTGTACTGCACCAATCTCCCCTGAGAATTCAGAGGTCAGTAGCCGTAGGAACCCTGCAGGAGTGCCTGGTGCTGCGGCTGTACCCAGTCCACCTGCTCCTGTATATATAACAGAGGAGGTTTTATCCTCAACTCTGGGAGGATTGGAAGAGAGATTAACAGCATTGATCGCTGCTTCCCTGTCACAGGAAAAGCGCGTCCGATCTCCGTCTCCTCCTTCAGAGTGCCTGTTAGTGGAGGAACAGCCCCACACAGAGATCGACCTACCTGAAGGGGATCAGGATGAGGTTGATTCAGTTATGGAGGAATCAACAGTGGAAGAACCTTTCTCAGCATCTCAGGCTGAAAGATTATGGGTTCAGTCTCTGACTAACATGGTCCGATCAGCATTTAAAATGCCTCTGGCGGAACCATCAACCACTACGGTTTCCTCGCTGGGGTCGCTGAAAGCTCCCCAGGCTGTCTGTTCCTTCCCAATCCACCCTTTATTGGAAGGGCTTATTTACCAGGATTGGGAGCATCCTGATAAAATATTTACTCCCCCCAAGAGATTTCCGGTGATCTATCCCATGGAGGATAAGTTCATAAAAAAATGGAGGGTCCCTACAGTGGACGCAGCCATCTCTTCTGTGAACAAATCACTGACATGTCCAGTAGATAATGTTCCAATGTTCAAAGACCCAATAGATAAAAAATTGGAGTCTTTACTAAAATCTGCTTTCTCTACAGCAAGCATGGTGACACAACCTGCGGTAGCAGCGATTGGAGTCTGCCAAGCGGTGAAAGATCAGTTGAAACAAGTCTTAAGGGACTTACCAGATCAGCAGGCTCTTGCCCTAGCTGACCTACCTAGAGCCTTGTGTTTTGCGGTGGACGCCATAAAGGATACAATCCAACAGGCCTCCCGCTTTACGCTGTCTGTAGTACATATGCGTAGGCTTCTATGGCTCAAAAACTGGTCTGCTGAAGCTCCCTGTAAGAAATTGCTGGTTAGCTTCCCATTTCATGGAGAACGCTTATTTGGAGAAGATCTGGACAAATATATCCAGAAAATTTCTGCCGGTAAAAGTTCACTCTTACCGGTTAAGAACAAGAGTAGAAGTCCTTCTTTTAAGAGGCCTACTTCTCCAGTCCCTGGCACATCGGCTGTGAAACAGTTCCGACGGCCTCCACGGTCAAATTCAGGGACAATCACAGGGTAACAAGAAACCCTGGGTCAAGAGAGGTACAAAACCTCCCCCCAAGTCATGAAGGGTTGCCCCCACTCAATCGGGTGGGGGGAAGACTTCAGTTGTTAACAGAGACCTGGCGGGACACCATCAGAGACAGATGGGTGCTCTCCGCAGTAAGTCTGGGATACAAGCTGGAGTTAAAAGACACTCCTTCTGCCCAATTTATGAGGTCAAACGTGCCAAGCGATCCCCAGAAGAGAGGATCCCTCCTTCTGGCACTAGAACAACTATTGCTCCAAGGTGTAATCATGAAGGTTCCCCTGGAAGAAAGTGGGTTCGGGTTTTACTCTAACCTTTTCACAGTCCCCAAACCATAATGGGGACGTGAGGCCCATATTAAATCTAAAAGGGCTAAACAAGTTCCTAAATATCAGGACTTTTCGGATGGAGTCGATCCGATCGGTGGCCACCGCCCTACAAGGGCAGGAATGGTTAGCCTCGATCGACATAAGGGATGCTTATCTGCATATTCCCATCTTTCCGGCCCACCAGAAATTTCTACGCTTTGCAGTAGAAGGGCGCCATTTTCAGTTCAGAGCCTTACCTTTCGGTGTGTTCACAAAAATTCTGGCCCCACTATTGGCCAATCTAAGAACACAAGGTGAAACGATAATGGCATATCTAGACGACCTGCTACTAATAGACCACTCAGTGGAAAAGCTGGAAGTAGCTATTCACAAGACAATCAAGTATCTGGAATATCACGGTTGGATTATCAACCGGGACAAGTCAGCTCTAAGACCAGTCAGAAGTCTGGAATACTTTGGGGTAAGGCTGGATTCAAATCAGAGAAAGATTTTCTTACCTCCAGAAAAGGTGTCGTCTTTAAAAGATTTGACCCACTTAGTGGGTACAAAAAGAAAACCATCCATACGCCTGTGCATGAGGCTGCTGGGAAAAATGGTGGCTTCATTCGAAGCAGTACCCTACGGTCAATTCCATTCAAGGAACTTGCAGAGGGCCATACTGTCAGCCTGGAACAAAAAAGTTCAGGCTTTAGACTTACCAATGTCCCTGTCCCCTTCCGTTCGCAAGAGCCTCCATTGGTGGTTGGTGCCCCAGAATCTGGAAAAAGGGAAACCCTTCAGTCCGGTTTCTTGGAAGGTGGTCACTACAGATGCCAGCCTCATAGGCTGGGGGGCAGTACTGGAGCAATGGTCTCTCCAGGGCAAGTGGTCAGAAGCAGAGAAGGCCCTGCCCATCAATCTCTTGGAGATACGAGCAGCCCGGTATGCCCTAGTAGCATGGACATCCAAACTCCAAGGGTCCCCTGTCAGAATTCAATCAGACAATGCCACAGCAGTGGCATATATCAATCACCAGGGTGGCACCAGGAGTCGTGCAGCCCAGAGGGAAGCGAATTGCATCCTGGAATGGGCAGAAAGATATGTCCCAGCCATATCCGCGGTTTTCATCCCAGGAGTGGAAAATTGGAAAGCGGACTTTTTAAGTCGCCAGCAATTATGCCCTGGGGAATGGTCTCTTCACCCCGAGGTTTTCCAGGCAATATGCCAGCGGTGGGGAACACCGGATGTAGATCTGCTAGCATCCAGATTCAACGCAAAGGTGGACAGATTTGTCTCTCGGACAAGGGATCCCCTAGCTTGCGGCTCGGATGCCCTAGTGTTCCCTTGGGATCAGTTCAAGCTGATATATGCATTCCCACCGCCACAATTGTTACCGCGATTAATCCGCAGAATCCGGGTAGAAAAGAAACCAGTGATTCTGGTGGCTCCAGCGTGGCCCCGAAGGGCATGGTACGCGGAGATTGTAAAAATGTCAGTGAGGAGTCCTTGGACCCTCCCACATCGTCCGGACCTGCTGTCGCAAGGACCGATATACCACCCTTCCTTACCAGCCCTAGGTTTGACGGCCTGGCTATTGAAGCCCACATTCTGAAAAAGAGAGGGCTCTCTAATCCTGTGGTATCTACCATGATCAATGCCAGGAAGCCGGTATCCAGGCAGATCTATTATAGGATCTGGAAGGCGTACATTACATGGTGTGAGGCCAGGAAATGGCATCCACGTAAGTACGTAATAGGTAGGATTTTGGACTTCCTACAGTGGGCTGTAGATAGGAATCTGGCCTTGAGTACTATCAAGGGTCAGATTTCGGCCTTGTCAATATTTTTTCAAAGGCCCTTGGCTTCGCATTCACTAGTCAAAGCTTTCATACAAGGAGTGATGCGTATTAGCCCTCCGGTTAGTATTCCCATATGTCCATGGGACTTAAACCTGGTTCTGTCGGTTCTACAGAAACAACCATTTGAACCATTGCAACACATTTCCTTGGTTCTTCTCACCAGGAAATTGATTTTTCTAGTAGCCATTTGTTCGGCTAAAAGAGTATCGGAATTATCCGCCTTGTCCTGTAAGGAGCCATATCTGGTTGTCCATAAGGACAGAGTAGTATTACGTCCTCATCCAGCCTTTCTTCCTAAGGTGGTATCGAGGTTTCATTTGAACCAAGATGTGGTTCTTCCTTCTTTTTTCCCCAAACCTAGCTCGGTAGAGGAAAAGTTATTGCATTCTTTGGATGTAGTAAGAGCAGTTAAGGCTTATCTTAAAGCCACGGCTCAGATTCGCAGAACGGATACTTTGTTTATTCTGCCGGAAGGCCCCAGAAAGGGTCAGGCAGCATCAAAATCTACTTTAGCCAAGTGGATTCGACAGGTCATAATACAAGCCTATGGCTTGAGAAAGAGACCGCCTCCATTCAAAGTTAGAGCGCACTCCACGAGAGCAGTTGGAACTTCATGGGCAGTGCATCACCAGGCCTCCCTGGCTCAAGTATGTAAGGCCGCAACATGGTCTTCAGTACACACGTTTACTAGATTCTACCAGGTGGACGTTAGAAGTCAGGAGGATGTCGCCTTTGGGCGCAGTGTGTTGCAGGCCGCAAAAGATCCTCATGCCTGATGGCGCCCAGCTTATGTATAGTGTATCCCTCCCCTCATTTGGCATTGCTTTGGGACGTCCCATTAGTAATGACTAAGTCGCTCTGTGTCCCGTGATGTACGAAAAAGAAAAAGGGATTTTTATAACAGCTTACCTGTAAAATCCTTTTCTTGGAGTACATCACGGGACACAGAGCTCCCACCCCTCTTTTGGGGACACTTATTGCTTTGCTACAAAACTGAGGTGCTCCCGGATGGGAGGGGCTTATATAGGGGAGGGTACTTCCGGTTAGGAGGTTGCCAGTGCCAGCACCTGAAGGTAAACTATATAACCCATTAGTAATGACTAAGTCGCTCTGTGTCCCGTGATGTACTCCAAGAAAAGGATTTTACAGGTAAGCTGTTATAAAAATCCCTTTTTTTGACCTCAGATCTCTCCATAAAGAAGGACCTGTCATCCTTATTTATATCACAAAGGATGTTTACATTCCTTATAATAGGAATAACGGTGATCAAAAGAATAAAAATAAAGGGGTAGTGTAATTTTTTTTTATTTATTTTTTTAAAGGTCCCCTATGCCTCCGCGCAGAAGCGAACGCATATATAAGTAGTTTTCACACTGCGGTATCGCCGAGAACGTTAAGGTGAGTGCAATAAATCTAGCGCTAGACCTCCTCTTTAACTCTAAAACTGGTAACCTGTAAAAATGTTTAAAACAACGCCTATGGGGATATTTTAAGTATCGCAGTTTGTCGCCATTCCACGAGCGTGCGCAATTTTAAAGTGTGACATGTTAGGTATCCATTTACTTGTCGTAACATCTTTTACAAAAAAAAAAATTGGGGTAACTATTGCATTTGTTTTTATTCATTATAGTGTATTTTTTCCCCCCAAAAAAATTGCGTTTGCAAAACCACTGCGCAAATGATGTGATATAACATAAAAATTGCAATGATCACCATTTTATTCCTTGGGGTCTCTGCTGGAAAAAAAATATATATATATGTTTATTGGTTATAAGCAATTAATACAGATTTACGCTTGAGAAATGTGAAACGCGTTGGAAATTGGTTAAGTTTCATAGTTTGTCTCTATTCCACAAGCGTGCATAATTTTAAAGCATGACATGTTAGGTGTCTATTTACTTGGCATAAGATCATCTTTTATATTTTAACGAAAACTTTTGTATTGTATTTTGTTGCTTAAAAAAATGCAATTAAAGTCTATTTTGTTTCCCAAAAAAACGTTTGAAAACAACCGCTGCACAAATAATCTGTGACATAAAAAATGGCAATGACCGCCATTTTATTCTCTAGGGCCTCTGCTCAAAAGAAAAGAAATTGATATACATATATATTTTATATTATATGTGTTTGGGGGTTCCAAGTAATTTTCAATCCCCAAAAACAAAAAAAAAAAAAACTGATTTTAATTTGGTGTCAGAAGAAGGCCTGGTCTTAATGTGGTTAATAGTAGATGCAACAATAAACACTAAAGCCAAAACAATCCAAAAGGCATCGCTTTTATTTACTTGTAACCAAACTCCACCCAGCCAAAAATCGATAAGGGGCGGGGCTCTGACCACCAGATAGTGGGGGGGCGGGGCTCTGACCACCAGATAGTGGGGGGCGGGGCTCTGACCACCAGATAGTGGGGGGGGGCAGGGCTCTGACCACCAGATAGTAGACCAGGCAGAACACAGGCTGGGTTACGGTGACAGATAGGACAGCGAGAGACCGAGGCTGGATACCCCCCCGGGCTCAATGGTTATGGCTTAACACCAAACTGCCAATCAAATGATTTTTGATTGTGGGTGGAGTTTTTGAAACATGCATGGGGAAAAAAAAAAAATGGAAAGGTAACAGCCTTTCCTCCCCCCAAATACATGGTGTTAGAAACACATCTCTAATATACTTTAGAAACTACATCTGTATATAATACAAATTTCTTATTAGTACATAAAGCCGGACTCCACCCTTCTTGCATGAGCAAGAACTACTCCAGCTTGTCGTCTGCGATCCATCTTCCTTCCTGTTGCCACTCCCCCATTGCAAGACCCGATCGTTTCCCTAATGGGCACTTCAACAGCTTGTATAGACTTAAGGGAGTAAAGCCGATGGTGGATCTTGCCATTTCACAGCCTTATAAGGTCGTATTTTCCAGGAAGGCGGAGCTACACTTTTAAGGTGCCATGTTTGTTTGTTTTTTTAAACTGTAAATATGAATTACAAAACTAAAACAAGTCTGACCAATGGCCTTTTTCTTTAGAGGGGATGTCCACCAGTTTCCAGCCAATAGTATTTGTCAGTCTTGCTCGATTAGGCCCTTTAAGCCTCTCTGGGGGCTGTGCTGGTTACTATGGTGATGCATAACTGTCGACGATTGCTAGAACAGTACGTTTGGTCATTTCCCACAGGGCCCGGCCAACGCTTTCAGAGCCCATCCTAGCCTAACGAAACAAGGTGGCGGATCATAACTGGTGGCCAAGTGGATGTTTTTGCCCTTCTTCCTTGGAGGATCACGTCCCACAGATGGGCAGACAACTCCTTTAAGACTCGACGTGTCTATACAGTTGGGCTGGAACAAGGAATCCGAATCGAATTACATGGCAGTTAATGAGGAGTTGGAAAGCTTGTTCCAAGCTCCGTTACGACCTCCAACTTTCGCGAGTCGGCAGTCGATAGTGCTGGTATCCATGGAGTGCAGTCTATTGATGAATTCACAGTTCCTGCATGTAAGGGCGTGGCGATGGTGGTGAGGTGGTGTATGTGTAGGCTGTCTCTATGTGTTGCCCGGGATGTGAGGTTTGATAAGACGTAGAGGTGGATGAGACGTGGCTATACGAGGAGGACGTAGCGGGCAGGTTGCCATAAGAAGCCCTGTTGTACCGGGCCGGCGGGGTGGGCTGAGATGGCAAAAAAGCACCAGAAATGGAATGGTCAGAGTATTGGGTCTCGACAGAAGAGGGCGGTGGTGAGTTCTCATAGACGGAGCAGTCAACGAACTGGGAGACGATGTTCAAGACGCCAATCCGCAGGTCCAGCTTCCTGTTCTCCGGTGCCCTTCTGAAGTACGGCAGCAAGCTTCTCAGAAAGGTGACGTCGTCGTCATTCATGTTCTGGAACAGATCAATCTCCGGAGGGATTTCGCCAAGCATCTTCCTCTGCTCCTCGTGGAACTTCTTCTGCTTGTCCTGCATGCTGGCCATCATGTCCATGATCTTGGATTCGAAGTCGTCCGCCGGCTTTAAGGCCATCTTGTGCTTCTTGGAGGTTTTGGAGGCCTTCGGAGCCGACGTTGAGGGCTCTACAGGAATGTGGTAGGTGGGGACTACAGAAGGTGGCGGGATTGGGGAGATCTGGACAACTGGGGGCGGTGCTGGCTCCTCGGTTTCGTTAATCTCCGGCGTCTCTAGGGTGTCGTCCTCGGTGAGGGGTGTTCTTTGCGGTTCGGAATAGTCTTCATCATCCTCGGTGTTGTTGGCATTCTTGCTTTTTCTGTTAAAGAGAACACATGTATACCTGTGTTTCAGTTAGAGGCATTCATCACCATTGATTACTTTTAGTTCTCATAAAACAAGAATTGTGGCAGGCCCACATCTCACCACTGACGTGGCCAACAGACGTAAGAAACTATTGGGCGGTTTCACTCTCCAGCATCCACTGGATATTGAAATATTAGACAGACTGAACCCTTCCTGTATAATATAAAGCAGTGCTCTCCAAACTGCAGCCCAATGATGGGGCATTTTTTTTTACTCTCACTGATGCCAGGAATTCTTCTCTTACTGGCCACAGTCCCCCCTCTAAAGTTTAAAGGGCAGTAAGCTGGCCCTTCGTATATAAAGTTTGGAGATCCCCTGATCTAAAGCACAAGGTTTGCCCAGCCATGGAGATGGCCAAACTGGACTGATGGACCTGTGCCATGTATAGCAGATACTCATATTACAAGATGGAAAGGGTTGTACGAGAACTTCATGTATATGGCCCTCATTGAGCTACAGCTTCCATCCCAGCAATTTAGGCATCATTGACCTTAGTTAAGGCCCACAATAGAGAGAGAAGATCTAAGACAGTGATGGCGAACCTTGGAACTCCAGATGTTTTGGAACTACATTTCCCATGATCCTCATGCACTCTGGAGTGTAGTTGAGCATCATGGGAAATGTAGTTCCAAAACATCTTGGGGTGCCAAGGCTCACCATCACTGGTCTAAGATGATGGGCTTCCAGATGACAGTCACTTCATGTTGGGATTTTCTACAGGCAATGGAAAATATATTTCGATAATGGACAAGGAGTCTCTACCTGGGTCCTCCTTTACCCACAAGGCCTTTCGAGTGCTGCCATGGAGCACAAGGTTTGTCCAGCCATGGAGATGGCCAAACTTGACTGATGGACGCTCCCCCCTCCCTCAAATTTCTTTGTCCATGTCCACCATGTTTTAGCAAATTTTACATAGGATATCACCACATGGTGATCCTTTTCAAGGAGGCGTAAATCCTGTTGAGGTCCACGAAATCCGACCACCTCCGAGACCTATTGTGTTTGAGATTGCAGTACTTACTCCCGCATCTCCATGCTCCTCTTCAAGAAGTTGAGGTCTTTGAAGAAGACGTAGGGCTTCTTCTTCTGGCTCCCCGGCAGGCCCCTCCCCTGGCTGTCGTTTAGGTCCCTCCGATAGCGATCTCTCGCTGAGCGCCACCGCGTCTGAATGTCTTTTGCTAGAAGAGCAAATAGAGAAAGAGAGACAACGTAGGTTTAGGCAACTTAAGAGTGTGCCGCAAAAAACAGCAAGCTGGCATCAGTTATGGAAAAGATGATTTCACCATTAGTATAGGGAGGGGTTCTTTACAGTAAGAGTGAATAAGCTGTCACAACCACATAAAGTTGCAACAGTAAAATCTAAAACAGAACAAGCAAATTAACTTAGAAGAAGACCGGGCCCGATTCTCACCTCTCTGTTTTTTCTGCCGCTCGCTGAGGATGGCCCAGTCGGGGGTCAGCATCGCACACACCTCGTCCCAGACCTTCTTCTTCCGGTAGCGGTCGGAGTAGCGCGGGCACTCGGTGTCCCATAACTCTGGGCGCTCGTGGACCATACTGATCAGCTGCTCCAGGCTGATGTCCCAGCGGGAGCTTCTCCCTTGGATCCCCTTCTCTGTTAGGAGAACAAGACCCGCAAGACAAAGGTCAGCACCGGGGGGATGAAACCGCATTGTGGGAGCTCGCCGAACAAGAAGTCACCCGGTCCAGAGCCAGAAACCCCCCCGGCCGCTCCCTATGGGCATCATTTGGGTCTCTGAAGATGGTAAAGAAACCCTGAATTTATGCAGTAGGTAAAACACCACTTAGAACTGAGGCCTGAGAAAAGGGGAGATTGTTTTACCCCCCGGTACTATTATGCCAATGACATAATATTCCATCTAGAGATTCAGAGTCCTCCACTTACATTAGGGTGCCAATCAGGATCCCCCCCCCCTTACATCAGAGTGTCCATCAGGGTCCCCTCTTATGTCAGGGTGCCTATCAGAGTCCCCCCTTACATCAGGGGGCTCCCTCTTATGTTGGAGTGCCCATCAGAGTCCCCCTTACATCAGGGTGCCCATTAGAGTCCCCCCCTTATGTCAGGGTGCCCAGAGTCCCCCCTTATGTCAGGGTGCCCATCATACGTCAGAGTGTCCGTCAGGGTGCCTATCAGAGTCCCTACTTATGAAAGGATCCCCCCTCTTACGCCAGGATGCCCAGAGTCTTCCCCCCTTGCTCATCATATTCCTCGCCCTTACATCAGGGTGCCCATCAGGGTCCTCCCCTTTACGTCAGGGTGCCCATCATTGTACCCCCTTTATGCCAGGGTGCCCATCAGGGTACCCCCTTTACGCCAGGGTGTCCATCAGGGTACCCCCTTACGTCAGGGTGCCCATCAGAGTCCCCTCTTACGTCAGAATCCCCCCTTACGCCAGAGTGTCCATCAGGGTCCCCCCTTACGTCAGGGTGCCTATCAGAGTCCCTATTGATGAAAGGATCCCCCTCTTACATCAGAGTCCCCCATTGCCCATCAGAATCCCCCCTTACGTCAGGGTGCCCATCAGAGTACCCCCTTACGCCAGAGTGTCCATCAGGGTCCCCCCTTACATCAGGGGGCTCCCTCTTATGTCAGAGTGCCCATTAGAGTCCCCCCTTACGTCAGGGTGCCCATCATACGTCAGAGTGTCCATCAGGGTCTCCCCTTACGTCAGGGTGCCTATCAGAGTCCCTACTTATGAAAGGATCCCCCCTCTTACGCCAGGGTGCCCAGAGTCCTCCCCATTGCCCATCATATTCCCCGCCCTTACATCAGGGTGCCCATTAGAGTCCCCCTTATGTCAGGGTGCCCATCAGGGTCCCCCCTCTTATGTCAGGGTGCCCATCAGAGTACCCCCTTATGTCAGGGTGCATATCAGAGTCCCTATTTATGAAAGGATCCCCCCTCTTACAGAGTGCCCATCAGAGTCCCCCCTTACGTCAGAATCCCCCCCCTTACGCCAAAGTGTCCATCAGGGTCCCCTCCTTACCTCAGGGTGCCCTTCAGAGTACCCCCTTACATCAGGGTCTCCCCTTACGCCAGAGTGTCCATCAGGGTCCCCCCTTACGTCAGGGTGCCCATCAGGGTCCCCCCCTTACGTCAGGGTGCCCATCAGAGTCCACCCCCACTGCATAATTATGACTCACACATGAAGCCCAGGAAGGAAACTCTGATTGGTTCACAAATGGACATTTTATTGGTTTGTTGTTCCTGATTTAGAACTGTGCAGTCATACTGAAGATAAGTGACTTTTTATTTTCTACCCCATATGACTCTTGGGGGTTTAATTAGTACAAAAAATCCATAGACATTCTTCTAGTGAAGCTTCGTGTACATTTGATCCATACCAGCAGAAAACGGGTGCATTCATAACAAATATAGATATAGAGAATTGAAAAAATACTGCATTATGGCCACTAGATGGAGATAAGAATTATCTACTACTCACTCTGCAGCATGTGCATGGGCATCCCCTCATTCATACCCTGCGGCTCCATCTCCTCCCCGAACTGACCCTCTACGTGTTTCGTCATGGCGTCTCCGGGGTCTGTGAATGAAGAGGAGAGTGATCGGTATGAGAGACCCCAGAGAGGAGGATGGAGGGGAACCGTCCTGGGAGGTGATCACTGACCTGTGCTGATCTCTGTGGGGATTTCCTCCTCTTTTATCTGAACGTAAATCTCCTCCTCCTCCAACTTCACCACCGGCTGAAACTCGTCCTGGAAAAGTCAAGTCACAGCATTCCATCAAACAGAATATATATAATAATATTGACTTCTGTCCCGGGAGAAAGACGTTTACATCAAAGTTCCCCTTACTTCAGGGTCCCCATGAGAGTTCCCCCCCCTACTTTAGGGTCCCCATCAGAGTCCCCCTTACATCTGAGACTCCATCAAAGTCCCCCTCACTCCAGGGCCCTCAGAGTCTCCATCAGAGTTCCCCTTACTTCAGCATCCCCATCAGAGTTCCTCTTACTTTGGGGTCCCCATAAGATTCTCCCTTCCATCAGAGTTTTCCCTTATATCAGGGTCCCAGTCAAAATTCCTCCTTACAGCAGGATTATCATTGGAGACCCACTTACATCAGATTCTTCCTTACTATAGGGTCCCCTTTGGAGTCCCCTCTTACAGCAGAGTCCCCATCAGAGTACCTTCTTACATCAGTGTCCCCATCGGAATCTCCCTTACTATAGGGCCCCCATCAGAAATTCCCTTCCTTCAGTGTCCTTGCAAGAGTCCCCCCCCCCCTTACGACACGGTTCCCATCAGGGTCGCCCCCTTACGACACGGTTCCCATCAGGGTCGCCCCCTTACGACACGGTTCCCATCAGGGTCGCCCCCTTACGACACGGTTCCCATCAGGGTCGCCCCCTTACGACACGGTTCCCATCAGGGTCGCCCCCTTACGACACGGTTCCCATCAGGGCCTCCCCCTTACGACACGGTTCCCATCAGGGCCGCCCCCTTACGACACGGTTCCCATCAGGGCCGCCCCCTTACGACACGGTTCCCATCAGGGCCGCCCCCTTACGACACGGTTCCCATCAGGGCCGCCCCCTTACGACACGGTTCCCATCAGGGTCGCCCCCTTACGACACGGTTCCCATCAGGGTCCCCCCTTACAACACGGTTCCCATCAGGGTCCTATAATCCTCATGCGGTACCCCTCTTTATCGTACCCACCTGGAGGTCCAATGAGGACATGCTGTGCTCCTCCGGTTGGCCCTGATCCTTGTCCATCTTGGATGAAGGCTGAGTGGACAGCTGACGGGACTCCGGGACCCCCGGGCTGAAGGAGAGAAGGGGGAGGCGTTAATATTTCCAGCACACTGGGTACAAAGGTGCGCTATTCATCTAAACAGACAAGGGAGATTCAGATGTATAAAAAGCCGGCATACAGAACACTCCCTCCCGAATCTTACTCCCTGCACTCGTGATTGGCTCACTGTATGGCTGCACAGAGCTGGAGGCCAAGTGTCAGGCATCCCCTGCAGCATCTTTTGGGCTGACTAGTAAGGATATTTTTCTGGGGAAAATGCTGCTTAGTGCTCCCTTCAGTGCTCCCTATTTGGTTGAGGGGATGATCACCAAAAGTAGAGCCTGGATCCCATCTGGTCAAAGGAGATCACATGACCAAAAGCCCGGGTCTTTGAAGGGTGCCACTGACCCGGGAAATACGAAGAGAAGGCGTCACCGACCCGGGAAATACAAAGAGAAGGCGTCACCGACCCGGGAAATACAAAGAGAAGGCGTCACCGACCCGGGAAATACAAAGAGAAGGCGTCACCGACCCGGGAAATACAAAGAGAAGGCGTCACCGACCCGGGAAATACAAAGAGAAGGCGTCACCGACCCGGGAAATACAAAGAGAAGGCGTCACCGACCCGGGAAATACAAAGAGAAGGCGTCACCGACCCGGGAAATACAAAGAGAAGGCGTCACCGACCCGGGAAATACAAAGAGAAGGCGTCACCGACCCGGGAATAACAAAGAGAAGGCGTCACCGACCCGGGAAATACAAAGAGAAGGCGTCACCGACCCGGGAAATACAAATATACAGTGATCTCTATGAGGATACAATGTACAGTGATCTCTATGGGGATACAATGTATAGTGATCTCTATGGGGGATACAATGTACAGTGATCTCTATGAGGATACAATGTACAGTGATCTCTATGAGGATACAATGTACAGTGATCTCTATGAGGATACAATGTACAGTGATCTCTATGAGGATACAATGTATAGTGATCTCTATGAGGATACAATGTATAGTGATCTCTATGAGGATACAATGTACAGTGATCTCTATGAGGATACAATGTACAGTGATCTCTATGGGGATACAATGTACAGTGATCTCTATGAGGATACAATGTACAGTGATCTCTATGAGGATACAATGTACAGTGATCTCTATGAGGATACAATGTATAGTGATCTCTATGAGGATACAATGTATAGTGATCTCTATGAGGATACAATGTACAGTGATCTCTATGGGGATACAATGTACAGGGATCTCTATGGGGATACAATGTATAGTGATCTCGATGGGGGATACAATGTACAGTGATCTCTATGAGGATACAATGTATAGAGATCTCTATGGGGATACAATGTACAGTGATCTCTATGAGAATACAATATACAGTGATCTCTATGGGGATACAATGTACAGTGATCTCTATGGGAATACAATGTACAGTGATCTCTATGGGGATACAATGTATAGTGATCTCTATGAGCACGCCCCTCCCCCTCAGCTCGCACTCCTCTCACCCGTCCAGCGTTGGACTCTCCGCTCGGATTCCTCCGACTAGGCTGAGAAGCGGAAGCCAATCCCGCCCCCCCTTTCCCGGCCGCTGATTGGCTGCACGCACATCCTCTTCTATGGCTGAGCTCGGCGTTACATTCAACGTATGCGAAGACCCGCGCGCTAGAGACCGGCCTCTACCCTGACAGAGTGTCTCCTCTGGAGACTCCGAGAAAATGGCCGACATTGCTCCACCGCTTTGCTATTAGGATTACATTAGAGTGGTGTTCATTGGAGGGGAAGGCAGCGCTGGTACAGGGCGGAGTACTCTGGATCTGCTGGAAAATAACATCTCCCTGTATAGTGACCTGGACAGGAGTGATGTCATATAGAGGTTACTAACTCCTCATTGGTAATGGTATAGGATAGGAGACTCAAGTAGGAGGAGTTTGTCATGGAGATCCACAGAGCTGAAGATTAAAGAGACCTGGGCCAATGCAATCATTCAAACCAGGCTATAAATATTTTGCTCCAGAGTCGCCCTCAGACCAAGTTGGTACCTAGCTCCAACTCCCAGCTCCAGAGTCACACTCGGCTCCGACTCCCAGCTCCAGAGTCACACTCGGCTCCGACTCCCAGCTCCAGAGTCACACTCGGCTCCGACTCCCAGCTCCAGAGTCACACTCGGCTCCGACTCCCAGCTCCAGAGTCACACTCGGCTCCGACTCCCAGCTCCAGAGTCATACTCAGATCTGACTCCCAGCTCCAGAGTGGCCCTCAGACCAAGTTGGTACTCAGATCTCTGAGCTCCAGAGTTTCCCCCAGACTCAGCCGATTCTCAGATCTGACTTCCAGCTCCAGAGTCAGCCTCAGACTGAACAGATATATACAGATATTGTAAGACACATACAGGGACAGCCTTACCTACATTAAAGAGAACCAGTCCCAGCAGGACCAAATAAAGAATCAGTCTATAATTATTTTGCTCCAGAGTCGCCTGCGGACCAAGCTGATTCTGAGATCCGAGGCCCAGCTCCAGAGTCGCCTACAGACAGAGCTGAATCTCAGATCTCTCTGCTTCAAAATTACCCTCAAACAAAGGGGTTTCTCAGATATTACTCCCAGCTCCAGAGTCGCCCTAAGACCAAGGGGTTTCTCCAATCTTACTCCCAGCTCCAGAGTCGCCCTAAGAACAAGGGATTTCTCCGATATTACTCCCAGCTCCAGTCGCCCTCAGACCAAGGGGTTTCTCTGATCTTACTCCCAGCTCCAGAGTCACCCTACGAACAAGGGATGTCTCAGATATTATTCCCAGCTCCAGAGTCGCCCTAAGACCAAGGGGTTTCTCAGATCTTACTCTCAGCTCCAGAGTCACCCTACGAACAAGGGATGTCTCAGATATTACTCCCAGCTCCAGAGTCGCCCTAAGACCAAGGGGTTTCTCAGATCTTACTCCCAGCTCCAGAGTCGCCCTAAGACCAAGGGGTTTCTCAGATCTTACTCCCAGCTCCAGAGTCGCTCTAAGGCTGCTTTCACACTGAGGCGCTTTACAGGCGCTATAGCGCTAAAAATAGCTCCTGTAAAGCGCCTCTCCTCTCCAATGTGAAAGCCTGAGGGCTATACACCGCTCCTAAAGCGCCCCTGCACATTGAAATCAAGGGGCAGCGCCGCCGAACCGCCGGCTGCAGCGGAGCTTTGCAGGCGATTTTAACTTTTTGTGCGCTAGCGGGGGTTAAAAGCGCCCTGCTAGTGGCCGAAAAAAAGACGGTAAAGCACTGCTTTACCGCTGACGCCACCCACGCTGGCAGTGTGAAAGCAGCCTAAGACCAAGGGGTGTCTCAGATCTTACTCCCAGCTCCAGAGTTGCCCTCAGACCAAGCCGATTCTCACATCTCTGTTTCAGAGTCACCCTCAGACCAAGGAGTTTCTCAGATCTGACCCCCAGCTCCAGAGTCGCCTTTAGAGTCTAAAGGCGACTTTGGAGCTGGGAGTCAGACCTGAGAATCAGCTTGATCTAAAAATTTAAACCAAGCTAATCCCCAGATCCAACTCCCAGCTCCAGTCAGCCTCAGATCGAGCCGATTCTCATATCCGACTTCCAGCTCCAGAGTCAACCTCAGACTTAAAGAATGATTATAAAACACATATAGGGATAGCTTAACTTACATTAAAAAGAACCAGTCCTGCCAGGGCCAATTCAAGAATCAAAAGGTTCCGTCTATAATTATTTTGTTCCAGAGTCGCCTTCAGACAAAGCTAACTGCCATCTCCAGAGTCGGCCTCAGACTGAAAGGATTATGAAACACCTACAGAGATGGCCTTCCTCACATCAAAGAGAACCATTAAACAATATAGAAAGGACTCTGTTCTTGGTGCTAAAATAACAAATAAAGCGGGAAAACTGCACGCCAATCCTCCGAATACTCAACTGTGCTCCAAAATACAAAAATGGTGGACTATCCCTTTAAGAAGTGAAAAATATGAAAGCAGCAATGTGCATAAGGTAAATGATGAAACAGAGTGAACAAAGTCATTTTAAATAAAGTGCCAAAGTCCAAATCCTGTGTCTCAAAAATTCTTGTGATGTCACAGATGGCTCCTCCCTACGCGTTTCATCATAATCAACGTCGTTAGGGTCCCCTGATGTTGGTTATGATGAAACGCGTAGGGAGGAGCCATCGGTGATCGCCTAGATGGGATTGTTTTTTTTCTCAACAAAAGTGGAGTTAGGGCCAGTTCACACCACATGCAGGCCAGTGCATTTTTGTTCTGCATCAAAAACGCATGGAAAGTAGGTTATATGGTTTCTAATTACATTGACCCCACTGGTGTGAACTGTTACAGGGCTTTTAAGTTCCAGAAAAAAAAAATAGAACATGCTGCATTTTTTCTGCACTGGACTGTACTGAAACGCAGTAAAACGCATCAAAAATGCACTGAAAAGCACTGGACCCTAGAATAGTGGGGAGAAAAAGAAGAAAAACGCACCGAAATGCATCAAAAACGCATCTGGAACGGATCTGGATGGCGTTTTTGTGGTGTGAACCAGCTCTTACTCTTTAAATGGACTTTGTTCGCTTTATGGTTAATAATTTACCTTTCTGCATGTTGCACATTGCTGTTTTCATGTGTTTCACTTCTTAAAGGGATAGCACACCATTGTTGTATATTAAAGAGAACCAGTCCCGCCAGGGCCGATTCAAGAATGTAAATGCTCGGCCTGTAATTATTTTGCTCCAGAATCACCTAAAGACAAAGCTCCAGAGTCGCTCTCAGACCAACAGCTTGCGTGTGTCTCATTCATCGCTCTACACTAGGATTGTACGGCAGCTCCTGATTGACAGAGTCTCCTCCTGCCATTACCTTTCTCCGTCTCAACGCGTTTCGTCACTGTGGATTAGAGAGCTGCATAGCTTACATATAAATGCTGTTCTAATTGTGGGAGATTTGATATACGTAGCAGCAGATTTGGGATTTTTTTTAACAGAGAGTGGGGAGTTATATTTATTGTTGGCCAGAACTGACACCCAGCTCCAGAGTTGCCCTCAGACCGAGTTGTTTCTCTGATCCCCCCCCCCCAGCTCCAGAGTTACATTTAGACAAAGCTAACTTTTAGATCTGACACCCAGTTTCACCCTCAAACCTAGCCGATTCTCAGGCCCTACTCTGAGGTGTTTCTCAGATCTGACTCCCAGCTCCAGAGTCGCTCTCAGACCAACAGCTTGCCTGTGTCTCGTTCACCGCTCTGCACATGGATTTTACTGCCGAGGATTGTACTGCTGCACCAGATTGACAGCGGCTCCTCCTGCCATTACCACTCTCCGCCCCAGCACGTTTCGTCACTGTGGATTAGAGAGCTGCAGAGCTTACATATAAATTCTGTTCTAGTTTCGGGAGATTTAATATATGTAGCAGCAAATTTGGGATTTTTGTAATGGAGAGTGGGGAGTTGTTATATTTATTGTTGGCCAGATCTGACACCCAGCTCTAGAGTCAACCTCCGACCAAACTGATTGTCAGATCTGACGCCCAGCTGCAGAGTTGCCCTCAGACCAAGCCGATTCTCAGATCCGACTACCGACCCCAGACCGAGCTGATTCTCAGATCTGACTCGCAGCTTCAGACCGAGCTCATCCTCATATCCAACTCCCAGCTCCACAGTCAGCCTCAGACCGAGTTCATCCTCAGATCTGACTCCCAGCTCCAAAGTTGCCCTCAGACAGAGCCGATTCTCAGATCTCTCTGCTTCAGAGTCGCCCTCAGACCAAGGGGTTTCTCAGGTCCGACTCCCAGCTCCAGTCACCTTTACAGTCTAAAGGCGACTCTGAGACTGGAAGTCGGACCTAAAACTCAGCTTGGTCTAAAGTTTAGACCAAGCTGATTCTCATATCTGACATCCAGCTCGAGTCAACCTCAGACCGAGCTGATTGTCAGATCTGTCTCCCAGCTCCAGAGTCGGCTTCAGACTGAAAGAAGGATTATAAAACACATACAGGGATGGCCTTACTTACATTAAAGAGAACCAGTCCTGCCAGGGTCAAAAGTCAAAAGGTCTTGCCTTCAGACAAAGCTGACTCCCAGCTCCAAAGTCGGCCTCAGACTGAAAGAAGGATTATAAAACACATAAGGACTCAGTGCTTAGTGGTAAAATAACAAATAAAGCGGGTAAGCTGCACGCTATACCTCTGAATACTCAACTGTGCTCAAATATACAAAAATGGTGGGCCAACCCTTTTAAGAAGTGAAAAATATGAAAGCAGCAAAGTGCAATGTGCATAAGGCAAATGATTAAACATAAAGTGAACAAAGTCTGTTTACACAAAGTGCCAAAGTCCAAATACAGTCTCAAAAATTCTTCTGATGTCACTGATGGCTCCTCCCTACACGTTTCATCATAATCAACGTCGTCAGGGACTCCCGATGTCAGTTACGATGAAACGCGTAGTGGGGCCATCTGTGATCAACTAGATGAGATTGATTTTTTTTTCAGCAAAAGTGGAGTTACTCTTTAAAAATACTTTGTTCACTGTGTGTTTAATTTACCTTCTGCATGCTACACTTTAATGTTTTTGTTTCATTTCCTAAAGGGATAGCACGCCATTGTTGTATATTAAAGAGAACCAGTCCCGCCAGGGATTCAAAATTGTAAATGCTCAGTCTGTAATTATTTTGTTCCAGAGTCACCTAAAGACAAAGCTGATTCTTAGATCTGACTCCCAACTCCAGAGTCACCCTGAGACTGAGCTGTTCCTCAGATCTGACTCCCAGCTCCAGAGTCGCTCTCAGACCAACAGCTTGCCTCTGTCTCATTCACCGCTCCGCACTAGGATTGTACTGCCACTCCAGATTGACAGAGGCTCCTCCTGCCATTACCACTCTCCGCTGCAAAGCATTTCGTCACTGCGGATTAGAGAGCTGCAGGAGTTTACATATAAATTCTGTTCTAATTTTGGGAGATTTGATATAAGCAGCAACAGATTTGGGATTTTTTAAACAGAGAGTGTGGAGTTGTTATATTTACTGTTGACTAGAATTGACTCCCAGCTCCAGAGTTGCCCTCAGACCGAGCTGTTTCTCTGGTTCTGTCCCCACCGCCAGCTCCAGAGTTACATTTAGACAAAGCTAATTTCTAGATCTGACTCCCAGCTCCAGAGTCGCTCTCAAACAAAGCCGTTTCTCAGATCTGACATACAACTCTACAGTTACATTTAGACAAAGCTAATTTTTAGATCTGACTCCCAGCTCCAGAGTCGCCCTCAAACCAAGCCGATTCTCAGATCCGACTGCCAGCTCCAGAGTCACCCTTTAGAATGAGGTGTTTCTCAGATCCGACTCCCAGCTCCAGAGTCGCTCTCAGACCAACAGCTTGCCTCTGTCACCGCTCCGCACTAGGATTGTACTGCCGCACCAGATTGACAGAGGCTCATCCTGCCATTACCACTCTCCGCCCCAGCACGTTTCGTCACTGTGGATTAGAGCTGCAGAGCTTACAAATAAATTATGTTCTAATTTTGAGAGGTTTGATATATGTGGCAGCAGATTGGGGATTTTTCGAACAGAGAGTGGGGAGTTGTTATATTTTTCTTTCTCGTACATCACGGGACACAGAGCGACATAGTCATTACTAATGGGTTATATAGTTACCGTCAGGTGCTGGCACTGGCAACTTCCAAAACCGGAAGTACCCTCCCCTATATAAGCCCCTCCCATCCGGGAGCACCTCAGTTTTTTGCCAGTGTCTAAGGTGTTGGCCAAGAAGAAACATGTGTTTTTCACTGAGCTTGCGTACAGGTTCTTTTGGGCCTCAGTAAGCTATTCCGGATCCGACCAAAAAAGCTTCATAGCTAAACGGTCGGTACCCGGGCCTTGCAGAGAAGAGCAAGGTTCTGCCTGTAATGCTTCTCTTAGGAGAGCTGGACCCTGGGATCCAGAGCTCTGGTCATACCCACGACCAAGATGTTTTCTGTGCAGGGTGCTATACAGGTCCAGGGGAGTGGAATCCTTGGGAACCCGGTCCCTGAAGGTTTGATTACAATGCCTGCCGTGATAGGTGAAGTTTGGGCTTTTGTGGACCAAACAAAGTCCTGCGGCGGGGAACAGGTAAGTGGGGGCCCCCAGGAACTTGGTTCTATTGGGGGACCCCCAAGCCTAATTTGTCTTTCTGTCTGTTACCTAACGGTATTCCCGCTAATATCTGTGCATGCCTGTAACTACTAAAAAAAATGTAATAATTTTTAATGGTGGTCAAGAAAAAAAAAAAAAAAAAAGAATGTTTTTTTATATATGTTTAGTATATTAAACTGCGGTACCTGTGTTTGTCCACTAGAGGCCGCTGTGGAATGTTTTTCTTGTCATATGGACTAGTTTCTTCTCAGAGAGCAAAGTCCAGGCAGCTGGTGAGTTCTCCTACAGGAAACTGTTTCCTCTGCCATGTTGCAGTGTTCGTCTATCCCCCGGCCTGCGGCAAAGGGGGCCCTGGCTCCTGTCCCTGGTTTCCATGTTTGAAAATTAGCGCCGAGGCGCACGTGGCCGCGCGCGTGCACGCGCCTCTATATATAGAGGTGGCCGGAAAAAGGGGCGGGGCCTGGGGGATGACGCTCTGTGCGCGCCGCAGCGCTTCTGCGCAGGTGCGGGCGTCCCAGCAGGTTTTTAAAAAGCCACATTATTGCAGTAAGCTGGCTATGAAGTACAGAGACAGAGCTGGCAACATTTAAAGGCATACAGCAAGCGGTTGATACAGGCATCCCCTAGAAAGGCACATTAGTAGACACCAACTGTTTATTATAGCAGCATTTATGCTAGACTATTATCAGTAACTGGTGTATTTTCGGCTGGAATACCTCAGCTTTGTGGCTTAGGAATATGCCGTCTAAAAACTCCGGGACTAGAAATTCCAGGAGGAATAGGGGGTCTCCATCGGGCTCTGAGGATCTTGGGCATGCTTTGGCTGCACCAGTCTCCCCTGAAGAATCAGAGGTTAGTGACCGTAGGGCACCCCCAGGAGTACCTGGTACTGTGGCTGTCCCCAGTTCACCTGCTCCTGTGTATGTAACAGAGGAGGTTTTTTCCTCAGCTCTGGGAGGGCTGGAAGAGAGATTGTCAGCACTAATTGCTGCTTCCCTGTCACAGGAGAAAAGCGCTCGATCTCCGTCTCCTCCCTCAGAGTGCCTGTTAACAGAGCAACAGTCCCATACAGAGAACGACCTACCTGAGGGGGATCAGGATGAGGTTGATTCAGTTGTAGAGGAATCAACAGTGGAGGAGCCGTTCTCAGCATCACATGCTGAGAGGTTATGGGTGCAGTCCCTGACTAATATGGTCCGATCAGCATTTAAAATGCCACTTGCGGAGCCATCCTCCTCTTCTGTCTCCTCGTTGGGGTCGCTAAAAGCTCCCCAGACTGTTTGTTCTTTTCCGATCCATCCTTTACTGGAGGGGCTCATTTACCAGGATTGGGAACATCCTGACAAAATATTTACTCCCCCCAAGAGATTTCCGGTGGTCTATCCTATGGAGGATAAGTTCGTCAGAAAATGGAAGGTCCCTACAGTGGACGCAGCCATCTCTTGTGTGAATAAATCACTGACATGTCCGGTGGAAAATGTCCAAATGTTCAAGGACCCAATAGATAAAAAATTGGAGTCCTTATTGAAATCTGCTTTTTCTACAGCAGGATTGGTGACACAACCAGCAGTGGCAGCTATAGGGGTCTGCCAAGCAGTGAAGGATCAGTTGAAACAGGTCTTAAGGGACGTGCCAGATCAGCAGGCTCTTGCTCTAGCTGATCTACCTAGAGCCTTATGCTTTGCGGTGGACGCTATAAAGGATTCAATCCATCAGGCCTCCCGCCTTACGCTGTCTGTAGTACATATGCGCAGGCTTCTATGGCTCAAAAACTGGTCTGCTGAAGCTCCCTGTAAAAAATTGCTGGTCAGCTTCCCATTTCATGGGGAGCGCTTATTCGGGGAAGACCTGGACAAGTATATCCAGAGAATTTCCAGCGGTAAAAGTACACTCTTGCCGGTCAAAAATAGAGTTAGAGGTCCCTCTTTTAAGAGGCCGGCTTCTCCAGTCCCTAGGACATCGGCTGTGAAACAGTTCCGACGGCCTCCCCGGTCAAATCCCGGAGGTAAAAATCAGGGACAGTTGCAGGGTAACAAGAAGCCCTGGAGCAGGAGAGGTACAAAACCTCCCCCAAAGTCAAATGCATGAAGGGTTGCCCCCACCCAATCGGGTGGGGGGAAGACTTCAGTTGTTCACAGAAACCTGGCGGGACACGATCCGAGACAGATGGGTGCTCTCCGCAGTAAATCTGGGATACAAATTGGAGTTAAAAAACTCCCCTCCTTCCCGCTTTATAAGGTCGAACGTGCCAAGGGATCCCCAGAAGAGAGGATCCCTCCTGTTGGCACTGGAACAATTATTGCTTCAAGCAGTAATTATAGAGGTCCCCCTGGAAGAATGGGGGTTCGGGTTTTACTCAAACCTCTTTACAGTTCCGAAGCCAAACGGGGACGTGAGGCCCATATTAAATCTAAAAGGGCTAAACAAATTCCTACATATCAGGACTTTCCGGATGGAGTCGATCCGATCGGTAGCCACTGCCCTACAAGGGGAGGAATGGTTAGCCTCGATCGACATCAAAGATGCGTATTTGCACATCCCCATCTTTCCAGCCCACCAAAAATTTCTACGCTTTGCGATAGAAGGGCGCCATTTTCAGTTCAGAGCCTTACCCTTCGGTCTGGCCACAGCACCAAGAGTGTTCACAAAAATTCTGGCCCCATTATTGGCCAATCTAAGAACACGAGGTGTAACGATAATGGCATATCTAGACGACTTGTTGCTGATAGACCACTCAGTGGAAAAACTAGAAGTGGTTGTTCACGAGACAATCAAGTATCTGGAATATCACGGTTGGATTATCAACCGAGACAAGTCAGCCCTAAAACCAGTCAAAAGTCTGGAATACTTGGGGCTAAGGCTGGATTCAGACCAGAGAAAAATTTTCTTGCCTCGAGAAAAGGGGTCGTCTTTGAGAGATTTGATCCACTTAGTGGGTTCAAAAAGACAGCCATCCATACGCCTGTGCATGAGGCTGCTGGGAAAAATGGTGGCATCATTCGAAGCAGTACCCTACGGTCAATTCCATTCAAGGAAGTTGCAAAGGGCCATACTGTCAGCCTGGAACAAAAAAGTTCAGGCTCTGGACGTACCAATGTCCTTGTCCCCTTCCGTTCGCAGAAGCCTCCGTTGGTGGTTGGTTCCCCGGAATCTGGAAAGAGGGAAATCCTTCAGTCCGATTTCTTGGAAGGTGGTCACTACAGATGCCAGCCTTTTAGGCTGGGGAGCAGTACTGGAGCAATGGTCTCTCCAGGGCAGATGGTCGGATGCGGAAAAGGCCCTGCCCATCAATCTCTTAGAGATACGAGCAGCCCGGTATGCCCTAGTAGCATGGACATCCAAACTCCAAGGGTCCCCTGTCAGAGTTCAGTCAGACAATGCCACAGCAGTGGCATATATCAATCGTCAGGGGGGCACCAGGAGTCGTGCAGCCCAAAGGGAAGTAAATTACATCCTGAGATGGGCAGAAAGATATGTCCCAGCCATATCTGCGGTATTCATTCCAGGGGTGGAGAATTGGAAGGCGGACTTTCTAAGTCGCCAACAATTATGCCCAGGGGAATGGTCCCTTCATCCCGAGGTTTTCCGGACAATATGTCAGCGGTGGGGAACACCGGATGTAGATCTGCTAGCATCCAGGTTAAACACGAAAGTGGACAGGTTTGTCTCTTGGACAAGGGATCCCCTAGCGTGCGGCTCGGATGCCCTAGTGTTCCCTTGGGATCAGTTCAAGCTGATATATGCATTCCCACCGCCACAATTGTTACCTCGATTACTCCGCAGAATCAGGGTAGAAAAGAAACCAGTGATTCTGGTGGCTCCAGCGTGGCCCCGAAGAGCATGGTATGCGGAGATTGTAAAAATGTCTGTGGGGAGTCCTTGGACCCTCCCACATCGTCCGGACTTGCTTTCGCAGGGACCGATATACCACCCTTCCTTACCAGCCCTAGGTTTGACGGCCTGGCTATTGAAGCCCACATTCTAAAAAGGAGAGGGCTCTCTAATGCTGTGGTGTCTACCATGATCAATGCCAGGAAACCGGTATCCAGGCAGATCTACTATAGAATCTGGAAGGCGTACATCGCCTGGTGTGAGGCCAGGAAATGGCATCCACGTAAATACGTAATAGGTAGAATTCTGGACTTCCTACAATGGGCTGTAGATAGGAAGCTTGCCTTGAGTACTATCAAAGGTCAGATTTCGGCCTTGTCAATATTTTTTCAAAGGCCCTTGGCTTCGCATTCACTAGTCAAAGCCTTTATACAAGGAGTGATGCGTATTAGTCCTCCGGTTAATATTCCCATATGTCCATGGGATCTAAACTTGGTTCTGTCGGTTCTACAGAAACAACCATTTGAACCATTACAGCATATTTCCTTAGTGCTTCTCACCAGGAAATTGATTTTTCTAGTAGCCATTTGTTCGGCTAAAAGAGTATCGGAATTAGCAGCTATGTCCTGTAAGGAGCCATATCTGGTTATCCATAAGGACAGAGTAGTGTTACGTCCTCATCCAGCCTTTCTTCCTAAGGTGGTATCGAGTTTTCATTTGAACCAAGATGTGGTTCTTCCTTCTTTTTTCCCCAAGCCTACTTCGGTAGAGGAAAAGTTATTGCATTCTTTGGATGTAGTAAGAGCAGTTAAAGCTTATCTAAAAGCCACTGCTCAGATTCGCAGAACGGATACTTTGTTTATTCTGCCGGAAGGCCCCAGAAAGGGTCAGGCAGCGTCAAAATCTACTTTAGCCAAGTGGATTCGACAGGTCATAATACAAGCCTATAGCTTGAGAAGTAGACCGCCTCCGTTCAAAGTTAGGGCGCACTCCACGAGAGCAGTTGGAACTTCATGGGCAGTGCATCACCAGGCCTCCCTGGCTCAAGTCTGTAAGGCCGCAACATGGTCTTCAGTACACACGTTTACTAGGTTCTACCAGGTGGACGTTAGAAGTCAGGAGGATGTCGCCTTTGGGCGCAGTGTGTTGCAGGCCGCAAAAGATCCTCATGTCTGATAGCGCTCAGCTTATATATGGTGTATCCCCCCCCTCATTTGGCATTGCTTTAGGACATCCCATTAGTAATGACTATGTCGCTCTGTGTCCCGTGATGTACGAGAAAGAAAATAGGATTTTTATAACAGCTTACCTGTAAAATCCTTTTCTTGGAGTACATCACGGGACACAGAGCTCCCGCCCCTCTTTGGGGACACTTATTGCTTTGCTACAAAACTGAGGTGCTCCCGGATGGGAGGGTACTTCCGGTTTTGGAAGTTGCCAGTGCCAGCACCTGACGGTAACTATATAACCCATTAGTAATGACTATGTCGCTCTGTGTCCCGTGATGTACTCCAAGAAAAGGATTTTACAGGTAAGCTGTTATAAAAATCCTATTATTGTTGGCCAGCTCCATGGTCAGCCTCCGACTGAACCGATGGTCAGATCTGACACCCAGCTCCAGAGTCAACCTTTGACCGAGCTGATTGTCAGATCTAACACCCAGTTCCAGAATCAACCTCTGACCCAACTGATTGTCAGATTTGACACCCAGCTCCAGAATCAACCTCTGACCCAACTGATTGTCAGATATGATGCCCAGCTCCAGAGTCAACCTCCGACTGAACGGATTATCAAATTTGACGCCCAGCTCCAGAATCAATCTTCGACCAAACAGATTGTCAGATCTGACGCCCAGCTCCAGAGACAAACCTCTGACCCAACTGATTGTCAGATCTGACGCCCAGCTCCAGAGTCAACCTACGATCAAACTGATTGTCAAATCTGACACCCAGCTGCAGAATCAACCTCCATTCGAACTGATTGTCAGATCTGACGCCCAGCTGCAGAGTCAATCAGTTGGTTTGGAGGTTGACTTAGGAGCTGGGCGTCAGGTCTGACATTCAGTTTGATTGGAAGTTGATTCTGCAGCTGGGCGTCAGATCCGACAATCAGTTTGATCAGAGGTTGACTCTGGAGCTGGGCGTCAGATCTCGCAACCTCCAATCGAACTGATTGACATAACTGATGCCCAACTCCAGAGTCAACCTTCAACCGAACAGATTATCAGATCTGATGCCCAGCTCCAGAGTCAACCTCCGACCAAATTGATGTCAGATCTGCCGTCCAGCTCTAGAGTCGTCAACAGACAAAGCTGCTTTTCAGACCTGACGCCCAGCTCCAGAGTCACCTTTAAGGCCGGGTTCACACCTATGCGAATTGAATGCGTGTTTCCCCGCATTCAATTCGCATAGCAGGAGAATGTGACTGGCTCTCTATGGAGCCGGTTCACATATCTCCGCATCGGGTCCGGTGCGGTGTGACAGAAAAACGTGTGCTTTTTTTGGTGCGTGTCAGTCCAAAATTCGGACTGAAATCGGACCTGAAACGGTGAACCAGCACGCACCGGACCCCTGCTGTGAGCCGCATGCGGCGATGGTGTGAACCCGGCCTAAATGAAGCTTATTTTCAGATCTGACTCCTAGCTTACACGGGAGTCAGATTTCCAGCGTCTCAGCAGCCTGTGCAAAAGCTGATTCTCAGCTCTGAAGTCCAGCTCCAAAGTAATCCTCAGACAAAGCTGGTTCTCAGATCTGATTTCCAATTACTAAGTCACTTTTAGATGAAGCTGCTTCTCAGATCTGACTCCCAGCTCCAGAGTCGGCCACGACAAAGCTGCATTTTAAAACTGACTCCCAGCTACAGAGTTTACCATTCGATGAAGCTGATTTTTTTTAGATCTGACTCCCAGCTTCAGAGGCAAAGTTCTTATATTAGACTCCCAGCTCCTGAGCAGCCCTCGGAAAAAGCTGTTTTTCGGCTCTGACTTCCAGCTCCAGAGTTGTTCTCAAACAAAGCTGGTTCTCAGACCCGACTTTCAGCTCCAGTCACCCTCAGACCAAGTTGTTTTTTTAGATTTGATTAACAGTCCCAGAGCCACTTTTAGACAAAACTGACTCGGACATCTGATTCCCAACTCCAGAGAACCCTTCAAATAAAGCTGCTTCAGAGGAAGTAAAGGCAAAATCTTTCTTATAATATCATGTTTAATGTTCAGATTATTGCATAAGCCCAGCCATGGCTGGTTCTCTGTAACAAATAAAACTGGCATTGCCGATTGTCACGTGTCCTTGCCCACATGGATCCTCTCATGTTGGGCAAGGTAGGCCTTGCACAGGAATCGTTTTCCACACGTCGGGCAGGCGAAGGGCCGGTCGCCGGCGTGGATCTTCTCGTGGCGAACCAGGTCGGACTTCTGCGTAAAGCGCTTATCGCACTGTAAGCAGGAGTACGGCTTCTCCCCAGAGTGGGAGCGCTGGTGTATGACCAGGTGGCTGTTGCTGATGAAGCATTTGCCGCACTGGACGCAGCTGAATGGTTTCTCCCCGGTGTGGACAATGTGATGCTTGGCCAGGTGCGACTTCTGCGTGAAGCGCTTGTCACACAGTGGGCAGCCAAACGGCTTCTCCCCTGTGTGCACCCGCACGTGCGCCACCAGCCTGGCGTTGTTGCTGAAGCACTTGCCACACTCCGAGCAGCCGAATCGTTTCTCCCCGGTGTGGACGATCTGGTGGATGACGAGGTGGGACTTCTGCGTGAAGGACTTGCCGCACAAGTCGCACACGAACGGTTTGTGGCCCGTGTGGGTCTTCTGGTGCTTGAAGAGGTTGGAGCTCTGGTTGAACTGCTTGCCGCACTCGCCGCAGCAGTACGGCCGCTCGCCCGTGTGGCTCCGCTGATGTTTCACCAGGTACGAGTTGCAGGAGAAGCTCTTGCCACACTCGGAGCACTCAAAGGGCTTCTCGCCCGAGTGGATCCGCCGGTGGATGATGAAGTGGGAGAGGCGGGTGAAGGCCTTGCCGCAGTCCTGACAAATGTACTGCCTGCGGTTGCATGGCAAGCCGGCTTGTTCGGCCTGGGGACTCTGGGGCATGTCGCACGCTTGGTAGTCTGAAAAAGAGAGTCAGAGAATTTTGTGTAATCTTTGCTTTACATTACATATTGTTTTACCCCCTTCATGACCAGGCCATATTTTGCTATTCAGCACTGCGCTACTTTAACTGACAAATTGCGCGGTCATGCAACACTGTACCCAAATGAATATTATATCATTTTTTTCACACAGATGGAGCTTTCTTTTGGTGGTATTTGATCACCACTGCGTTTGTTATTTTTTTACAATATAAATGAAAAAAAAGACCAAACATTTTGAAAAAAAGCCAATATTTTCTACAATTCTAAAACAAATCCAATAAAAAAATAAGAAAAAAATCCAATTTATTTATGAATTGAGGACAAAAAAGGTATTCTACTACTATGTCTTTAGTAGAAAAAAGGAAAAAAAAAAGTGTAAATTGATTGTTTTTTGTGAAAGTTATAGTGTCTACAAACTAGTGGTGCACCAAAATTACAATTCCAGGAGCCGAATACGAAGCCAAAAATTCAGGATGCAACACCGAAATATTTGGCGGTTAGCATGGCGGTTTTACCTCCCGCTAGCGGCCAAGAAAGGGTTAAAAACCACCGCAAAGCGCCTCTGCAGAGGTGCTTTGCCAGCGGTATAGCCACGGTGCCCCATTGATTTCAATGGGCAGGAGCGGTATACACACCGCTCCAAAGATGCTGCTAGCAGGACTTTCACACTGGAGAGACAGCAGCGGCTGTTTCAGGTCGCTTTGCAGGCACTATTTTTAGCGTTATAGCCCCTGCAAGGCGACACAGTGTGAAAGGGGTCTAACTAAAATCTAGTGCAGGGATATGCAATTAGCGGACCTCCAGCTGTTGCCAAACTACAAGTCCCATGAGGCATAGCGAGACATTTGACAGCATCAAGCATGACACCCAGAGGCAGAGGCATGATGGGACTTGTAGTTTGGCAACAGCTGGAGGTCCGCTAATTGCATATCCCTGATCTAGTGGAACCAATTGCCTTCATAAGTCACCTAATTAGTAACTAGAGTCCACCTGTGTGTGATTTAATCTCTGTATAAATACAGCTGTTCTGTGAAGCCCTCAGAAGTTTGTTAGAGGACAGATTCATGATGCTGTTTGTTCATTAAGGTTCTCTAACAACCCTCTGAGGGCTCCACAGAACAGCTGTATTTATACTGAGATTAAATTACACACAGGTGCACTCTATTTACTAATTAGGTGACTTCTGAAGGCGATTAATTCCAGTAGATTTTAGTTAGGGGTATCAGAGTAAAGGGGGATAAATACAAAATGTACCCCACACTTCACATATTTGTTTGTAAAACATTTTGAAAACCATTTATACATTTTCCTTCCACTTCACAATTATGTGCCACTTTGTGTTGGTCTATCACATAAGATCTGGAAAAATTCAAGGGGTATGAATACTTTTTTTCAAGGCACTGTATATCTGGTCTCTGTTAGTCAGATGTACTGTATATACAGATTTTTTATTCTCTTTCACATCTGAAAAGGACCAGAACACTGTCATACATTTTTAACCTAATCAAGCCTTACGCATTGAGGTCCCGTTTTTTTTTCCATGGGGTGGTCATGTGATGTGTGACCACAACAAGCTCCCTCCCCTGGCTATCTGAAGTCAGAGGGGCCCCCTAGTGGCTGTGATGGATAAAAGAACATAGAAGGAATCTCTCCTTCTGTGCTGCTCCAATTCGGAAGCTCCAGAAAACACCCCTAATCAGATATTTCAGGATATAGCTGAACCATAAAGTGCTGCTGGCAACTATGGAATGTGTTAATTACAGATTTCTTTAAACAATTAGGCCCCTTTCACACCGAGGCGTTTTTCAGGTGTTTTAGCGCTAAAAATAGCGCTGTAAAAACGCCTGAAATAATCCTGCCCCAGCACTAAGGCGTTGTGCTGGCTGTGCGTTGGAAAAAATCCTGCAAACAGCTTTTTTGGAGCATCTTTGGGGCGCATAAAATAGCGCTGGAAAAACGCCTATCCCCATTGAAATGAATGATTACCGCGGTAAAAACGCATAGCCACTAGCGCTATTTTTAAAAATAGCGCTAACGCCTATGCGTTTTTGCCACGTTTTTACTAAAAATAGCGATAACGCGGTAAAATCGCGGTAAAAAGGCATTGGCGTTAGCGCTATTTTTACCGCCACTCCCGGTAAAATCGCGGTAAAAATTTTATTTTGAAGGTAGTTTTCTCTTTGCACTCACTGGAAGCAATCTCTACGGGGATTTCCTCCTCTTTCATCCTCTCTGGGTAAGCGTCGTCTACGTATCCCTCCTCCTCCATTTTTGGCACAACTATAATGTTCAGACCGTCATCCAGCTTGACGAGACAAAAATACACAAAAGGGAGATGATCTGTTTACTGTGCAGAATCTCCAAAGCAATTACTGTAAATACACTCTACTGCTCTTACCGTAGAGAATCACTACAGCTGTTAGTGTAGATCATCTGTTATCATAGAGAATCTTCAAGGATATTGCTGTACATAACCTCACGTACTCCCGACAGTCTCCAAAGCTTTTACTGTACGTAATCTCCTCGTCTTTTGCTGCTGAGGATCTCCAAAGCTATTACTTGAAAGCTTTTATTTGAAGGTGCCTCCCACTACTTTTACTGTTAAGAATCCAAAGCTTTTTACTCCTATTCCTACTGCTTTTGCGGTAGAGGATCATTTCAGAGAATAGTCCCCTCTACTTTTACAGTAGATCTTCTCCAGAGCTATTACTGTATAGAACCTCCACCACATAAAACGGTAGAGTCTCCAAAGCTTTTACTGTAGAGAAACTCCACAGATATTACTGTAGATCAATTTGCATTATTTTTACTATAGAGATTCTCCAAAACTATTACTATGCACAGGAAAAAGATAGGTATAGACCAGAGAACACTCCAGTAACCCAAAGGAGGGCGAATTATAACAGCCAAAGCAAAGGAAAGACAAATCTTAAACAAATAATGTTATTCTTTATTATAGAAATGGGAAAACAGAAAGACTAGACAGTAAAAGTTCCAAATGTCTCATCCAAAAGGTTTTGTGGGGTGGGACAATTCATAAAAATGCACACACTCTTATGTATACATATTAGGTATAGTTGCTAACATGTATCCTGCCGTCTCTATGGTCAAGGAGTTTCGCCGGGAAGGCTTCCTCAGGACCCGGATCTAAAGTTATGATGGGCATGTCAGGGTGGTACATTGAGTGTCTGTCCAACATCCACAATAGTATTATAGTACCAGGGTTAGAGGCAGTACACGTAGTCAGGACATCCTGATGCTCATCAAAACTATAGATTTCTAAGTAAGTTCTACAAATCAGATGTCCAGGCCCACACTATAGTCCTGTCTTATATTGGCTGTACACTTGCATGGCATGGTATATGTGTGTTTTATATCTAGATCTTTTTATGGCCGCCCGCCTCTACCTATAGTTTGTTGAGGGGGTTCGCCAGTTTTGGTGCCCCTGTGCCCGCCCCTGACGTGTTTGGCTATTGTGCCTTTCGGTAGGGATACACAGATCTAGACTTGTAAAAGTATATCCAAGTATGTAGTATTATGAATATTATTTACCTACTGGTATACTAATATTGTATTGTTCTGGGAAGCTTGCTCCTCTCCTGTCTGGGTCCTGAGGAAGCCTTTCTGGTGAAATGCGTTGACCATACAGACATCAGGCTACAAGATACATGTTACGCAACTATAACCATATGTATATAAAAATATATGAGTGTGCATTTTTATGAATTGTCTCGCCCCACAAATCCTTTTGAGCGAGATATTTGGAACTTTTACTGTCTAATCTTTCTGTTTTAACATTTGTATAATAAAGAATAACATTATTTTATTAAGATTTGTCTCCCTTGCTTTGGTCGTTATAATCCACTCTCCTTTAGGTTGCTGGAGTGTTCTCCGGTCTATACCTATCTTTTTCCAAGTTATTGGATGGGGCCAAATAAGTCCTCTGTACTTTTGTATTACCATACACAATTTTCATCAATATTAGGCTAGGTTCCCACCCATGCGGCCGTGCGCACAGATGTGAACCTTGCCTGACTGTACAGGTTCTCCAAAGCATCTAATATAAATAATGCGGATTGTATTTACTGTAGATACCACTAAAGCTGCGAATGTAGATAATCCTTACTGCTTTTACCATAGTCAATCTTCACTGACTATTTGGAGATAATATTCACTGTTTTTACTATAAAGATCTTTCAAAAATAATCTCCGCTGTCTTGATTGTTATATAATCTGTAAGTCTTTACTGTAAACAATCCTAATTGCTTTTACTGTAGAGAATTCTCGCTGCTTTTACTGTAGAGAACTCTCTTTAAAACTTAGTGTCCATAACTTACCGGAAATCCCTGAAAAGCGTTTTCTTCCTTAATATGGGGTAAATATTCAGGCGTGGGACATCGCTCCGGCATGGTTCCGTATCCCTGTTCAACTGTTGGAAAGACACGATAACCAGACAAGTCCGGCTACAGATCCCGCACCCTCCTTTACAAGAAATGAAAGTCTCCTCTTACCCGGTGATGTGAGGGGCGGCTGATCCTCCATCATGACGTCCTTGTAGAGATCCTTGTGTCCTTCTAAATACTCCCACTCCTCCATGGAGAAATAGACAGTGACATCCTGACATCTTATAGGAACCTGACACACACAATGATACAGTCACCATCCAGACACATCCCTTGTTACTGGATAATGTCCCAGAATTCCCGGCACCGCTCACCTCTCCTGTCAGCAGCTCAATGATCTTCTGGGTGACTTCTAGAATCTTTGTGTCGTTGTTCCTCTCAGATATCAGGGGGTAAGGTGGAGGATCGCAGGGCTTCTTCTTTATGGGTCCATAATCCTAATAAAAGGAGTTGTAATATATATCACAAAGGCATTGCTACCTGGCATTTGAGAGGAGAAAAGAGAGAGGAGAGAGGGAGAGAGGAGAAAGGCAAGAGATAGGAGAAGAGAAAAAAAAAAAAAAGAAAGGAGAGAGGGGGAAACAAGAGGAGAGAGAGGGGGAAACAAGAGGAGAGAGAGAGAGAGAGAGAGGAGAAAGAAGGAGAGGAAAAGAGAGGGAGAGAGGAGAAAAGACGGAGGAGAGAGAGGATAAAGATGAGAGAAGGAGAGAGGAGACAAGGGAGGGGAGGAAAGAGGATAAAAGAAAAAAAGAGAGGGAGGAGAAAAGAAAAGAGGAGGGGGAGAAAAGAAAAGAGGAGGGGGGGAAGAAGGGAGAGAGGAGGGAGAAAAGAAAGGAGAGAGAGGGGGAGAAAAGAAAGGAGGGAGTGGGGTAGAAAAAAAAAGGAGGGGGGGAGAAAAGAAAGGATAGAAGGGGGGGGATAGAAGAAAGGATAGAGGGGGGATAGAAGAAAGGAGAGAGAGGGGGGATAGAAGAAAGGAGAGAGAGGGGGGATAGAAGAAAGGAGAGAAGAAAGGAGAGATGGGGGGGGGGCAGGAGAGAAGGGGGGAGAAAAGAGAGGAGAGAGAAAAGAGAGGAGAGAGAGAAAAGAAAGGATAGAGGGGGGGGGGATAGAGGAAAGGAGAGAGGGGGGAGAAGAAGAAAGGAGAGAGGGGGGGGGGGAGAAGAAGAAAGCAGAGAGGGGGGGGGGAGAAAGCAGAGAGGGGGGGAGAAGAAAGCAGAGAGGGGGGGAGAAGAAAGCAGAGAGGGGGGGGGGAGAAGAAAGCAGAGAGGGGGGGGGGGGAGAAGAAAGCAGAGAGGGGGGGAGAAGAAAGCAGAGAGGGGGGGGAGAAGAAAGCAGAGAGGGGGGGGGGGAGAAGAAAGCAGAGAGGGGGGGAAGAAAGCAGAGAGGTGGGGGAAGAAAGCAGAGAGGGGGGGGGAAGAAAGCAGAGAGGTGGGGGGGGAAGAAAGCAGAGAGGTGGGGGGGAGAAAGCAGAGAGGGGGGCAAGAAAGCAGAGAGGGGGGGAAGAAAGCAGGGGGGGGGAGAAGAAAGCAGAGAGGGGGGAGAAGAAAGCAGAGAGGGGGGGGAGAAGAAAGCAGAGAGGGGGGGGGAAGAAAGCAGAGAGGGGGGGGGGGAAGAAAGCAGAGAGGGGGGGGAAGAAAGCAGAGAGGGGGGGGAGAATGCAGAGAGGGGGAGGAAGAAAGCAGAGAGGGGGGAGAGAAGAAAGCAGAGAGGGGGGGAGAAGAAAGCAGAGAGGAGGGGGGAGAAGAAAGCAGAGAGGAGGGGGGAGAAGAAAGCAGAGAGGGGGGAGAAGAAAGCAGAGAGGGGGGAGAAGAAAGCAGAGAGGGGGGGAAGAAAGCAGAGAGGGGGGGAGGGAAGCAGAGAGGGGGGAGGGAAGAAAGCAGAGAGGGGGAGAAGAAAGCAGAGAGGGGGAGAAGAAAGCAGAGAGGGGGAGAAGAAAGCAGAGAGGGGGAGAAGAAAGCAGAGAGGGGGGGGGAAAGCAGAGAGGGGGGGGAAAGCAGAGAGGGGGGGGAGAAAGCAGAGGGGGGGGGGAGAAAGCAGAGAGGGGGGGAATAAAGCAGAGAGGGGGAGAGAAGAAAGCAGAGAGGGGGAGAGAAGAAAGCAGAGAGGGGGAGAGAAGAAAGCAGAGAGGGAGGAGAGAAGAAAGCAGAGATGGGGGAGAAAGCAGAGATGGGGGGGGAAGAAAGCAGAGATGGGGGGGGAAGAAAGCAGAGAGGGGGGGGGAAGAAAGCAGAGAGGGGGGGGGAAGAAAGCAGAGAGGGGGGGGGGGAGAAAGCAGAGAGGGGGGAGAAGAAAGCAGAGTGGGGGGGAAGAAAGCAGAGTGGGGGGGAAGAAAGCAGAGAGGGGGAGAGGAGAAAGCAGAGAGGGGGAGAGAAGAAAGCAGAGAGGGGGGAGAAGAAAGCAGAGTGGGGGGGAAGAAAGCAGAGTGGGGGGGAAGAAAGCAGAGAGGGGGAGAGGAGAAAGCAGAGAGGGGGAGAGAAGAAAGCAGAGAGGGGGAGAGGAGAAAGCAGAGAGGGGGAGAGGAGAAAGCAGAGAGGGGGAGAGAAGAAAGCAGAGAGGGGGAGAGGAGAAAGCAGAGAGGGGGAGAGGAGAAAGCAGAGAGGGGGAGAGGAGAAAGCAGAGAGGGGGGAGAGGAGAAAGCAGAGAGGGGGGAGAAGAAAGCAGAGAGGGGGGGAGAAGAAAGCAGAGAGGGGGGGAGAAGAAAGCAGAGTGGGGGGGAAGAAAGCAGAGTGGGGGGGAAGAAAGCAGAGAGGGGGAGAGGAGAAAGCAGAGAGGGGGAGAGAAGAAAGCAGAGAGGGGGAGAGAAGAAAGCAGAGAGGGGGAGAGAAGAAAGCAGAGAGGGGGAGAGAAGAAAGCAGAGAGGGGGAGAGAAGAAAGCAGAGAGGGGGGAGAGAAGAAAGCAGAGATGGGGGGGGGAGAGAAGAAAGCAGAGATGGGGGGGGAGAAGAAAGCAGAGAGGGGGGAGAAGAAAGCAGAGAGGGGGGGGAAGAAAGCAGAGAGGGGGGGAAGAAAGCAGAGAGGGGGGGAAGAAAGCAGAGAGGGGGGGAAGAAAGCAGAGAGGGGGGCAAGAAAGCAGAGAGAGGGGGGCAAGAAAGCAGAGAGAGGGGGGCAAGAAAGCAGAGAGGGGGGGAAGAAAGCAGAGAGGGGGGGAGAAGAAAGCAGAGAGGGGGGGAGAAGAAAGCAGAGAGGGGGGGGAGAAGAAAGCAGAGAGGGGGGGGGGAGAATGCAGAGAGGGGGAGGAAGAAAGCAGAGAGGGGGGAGAGAAGAAAGCAGAGAGGGGGGGGAGAAGAAAGCAGAGAGGGGGGGGGAGAATGCAGAGAGGGGGAGGAAGAAAGCAGAGAGGGGGGAGAGAAGAAAGCAGAGAGGGGGGGGGAAGAAGAAAGCAGAGAGGGGGGGGAAGAAAGCAGAGAGGAGGGGGAGAAGAAAGCAGAGAGGAGGGGGAGAAGAAAGCAGAGAGGAGGGGGAGAAGAAAGCAGAGAGGAGGGGGAGAAGAAAGCAGAGAGGGGGGAGAAGAAAGCAGAGAGGGGGAGAAGAAAGCAGAGAGGGGGAGAAGAAAGCAGAGAGGGGGGGGAGAAAGCAGAGAGGGGGGGAATAAAGCAGAGAGGGGGAGAGAAGAAAGCAGAGAGGGGGAGAGAAGAAAGCAGAGAGGGGGAGAGAAGAAAGCAGAGAGGGGGGGGAAGAAAGCAGAGAGGGGGGGGAAGAAAGCAGAGAGGGGGGGGAAGAAAGCAGAGAGGGGGGGGAAGAAAGCAGAGAGGGGGGGAGAAGAAAGCAGAGTGGGGGGGGGAAGAAAGCAGAGTGGGCGGGGAAGAAAGCAGAGAGGGGGAGAGAAGAAAGCAGAGAGGGGGGAGAGAAGAAAGCAGAGAGGGGGGAGAGAAGAAAGCAGAGAGGGGGGAGAGAAGAAAGCAGAGATAGGGGGGGGAAGAAAGCAGAGATAGGGGGGGGAAGAAAGCAGAGAGGGGGAGAGGAGAAAGCAGAGAGGGGGAGAGGAGAAAGCAGAGAGGGGGAGAGAAGAAAGCAGAGGGGGGAGAGAAGAAAGCAGAGTGGGGGAGAAGAAAGCAGAGAGGGGGGGAAGAAGGCAGGGAGGGTGAGAGAAGAAAGCAGAGAGGGTGAGAGAAGAAAGCAGAGAGGGGGGGGGGAGAAGAAAGCAGAGAGGGGGGAGAAGAAAGCAGAGAGGGGGGGGGAAGAAGGCAGGGAGGATGAGAGAAGAAAGCAGGGAGGGTGAGAGAAGAAAGCAGAGAGGGGGAGAGGAGAAAGCAGAGAGGGGGAGGGGGAGAAAGCAGAGAGGGGGAGAGAAGAAAGCAGGGAGGGTGAGAGAAGAAAGCAGAGAGGGGGAGAGAAGAAAGCAGAGAGGGGGAGAGAAGAAAGCAGAGAGGGGGAGAGAAGAAAGCAGAGGGGGAGAGAAGAAAGCAGAGAGGGGGGAGAGAAGAAAGCAGAGAGGGGGAGAGAAGAAAGCAGAGATGGGGGGGGGAGAAAGCAGAGATGGGGGGGGGAGAAAGCAGAGATGGGGGGGGAAGAAAGCAGAGATGGGGGGGAGAAAGCAGAGATGGGGGGGAGAAGAAAGCAGAGATGGGGGGGAGAAGAAAGCAGAGATGGGGGGGGGAGAAGAAAGCAGAGATGGGGGGGAGAAGAAAGCAGAGAGGGGGAGAGAAGAAAGCAGAGAGGGGGAGAGAAGAAAGCAGAGAGGGGGGGAAGAAAGCAGAGAGGGGGGGAAGAAAGCAGAGAGGGGGGGAAGAAAGCAGAGAGGGGGAGAAGAAAGCAGAGAGGGGGAGAGAAGAAAGCAGAGATGGGGGAGAGAAGAAAGCAGAGATGGGGGAGAGAAGAAAGCAGAGATGGGGGGGAGAAAGCAGAGAGGGGGGGGAGAAAGCAGAGAGGGGGGGAGAAGAAAGCAGAGAGGGGGGGGGAGAAAGCAGAGAGGGTGAGAGAAGAAAGCAGAGAGGGGGGGAGAAGAAAGCAGAGAGGGGGGGAGAAGAAAGCAGAGAGGGGGGAGAAGAAAGCAGAGAGGGGGGGAGAAGAAAGCAGAGAGGGGGGGAGAAGAAAGCAGAGAGGGGGGGGAGAAGAAAGCAGAGAGGGGGGAGAAGAAAGCAGAGAGGGGGGGGGAAGAAAGCAGAGAGGGGGGGGAGAAGAAAGCAGAGAGGGGGGGAGAAGAAAGCAGAGAGGGGGGGAGAAGAAAGCAGAGGGGGGGGGAGAAGAAAGCAGAGGGGGGGAGAAGAAAGCAGAGGGGGGGAGAAGAAAGCAGAGGGGGGAGAAGAAAGCAGAGGGGGGGAGAAGAAAGCAGAGGGGGGGAGAGAAGAAAGCAGAGAGGGGGGGGAGAAGAAAGCAGAGAGGGGGGGAGAAGAAAGCAGAGAGGGGGGGAGAAGAAAGCAGAGAGGGGGGAGAAGAAAGCAGAGAGGGGGAGAGAAGAAAGCAGAGAGGGGGAGAGAAGAAAGTAGAGAGGGAGAGCGGGGAAAAGAGAGAGAAGAAAAGAGAGAGGGAGAGCGGAAAAAAAAGAGAGGGGGAGAGAAGACAGGAGAAAAGAGGGGGAGAAAATAAAATAAAGAAAGCAGAGAGGGGGGAAGAAAGCAGAGAGGGGGAGAGAAGAAAGCAGAGAGGGGGAGAGAAGAAAGCAGAGAGGGGGAGAGAAGAAAGCAGAGAGGGGGGGAGAAGAAAGCAGAGAGGGGGGGGAGAAGAAAGCAGAGAGGGGGGGGAGAAAGCAGAGAGGGGGAATAAAGCAGGGAGGGGGAGAGAAGAAAGCAGAGAGGGGGGAGAGAAGAAAGCAGAGAGGGGGGAGAGAAGAAAGCAGAGAGGGGGGAGAGAAGAAAGCAGAGAGGGGGGAGAGAAGAAAGCAGAGAGGGGGAGAGAAGAAAGCAGAGAGGGGGGAGAGGAGAAAGCAGAGATGGGGGGGGAGAAAGCAGAGATGGGGGGGGAAGAAAGCAGAGATGGGGGGAGAAGAAAGCAGAGTGGGGGGGGGAAGAAAGCAGAGTGGGGGGGGAAGAAAGCAGAGAGGGGGAGAGAAGAAAGCAGAGAGGGGGGAGAGAAGAAAGCAGAGAGGGGGGAGAGAAGAAAGCAGAGAGGGGGGAGAGAAGAAAGCAGAGAGGGGGGAGAGAAGAAAGCAGAGAGGGGGAGAGAAGAAAGCAGAGAAGGGGAGAGAAGAAAGCAGAGAGGGGGGGAGAAGAAAGCAGAGGGGGGGGAGAAAGCAGAGAGGGGGGGGGAAGAAGGCAGGGAGGGTGAGAGAAGAAAGCAGAGAGGGTGAGAGAAGAAAGCAGAGAGGGTGAGAGAAGAAAGCAGAGAGGGAGGGGAGAAGAAAGCAGATAGGGGGGGGGGGAAGAAGGCAGGGAGGATGAGAGAAGAAAGCAGAGAGGGTGAGAGAAGAAAGCAGGAGAGGGGGGGAGAAGAAAGCAGAGAGGGGGGAGAAGAAAGCAGAGAGGGGGGGGGGGGAGAAGAAAGCAGAGAGGGGGGGAGAAGAAAGCAGGGAGGGTGAGAGAAGAAAGCAGAGAGGGGGAGAGAAGAAAGCAGAGAGGGGGAGAGAAGAAAGCAGAGATGGGGGAGAGAAGAAAGCAGAGATGGGGGAGAGAAGAAAGCAGAGATGGGGGAGAGAAGAAAGCAGAGATGGGGGAGAGAAGAAAGCAGAGATGGGGGAGAGAAGAAAGCAGAGATGGGGGAGAGAAGAAAGCAGAGATGGGGGGGGAGAAAGCAGAGATGGGGGGGGGAGAAAGCAGAGATGGGGGGGAAGAAAGCAGAGATGGGGGGAGAAGAAAGCAGAGAGGGAGGAGAAGAAAGCAGAGAGGGAGGAGAAGAAAGCAGAGAGGGAGGAGAAGAAAGCAGAGAGGGAGGAGAAGAAAGCAGAGAGGGGAGGAGAAGAAAGCAGAGAGGGGAGGAGAAGAAAGCAGAGAGGGGAGGAGAAGAAAGCAGAGAGGGGGAGAGAAGAAAGCAGAGGGGGGGGGGAGAAAGCAGAGGGGGGGGGGGAAGAAAGCAGAGAGGGGGGGAAGAAAGCAGAGAGGGGGGGAAGAAAGCAGAGAGGGAGAGAAGAAAGCAGAGAGGGGGAGAGAAGAAAGCAGAGAGGGGGGGAGAAGAAAGCAGAAAGGGGGGAGAGAAGAAAGCAGAGATGGGGGGGGGGAGAAAGCAGAGAGGGGGGGGAGAAAGCAGAGAGGGGGAGAGGAGAAAGCAGAGAGGGGGAGAGGAGAAAGCAGAGAGGGGGAGAGGAGAAAGCAGAGAGGGGGAGAGAAGAAAGCAGAGAGGGGGAGAGAAGAAAGCAGAGAGGGGGGGGGAAGGCAGGGAGGATGAGAGAAGAAAGCAGAGAGGGTGAGAGAAGAAATCAGAGAGGGGGGAGAAGAAAGCAGAGAGGGGGGGGAGAAGAAAGCAGAGAGGGGGGGAGAAGAAAGCAGAGAGGGGGGAGAAGAAAGCAGAGAGGGGGGGAGAAGAAAGCAGAGAGGGGGGAGAAGAAAGCAGAGAGGGGGGAGAAGAAAGCAGAGAGGGGGGAGAAGAAAGCAGAGAGGGGGGAGAAGAAAGCAGAGGGGGGAGAGAAGAAAGCAGAGAGGGGGAGAGAAAAAAGCAGAGATGGGGGAGAGAAGAAAGCAGAGAGGGGGAGAAGAAAGCAGAGAGGGGGGGAGAAGAAAGCAGAGAGGGGGGGAGAAGAAAGCAGAGAGGGGGGGAGAAGAAAGCAGAGAGGGGGGGAGAAGAAAGCAGAGAGAGGGGGGGGAGAAGAAAGCAGAGAGGGGGGGAGAAGAAAGCAGAGAGGGGGAGAAGAAAGCAGAGAGGGGGGGAGAAGAAAGCAGAGAGGGGGGGAGAAGAAAGCAGAGAGGGGGGGGGAGAAGAAAGCAGAGAGGGGGGGAGAAGAAAGCAGAGAGGGGGGGAGAAGAAAGCAGAGAGGGGGAGAGAAGAAAGCAGAGAGGGGGAGAGAAGAAAGTAGAGAGGGAGAGCGGGGAAAAGAGAGAGAAGAAAAGAGAGAGGGAGAGCGGAAAAAAAAGAGAGGGGGAGAGAAGACAGGAGAAAAGAGGGGGAGAAAATAAAATAAAGGAGAGAGGGTGGAAAACAAAAGAGAGAGGGAGGGTGGGGAAAAGAGAGAGAAGAAAGGAGAGAGGAGACAAGGGAGGGGAGAAAGGAGAGAGGAGAGGGGGGTAGAAGAAAAGAGAGAGGAGAAAGAAGAAAGCAGAGGAGAAAAAAAAAAAAGAGAGAAGAAAGGAGAGGGGAAGAGAGAGGGAAAGAAGAGAGAGAAGAGATGTTATATGAGTGAGGAGGATGGGGTGTAGACTGAACTCACACAGTACAATGTAGAATAATAGATGTACATTTCTATTGATGTTCTGCACACTGTAAAGCGATCGGGCAGCTCTCCTTTCCGGTGTGAATTGCCCTGTATAATGCAGGTGAATGTCCCGCACACATGGCACACGTCTGCACTGTAATGACGCTCAGCTCAGCGCAGTGTTGTGGTGAGAGGAGGACACATAGAAACCAATAGAAAACACGGAGTGACTTCCGTCTGAAATGTGAATGGGATGGAAGGAAATGGACGTGGATTTTCCTGCAGTCGGGGGAATTCGGCGTCTATTTCAGATCTAAGTGACCTCTGAACTTTTCTCCAATGATCTGCCGGTCATTCACATCTGATCTCTGTGTTGACGTGTGAATGGCCCCCAGATTATTTCTGTCATAAATACAACGGGAGTTTTCATGTTTCACCACTTGAAGAGCCGGCCTTTTACTGACAGTTAAATGTAAAAATCTGTATTTTTTTGCTAGAAAATTACTAAGAACGTTATATATATTTTTGTTAAGCAGAGGCCCTAGTGAATAAAATGGTGGGTGTTGCAATTTTTTTTTTTATGTCGCACAATATTTGCGCAAAAGTTTTTCAAATGAAATTTTTGGGGAAAAAAATAAAATAAAAAAACACTGGAATTTGAATGCACAAACACAGTGATGTCATGTGACCTCCCAGAATCCTCCTCACCTCTCCGGTCAGGTCTGTGTTTTATTAATAGAGATAAGAGTGATGTCATGTGACCTCCCAGAATCCTCCTCACCTCTCCGGTCAGGTCTGTGTTTTATTAATAGAGATAAGAGTGATGTCATGTGACCTCCCAGAATCCTCCTCACCTCTCCGGTCAGGTCTGTGTTTTATTAAGAGAGATAAGAGTGATGTCATGTGACCTCCCAGAATCCTCCTCACCTCTCCGGTCAGCAGGTAGATGATCTCCAGGGTGAGGTTCAGTATCTGTTCGGTCAGGTGACTCCGATCGTTCTCCATCCTGAAAAACTCCATCTGTCCCTCTATGGAGAGTTAGCGGGGGATGGTTCCTGGAAATATATAATCATCATCCTATAGGTCAGTGATGGGGAAACTTGGCACCCCAGATGTTTTGGAACTACATTTCCCATGATGCTCAACTTCACTGGAGAGTGCATGAGAATCATGGGAAATGTAGTTCCAAAACATCTGGGGTGCCAAGGTTCTCCATCACTGATATAGGTTATCAATCCGCTCCGTGTGCTGCCTACACAAATCACCTCCTATCAGACCGCCAGTGATAAATGATATTCCTGAATTCTCTGGAGCTCATCATACCCCGAGCTGCAGAACACAGCACACTGGGGGAAGATATTTTGGAGCGCACAGTGGGGGGGATATTTTGGAGCGCACTGGGGAAGATATTTCGGAGCACACTAGGGGGGGGATTGGGGGGAGATATTTTGGAGCCACTGGGGGAAGATATTTTGGAATACACCGTGGGAAGATATTTTGGAGCGCTCCGGGGGAAGATATTTTGGAGCGCACCGGGGGGAAGATATTTTGGAACTCCCCGGGGGAAGATATTTTGGAGCGCCCCGGGGGAAGATATTTTGGAAAGCCCCGGGGGAAGATATTTTGGAAAGCCCCGGGGGAAGATATTTTGGAGAGCCCCAGGGCAAGATATTTTGAAACGCCCCGGGGGAAGATATTTTGGAGCGCCCCGGGGGAAGATATTTTGGGGCACACAGGGGGAAAATATTTTGGGGCGCAACGGGGGGGGGGGGATATTTTGGAGCACACCTTGGGGAGATATTTTGGAGCGCACGGGGGAAGATATTTTGGAGCGCACAGGGGAAGATATTTTGGAGCGCACAGGGAAAGATATTTTGGAGCGCACCGGGGGTGGGGGGATATTTTGGGGCACACAGGGGGGAAATATTTGGGGGCGCAACAGGGGGGGGGGTGGATATTTTGGAACTCACCGGGGGAAGATATTTTGAAGCACACTGGGGGGAAGATATTTTGGAACTCCCCGGGGGAAGATATTTTGGACCGCAACGGGATGGGGGATATTTTGAGCACACCAGGGGGGAGATATTTTGGAGCACACAGGGAAGATATTTTGGAGCACACAGGGAAGATATTTTGAAGCGCACTGGGGGGAAGATATTTTGGAGTGCACCGGGGGGGGGGAAGATATTTTGGAGTGCACAGAACACCAATCCCTATAGAAAAAGACTTTCTAATCATGGAGTGTCCTGAGTACAGGGGACCTCTATGAGAAGTCACTTCATATATGGAGGTTCTGTGAGCCCCCCAGGAGGGATGAACTCCTCCCACTCCAGAGGAAGCGGACACACAATGGCTGCAATCCCCCCTCACCTCTCTCCACCTTCTGCACCTCTTTGTAGCTCCCAACTCGGCTCCCTGATGACATCAACAGCCCTAGTCCGCTGGCAGGAGAGCATCATGGGAAACGCAGTGCTTCTGGTCCCCTGCACAGTATGTTGGTATGTGCTGAATAAAGTGTCCGCAGTTCCGCTCCGTTGGAGTAAAGGGCGGCAGCCATTTTTTTGGAGACCAGAGCTGGCAGGAAAGCGCAGCATAGAACGTTCTTGTAGGGACACGTTGAGGGAGACAGTTTGACCTCTAGGGCGCAAGTGAATATTATTAAAAAAAAAGTTGATGGAAAAAAAGAAATAAAAATCTTTGTATTATTATTATTATTATTATTATTATTATTATTATTATTATACAGGATTTATATGGCGCCAACAGTTTTTACAGCGCTTTACAACAGCATGAAAGAGGCAGTACAATACAATTCATTACAGGAGGGATCAGAGGGCCCTGCTCATTAGAGCTTACAATCTAGAATGTATATTAATTCTAATTATTAACATTCCTGTTTAATATAACTATATACATAATAATGTTAGTAAAAATAATAATAATCATTCTATTTTTATTTAATTCTAATTATTACTATTTCTGGTTAATATATATATATATATATATATATATATATATATATATTTAATAGTAATCGTACTATTAATAATAATAATAAATGTATTTTTAATTTCCATTTCTGAATAATAAAAATATATAAATAATAACAAATGTAATAATATTAATTGTATTTTTAATTCATTCTAATTATTACAATTTCTGGTAATATAATATATAGATAATACTAAAATAATAATAATAATAATTATTATTAGTAGTAGTAGAAATAATAATAATAGTTGTTCTTGTTGTTATTATTATTATTAATATTATTTTTATTATTATTATTATTTAAAATAATGTTTATTTAATTATAACCATTTCTGGTTAATATATATCAATAAAGCTAACTATTTTTGATGTTATTGCTTTTGCTTTATCATTTCTGATAACAATCTCCAGGTACTATAAATATATACTAATTATTATTACTGTTTTATCATTTATAATAATATTATAAATATATAAATAACCGAATACGATAATAATAATAATAATAATAATAATAATAATAAAAATAACAATAATTTTTATTAATTTAAAGTGCTGCGTAAACTGTTGCCGCTATAAATCCTGTATAATAATAATAATTATGATTACTGTCTTATCAATTCTAATAATAATTACCTCTTTCTGGTTAATATACATAAACAAACTAACAATAATAATAACTTTATTTTTAATTATTCTAATTATTACCATTTCTTATTAATAAAAAATATAAAAATACTTATTAATAGTTTTTTTTTTATTATTTAAAATAACGATTTCTGGTTAATATAAATAGTTAATAATAACAATGATTTTTATTTTTTTTTATAAATTCTACTTTTTCCATTTCTGATCAATTTAAATGTTGTTGATATTGATTTATTAATTCTGATGACAATTTCCTGTTAATAGAAATAAATACAAATTGTTATTATTACTATTATGACTGTGAATAATTGTATTATTCATATAATTTTCTCAATTCTATATATAATATTAATATACTATAAAAACATGTAATAATAAACAAACTGTTATTATTATTATTATTATTATTATTATTATTATTATTATTATTATGACTGTGAATAATTGTATTATTAATATAATTTTCTCAATTCTATATATAATATTAATATACTATAAAAACATGTAATAATAAACATACTGTTTTTATTATTATTATTATGACTGTGAATAATTGTATTATTAATATAAATTTCTTAATTCTATAATAATAAACATACTGTTGTTATTATTATTGATAATAATATTTATTAATTCCAATAATAACAATTTCTGGTTAATACAAATAAATATTAATAGATACCAATAATAATAGAATAATAATTCTAATAATGATATCAATAATATCATTATTATAATTATTATTCTATTATTATTGTTATCTTTATTAATATTCTTGTTTCTTGTGTTAATGCTGTTTTCATTATTTTAAATAATAACAATTTCTGAGTAAAATAAATACAACAATGTTTATTATTAAATGATTATTGTTATTATTTCTCCCGATGTGTGGAATGACAGAAAACAACAAAAATCAATCCATATCTGGAGCGCATAGACCCGGAAGTGAGGCGGTGGACCGCACAAACCCGGATGCGCTGTGTTGCAACGCACAGGGCGCAGGTCAGTTGGAACGCAGAGCGGTGTGGCTGTGGACCGCATAACCCGGAAGTGATGCTGCAGGCTTTGTCTAAATGAGAGAAGCAGAGGGGGGAAGATCGGGATTTCTTCTTCCGGCGATCTTGTCAACATAGCCAGCGAGGCTCCCGTAAGTAATCCTATTTGATGCCTTTATTTCTCCCTATAGCCCTCACACAGGCCATGGGGGTGTTTTATTTACATTCAGCCATCATAAGGCAGAGAGGGGTGACCTCCCTTTTGTGCAATATTTAAAGGGCAAGGTCCATCCTGCTTGGCCATCAGGTGCTTGTTTTGCTTTGTAATGGTGCTGGCCCATTGGCCTCACCTTCACGTCTAACGAAAGAGCGCGTTATATGGTAGGCCCTCCCCTCCCTGCACCGCCGTGATTGGTGACGATTTGCCATTGTAAAAGCTCGCCAATTTTGGATCTCACGTGTCCTTTTTTTTTTTTTTTTTTTTTTTTTTTAGATTTACAGAAAAAAATAATGGGATTTTCTCGCTAAATTTTTATTAAATTTTTTATTGGCTTATGTCATTTTTTGGTTTCCGTGGCAACGTGTGTGTAGGGTTGGTTGCCCCGCCCTCATCTAACCTACAGAACCAGTGGTTACGAGAACCTTTGCCCCGGGTACTCGAGTTTTCATACATGAGGGTCGGTGGTAGGCTGCCTCTGTAGGTATCTGATTTTTTTTTATTTTATTTTTTTTCCCGTTCATCTCCACACCGTACCCCCATAAAAATCGAATTTTAAAATGTTTGCAAATATATCGGCATAAATATTTAGACCCTCGGCAACAACCCTTAAAATGTAGCTCCGGTGCCTCCCCCGTTTTTCCCTTGATCGCCGCTGAGATGTTTCTACACTTATTTATTTATTTATTTATTTATTTTTTTATTGGCGTCCTACTTTGATAAATCGATTGGGAAAGGCTCACAGCTGACTGTGTCTGAGCAAAAGCCATGAGGTCAAGGGAATGTAGCAATGGGAGGTTCCCCCCCCCCCCCCCCGATGGGTTTTTTTTAGCAGCGAGATTTCAACAAATTACCAAAGTATACATTAAAAAAGATTTATTAGTGGGAATGCTCTCCAGGCATTCCCAGTATTGTTATTCGGTTTTTTTATTTTATTTATTCTTATTTTATTTCTATTCCGTAAGTTTTTTTTTGGCTCTGCGTAACTTCTGCATACTTTCAGCTATTCAAACCATTCAACTTTTTTAAAATGTTCAGCTAATGATGGGACTTCACAAAGGCCGTGTGTCTCTAACGGTGAAGTCGCTGTTTCGATGGCATGTACTGTTGTGGATTTATTAAGGTTTGTTTGAAGGGTTCTCTCACACTGTCTCTCACTCATTAGGTGTGGGGATTAATGATCAAAGAGAGACTTTATAAGTACTGAAGGAACATTGCTTGTATGTCCTAAAAGATAGTGTAGTGGTTATGGTGAATGGCTTTGGTGTGGGCTTAGCTATTCAGCATTCCCACGCATTTTCTGCGGGAAATGCATTTTCTAGTTCTTTATTCTGATTTATTCTTATATTAAAAAAAATTTCCGTACGTTTTTTGGCTCTGCGTAACTTCTGCATACTTTCAGCTATTTAAAACCATTCAACTTTTAAAATGTTCATGTAATGATGCGACTTCTTCAATTTTTTTTTTTTTTTTTTGTACTATTTATACTTTTTAAAATATTAAAGCGGAGGTTCACCGGGATTTTTTTTTTTTTTTTTTTTTTAAAAAAGCCAGCGGCTACAAATACAGCAGCTGCTGACTTCTAAAAAATGGACACTTACCTGTCCAGGTCGCCCGCGACGTCGGCAGCCGAAGCTAAAGCGCGGTGCGGCTTCACTGCCCGGTTCCCTACTGCGCATGCGCGAGTCGCGCTGCACGTCCTAACAGGTCCCCGCTGTGTCCTGGGAGCCGAGTGTTTCCCAGCACACAGCGGGGGGGGGGGGTTACGCGAAGGGGCGGGAGTCTATACCCGGAAGTGGTGCAAATACCTGTTTTATACAGGTATCTGCACCCCCTTCCCCCTGAAAGGTGTCAAACGTGACACCGGAGGGGGAGAGGGTTCCGAAAAGCGGAGGTTCCATTTTGGGTGAACCTCCGCTTTAAGCTTTTTATCACTTTTTTTTTTTTTTTTTTTTTTTTAAACATTAAAGTCAATGAGGGCATGCTTCAAATCCTTAAAATCTTCATCCGCTCCCAAAAGTTTCAGCTCCTTCATACTTTCACCTACAGACGCCAAACAAAATTTTTAAAATGTTCACAAAATATTCAGCTATCCGGCTATATCTTTTCAGTTTGATATTTTTTACGGTTTTTGTGAAAAATTTGTTTAAGTTTAGTCATCATTTCAGGAAATTTTATTAAATATTTTTTTTCCTGTGTGTCTATGGGGTTGTTTAGAGTGGGTGATGTCATCGCTATAGCACAGAGCTTTAAAAAAAATAATCTTGGTTCCTTCTCTATATTAATTGCTCTCACGCCCACAAGATCTACTTGTCATACACAATTTTGTACATCAAAATGTAGGTATGTTTGTCTAGTTTCAGGCAATGTGCTCAGTTTTGTGATGCACCTTTTTACTTTTGGCTGGTTGAGCTTCCAAATGACAAGAGTTCTACACTTTCTTCCATTGACTGTCCTGTATAAAATTCTTCACATTTTCCAGCGAAAAGCACAGCGAACTTCTTTTTTAAATCGCTGACATGCACACATTTTTTTTACTTTATCAACATAAATTTTATACCGATATGTTCACAAAGCCCGTGTGTCTCTAACGGTGAAGTCGCTGTTTCGATGGCATGTACTGTTGTGGATTTATTAAGGTTTGTTTGAAGGGTTCTCTCACACTGTCTCTCACTCATTAGGTGTGGGGATTAATGATCAAAGAGAGACTTTATAAGTACTGAAGGGACAATGCTTGTATGTCCTAAAAGATAGTGTAGTGGTTATGGTAAATGGCTTTGGTGTGGGCTTAGCTAGCTAGTCCGCATTCCCATGCATTTTCTAGTTAAATTATGTACATAGAATACAATCATAGAAAATAGAAGCTCTGGCAAAAGAAAAATATATAAATCCACACGCAGAATTACAAACACAGCATTGCTATACAGTTATACATGTCAAATGCATCTGTATGTGTTACTGACGCGTTTCGATCCAAGGAGGATCTTCTTCAGAGGATATGTAGTTTGAGGTCAACTGTGTGTTGGAAACATTGCTTCTAACCAGAGTTCCACTGAGAAATGCTTCAAGGGGATCCAGCACTCTCCCACCTGCTTTGCACCCCGGGACTTGGCACCACCAAACCAAGCGCGACCGACAGGGAGTCATATTGGAGGGGAAGAGGCCCCTCGGGGGGGGGCGCGCACGGGCAACCGGCCAGCACATTTTGCAGACTATCTGGTCTTCCATGAAGGGAGCTGTGGATCTATGGGGGGGGGGGGGTCAAAGGAATTGCCCACAGAGCTCAACGACAGGATTATTGCAAGACACAGATCTGGGGAAGGCTACCAAAACAAATTCTGCTGCCCTGAAGGTTTCTAAAGAGCTTGGTGGCCTCCATAATTCTCAAAATGGCTCATGTGTCAGGTAAAGTCTATACAGGCTTGGAAATATCAGTTTGTAAATGGATAGAAAACTGGCTAAAAGACAGAATTCAGAGAGCAGTAGTTAATGATTCTTACTCTGAATGGTCTATGGTTATCAGTGGTGTACAACAAAACAATACTCCTGCGCTCTGATGTCTTGGTGTATGCGGGGCGTGTCGATCATTCCTCAGTAAACAGGCAACACTTTAGGAATCTTGCAGCCCTCCTCAGAACTATGGGTGTTCATACAACTGTAAAAAAACAAAAAACAGGAGGGCGCACCGACCTAGTGTATTACCAGATAAAATCTTTATTAAAATGTATAAAAACAGCAATGGTCCTACTCACAAGCAGAGCGTTAAAATGAGCTTTTTCTAGTGACCAGCCTGAATCATAGGACGACTGAAGTTAAAACTCGATGACCAGGGAGATAGATGGTACCTCAAATGTGCTGGACAGCTGACGCGTTTCCGGGGCGCACCCCTTTCTTCAGAGCCTACACAGCTTGTGGTCTTTGCAGATGACACCAAGCTATGCAGTGGAATAACGTCCTTACAGGATGTCGCCAATTTACAAGCCGACCTCAATGCTCTGTCTAATTGGGCGACTATGTGGCAGATGAGGTTTAATATTGATAAATGTAAAGTTATGCACTTGGGGGCTAAGAATATGAATGCATCATACATACTAGGGGGAGTACAACTGGGGGGATCCGTAGTGGAGAAGGATCTGGTAGATCATAAGCTCAATAATAACATGCAATGCCAAGCTGCGGTTTCCAAAGTGAGCAAAGTCCTTTCTTGTATTAAAGAGGAAGTAAACCCATGCCGATTTTTCTCAGTTTTTCAATTATTACGTTACCCAAGCTAATTGCAATGCTTAATATAAATATATATATATATATATATATATATATATATATATATATATATATATATATATATATATATATATATATATATATATATATATATATATATATTCTCAAGTCGTCTTCCAGGACGGCACAATGAGAGATGACTGGCTCCACCTGACAGGAAACAGAATCAATTCAAAGAGGTTAAAGCACCCGCCCCTCCCTGTGCTCCTCAGTTCTTGATTGTGTTTCCCCACAGCGAAACCGTTTATTTTTTTTTCCACAGACTGAAGGCCTGGGGCTGGAAGTCCCCCCCCCCCCCCCCCCCCGGGAGCTGAGCCGCATGCCTGGGAAGCCTCTGGGCCTAGCAGGACTCTATTTGTCCGTCCTGGGGGGTATCCCATTCCTTCTCAGGGAGGGCAGTTGAAGAGCCTCCCTGAGCACTGAAGCTCCCTAGGTGCGGGGCTGTACCCGGGACTTCAGGGGCCAGATATCCTCCTTCCTCCCTCCTACCTGTTTGGGTGTCCATCCTGGAGGGGGGGGGGGCTGGCAGGTTCCTCCGTCCGCTCGCGCGGTCTGTTTGCTTAGGGCGCCGCTCTATGCAGGTGCATAGCATTGCGGCGCCATTTTCCCGGCGTCTAGGACATTCGTCCTCTAGCGTCAAGGATGACGCCATCGCGTGCCGCGTCATTTCCGGTTCCGATCTCCGGCAAAATGGCGGCGGCCGGCGTCTGTTACCGCATTCAAAAACGGAGGGACGCCAGGAAGGAGGCGCCCTTTTTTCTCCTCCAGTGGAACTGCGATCGGGAGCAGAGCATCTCACCTACATGGAGCATGAGGAGAGGCCGACTACGGCCGCGGCTACAGAGGAGACCACAGGGGGTGAGTCAACCCAGCCAGCAGGGGTCATGATGGGGGATGGTACCCCGACTCTTTCCCCTTGCCTGTCACAGGGTTCTTTTTGGTTGTTAATGTATTCCTGTGTACTCTTACTTTGCAGGAGAGGACGTCACTGCCCAGGGGGTTGCCAGTCGTTCCTCTAGAACCCCTGCCCGCTCCAAAAGATGCGGTTACTGTAACGAGAAATTACCCTCAACCCATTCCAAGCCCTTCTGCTTCAAATGTATCCAGAAGCTGGCTGGGAAGGAAACATCTCAGGTGATGAGAGACTTTCTCTCTGTCCAAACCCAGATGCTTGCCACCCTTAAGGATTTTCAAGCCTCCCTTAAAGCTAAGGAACCAGAACCCCAGACAAGCAGGGAGGGCCCTTCCTCACAGGAGTTTTTCTCCTCAACCAGGAGAGGACACCCAGAATCCCTGAGATCCCTCCTGTCTCAGGACTCAGAGGCAGAAGAGGATTCGGAGATCCCTGATCAGGGACTATCCGATGAGGGCCTGATAGATAGTCAGGCTGAGGAGGAGGAAGAAGGCTCTAGGTCAGGAAGACACATCTTCTCAGCTGACGACATGGAAGGCCTCCTTGGTGCAATCTACACCTCTGAAGAAATTCAGGAGCCGACGGAACAGGTATCCGCACAGGATAGATTGTACCGAGGCTTGGTAAGGGCCCAACCCAGAACCATCCCGGTTCACCAGGCTCTCCATGATGTGATTCTTAGAGAGTGGAAGGAACCTGAGAGGAAGCTTCTGAAATATAAAACTTGGAAGCGTAGGTGCCCTTTTAAGGGGGAGGATGAGGAGAAACTCTTTAAGATTCCCAGATTGGACGCCTCTTTGGCACAGGTGTCAAAGCAATCCGACCTCTCCTTTGAGGACGCAGGTAATATCAAGGATCCTATGGATCGCCGTACTGAGACGACCTTGCGTAGAGCCTGGGAAGCCAATGCGGCAGCAATGAGCCCCGCGCTGGCTTCAGCTTGTATAGCTAGGAACGCGGATACATGGATAACCAAACTAATAGAACATGTTTCCCGTGTGTCCAAGTCCAGGGAAGTCCTAGACTCTCTACAGGTAATAGGTAGCGCAGTGGCATACCTAGCAGATGCTGCAGTTGAGACCGTGCGAACCACCGCAAAAACGGGTGCCCTCGTAAACTCGGCTCGCAGAGCCGTATGGGTCAAAACATGGGATGGGGATAACGCATCCAAGACCCGCTTATGTGGACTCCCATTTGAGGGCTCACTCCTTTTTGGTACAGGGCTGGACCAAGCCCTATCAAGATCTACCGAAAAGGGCAAAAAGTTCCCCACTAAACCTAAAAGGGACCAAAAAAGATTTTTTCGAGGCCCCCAGGGTAGAAATCGTTTCTCGAGCAAGAAGCCTGCCGGTAATAGGAAGTGGGGCGTTGGGAAGGATAAGCAAAAAGGAGGTATCCTCTTTTCCAACCAAAAATCAAATGAAAAAGACTTTAAGTGACGTAAGGGTAGGGGGAAGACTTTCCCAATTCCTTTCCAGGTGGGAGAGTATTACCCAGAGCCCTCATATTCTCAACATTATAAAGGAGGGCTACAGGCTGGAGTTTCTTCACCCCCCCCTCAAAGTTCCTAGTAACGCATCTCCCCAGGGACCCCCTCAAGGCAGCAGGTCTTCTGCAAAACATTTCAGAACTAGCAGAACAGGGAGTTGTAGTCCCGGTACCTGCGGGACAACGCGGACTGGGGGTCTACTCCCACATCTTCGTTGTCCCAAAGCCGTCAGGCAAGTACCGGTTGATAATAAACCTGAGACCCCTGAATACCTCCTTGCGTCACAGGAAATTTCGCATGGAAAGCATATACACCCTCAGAAGACTCCTTCTGAAGGAGGTATACATGGTAACGATCGACTTAAAGGACGCCTACCTTCACGTCCCGATCTTTCCAGGACATCAAGCCTTCCTCAGATTCGCAATCGGGTCTCCTCATGGGATTCAACACTGGCAGTTTGCTGCCCTCCCCTTTGGACTGGCTTCCAGCCCAAGGGTATTTACAAAAATCGTAGCAGAGGTGGTTGCCTTCCTACACCTAGAGGGTATAACGATAGTCCCTTATCTCGACGACCTTTTACTTTACAACCAGAGTCGAGATCTCCTCCTCGCAGACCTGGCCAAGGTTGCGAGTACCTTGGAATCCCTGGGTTGGATCATCAACCGAGAGAAGTCCTCGATGATCCCGGACCAAAGAAAGATTTACCTGGGTTTCCTGATAGACTCCTTACAAAGGAAGCTTTGTTTACCCCAGGAGAAGGTCCAGGGCCTCATAACAGCGGTCAGGTCTCTGTTGGAGGTAAGGGAGTCCTCTTTCAGAGGCATCATGAGGGTACTGGGTCTAATGACCTCTTGTATACCTGCGGTTCCGTGGGCTCAGCTCCACTCCAGACCCCTCCAACAATTCCTCTTATCCTCCTGGGACGGAACAAGAGGAACATTAGACCACAGAATCTCCATCCCAGAGGTAGTAAAGGACTCTCTGAGCTGGTGGCTTCTTCCTCAGAAGTTGCAGGTGGGTCATCTATGGACTCAGACAGACCCCCTCAGGATAACGACGGACGCAAGCTCCTGGGGTTGGGGGGCCCACTTAGGCGAACTCCGAGCCCAGGGTTCCTGGAATCAGGATCAGAGACACGCCTCCTCAAACTTCCGGGAATTATTGGCGGTCGGGGAGGCCCTAAAAGCGTTCGAGGAAAGGATCCGAGACCGGGAGGTCCAGATCCTCTCCGACAATGCGACCACGGTGGCCTTCATAAATCATCAGGGGGGAACCAGGTCTCCCTCCCTGCTGACCTTGTCTCTAGGGATTCTGGGCTGGGCAGAGCTTCGGATTGCCTCTATTACGGCAGTACACATAAAGGGAAGGTACAACATAGAGGCGGACTATCTAAGCCGTCATCGGATTCTCCAGGGGGAATGGGAGCTGAACCCAGAGGTGTTCAACCTGGTGTGCCAACATTTTGGAAGGCCAGAAATAGACCTCTTTGCCCGCAAGGAGAACAGGAGAGTAAGAAGATTCTTTTCCCTGTCCCGGGAGTGGGGCTCAGGGGGGGGTGGATGCACTGGCTCAGGTATGGAGTTTTCACCTGGCTTATGCTTTTCCCCCTCCTGAGTCTCATTCCAAGAGTCCTACAAAAACTAGGTCTCTCAGAGACCAGACTCATTCTAATTGCTCCTTGGTGGCCCAAGAGAGCCTGGTTTCCCACTCTACAGAACTGGTCCGTAGCACCTCCCCTCCATCTACCAGTTCGGGTGGACCTTCTTCGGCAGGGACCAGTCTTTCACCCAGATCCCAGCTTCTTCAAGCTGACGGCCTGGTGCTTGAGAGGCAGAACCTGCGGGAGAGGGGATGTTCCGAGAGAGTGATTAACACTCTCTTCTCAAGTAGAAAAGGAAGTCACCAGACGTATCTACAGGAAGGTGTGGGGAGTCTTCTCTCACTGGTGTCTAGTGAGAAAGGTATCCCAGCAAGAAACCTCGGTCATCCTGGACTTTCTCCAGGATGGTGCCGACTTAGGTCTCGCTACCAAGACTCTAAGAGTACAGGTAGCAGCCTTATCGTATTTTTTGGACAAAAAAGTTATCACTGGACCCTCTAGTTAAAAGATTTCTAATGGCCAGGGATAGATTGTCCCCGGTGCGGATCTCTAGAGTCCCGCCCTGGGACCTTACGTTAGTTTTGGAACAATTAACTAAGGCTCCGTTTGAGCCACTAGAAGATATTTCAGTTAAATTACTGACATTTAAGTTTGCTTTTCTTCTGGCAATTACTACAGCCAGAAGAATAGGCGACATGCAGGCTCTGACGATTAAAGAGCCTTTCTTTAGTTTATTCGAGGACAGAGTTATTCTTAGGCAGGACCCCCTGTACCTCCCTAAGGTAGTGTCAAAGTTTCATAGATCACAAGAAATTATTCTTCCTTCCTTTTGTTCAAATCCACAAAATGAAAGAGAGGCCTCCTTTCATTGTCTGGATGTCAGACGGTGTCTGCTAGCTTATCTGGATAGAGTGGGTGAATTTAGGAAATCCAGCCATTTACTAATTAATTTTTTTGGACAGAAAAAGGGCCAACAGGCATCTAGAGCATCCATATCTAGATGGATCAGACAGACAATCTCCATAGCTTATGACCAGGCTGGTAAGACAGCCCCGAAAGTTAAAGCTCATTCTACTCGCTCTTTGGCAACCTCCTGGGCAGAAAGAGCCGGAGCTTCGGTGGAACAGATCTGTAAAGCGGCGACTTGGTCAAGCCAGAATACATTCCTAAGGCATTACAGAGTGGAGTTGCTGTCACCTCAGGACCTGTCCTTTGGTAGAAAGGTCCTGCAAGCAGTTGTCCCACCCTAAGGTAGGCCTGAAGCTACTTGCTTCTCTCTCATTGTGCCGTCCTGGAAGACGACTTGAGAAAGTGACCAGTTACACTTACCGGTAACGGTGTTTCTGGGAAGTCTTCCAGGACGGCAGGCCTACTTCCCACCGCTTTGGTTGATACATTGGTTTGTATAGAGTTATTTGGGTGTGTGTGTTTTCTCTCTCGTGCACTGGTGTGGGTCTGTACTTTTTCATAACTGAGGAGCACGGGGAGGGGCGGGTGCTTTAACCTCTTTGAATTGATTGTGTTTCCTGTCGGGTGGAGCCAGTCATCTCTCATTGTGCCGTCCTGGAAGACTTCCCAGAAACACCGTTACCGGTAAGTGTAACTGGTCACTAATATATATATATATATATATATTATATAAAATTCAAAACCGAGGCCTGTAAATACCTTAGTGTTATCCTGTATGAAATCTCGCGCATGCGCCGTAGCGCTTTAACCAAGCCTTGTTCTCGATTGACGTTACCACGACAACCTTGACCTATTACATATGTGGCTGCTGTGCTTCACTCCCCTGTGTGACGTCTTATTCAGTTACATGGGGGAGAATCGGGAGCAGAGACTGAGTGCAATATCGCAAGACTTCTCCTCTGTGCCGAGCAGAGGAGAAGATCTCTCACAGGGATTTCCTGCATTTCCTGATAAGAAGTAAATGAATAAACGGCTTTCTTCAGAAGCTACAATTGCGGGTGACGTCATCAATACTTAAAAGACGATTTTCTGTGAAACTACAAATGTGAGTACACTTTCACAGGCCGCAATCAGCTGCCTGTGTTAGGGGCTAAATGATAAGATTAAGTTGTCTCCTAGGGTTTACAACCACTTTTAAGAGAGGTATGGACTCCAGAGAGAGAGAGATATCATTTTGCCCCTGTTCAAATCATTAGTAAGACCTCATTTGGAATATGCAGTTCAGTTTTGGGCACCAGTTCTCAAAAAGGATATTGGGGAACTGGTGAAAGTGCAGAGAAGGGCAACCAAACTGATAAGAGGCATGGAGGAGCTCAGCTATGAGGAAAGATTAGAGGAACTGAATTTATTCACTCTTGAGAAGAGGAGATTAAGGGGGGATGTGATCAACATGTACAAATATATAAGGGGTCCATATTGTGAACTTGATGTTGAGTTATTCACTTTACAGTCAACACACAGGACAAGGGGGCACTCTTTTTACATCTAGAGGAAAAGAGATTTACGGAAAGGTTTCTTCACAGTAAGGCCCCTTTCACACTGGGGTGTTTTTCATGCGGTTTAGCGCTAATAATAGCACTATTATACTGCATGAAAAATTCCTGCCCTGTAGCCTTCAATGTGAAAGCCCGAAGGCTTTCACACTGAAGCGGTGCGCTAGCAGGACCGCTCCAAAAGTCCTGCTAGCTGCATCTTTACAGCGGTAAAGGAGCGGTGTGTTCACCGCTCCTTTACCGCGGGTGCCCATTGAAATCAATGGGACACTGCGGTAATACTGCCCCCAAACTGCGGCAATAGCCGCGGTTTGTATTAACCCTTTTTCGGCCGCTAGCGGGGGTTAAATTCACCCCCTTAGCGACCGCATACCGCGGTAAGAACGACGGTATAGCAGCGCTGCAAATCGCACTGCTATACCGCTCCTGCCCGCCCCAGTGTGAAAGGGGCCTAAGAGCTGTGAAAATGTGGAATAGACTCCCTGCAGAGGTGGTTCTGGCCAGCTCAGTAGATTGCTTTAAGAAAGGTCTGGGTTCTTTCCTAAATGTACAGAATATAACTGGGTACTAACATTTATAGGTAAAGTTGATCCAGGGTAAATTTGATTGCCTCTCTGGGGATCAGGAAGGATATTTTTCCCCTGCTGTAGCAAATTGGATCATGCTCTGCTGGGGTTTTTTGCCTTCTTCTGGATCAACTGTGGGTATAGAATTGGGTATATGGGATTGTATGATAATATTTTTTTTTTTATGGTTGAACTAGATGGACTTGTGTCTTTTTTCAACCTGACTAACTATGTAAATGGAAGAAGTTTGGCCCAACCAGGACTCTTTCCAAGAGTTGGTCGCCCAGCAACACTCGGCAATTGGGGGAGAAGGGCCTTTAGTAAGAGAGGTGACCCAGAACCTGATGATCACTCTGAGCTCCAGAGAGGTGATAGGACAAAGTTCCAGAAGGACAACCATCACTGCAGCCCTCCATCAATCTGGGCTTTATGGCGCAAGCCTCTCCTCGGGGCAAAAGACATAAAAGCCCGCTTGGTGTGTGCAAAAAAAGTATCTGCAGTACTCTGACTGTGAGGAACAAGATTCTCTGGTCCGATGAAATCGAGATTGAACTGTTTGGCCTCAATCCTAAACATTTTGTCGGGAGGAAACCAAGCACCACTCATCGCCTGCAAAATTAAAATAAGTATAGGGGGTCTGAATACTTTATGAATGCACTGTAGGTATAATTTCTAGAGACAGAAGAAAAATGCTGCCTAGTTGTTTGATGGGCGAACGTGTAACAATAAAGATTTTCTACTAAAGCTTTAAATTGGTCAGATAAAGAGATTATATATACATACCACCACCTGTCAACTGAAGACGGTGGCATGTGATGAAAAACCTTTTTTCTTTGCCCGGTGACCATGGAGGTAATGTTTGGGTGGACACTTTGGTGAGGCCCCTCTTGTGACGTGGACTCTTTTCAGAAAGGTCAGGGCACTCTTCCGTGGTGGACGCTTTCCAGTAGGGTTGTCCCGATACCACTTTTTTAAGACCGAGTACAAGTACCGATACTTTTTTTTTTTTTTTTTTTTCCCCCCCAAGTATTCGCCGATACCGATACTTACTTTTAATGTCATGTGACCAGTTTCTCAAAGCACAATACAGATTAGGTGGCACTGACCGGATTAGATGGCACTGATATGCAGCACTGACAGATGGCACTGAGGGCTGGCACTGATAGATGGCCCTTATGGGCAGGCACTGAAATGCCATTAGGGAAGGCTGCCTGCAACGCCCATCTTGGTACTTCTTGCACTTGGTCACATAAAATCAGCAGCGGCCATCTTGTTACACCCAGCCCGAACTATATGGGCTGGGTGTAACAAGAAGTCTGCTGCTGGCTTACTGTGGCCAAGTGCAGGGTGTACCAAGATGGGTGTTGGGATTTTCAAGCACTGAGGGTAACACGCAGCGTCACTTTCGTTACCGAATGTGACGGTCGCCGATCCCGGTGGATGCGGCTGCACTCTGCACCCCTGCCAGCTTACCTGCTTGAGGACTCTCTCAACCCTCCGCTCCGCCCGCTGACTCCGTCCTCTGCTCACTGCACACCGCCTCTCTCCCATCCCAAGTATCGGCTAAGGCATCGGGAGCATTTGCGCGAGTACAAGTACTTGCGCAAATGCTTGGTATCGGTCCCGAAACCAATACTAGTATCGGTATTGGAACAACTCCTACTTTCCAGGAATGTCGGGCATCCGGTTGCGTGGTGGATGCTTTCCAGGAAGGTCGGGGGGTCCTGTTGCTTGGTGGGCGCTTTCCAGGAAGGTCGGGGCTCCTGTTGCTTGGTGGGCGCTTTCCAGGAAGGTCGGGGCTCCTGTTGCTTGGTGGGCGCTTTCCAGGAAGGTCGGGGCTCCTGTTGCTTGGTGGGCGCTTTCCAGGAAGGTCGGGGCTCCTGTTGCTTGGTGGGCGCTTTCCAGGAAGGTCGGGGCTCCTGTTGCTTGGTGGGCGCTTTCCAGGAAGGTCGGGGCTCCTGTTGCTTGGTGGGCGCTTTCCAGGAAGGTCGGGGCTCCTGTTGCTTGGTGGGCGCTTTCCAGGAAGGTCGGGGCTCCTGTTGCTTGGTGGGCGCTTTCCAGGTCTTTCTTCTTGCCTGTTTTTCAAAAAAGCTTCTAACATCCAGCAGTGGGATACAATAAAGCACCTTGAGGCTTGGGGGGGGGGGGGGGGGAATAAAGTCTGAGGCTTCAAAGAGTCTAGATCAACCAAAGGAACCCATTCAGTTTATGGGAAGTGTGGTCACTTGTAGATATAATGGTGAATAACAGATTTTAAGAATGTGATTTACTTGGCATATTTGACAGCCAGGGGGAATCCTCTTTAACCCCCCACCCCTCTCCTCTGTATAAAAGGAATAATGTTCAGTAATAATGGCATAAAACTGGCCCCTTTTTTAAGTTGGAGGTCAGGGTAACAATGGTCCTCCTAAATGGGTGATTGCTGGGGCAAAAAGACTCTTTGGGTTGGTTGTTGGCAGGAGAACGTCCCCCTTGGTTTGGCGGCCCTTGAAAGAAAAGACTCCGATTTGAATTGGCACTTGGTGGAAGAAGGGCCTTCTTTGGGTGGTTGGAGAATTGCTCTCTTGGGTTGGTGGTCGGTGGAAGAAGCGCGTCAATGACCTGGCAGGCAGTGGCGTAAAGGACCTTCTTGGGCTGGCAGTTGTTGGGGGTGCTGCCTTGGGTTGGAATGCCTGCAGTGAGGGGGATGCGTGGTCAGTGAAGGATTCCTTGTATACAGCTAAAAAAAGGTCATGACTTGCCTAAGAGGAGAGGCTGCATTGGTCCCATACTGCTGGGGCTGCCAAGTGATGGTGCTGGCACTATACAATCACTGTCAGGCAGGAGATGAATCCACCACTACTCAAAGAACTTCTAGCAATCTCTTGAGGAACCCTGATCTTAATGACTTGTCCATCATGGAGACTTCATGTACTTGTATCAGCTGCATAGGTTGCAGGAACCTATTCTTATGCCTCATACACACGACCAGTTTTCCCGTGGGGAAAACTGCCATGAGAGCTTTTGGCTGGGAAAACCGGCCGTGTGTATGCTCCATTGCAGTTTTCCCGACGAAAAAAACTGCTGGGGAGGAAAAAAAAAGAGAACCAGCTTTCTTTTTTCCTGGCTGACTTTTTCCTGTCGGGAAAACCGGTCGTGTGTATGCTTTTCTGAGGGGGGGGGGGGAACTGCATGCTCAATCAAGTATGAGACGGGAGCGCTCGTTCTGGCAAAACTAGCGTTCGTAATGGAGATATCACATTCGTCACTCTGTAACGGACTGAAAACCGCGAATCGTCTCTCACCAAACTTTTACTAAAAGCAGCCCAAAGGGTGGCGCCGTTTGAATGGAACTTCCCCTTTTTTATAGTCCCGTCATACGTATTGTACGTCACCGCGCTTTGGACGGGCGGTATTTGGCCTGAACGTGTGTATGCAAGGCAGGCTTGAGAGGAATCCCGTCGGGAAAAACTTTTTTTTTTTTTTCTCCTGCCTAGAAAAACGGTCCTGTGTACGAGGCATTAGTGGGTATAATAAGTACAGTGGAGAAAATAACGATTTGATCCTCTGCAGGTTTTGTAAGTTTGCCCACTTAGAAAGAAATGAAGGGTTTGTAATTTTTCATAGGTGTATTTTAAGTGATGGAGACAGTATATAAACCAAAAATCCCGAAAAAAAACACGATACAAATGTTATAAATTGAGTTGCAGTTCAGTGAGTAAAATAAGAATTTGATCCCCAAGCAAAAAATTACTTGGGTACTTGGTGGACAATCCCTTGTTGGGAAGCACAGAGGTAAGACGTTTTTCTTGTGTGAAAACCTGATTACCATCTACATCTCAGGGATTTTGGTCCACTCTTCTTCTTTACAGATTTTCTCTAAATCCTTAAGTTTCTTGGCAACTCGAAGTTTCAGCTCCCTCCATACATTTTCTATAGGATTAAGGTCTGGAGACTGGCTAGGCCACTTTATAACCTTAATGTGCTTCTTCTTGAGCCACTCATTTGTTGCGTTGGTGGTATGTTGTGGGTCTATTTCATGCTGGAAGACCCATCTTCAGTGTTCTGGTTGAGAACAGAAGGTTCTCATCCAAGATATTACGACACACGGCCCCGTCCATTGGCCCCAATGTGGCAAAGTTGGCCTGTACCTTTTTTTAGCTGTTCATTGGCAAACTTCAGATGGGCCTGTATATGTGCCTTCTTGAGAAGGGGACCTTTGCGGGCGCTGCTGGATTTCAGTCCATGGCAGCGCCATGTTTTACCAATGGTTTGTTTGACTGTGGTCCCAACTGCCTTGAGATCATTCACAAGCTCCTCCTGTGTAGTTCTGGGCTGATCCCTCGCTTTTCTCATGATCATCCTCACCCCATGAGGAGAAATCTTACATGGACCTCCAGACCGAGGGCTATTGATGGTTATTTTTTATTTCTTCCATTTGCGAATAATCGCTCAAACAGTTGTCTCCTTCTCACCAAGCTACTTGCTGATGGTATTGTAGCCCATTCCAGCCTTGTGCAGATCTACAGTCTTGTCCCTGATGTCCTTTTTTGACAGCTCTTTTGGTCTTGCCCATGATGGTAAGGTATAAATGCAAGAGAGAGATTCTGTAGACAGGTGTCTTTTAAAAAAAAAAAAAAAAAAAAAGCCCATACACCCGATCGGACTTTCCGACAACAACTGTCCGACAGACGTCTGTATGCTCCATCGGACAATTGTTGGAATTTCCACAGACAAATGTTCGCTGTGCATGCTCTCAAACTTTCCGACAACAAATGTGTTACGTCGGATCATCTGATCGTGTGTAAACAAGTCCATCGGTCTCCAATCCAAAGTACAAACGCGCATTCTCGGGACCAATGTTAAACATCAAACCACAATGGCAGAAGTTGCCCAAAGGGTGGCGGCAAAGAGTTGAAAAAACACAAGGTTTGGTGAATGTTGGCTGAAAATGTTTGGCCGTGTGTATGCAGAACAAGTTCACAGCCAACGCCCTTCGGACCAAAATCCACGGAAAAGTCTAATCGTGTGTACGAGGCTATACACCTACATTGACGGTAGGAGCACAGTCTTAAATTATGGAAAAGGAGCTGCGCCAATATGATTTAAAAAGGGGGGGGGGTGCACATCAGTCATCAAACTGACATAATTGGTAGTGTAAACTATCCCCAGATTGTCATAGGAAATAAAGTACACCATATACCAGCAGATCAATAAAAGTCCACAGATGGATACAGTCCATAAACTTGTAATGACACCACCGTACTTGATATTACTATGGAGTGCCCACCACCGCAAAACAAATGGCTGCTTACCGGAAGGCAAGTAAAGACATGCAATAGAGAGAAAGAGAGAGAGAGAGAGAGAGAGAGATATATTTAGCAGTATAGTATCTGAACAGATCAATATCAGATCTATACTAGCGTCCCCAGCAGTTTAGGGTTCCCAAAAACGCAGTGTTAGCGGGATCAGCCCAGATACCTGCTAGCACCTGCGTTTTGCCCCTCCGTCCAGCCCAGGCCACCCAAGTGCAGTATCGATCGATCACTGTCACTTACAAAACACAACACACATAACTGCAGCGTTCGCAGAGACAGGCCTGATCCCTGCGACTCCAGTGCTGTAGGAGGTGATTTCACCACCACAGTTAAAAAAAAAAAAGCAGCATATATGCTGAAGCATTGGGGCAGCAGGGGCGGAGGAGCGATTTTGCTCCTAATGCCGCATACATACGGTCGAAATTCCGACGGAGGCTTGCCCGTGGAAAAGTCTGACCATGTGTACAAAATGTGGAAGCAACAGTTTAAAAATAAAATAAAAAAGCAAAATTAATAATAAAAAAAAAACAAAAAAAAAAACACCCCTGTCCTGCCCTGCTCTGGCCCAATGGTGAACGCAAGCGTTGGTCTGGCGTCATATATGTAAACAGCAATTGCACCATGCATGTGAGGTATCACCGCAAAGGTCAGATCGAGGGCAGTCATTTTAGCAGTAGACCTCCTCTGTAAATTTAACGTGGTAACCTGTTAAAGCTTTTAAAAATGTATGTAGTTTGTCGCCAATGCGCGTTTGTGCGAAATTTGAAAGCTTGTCGTGTTTGGTATCTATGTACTCGGCCTAAGATCATCTTTTTTATTTCATCAAACATTTGGGCAATATAGTGTGTTTTTAGTGCATTAAAATAAAAAAAGTGTATTTTTTTTTTTTTCCTCAAAAAATGCGTTTGAAAAATCGCTGCGCAAATACTGTGTAGAAAAAAAAATGCAACACCCACCATTTTAATCTGTAGGGCCTTTGCTTTAAAAATATATATAATGTTTGGGGGTTCAACATAATTTTCTTGCAAAAAAAAAATGTTTTCATGTAAACAAAAAGTGTCAAAAAGGGCTTTGTCTTCAAGTGGTTAGAAGAGTGGATGTAAGCTTCCTAATGTTGTGTATAAAATGCCAGAACAGTTCAAAACCCCCCCAAATTACCCCATTTTGGAAAGTAGACACCCCAAGCTATATACTGAGAGGCATGTCGAGTCCATGGAATATTTTATATGTTGACACAAGTTGCGGAAAAAAGACTATTTATTTATTTTTGCACAAAGTTGTCACTAAATGATATATTGCTCAAACATGCCATGGGCATATGTGGAATTACACCCCAAAATACATTCTGTTGCTTCTCCTGAGTACGGGGATACCACATGTGTGAGACTTTTTGGGAGCCTAGCCGCGTACGGGACCCCAAAACCAATCACCGCCTTCAGGCTTTCTAAGGGTGTAAATTTTTGATTTCACTTCTCACTGCCTATCACAGTTTCGGAGGCCATGGAATGCCCAGATGGCACAAAACCCCCCCCAAATGACCCCATTTTGGAAAGTAGACACCCCAAGCTATTTGCTGAAAGGTATTGTGAGTATGTTGCAGATCTCGCTTTTTGTCACAAAGTTTTGAAAATTGAAAAAAAAAAAAATATATATATATATATTTTCTTTCTTCATTTTCAAAAACAAATGAGAGCTGTAAAATACTCACCATGCCTCTCGGCAAATAGCTTGGGGTGTCTACTTTCCAAAATGGGGTCATTTGGGGGGGTTTTGTGCTATTTTGGCATTTTATGGCCTTCGAAACTGTGATAGGTAGTGAGGAGTGAAATCAAAAATTTGCGCCCTTAGAAATCCTGAAGGCGGTGCTTGGTTTTCGGGGTCCTGTACGCGGCTAGGCTCCCAAAAAGTCCCACACATGTGGTATCCCCGTACTCAGGAGAAGCAGCAAAATGTATTTTGGGGTGCAATTCCACATATAACCATGGCATGTGTGAGCAATATATCATTTAGTGACAACTTTTTTGTAATATTTTTTTTTTTTTTTTTTAGTCATTATTCAATCACTTGAGACAAAAAAAAAAAAATTCAATGGGCTCAACAGGCCTCTCAGCAATTTCCTTGGGATGTCTACTTTCCAAAATGGGGTCATTTTGGGGGGTTTTGTACTGCCCTGCCATTTTAGCACCTCAAGAAATGAGATAGGCAGTCATAAATTAAAAACTGTGTAAATTCCAGAAAATGTACCCTAGTTTGTAAACGCTATAACTTTTGCGCAAACCAATAAATATACGCTTATTGACTTTTTTTTTACTAAAGACATGTGGCTGAATACATTTTGGCCTGAAATGTATGACTATAAAATTGAGTTTATTCGATTTTTCTTATAACAAAAAGTAGAAAATATCTATTTTTTTTTTTTTTCTAAATTTTCGGTCTTTTTCCGTTTTTATATTGCAAAAAATAAAAATCGCAGAGGCAATCAAATACCATTAAAAGAAAGCTCTATTTGTGGGAAGAAAAGGACGCAAATTTCGTTTGGGTACAACATTGCATGTCTGCACAATTTACAGTTAAAGCAGCGCAGTGCAAAATTCTGAAAACAGCTCTGGTCCTTTTAGCTACCAAATGGTCCGGGGCTTAAGTGGTTAATCATGGTAGACGGCACCGCCACATTCAGAATGAATACCAGTCCCAGAGTTACCATGATGCTACACTTCCTAACGCAATCCAGGAATGGGTCATTACAAACTAAATTGTAAAGATGTTAGTGAATAAATTGCGCACAAAACTAAAATGTGCATGTAATTAGAGTGATAAACACTCCCCTACATCAATATCTATATTTATTGAACACCAAGAAATATAAGTAATCCAAACGATCGATGGGTGCAAATTGAATAACTATTGATAGGACTAATCTGTGTACCACATGTAGCCAATCTGTGGGAGCCAGAACTGTTGGTTGGTAGGGAATCCAATACTTATTTTACAACCTGAATTTAATAATTATAAAACAATTTATTTTTTGTGTGTTTCTGGATTTTTGGTTTCATTTCTTTGTAAGTGGGTAAACTTTTTTAAAATCTGTAAGGGATCAAATAATTTCCCCACTGTAGGTGCCACCTTGGAAAATATTGGGTAGGGAAAACCTCTTCACTATATAGAATATATATATATATAATCTCATCCCAAAGTTTGTAGCTGTTACCTACTTAGCCAATGTTTTGGCTATTGGAATGGATGCTTTCAGAGTAATGCTCCTGACGTGAAAGTCCTCTGAAGACCAAAGCCATTGGGCACAGTTGGGAGATCCAATTGCGAGAACCAGTTCTTCCTAGCAGGCCTGATCTCCTTTTAGAAACTGTTCTACCAGTGGGTCATCAGTCCAGTGCACGCTGGATAGAGCCGCTGAGGCCGGGACATGACTAAAGGAAGGACAGAATCTGGAGTTAGAGGGTCAGATGTGTCTTTTTTTTTTTTTGGAACAAAAGTGACCATTCTTTCCCATACACATTGGCAGGTTTCGTTGGAGACTTTCTGAGCATTTTAATAGAGTAGTAAAGCCCAGTTCTAGCTCAAACATGTTTGTTCAGAAGTGGGGAAGGGTTAGAACCCTTTTCGAGTTTTGGCTGTTGCCCTGTTCTGGCGAAGTTTCATTGACAGTGTGTCAAAAGGACAAAGCATAACGGGACATTGACAGAAGCACAGTTATTTAGTAGAGTGGAAAGGTCGGAACAGATTTTTGTTTTCTCTTGCTCCTTTGTGTCTTCCTGTCAGTTGGCTTCTCATTTCTTCTTTCTTTTCTCCTTCTTCTTTTTTTATTTTTTTTATTTTTTTATGCAAACTCAAAGAATTTTCAAAATAAAAGTTAAATAATACAGCCTCTGGGCATACCCCAGCTGAAGTAACAACCATTTTAAAATAATACTTTTGTTGGGTCATCTGAAGCCAGGTGACAGATGCACACTGTGGTCAGGAGTGCACCGCTAAGGTAGTGAACCCTATGGCTGACTGCTGCGGATGGAACACTGGGTGGTTAAGGAAGGCAGGTCCACTGGAGCACAAACAGGGATCCCACAGGGAGCTAGAGCCCAAGATTCCCCAGGGCGCGGAGTCTAAAGCCCCGTACACACTATCGGTTTGACTGATGAAAACCGTCCGATGGACGGTTTTCATCAGACCAACCGATCGTGTATGGTACCCATCGGTCTTTTTTCCATCGGTTGTAAAAAATAGAACTTGTTTTAAAATTTTCCGATGGATAAAAAACCGATGGGAATTTCCGATCGTCTATGGGCAAGTCCATCGGTTAAAAAACCCACGCATGCTCAGAATCAAGTCGACGCATGCTCAGAAGCATTAAACTTAATTTTTCTCGGCTCATCAGAGTGTTTTACGTCACCGCGTTTGGAACGGTCGGTTTTTTGACTGATGGTGTGTGGCCAAGACTGATGAAAAACAGTTTCATCGGATTTCCGATGGACAAATCCATCAGACGAAAATCCATAGGTTATCCGATCGTGTGTACGGGGCTTTAGATCCAGCAGGTGTTCACCAGAGCCTCTAGTGGTGGGGATGGACTGGGCTGCAACTGGATCCAGGTCGCGGCCCCCAGCTCACGCTCACAGTAGGCTATAGAGGGGAAGCAGCAGGTCAGGATACAAGAGATAGTGAGGGGATTAGCCAAAGGTCGGGGCGTCTAGCAGACAAGGATAAACAAAGGACACGCCAAAGGTCAAGGTCACAAGCAGACACGGATAGTCGAGAACAAGCCAAGATCGGTGAAACTGAGACAGACGTAGCACATGGCAAGCAGGAACCCAAACACACAATAGCTTAACAAACAACGTTGATCAGCACGGCTGGCTTGCAGTGCACAGGTTAATATAGTGTTCCCTGATAGGGCCTGGGGTGGAGCCATGCTTGGAGGAGAGATTACTTAAGCAGTCAGGTGAGAGTGGCTGGCCTCTAAGGTGAACACATGGAGAGGTAAGCTGAGAGACAAATATTACTGCATAACCATGACACCTATAGTAGTTCTATAGAATAGTATAAATGTATAACGTAAACTACTTATGTCATAAAGATTGAGAGGACAGGGGGAGGATAGTGTGTCATGTATTTCAGGTGACCACATCGGGAAGAGCTGCTGAGGTTAAGAATAACGCATTTAGGAGAACCTTCAGATAATGGCAAAATTTAGGTCTTTACTGCTACAAGACTTTTAGCTAAAGTAGGCAATCAACGGGAACAATGCCTATTGTGTTGCGTTTTTGTGATTTCTGATTCTAACCATACGTGCCATATTTTGTCAAACTTGGCTGGGCAGCATCTGGCGAGATAGGCCTCTTTGTATAGTGGCACCGCTGAGTTGATCAGCGATTTCCATGAAGTCAAAGTAGGTACCTCCTGTTTTTGGTACCATTTAATGAGTAGAGCCTTCCTAGCGTAAAATATAAGCCCTATAATGCCTTGTTTCCACTGAGCGGATCGGGTTGGTACGGTACGCTATTTTGAGTGTTTCCATTATGAAAGCGGCCCATACAACTGAACCATACCGCACCATTCAGGGTCCTGCTTCAGATGTGGGGCCATAGAAAATGGTACGGTTGGGGCGTAGCTACTGGCGTCACACGATACATTCCACTGATTGGCGGACAGAAAAACGTCAATGCTCATGTCAAAGTAAAGCGCAAAACAAACACCACGTCACGCTAGGCATTTTTTCGAAACCCCCGTATGGCCCCTGGCGGGTCCGACTTGCAGTGGAAACGCTCACCTGAATAGGCTGAACCATTCTAACCCTTCCAAACTGTACTGACCCGAACCGTTCCGCTCAGTGGAAATGAGGCATTAGTGTTCTGGTTGGTCGGCCAAGGATTCCCACCAGACCCAGCAAACAGATTCAGGGGAACATGAATCGTGGTCAAGGTTTCAATGAAGGTCGTGACCTCCGCCCAAAAGGGCTGGATAGTGGGACAGGACCACAACATTTGCCATATCGCTGATAACAACATGGCCTGGGGAATGCCCAGGGAAAAACCAAGCCTACTTACTGACCAGCTCGCTGACAACCAATTAACCTGTCTAACAGTATGCGTTAAAAACAGGGGTTTGTCCGCACGCATTTGCAAACGCATGCGTGAGCCACAGAGCCACGCCAAGGCCCCCTGGAGTCTGTGGTCCTACACTAACAATGAGTGTCCCCACAATGGAGGCACATGCATTCTGATGGTTAGATGAGGGCAGGTGGACTGAAGGGGAGCCACCCCTCCTTAGAGGTACAGGAGCACACCAAACACCCAGCATGTAGCACAATGGCTGCAAAGGTGCTGGTGTGTTGCTGGACCAATACAAGCACCATAGGTGAAAACAAAAACCATGTCCACCGCCCCCATCTATAGCTGGCTATCACGGTAAGTAGCATTGGAAGGCCATATCGCACTTCCAACAGTTGGAGGAGGAATTTGGGATAATCTTTGGGGTGACAAATGGACTCTATGAATCAGTTTAAATTGTATCAACCGATCTCTGACAGAGATGAGCTGTAAGAAAGGATATTCCCAGGCGTCCTCCCAGTGTTCCGAATTCAGAACCGGGATCCAGCTTCTCATTTTCTAACCATGTGTCACCAAGAAGTGATCTCGCATCTCCCCCCAAAAGAACACTGATGTCAATAAAGGGCTCCTTTACACTTGCTTCAAAATGTGGCATTGGACACGCTTTGTTTTTAAAGCACTCGGAATGCCAATCAAAGCTCCTGTCCCTAAAAAAATAAATAAAATAAAAAATTATCTTCGTACAGTCCTGTTCATGCGTTGTTTGCTTCAAAAATTATACCCCATGTTGTTTTTCTTGGTTCTTCAAAGCCACCATAGAAGTCTATGACCATGCTCACTTACAGCACCTGAAGCTTTTATTCAGCGTTGGCTTTGCTTTGTTTTTGGAGGTATTGCAGGTATGGGATCCCAGAATGCACGTGGAAACGAACTAGCCAATCAGAATGACATTGTCAGCAGTCGCTTCCGGTTCATGTGTACATTGGAACCTCGGATTACGAGCGTAATCCGTTCCAGGAGAATGCTCGTAATCCAAAGTACTTGCATATCAAAGCGAGTTTCCCTAATTAAGGTCAATGGAAACGAAAATAATTTGCTCCGCATTGACTTCAATGCCGGAGAGCCTCGGAAACGGCCGACAAGGCCCGAGGACACTTCGGCTGACCTCGGAAAGACTTCCTACCTGAGATTTGCCTCGGGCCTTTCCGAGCATGTCCGACCGATTGGCGCCCCCCCCCCACCTCAGGCCAAAAGCGGCACTGCACACCGCTTTGGCCTGAATCGTGCTAATTTTGCGAGACAGCACTCGCAAACCGAGTCCCGTGGCTTTTTTTTTTTTTTTTTGTTTTTTTTCTTAATACAGTGCTCGTATTGCGAAACGCTCGTTAACCGCGTTACTCGCAGTCCGAGGTTCCACTGTATATATTTTGGGAGTGTCTGGTGCAGACGTCAAATCTGGTGTGCAGCAGGAAGGTGAGCGGGCTCTGGAGTGGAGCAACTATCAGGTGGTGATTGGGTACCGGAGAGGGAGGAGGATCAGAAAAGCAGAGGATCAACTGAGCTGGGGGTTACTACTGAGCAGGGGATCTGCTGAACGAGGGTCCTAATAAGCTGAGGATCTGCTGAAAGGGGAAACTAATGAGCAGAGGATCTACTGGCCCCTTGAGGACAAATGAAAAATCAACTCATATGGCATTTGCCAAGCTTTAATAAAACTTCACAGAAGCATAAAAAAAAAACATGTTGAAGCGGTAGGCTCTTTTTAACGTATGTTAAAGTGGAAGCAAGTGTAAATAATCCCTTCGATTTTGGGTCAAAAGTGTGTGTGTGTGTGTGTGTGTGTGTGTGTGTGTGTGTGTCTGGCGAGGAAGGGCTGCCTGGGAGCGGGGGGGGGGAGGCGGCTTTAGCACCGCCGGCATGCGGGGTTGTATGGGAGTCCTTCTCCCAGCGCTTGTGGAGGTGGAGAGGAGAGCAGGCGGCTGGAACATCAGAGCGCGAGGAACATCACTAGCAGCTTTCAATAGCAGCAGTGTGTTCCCTGCACTCGCTGTCACACACAGCCCCGCCCCCCCTGGTCCAGGGACTGTGATAGACCGATTACCTGTCCAATCCAGGGACGAGTGACGTGTATCACAGCTCCCCGGCCAGGGGGCGGGGCTGTTTGTGACGCCGAGCGGCGGGAACACATTGCTGAAATCAAAGCTGTTCCAGTGGTGTTCCTCTGCATTCTAATCATCCGGCCTGCAATCCTCTTCCTCTCCTATGTTCCCCTGCATGGTGGGCACAGGCAGGCTGTATGGAGAACACAGGCTGCGTGGTGGGCACGGGCTGGCTGCGTTGATGAGCACGGATATAGTCATTAAATGTTTTTTTGCAGCATTAAGTCATAAAAATATTAAGTGTCATTTTATGAGATAATTTATGAGGGCGTGTTTAGGGGCAGGGTAGGGGTTGGGGCAACTGGTGGTGATTAACCCTTGAGGCCTGGCTAGTAGCTCAGGACTTGAAATTTTGAGCCGCGTGTGTGTGTGTGTGTGTGTGTGTGTGTGTGTGTGTGTGTGTGTGTGTGTGTGTGTGTATATATTAATTTTTTTCCCTCCTGTAACAATTTTTTGTGTCTTCTTCTTTTTTTTTTTTTTTTTATCTGCAGCTGGATTTGGTGCACCATATGTTCATTTTACTCCCACCGCAGACGGACACCATTCAAAGCATATAGCGCGATCAACACAATATGTCTACAAAGGTGGCCAGGAGGGTTTGTGTTTTTTATCTCCATCTCTATTATCTACATCTCTATTATCTCCATCTCTTGTGCTTGATCATGCCCTCCCAGCACTGAGACTAAGATGTTAGTGACGGCTCTTGGTCTCGTACTAATGATCGGGAATCAGTATAACTGATCACTGTGAATGTGTGTCTTAGTGTCAGTGATAACTAAATGTTTCAGGTAAGGAGAGAAAAATACATTGACCCATAAAGAGGTTAAGGGGTGACATGTAGTTATGAGTGTGTGTATATGTATTATTATTTTTTTTTTCTTTAAAAATAATTAGATATTTTTATAAAAAATAGGATTTTTGTACTCACCGTAAAATCCGTTTCTCTGGCATCCATGGACTGACACAGCGTGTCTTTACACTTTACACGTGGGTTATGTCCCTGCTTGCAGGAGAAGACCTAGGCAGAATGTAAGATGTTATACATACATTCTAAACAGCCAGAGCTGAACAGCCCCGCCCAGGGGGGCGGTCCCTCCAGACATAACCCTCCCACTGCAGTCAGCAGACCTCAGTTCGTAACAAAGCAGTACAAACTTAAAAAGAAGGGTGGGTGCTGTGTCAGTCCATGGATGCCAGAGAAACGGATTTTACGGTGAGTACAAAAATCCTATTTTCTCTTGTCATCCATGGACTGACACAGCGTGTCTATACACTTTACACGTGGGATGTCCCAAAGCAGTGTCAAGAGGGATGGGAGCAGTATAAATGGAAAACCAAAAACTTCACTCCAAACAAGGCAGAGCTCCTCAACGGAGAAGTTGCAACTTCAAACAGCGGCCTGCAACACCTTGCGGCCGAAGGAAGCATCCGAAGATGCAGCCACATCAACCTTATAAAACTTAGAAAAGGTATGAACAGAAGACCAGATCGCCGCCTTGCACACTTGTGCAACCGACGCTTGATGTCGGAAAGCCCAGGAAGCACCAATTGCCCTGGTGGAATGCGCCGTAACCGGAAAGGGAGGCACCCGCCCCTTGAGAGCATAAGCTTGAATGACGGTTTGTTTAATCCACCTAGAAATGGTGGCAGACGAAACCGCTTGGCCCTGTTTTGGACCAGAGACAGCCACAAACAGTGAGTCAGACTTCCGAATAGAAGCAGTAGCAGACAGGTACACCCGCAAGGCTCGTACCACATCCAAAGTGTGAAGCGCAAACTCTCTGGGATGCGATGGGTGAGGACACAAGGACGGGAGGACAATGTCCTCATTTAAGTGGAAGGCCGAGACCACCTTTGGCAGAAAAGAAGGTCTCGGACGTAACACCGCCTTATCCTTATGGATGACCAAAAAGGGCGACTTGCAGGACAAGCCCGCCAACTCAGACACTCGTCTAACAGAAGTAATGGCCACTAAGAAAGCCACCTTCTGAGACAAAGTCAAGAGGGGAATCTCTGATATTTTCAAAGGGAGGTTCCTGGAGAACCAAGAGCACCAAATTCAGATCCCACGGGGGGAGAGGAGGCTTGACAAGGGGGAGCACATGGCGAACCCCCCTGCACAAAGGTGCTAACCAAGGGATGACCCGCCAGTGGTCGCTGAAAGAAGATGGCCAAGGCCGAAATCTGACCCTTAATGGTACTCAAAGCGAGCTTTTGGGTCACGCCACGCTGCAGAAAATGCAGGATTCTGGGAACGGAATACGTTCGTGGGCGCCAGTCCAGCTCTTCGCACATGCCGATGTAAGCTCTCCATGTACGGTGATAGATCTTTCTGGAGGAAGACTTCCGTGCCCTTAACATGGTCGAAATAACCGAATCCGAGAGACCTCGGTCTCTCAGCACCTGGCTTTCAATAACCATGCCGTTAAAGCCAGAGACTGTAAAGCAGGATGAAATATAGGACGTTGAGACAGAAGGTCCCCCCGCATTGGTAACCGCCAGGGGACGTCCGCGACGAGACGTACCAGATCGGCGTACCAGTGACGCCGAGGCCAATCTGGAGCAATGAGGATCACTGGAATTCCTTCGGTCGCTACCCTGCGCAGCAGGCGAGGGAGCAACTGCAGGGGAGGATAAACGTATATCAGGTGATACTGACCCCATGGGGCCACCAACGCATCCGAGGCCTCCGCCCAGGGATCCCTGGATATGGCCACAAACCTCGACACTTTGCGTTTTGAGTCGAGAGGCCATCGGGTCCACATCCGGCGTGCCCCACCGTCTGCAAAGGAGTTGAAAGACCTCTGGGTGCAAGGACCACTCTCCCTGGTCCAACGTCTGGCGACTTAGAATAGTCCGCCTGCCAATTGTCTACGCCCGGAATGTAGACGGCCGACAGAGCCGGCACGCTTCTTTCGGCCCACCCCAGGATGCGGGCGACCTCGGAAGCCGCAGCTGAGCTCCGAGTCCCCCCTTGATGGTTGACATACGCCACCGCCGTGGCGTTGTCCGACTGGATCCTGATGGAGTGACCCTGTAATTTCTCCGACCATGAGGAGAGGCACAGTCTGATTGCCTGTATCTCCAGCACATTGATCGGTAAGAGGGCTTCGTCCGGAGTCCAAAGCCCTTGGGCCGACAGGACTCCCCAGACTAACCCCCCCCCAGCCCGTCAGGCTGGCGTCCGTCGTGATCACTGTCCATTGGATGGGGAGGAACAACTTCCCGGACCGAAGAGCCGGGGACCTCAACCACCACGTCAGGAACGCCCTGACCAGGTGACTCACCTGGATCTGAAGATCCAAGGACAACGGGGATTTGTCCCAAGTGGACAAGATCTCTTTGTAGCGGTTGCTCCATGTGGATTTTGTTGCTCCGTTTGGATTCGAACCTGTGAGGTTCTGCATGCCAGTCCGGTTCACTAACCACAGGGACAGGAACTTCCTGCCCCCTGGTGTGATTGGGCATAAGGAACGGCCTCGAAGGAGGCCACCATGAGTCCCAGGACTCTCATGCAAAAGCGTATTGACGACCATTTTCGGGACGTCAGCACCCGTACTGCAGACTGAAGTGTCAGTAGTTTCTCTGGAGGTAGGAATACTTTTGCCTCCCAGGGGTCCAGAATCAGACCTAGATACTCCAGACGCTGAGTCTGGACCAGAACCGACTTCTGAACGTTCAGGATCCACCCGAAGTCCCTAAGGGTCTGACTGACGATAGTCACACTTTCTTCCAATTCTGAGCCACTGTCTGCTCTTAGAAGAAGATTGTCCAGATAGCCCACGATAGCAATGCCTCGCTGTCTCAGCAAAGCTAGGACCGGAGCAAGCACCTTTGTGAACACCCTTGGTGCCGAGGCTAGGCCGAAGGGAAGAGCCACAAATTGATAGTGGACTTCGCCGACCGCAAATCGCAGAAACTTCTGGTGGCTTGCGCAGATCGGAACATGCAAGTAGGCGTCCTTGATGTCCAAGGACGCTAGAAAATCCCCTTGATGGAGTGTAGCGATCACCGTGCGAATGGATTCCATGCGGAATCTTTGCACCTTCACGAAGGCATTCAGGGCCTTGAGGTCCAGGATTGGCCAAACCCCGTCCTTTTTTGGAACAACAAACAGATTCGAGTAGAACCCCCTGAAACCTCTCCTGTGATGGAACCGGCACAATCACTCCGGACCCGATCAAATCCTGTACAGCCCCCAAGAGGGCTGCCCGACGGGCAGGAAGGAGAGGGAGATTTGAGGGAAAGAATCTGTCTGGGGGCCAGGAGCAGAACTCTATTCTGTATCCTGAGGTGACCACCTTGCACACCCACCGGACGGAGATCCGGGAGGTCCACAGATCTGTGAACCTGCAAAGTCGTCCCCCTACCCCAGAGACGGGCGGGGGCAAGACTTCACGCGGAGGCGGGCTTGGGAGCCGGTTTGTTCGGCTTGCGCACCCAGGGGCGCTTGTGCCCACCAGCCGCACTGCTGTCAGTCTGGGATGGCTTACCCGTGGACTCTGACGGACGAAAAAAAACCTTTTTTGCTGGAAAGGAAGGACCCGGTTTACGTCGGGCCTCCTTACCCTTGATAGTTTGAGGAAGGAGAGTGCTTTTACCTCCCATGACATCCTTGATGTCATCCAGAGCAGCACCAAAAAGTCTACCACCCTTAAAAGGTAGATCCGTCAGGAGCTTCTTAGAGGCTAGGTCAGCAGACCAGCATTTCAACCAGATAAGACGACGCAATACCACCGCCGAGACAGAGGCCCTGAATATTAATGGGGCCGCGTCCAACGTGGCGTCGCACACATATATCAGACCCTGCACCATTTGGTGGGCCAGAGCAATAGTGTCTGGAGGAAGGTTATGCTCCTGCATAGTTTGGTGCAAAATTTTTGCCCATTCCGTGAGTGTCTGAGACACAAGGGTCGCCGCTACTACGGGCCATAGGGCGGATCCCAACAAGGCGAACATGGCTGTACTCACCACTTCTGACCTCCTGTCAGTGGGGTCCTTAAACGCAGGAGTCCCCTCCATCGGGAGAGTGGTGGCCTTGTTTAAACGGGCGACTGGAGGGTCGACCACCGGGGGAGAAGCCCACTTTTCAAGCAGGGCGTCTTCAAAGGGGTATCTGATAGACAAACGCCGCGGGACCATGAAAGTCTTCTGCGGCTTTTCCCAGACCTGGTCAATGAGCTGGTCAAAGAAAGGTACATATGGAAAAACCTTTTTAGAAGGCTTGGCTTTAAAAGAACCAAAGGAGACTGCCTCCGCCTGAGGTTCTGCAGCCGCAGCATTCAGCTTGAGAGTGTCCCTCACAGCATCAATGAGTTCACTAACAAGCGCCCTGTCATTTACTGACTCAGAACTGGAGTCTTCCTCACAAGGAATGTCCTGTTCAAAACCATCCAAATATTCAGAGCTAGGGTCCTGAGCAGCAGCAGCAGCTAGGCCCATATCTGAATCGGAGCACACCCCTTGTGGAGATATTGTGGGGAGAGGGCGCTTTTTTTCTCCCTTGCGCTCGCACACCGCTTCCATCCTGGTCAGAAATGATTCCAGGACTGCCGACAACTGGTCCATGGGGACCGCAGGTGCTGGAGCACTGCCTGCTGCCTCTGGCATGTGAGGGGAATCTGGTGACACTGACTCCATAATGTCCCCCTCTGAGACTCCTCAGAAAAAAAGTCCACCCACAGGCTGTGCTGACTGAGTAGGGGAATGCCCAGGGGACACACCAACCTGACCAGGACCACTCGGTTCCGCTGCCCTGTCTCTCTGCGCTGCTCAGCGTGAGTGAGCTGAGAGGAGAGAGTGTGAGGAGATTCGCGCCGTTCCCAGCGGCGATAGAGGCCAAACTAGTGTTTGAAAAAATGTGCGGCTACAAGAAAATGGCCGCCGCAATGTGCTCCGGCGGACCACGGCAAGATGGCCGCCAATGTGAAAATTAGCACACACACCAAACATGGCGCCGAACGGCGCCCAGGCCCCTCACACATCCAAAAAAAAAACAGCCCCAGCGAAATGCAGAGCAGCATGAGCCCCCCAGGACAGTATGGCCCCCAGGCACCCCACACAGCACAGCGCCAGCATGGTGACAGAGTGACATTAAAAACACAGGGGGAGACAGGGAAAATCCCCCACACAAGAAACACACAGCATGTACCCACCTGCAGCCAGGAGAGACTACTTACCCGTCCCCTGAGAGACCCACTGGTGTGTTTCTGACAGAACTATCATAGTGCGGTACGGAGTAGCTGTCGGCCCGGTCCACCGCGAAAGATACAGCCGGACTGTTCAATCTTGAGAGGACCGCAGAGCGTGAAGCCCACCGGCCACCCCTGGAGTCGTGGGGCATGTCGTGAACTGAGTCTCACGCACACAAGGCGAGGATCAGCATGCTCAAAGGTCGGACAGGGAAGACTACGAGGATATCTTGTACCAAACCTGTTGCCCAGCCGACAGTTGATAGAAGATCTCAAAAATAAAATAAGAAAAAATTCCAAACGGAATAAAAATAGGTCAGGAGACTGCCTCCTGAGAGAGCCATGTCTTCTCCTTCTGCTAGGCAGAAAAAAACTGAGGTCTGCTGACTGCAGTGGGAGGGTTATGTCTGGAGGGACCGCCCCCCTGGGCGGGGCTGTTCAGCTCTGGCTGTTTAGAATGTATGTATAACATCTTACATTCTGCCTAGGTCTTCTCCTGCAAGCAGGGAGATAACCCACGTGTAAAGACACGCTGTGTCAGTCCATGGATGACGAGAGAAAAAATATTTTATATACCTTTTCTAAGTGTGTGTGTGTGTATGTATTAAAAAAAAAAAATATTGTCATTAACAATGTTCCTATTTAATTATTATTATTTTTTTTAATTTTTTTTTATTTATTATTATTGCTGTTTTGAAATCTTAGAGGGGAACAATGGTGAAGGTCAAAGAGGAGGAAATTCCTGCAGACATCAATATGGGTGAGTAATAAGTCCGACATTCCCAAGATGTTGGCGGGGTTTGCAGGCTTTGTTTATCTTTTTTTTTATTTGACCAGAAAGATCTAGTGAATTGTTGGTACAATGGCTTTGTGTGTGTGTGTGTGTGTGTGTGTGTGAGTGTTTATATATATATATATATATATATATATATATATATATATATATATATATATATATATATATATATATATATATATATATATATATATATATAATTTTTATGTTCATCCTCTCTGATTTCACCCTGAAAAAATGGTTTGCTAGTCCTTTACTAGTCACATGTGTAATTGTTCAGCTCAGCACTACCAAGCAGTTGGTCAGCGAATTAATTCTGCTATTCGATTTATAATTATACCCCTACATTACGCCTCAAATACATGTTGGCCTCTCTTCAAAGAATCGTCAAACAATGGTACCAGCTGAGCTGCCTGATATAAAGATAACCACTAGAGGGCCCCACTATAGATCAGTTGATTAAAAATTACCTGAATTTGCTTTCAACAGATGGGGTCAGCCATAGACCTACCCGAGACAAAGGAACAAGCTGCCGTTATGAACAGGACTACAGAGAGGATGAGGTCCACCAACCCGTTAAGGTAGGTACCAAAAAACAGAACCGCAGTGGGAATGGTGATCTGTATGTAGCATGCGCTAAAGGAACTTCTTGAGCTTCTTTCCTTTTACTTTTTGCTCTTCCTTTTTTTTTTTTTTCCTTTCCTTTCCTCCCCTTTTTTTTTTTTTTTTTATCTCTTTTTCCTTTTCCCTCTTCTCTTCTCCTTTCCCTCTTCTTTTCTTCTCTCTTTTCCTTTCCCTCTTCTTTTCTTCTCTCTTTTCCTTTCCCTCTTCTTTTCTTCTCTCTTTCCCTTTCCCTCTTCTTTTCTTCTCTTTCCCTTTCCCTCTTCTTTTATTCTCTCTTTCCCTTTCCCTCTTCTTTTCTTCTCTTTTCCTTTCCCTCTTCTTCTTTTCTTCTCTTTTTTTTTCCTTTCCCTCTTCTTTTCTTCTCTTCCTTTCCCTCTTCTTTTCTTCTCTTTTTTTCCTTTCCCTCTTCTTCTTCTTTTCTTCTCTTTTTCCTTTTCCCTCTTCTTCTTTTTTTCTTCTCTTTTTCCTTTCCCTCTTCTTTTTTTCTCTTCTCTTCCTTTCCCTCTTCTTTTTTTCTCTTCTCTTCCTTTCCCTCTTTTCTCTTCTCTTCTCTTCCTTTCCCTCTTTTCTCTTCTCTTCTCTTCCTTTCCCTCTTTTCTCTTCTCTTCTCTTCCTTTCCCTCTTTTCTCTTCTCTTCTCTTCCTTTCCCTCTTTTCTCTTCTCTTCTCTTCCCTTTTTTTTTTTTTTCCCCTCCTTTTAATGGTGGGGAAAAAAAAAACAAAGTTTTTATTAAAGAAAACAAATTGCAGGTATAACAAAGAAGTTCACAATAACATCCAGATTAGAAGACAGGGGCTCTAGCTCCACATGCGGAACAGTTAAAAAGATAAATAACACAGCACGTGGCAAGATCTGAACAGCATACCCAGTACACATCATAATTACTCTTCCCTCATCCCCCACAAGAGAGAAACTCCTTAGTACGTCTGAGAGGGGGCTTGCCCCGAGTAATGTAGCCCATGGTTTGATAATTACCCTCAGAAAAAGAAAAAAAAAAAGGAACACTTCAGATCCCTTGCCGCATTGCATCGGAGCCTGCTTATTAAAGCTAATTGGAATCTAATCTAATCTAAGGATCCGCAGATTCCAAAGAGCCTGGGCGCAGGGGCCACCTATCGTTGCCCCGGTCTCCGCCCCTCGCTCAACCGCATCATACGGACAGAAAAGGGGGGGAAAGAGGAAAAGAGATAAAGAAGAAGAAAAAGGGGGAGCTAGTTCAGAAAGGGCTCGGGAGTAAAGGGTAAGGGAGGGGGGTGTGGACATGAAGGAGGGGAACACACACAAGCAGACAAAAAAAAGGGGGGGGAGCAGAGGGGGGCGTAGGGACCACTCCACTAAGAGGCGAAAGCCTAAAGAGGGGGTGGGGATACCACCATCTACCCTCTCCGTTCATGCCACCCTAAGGCGGGGTCCCACACCCGGACTTGTGGACCAGCCTTTGTCACATGAAAGCAATTTCGCAAAGACCAAATCAATCCGCATTCAGCATGAGGGTCTGGTAGTCTGCAGAGTTTCTAAATTTAAACCAGTCATCCCACGTAGCAGTAAAAGTAAAAATGCTATCCTGCGCGGTGTGAATCAGTTCCTCTATCGCTGCAATACGGTTGAGGCGTGTGAACCATTCTTTCATTGATGGGAGCGTCGTATCCCTCCAGTGGACAGGAATACACAATCTGGCTGCGTTGACCATATGGATCGCAACCGAGGCGCGGTATGTCTTTTTTGGGATTTTAGAGAGATGGAGGAGATACTGTGCTGATAAACTCCAGGGGTAGTGAGGAAATCTTAGTCGTCACGTCATGGACACCCCGCCAGTAGGGCTGAATCAGTGGGCACTCCCACCACAGGTGGAGGAAGGTACCCACTTCCCTACCACATCTCCAGCACCGATCCGACACAGTCGGGCAGAATTTATGAACGAGGTCCGGCGTCCTGTACCACCACGTTCTGATCTTGTACCCGTTCTCCTGGATGTTTACGTTGAGCGAGCCTTTATGTATATACCAATGAACCCGGTCCCAGCTCTTTGCCTCTATAGATCTGTCCAGACGGGTTTCCAAAGAGGCTCGTTCCGCTTCTATAGCTGTGAACGGTCGCTTAAACATAGATGCGTACAACATCAAAACTACATGCTTCTGGGGGGACGGGCCAGAGCATAAAGATTCCAATACCGTAGCTGGTTTCGAAAAGCGGCCTCTTGTTTTCGGGCCGTCCAGAAAGTGTTTTAACTGAAGGTAAGCCAAGAAAGGGAATGTTCTGGTCAGGGACATTGACTGCAACTCCCTCAGCGTGAGGAACCTATCCCCAGAGAAAAAGTGCTTGGCTAACATATCTGCACGCGCCCATTCTCGCTCTAGGAAGGACCCCTCTAATCCTGGTGCAAAATCAGGGTTCCCCTTAACAGGGGTCAATCCACATTCCGTGGCTGAAACCTCATGCGCCCTGCAAGCCCGTACAAAAGCCGATAAGGTCGCCCCCACCAGGGGGTGAGACAGGACGTTGGATGTCCAGTGTTTCTTGGAGAGCCAGGGCATTTTATCCAGATCCAGTCCTGAGCTCAAGTTTTCTAAGTGCACCCATCCTTTGCGGTGTGCGTGCACCTTCCAATCAACCACTCGTGCCAGGTGTGTGGCCCAATAGTACCTCTGCAAATCTGGGAGTCCAATACCCCCTTCCAATTTAGGGAGTACCAGCTTCGCCCAACCAATTCTCGGGGCCTTAGAACCCCACAGAAACTTCCTACAAAGTCTCTTATAGGAGGCAAAAAAAGAGGGCGGCAAGGCGATCGGAATAGTCTGAAGTTTATATAGCAGTCGGGGGAGCACTGTCATTTTAATGATGGAGGCACGCCCAAACCAAGAAATCGTGGTAGAGTCCCAGCGGAGCATATCCTGTTGTATGGTGTTCAGCTCATTCAAGAAATTCTTCTCATAAAGTTCCGAGAGGTTCTGCGGGAGTCGGATACCTAGATAGGTAATATCATCTGCCTTCCATGAGAAGGGGAAGTTTTCTCGACATTGGGTAATTTCAGATGCGAGATTCGTCTAAAACTGTCAAGGACGTACATCAAGTTAGGCAAGGATATCAAGGGGGAGGAGAGGAAGAGTAATATGTCGTCGGCAAATACCGCAAGCTTGTATTCCCTGCGGCGGACGACAACACCCCGAAATCAGGGTTTTCCCGCATGCAGCGAAGGAGCGGTTCCAGCGTGAGGATATACAGAATAGGGGAAAGTGGGCAACCTTGCCTAGTGCCGTTGTGGATGGAGAAGGCCTCCGACAAGTGACCATTAACCCTGACTCGGGCCCGTGGATTCGTATACAGTGCTCCTATAAAAGTCTGCATTCTGGACCCCAGGCCTAGAGCCTCCAAAACAAAGTCCATGTAGTCCCAGGCCACTCGATCAAAGGCCTTCTCCGCATCCATCGACAGAAACCCTCCTGCTTAGAAGTGAGCCCCCTTTTCTTTTTTTTTTTCTCCCTTTTCCTTTTCCCCTTTCCTATTCCCCCTCCCTTTTTTTTTTTTTCCTTTCCTTTTTCCCCTCTGTGTACATCTAGTAAGTTCCGTTGGGCATTGTGTCAAATCGTAAAATGCTTTTTATTTATTTTTACCAAATTTTTTAGGAGGAAAATCTTAATATTGTGGTGGTGGACATTGGCCCAGAGAACGCTAGAGGAAATGAGATGGGTGCAAGGATGGACGATATGGAGATGCATCCTGATACTAGGACTCGTGAGTATTTGGAAAGATTCCCGCAACTGTCACAGTAAGGCCTCACTCACAATTGTGAGACTTTGGACATCAAAGGCGCGTGGCAAGTCGTACCCCATGTTTTCCAACGATAACCATTTTGGTCCCAACTTTTTCATGCAACTTGAGGGCCATGGACTTCAATGTTAACCCTCAACTTGCATGAACGTGGTACCTGAATGTTTTACATGCAACAGTTGGTCCGACTTTGTAGAGGGGAAAGAAGTCCCATCCAAGTCGCACCAATCTGAAGTTGCACGCCAAAGTCTCGCCACTTTGGAGTTGTACAAGTGTGAATGAAGCCTAATCGCTGGTGCTCATTCTTTCTGGCCATCTCTGCATATGGGCAGCTACTTTTTACAGTGAGTTCAGGCAGACCAATCACAGCTCAACCATCCCGCCTCCATATAAGGAAATTGGCCTGCAAGGCGTTCTTTTTCACAACCCTAAGAGCGGGCCTACACCGCCACTTAGAGCCGAAGGCGTTCTTTTTCACAACCCTAAGAGCGGGCCTACACCGCCACTTAGAGCCGCCTGAGACTCACTCTATGTCTACAGCCTGGTACACACATTATATTGTTTTCTTTCAACCCAGCGGTCTCAACTGAAAAAAAAACTGAAGTCGCTGTACTAACTATGCAATGTTGGTATAGCAATTTCACCGCTGTGCACTTTGTTGCCCTACCAGAACACACCGGTTGTCTGGCCTCTAAAGATCTTCTAATAAGCGCCCACTAAAGCGATCCAGCAATCCAGGCAGACCGATGACCTACAAAGGGAAGTGATTCTCCCAGTGCAGTAAAGCCGATTCCAAGAAAACCATGAAGAAATGCACACTCACATCCTAACTAGGCAAGAGAGGAATGTAACAAGGTGTCACTATTATTTGATCAGCCACTGTCTCCTTCATAAAGTCGTGTCCAGCAGGTCGTGAGATCGGCTTCTGTCTGACAAGCAGTTGTTCACACGGGCTGAATGTTAGGCCAGTTTCTACTGTGATTTCGGCTGATAATTGGCCTGTATGTAGGGGGCCTAACTTCGGCAAAACGGGAAAACTCCTATTGATTTGGAAGGTGGTGCCCTAGATCAGGGTTCTCCAAACTTTCTAAGCAAAGGCCCAGTTTACTGTCCTGCGGCCTTTGGGGAGGTGGACTGCGGCCAGTGGGAATAGAAAATACCCCGACATCGGAGCCCCATTATGGGTTTTGATGGTATGACTAGTGCCCCATGGCTGATATCAATGAGAAGAATAGTGTCCCACCATTGGCGTGAGTTGGGGGGGAATAGTGTCCCACCATTGGCGTGAGTTGGGGGGGAATAGTGTCCCACCATTGGCGTGAGTTGGGGGGGAATAGTGTCCCACCATTGGCGTGAGTTGGGGGGAATAGTGTCCCACCATTGGCGTGAGTTGGGGGAATAGTGTCCCACCATTGGCGTGAGTTGGGGGAAAATCGTGCCCCTTCATTGGTATGGGGGGGGGGGAGAGAATGGCGCGCCTTCATTGGTATCAGTGGAAGAAATTGTGCCCCAAGGGCCAGATAAAGGCAAGCAAAAGGCCTCCGTTTTGAGACCACTGCCCTAGAACCAGGTTGCAGGTTGCAGGTCGGAACTGATGTTTGTTTAGTCCACTTTTTTTTTTCCTGGGGAAAAAAAAATAAAAAATTCATCCCCCAAATCATGAATTTAAGTGTGGGGTTTTTTATTTTTTTACTTTTTTTTGGGCAGCGTTTTAAGTAAAATTTTGAGTTATTATTATAATAATTTTTAGTTTTTTCTATTTCTCAGCATACACAAAACCAAGAAAGGGGTACATGAGGAAGCCGTACAAAAAGTGGTGGTCACCTGTGAAGAACCACGGAGTCGTCCATAAGGTAGCTGCCCACCTTAAATTAAATTTTCCTAAGTTGCGTTTTTATTTATATGGAGGAAGCCATGTTTGCTCATTACATATTCAGGCTCTGCTTCCTGCTTTGCAGCGCCCCACAGTGGTTGCGATTTTTTATTTTTTTTTATTTTATGGTTCCCTGTTTTCCATGTATGGACAGGTCACGCCATTTTTAGTCCCAGTATTCTCTCTAGGAGCTTTATGCTGACGTTTGTTTTCCTGCGGCACCAGAAGAATGAAGATCCTTCCAACTACGCCAATGTGTATAGCTAAACATGCAATGTCCGTTAGGTCTTTTATTTTTCTTCTAGTAAATAATGGCATAGAGACACAAGCCATGAAAATAAAGTGTCTTTTAGGGCTCATTTACACTGCTTCAAAATGTGGCATTGGACACTCTTTACTGCCAATTTCGCGGTCGTGCGACGCTGTACCCAAATAAAATTGATGTTCTCTTTTTTTAATTTTTTTTTTTTTTTTTTTTTTTTTTCCCCCCCTTTCACAAATAGAGCTTTCTTTTGGTGGTATTTGATCACCTCTGCATTTTTATCTTTTCGCTAAAAACATTTTTACTTTCTGCTATAAAACACATTCAGTAAAAAAAAATCAAGCTTCTTCATAAATTTTTACCAATATGTATCCTGCTACCTTTTTCTTCCTCCCTTATTTTTCATAAAAAAAAAAAAAAAGAACCCCAAAAAACAAAATAAGAGTATATTGTTTGGCTTTCACCAAAATTATAGCGGCTACAAACTATGGGATATATACTGGAATTTTTTTTTTTTTTAATACTAATAATGGTGGTGATCAGCCCACTTTTTATAGTGGGACTGCTATAGTAATGTGGGCTGTCTGACACTTTTGCCGGAACCAGTGACACTGGGAGGGACAGTGGGAGGTGGAGGGAGGGAGGTGGAGGGAGGGAGGTGGAGGGAGGGAGGTGGAGGGAGGGAGGTGGAGGGAGGGAGGTGGAGGGAGGGAGGTGGAGGGAGGGACAGTGGGGGGAGGGAGGTAGAGGGACAGTGGGGGGAGGGAGGTAGAGGGACAGTGGGGGGAGGGAGGTAGAGGGACAGTGGGGGGAGGGAGGGAGAGGGACAGTGGGGGGAGGGAGGGAGAGGGACAGTGGGGGGAGGGGGGGAGGGAGGTAGAGGGACAGTGGGGGGAGGGAGGGAGAGGGACAGTGGGGGGAGGGAGGGAGAGGGACAGTGGGGGGAGGGAGGGAGAGGGACAGTGGGGGGAGGGAGGGAGGGAGGGAGAGGGACAGTGGGGGGAGGGAGGGAGAGGGACAGTGGGGGGAGGGAGAGGGACAGTGGGGGGAGGGAGAGGGACAGTGGGGGGAGGGAGGGAGGGAGGGAGAGGGACAGTGGGGGGAGGGAGGGAGGGAGAGGGACAGTGGGGGGAGGGAGGGAGAGGGACAGTGGGGGGAGGGAGGGAGAGGGACAGTGGGGGGAGGGAGGGAGGGAGGGAGAGGGACAGTGGGGGGAGGGAGGGAGGGAGAGGGACAGTGGGGGGAGGGAGGGAGGGAGGGAGAGGGACAGTGGGGGGAGGGAGGTGGAGGGACAGTGGGGGGAGGGAGGGAGGTGGAGGGACAGTGGGGGGAGGGAGGGAGGTGGAGGGACAGTGGGGGGAGGGAGGGAGGTGGGTAGAGGGACAGTGGGGGGAGGGAGGGAGGGAGGTGGGTAGAGGGACAGTGGGGGGAGGGAGGGAGGTGGGTAGAGGGACAGTGGGGGGAGGGAGGGAGGTGGAGGGACAGTGGGGGGAGGGAGGGAGGTGGAGGGACAGTGGGGGGAGGGAGGGAGGTGGAGGGACAGGGACAGTGGGGGGAGGGAGGGAGGGAGGTGGAGGGACAGTGGGAGAGGGAGGTAGGGAGAGGGACAGTGGGAGAGGGAGGTAGAGAGAGGGACAGTGGGAGAGGGAGGTAGAGGGAGGGAGGGAGGTAGAGGGACAGTGGGAGAGGGAGGGAGGGGGACAGTGGGAGAGGGAGGTAGAGGGAGGGAGGTAGAGGGACAGTGGGAGGGGGAGAGAGAGGCAATCAGCAGAGCTGGGGGTTACTACTGAGCAGGAAAACCAGCAGAGCTGTGGATTCTTTAATTCTGATGTCAAATTTTAGTTTTGGTCATAGTCTTTGGACTAAAATGCAGTTTTAGTCCACTAAAGCAGTGGTCATCAACCCTGTCCTCAGGGCCCACTTAACAGGCTTGGTTTGCAAAATAACTGAAATACATCACAGGTGATATCACTGATATCATTTGCTGCTCAGTGATTGCAGTATTTCTAGTCTGCATCTCCCCAATGTAATACATAAAATCTGGCCTGTTAGTGGGTCCTGAGGACCAGGGTTGATCACTGCAATTATTCATCAGTTTAGGCCAATATGTTTTCTGCTACATATTTTTGGTAAAAAAATCGCAATAAGCATATATTGGTTTGCGCAAAAGTTATAGTGTCTACAAAATAGGGGATTCATGGCTTTTTTTTTTTATATACTAGTAATGGCGGCGATAAATGACTTTTAGCGGGGCGGCGACATTGCAGCGGACAGCTCAGACACCTAACTGACATTTTTGACACTCTTTTTTTTTTTTTTTTTTTTTTTTTTTTTTTTGTGCACCAGTGACATTATTACAGTAATCGGTGCTAAATTGTGTTTAATATTGTTGAAGAAAATATTTTCGTTGTCCAAATTAACACTGCTGGGGGTTGCTACTGAGTGAGGGATCAGCAGGGGGGAAATCGGCAGAGCTGGTGTTTTCTACTGAGCTGGGGGGGGGGGTCAGAGGTGGGGATGATGCTACTAGGGGGGGGGGGTTGGCAGAGGTGTGGGGATGCTACTGAGCGGGGGGGGGGGTCAACAGAGCTGGGGGATGCTACTGTGAGCAGGGGGGGTGGGGGGAGATTGGACAGAGCTGGGGGATCAGCAGAGCTGGTGATTACTACCGAGTAAGGGATCAGCAGAGCTGGTGATTACTACTGACGGGGATTAGCAGAGCTAGGGGCTAGTATTGAGCGGGGGATCAGCAGAGCTGGGGGTACTACTCAGCTGGGATTTTACTGGGCCCCTTTACAACAAATAGCAAATGCCCCGTGTGTGTTGATTTTCTAAGTTTCATTAAAACTTCCAAAAAATCATCATCAAAACCACAAAAAAAAAGTATGTTAAAGTGGTAGGCGCATTAATGATGTGTGTTGAAGAAAGTGTAAATAAGCCCTAAAGGTAAAAGCAAAATTGTAAAAACCGTGTGAAAGATGACCTTCTAGTCAGTGTAATAAGTCACGGCTTGAACCGACGCTACTATTTTATTTGTTTAGATGAAATATGTGAGGAAGAGGCTGCCTTCGGAATACATCATGAATCCAGAATTCCTGAAAGAATTCATCACTATGTACCGCTCCTTCCACTGCCTGTGGAACTCCAAATTTGCGGATTACTCAAACAAGCAGAAGCGGATGAAGGCCTATGAGCAGCTCGTGCAGCTCTGCCGCACCGTGTGCCCAACGGCCAATGTCCAGTTTGTCAAGCACAAGATCGCCAACCTCCGGACCGTCTTCAAAAAGGAGTATAACAAAGTCCAGGTGTCCAAGAGGACCGCTGCGTGCGCCGCCGACGTCTACGTGCCGAGGCTCTGGTATTTCGACCTGCTGAAGTTCACATTGGGTCAGGACCTTCCGGATGATGGCAGCGTGCTTAACCTGTCTGACACGCCAAGTATAGTCAGCCTGCCTGGCACACCCTCCATGCTGAAGATGCCCGATTCACCGGAACCTCAAGATTCACGGATGGAGGAGGAAGTCAAGGTGAACGCTGAAATTCTGGAGGATTCTACAAACGTATCTCAGGTGGGAGCTAAGTAAAATTCATTAATACTAAACAAAATTTAGGAAAAAAGGGCCCTTTTTGTGTTCTCATGAATGGTTAATCATATCCAGCAGCTTGCAGTCCCGAAAACCCTTTCCTCGTACTTAATAGCCCAGTGTTCTGCAGTGGTGGGTATACAATAAGGCGATATGGGACCTCTGGGTATACAACAAGGCGATCTGAGCCCCCTGTTCTAGGTTCTTAAATGGAAGAAAGTATGGATGTCGTGTGTGTGCGTGTGTGCGTGTGTGTGTGCGTGTGTGTGTGTGTGTGTGTGTGTGTGTGGGGGGGGGGGGGTGGAGGCAGAGTACGGAGGTCGTGTGTGTGTGTGTGTGTGTGTGTGTGGCAGAGTGCGTGCGTGTGCTACGCACACAGAGTACGGAGGTCGGTAGTAGTGTGTGCATGTGGGCAGAGTACAGAGGGTGTGTGTGTGTGTGTGTGTGTGGGGGCGCAGAGTACGGAGGTTGGTTGTGTGTGTGTGTGGCAGAGTACGGAGGGTGTGGGGGGGGGGGCAGAGTACGGAGGGTGTGTGTGTGTGTGTGTGTGTGTGTGTGTGGGGGGGGGCGCAGAGTACGGAGGGTGTGGGAGGGGGGGCAGAGTACGGAGGGGGTGTGTGTGTGTGTGTGGGGGGGGGGGGTGCAGAGTACGGAGGGTGTGTGGGTGTGTGTGGCACAGAGTACGGAGGTTGGTGGTGGTAGTAGTGTGTGTGGGCAGAGTACGGAGGTGTGGGTGTGTGGGCAGAGTACGGAGGTTGATAGGTGTGTGTTTGGTTGGGTGGGCAGAGTACGGAGTTTGGTGTGTGTGTGTGTGGGTGGGCAGAGTACGGAGGTTGGTGGTGGTAGTAGGGGGTGTGGGCAGAGTACGGAGGTCGATAGGTGTGTGGGCAGAGTACGGAGGTCGATAGGTGTGTGTGTGTATGTATGTATGTATGTATGTATGTATGTATGTATGTAGAGTACGGAGGTCGTGTGTGTGTTTGGATGGGCAGAGTACGGAGTTTGGGGGGTGTGTGGGTGTGGGCAGAGTACAGAGGTCGTGTGTGTGTGTGTGTGTGCGCACAGAGTACGGGGTTTGGTGTGTGTGTGTGTGTGTGCGTACACACACACACACAACGGAGGTCATGTTTGGGTGGGCAGAGTACGGAGTTTGGGGTGTGTGCAGATTATGGGGGTCAGTAGGGCAGTGGATGGTCACAGCAGGGCAGAAACGTCCATCACATGTAGAAAAGGGAATAAATAGCCGGCTACATCGCTACTACTATTGGGCTTCTCCTGTGATCTCATACACCACTGCCTGGAAAGGACCTGAGAGGAGGGTCGGGAGTCGGCGCTGCACACTCGGTATGTTCCTTCCCTGCACCTCTCTGTATATGTAGAAGTAGCGGTTTTGAATGGGGGGGGGGGATGGTAAACCAGGGACATGATGTACCCGTCACCTGGCTGTGATCGATGGGTAGAACGTGATCAGCGGGTTCTCTGAGTTGGCCGAGGACAAGTCTTTGAGTTTAATGTTCTAATGGGGGGGGAAAAAAAAAAGCTTTTAGTACATTAGGACCTGGAATGATGGGGAGATTTGTTTTATTTGGTAGAAAGTTTGAACAGTTTGCAGCCTATTCTAGATGTCAGGGGACAGCAGGAGCAAGAAAAACAAACAAAAAGGGAATGAAAGGTATTAATAGTTTGCTTGACATATAAAGGGGTCTGTTGAAAGGCATGTACACTCACCGGCCACTTTATTATGTACACCTGTTCAGTTGCTTGGTAACACAAATTGCTAATCAGCCAATCTCATGGCAGCAACTCAATGCATTAAGGCATCTAGCCGTGGTGAAGATGACTTGCTGAAGTTCAAACCGAGCATCAAAATGGGGAAGAAAAGGGATTTAAATGGACCACACCAGGTGCCACTCCTGTCAGCTAAGAACAGGAAACTGAGGCTACAATTCACACCGATCACCAAAATTGGACAATAGAAGATTGGAAAACGTTGCCTGGTCTGATGAGTCTATATTTCAGCTGCAACATTCAGATTAGGGTCAGAATTTGGTGTAAACAACATGAAAGTATGGATCCATCCTGCCTTGTATCACTGGTTCAGGCTGGTGGCGTAATGGTGTGGGGGATATTTTCTTTGCACACTTTGGGCCCCTTAGTACCAATTGGAAATCATTTTAAAAACCACGGCCTACCTGAGTATTGTTGCTGATCATGTCCTTCCCTTTATGACTACAGTGTCCCCATCTTCTGATGGCTCCTTCCAGCAGGATAACAAAGCTCCAATCATCTCACCACTGGACTCCGATGGCCTCCACATTCACCAGATCTCATCCAATAGAGCACCTTTTTAAGATGTGGTGGAACGGGAGATTCAAATCATGGATGTGCAGCCGACAGCATCATGCAGTTGCTGCAGATTTATCATGTCACTGTGGACTAAAGTCTCTGAGGAATTTTTCCAACACCTTATTGGATCTATGCCATGAAGAATGAAGGCAAAAGTGGGTCCAACCCGCTACTAGCAAGGTGTACCTACTAAAGTGGCCGATTTTCAAGAAGTCTCTCCCTGAGATGAGAGCAGAGGGGGGCGGGGGCTGAGATTAGAGCAGAGAGGGAGGGGCCTGGAGATGAGGGGGGCTGGGATGAGAGCAGAAGGGGGGGGCCCTGGGATGAGAGCAGAAGGGGGGGCGCCCTGGGATGAGAGCAGAGAGAGCAGGGAAGGGGGGGGGCCCTGGGATGAGAGCAGGGAAGGGGGGGGCCCTGGGATGAGAGCAGGGAAGGGGGGGGCCCTGGGATGAGAGCAGGGAAGGGGGGGGCCCTGGGATGAGAGCAGGGAAGGGGGGGGCCCTGGGATGAGAGCAGGGAAGGGGGGGGCCCTGGGATGAGAGCAGGGAAGGGGGGGCCCTGGGATGAGAGCAGGGAAGGGGGGGGCCCTGGGATGAGAGCAGGGAAGGGGGGGCCTGGGATGGGAGAAGAGAAGGGGGGGGCTGTGGGATGAGAGCAGAGAGAGGGGGGGCCCTGGAATGAGAGCAGAGAGGGGAGGGGGGTAAGGGCCCTGGGATGAGAGCAAAGAAGGGGGAGGGGCCTGGGATGAGAGCAAAAGGGGGGGGGGGGCTGTAATAAGCATAGAGATTGGCAGGTGGAATCTCTTTGATTTGAGGGAGAAGGGGAGGCAAGAGGATATGTGCTGGGGGTGCTTTTGGAGGGGAGAGGACTTGTGAAATCTCGCCCCCACTAGCCCAAGTCCTCTCCCTTCCAAAAGCACCCCCCCCCCTCCCAGCACAAATCCTCTTGTCTCCCCTTCTCCTATCACTTCTGCATGTGTTACCTGCCCCCCTTTCCCAGTTACTGTGTCCCCCTCCATCCATCCATCCATCCATCTATCCATCCATCCACTGTGCACAGACCTCAGATAATCAGCGAGGCTCTTGCAGTGAATGTCCCTCCTCTTCCTGTCTGTGTACATCAGAGCCGAGGAGGAGGATCCTCAGTGAGCTCTGTGTAGTGTGCAGGCTCATGGGGAGAGATGCTGGTTTCGGCTGTCACAGAGGGTGATTGCTGCGTGAGGGAGCCCGGGCAACCCCAAGATGCGGGAAGGTGTCCTGAGTGCCCGACACTAGCGCGCGCGCCCCCCCTTCCAGTTACCTGCAGCTCAGTGCTGGAAGTGCCCAAATATTCAGTCCGCCCCTGCCCATGGCACACCTGTAAATCTCTCTCTGCACACAGTTTGAGAATCACTGATGTACGCAGTTGGAGACATGGGTGGGATATAAGAAAATGTCTACTATTCTTCATAGGTTGCATACCCCATGGTGTTTAGTAGGTGGGGGACTAAAAATCAGGTGGCCCTTTTACTCCACTTTCAAAATTAAAATACCTATTTTGGGGTTCTAATTGCAAATGAAACTCTTGCTTAGTACGAAAAAAAAAGAGTCAAGAAAATTCAAATATAAAATGCAGTTTAATTTATTTTGCATTTCCTCTCTAGGTGACCAGCAACAGCCAGTCAGAAGACGTGGAGTTCGAGATCCACGATGAAATCATGGCTTCCATCCGACGGCAGAGGAAAAGGAAAATGTACAGTACCACCAGCGAAGAAGAAATAGGAGAGCGGCTGCTGACCCAAGCCGCGGCGCTCCTCACCAAGAACAATGATGAGTATGACGCCTTCGGCTTCATGGTCTCGTCGAAGCTGCGCAGGATGGATGAGCAGCAGAGACTGTTGGCCGAGGTCCTCATCATGGAAGTCTTGTACAAGGGCATGTTGGGCCAGCTGACGGAAGACAGTCTCGTTTGCCAGTATCCCGGGCAGTTTTACCAGAACCAACCTTCGAGTTGACTACTCCGCTGCCTCAGAGATACCCACCCTCACCAAATATCCCTGTCCAACCTACCTACCCTTTAATGAGGGTTTTTCCAGGAAAGAGTAAAAGCTTTCCGCACTTATGAAAAAAAAAAAAAAAAAGGCGGGGGGGTGTTAAGAGTTATAATTCACAGCTCATTAACTCTCATGGGGTAAACTGACAAACTGTGGCTCAACCCGAGATCGGCCATGCCAAGGCAGGTTATTTGGGAATGATCGGCCGTAGGGGGCCAGTTGGGGTCTCCGCTGCCTTGTAGACTTTACAAGCCTCAGTGATCCTGTGAAACCAAATTTTGGTGCAGGCCATAATTTGGTAACCCCCGCCCCGTATGTGGAAACATTTTTATCCCTTTCCTGGAGATTCTTTCAACCCACAAAAATGAGGATGGATCAAGTTGAAGTATTTTTCTTCCTTTTTTTTTTTTTTTTTGGAGAATGTTTAGATGGTAGAAGCCACTGTGAATGTTCCTCTCCTTTTAAAGGAGTAGACTGATGTGTTCCATTTATGAGTAGACAGTGGTAACCTAAACCACCCAATGACTCAACTCTTGGTAAGTCCAGCAAAGAGATCTCTGCCCTTAAGTCTTCAAATCTGCCTCTTCAAGGGATCCAATGCTTGAGCTGGAAACCTCCTTTCATCGCAATTTCAAGTTGAGGGACACAGAACTTACCGCAAGAGAACTAACATTTCCCTTCGGGGTGGACGTTGGGTTCCGATAGCTAAAATCTCATCCAAAGAATTCCCCTTTTTGATTGTTGTGTTTTTTTTTTTTCTTTTTTCTTTTCTCTATATATCTCAACATAGCCTTTCAACTGATCTACACCAGCAAGTATGCAAATTAATATATATATATATCTAAATAGAATTACTTTAGAATTAGAGAAGTTGCATCTACAGACAGTAGGGAGTGTAGACACTGTTTTTTTTTTTTTTCTTTTTCCTTTTTTCTTTTTTTTTTTTCTCCCTTTCCCTCTTGTGAAAGTTTGGATACAGTATAATTGGTCAGGTTTTGATGTATTGTTAAATTTTGGAGTATTCGCCACACCTGGCTGTATTGTAAAGCTGGGGCCTTCTTTTTCTTGAGAAGTATTAGGAGGTTAGGTTGTGGGAGTTAGGTGTGACACAGTTTTGATGTTCTGAGGGGGAAGAGGCGAATGTCTAAGGTAAAATTTGAAGGGTAATACAAAAACCGTCAAAGGTAAAATTTGGAGGAGATCCAAAAACCCTCCAAGGTAGATGGAAGTAGATCCAAAAACCCTCCAAGGTAGATGGAAGTAGATCCAAAAACCCTCCAAGGTAGATGGAAGTAGATCCAAAAACCCTCCAAGGTAGATGGAAGTAGATCCAAAAACCCTCCAAGGTAGATGGAAGTAGATCCAAAAACCCTCCAAGGTAGATGGAAGTAGATCCAAAAACCCTCCAAGGTAGATGGAAGTAGATCCAAAAACCCTCCAAGGTAGATGGAAGTAGATCCAAAAACCCTCCAAGGTAGATGGAAGTAGATCCAAAAACCCTCCAAGGTAGATGGAAGTAGATCCAAAAACCCTCCAAGGTAGATGGAAGTAGATCCAAAAACCCTCCAAGGTAGATGGAAGTAGATCCAAAAACCCTCCAAGGTAGATGGGAGGAGATCCAAAAACCCTCCAAGGTAGATGGGAGGAGATCCAAAAAACCCTCCAAGGTAGATGGCAGGAGGTCCTAAAACCGTCAAAGGTAAAATTTGTAGGAGATGCAAAAACTATCAATGGTAAAATTGGAGGAGAAACGAAAAATCGTCAAAGGTAAATTGGAAACGATATAAACACCAAAATTGAGGGTAAAAAGTCAGAGTGGGCTTCCCAACACTAATTTCTTTTTTTCTGCAGTGAGGTTCATAGGGAGGGCCCTTTCACATGGGCCACATACATCTTTCTCAACAGGAGATCTGTCTATTGATCCCCCGCTGAGCGGGCGAATGACAGGTCCAAGGACTCTGTCCGCTCTGCGGGTGGTCGGATGTAAATGGACTGCTGTCCGTTTACACCCAGCTGCCCTCCGATCCACCCAGACAGAAGGGAGCGTTTGCTTTTTCTGGATCGGTTTGAGGGTAGGCGGGTGTAAACGGACAACTAATGGAGTTCTGGTGCACAGAGGTCAGTGCCCAGCATACACAATAATACGCTCTAGAACAAAATATCTATAAAAAGCCTATAATGGGTAGTGAGCAACGGTGGTAGCCATCCTTAGAGTTGGCCAGCTCTGTATATATGAATAAGTTCCTTTATACAGTATTCAGGGTGTAGACAGACACAAGTCTGTTTGCATCTGCCGCTCCATAGAGGAGAATGGAGGGTCCGCTCGAAGAACGGACAGGCTGACCTGATTTGACTGCTTGTATATAAGGGGCCAAAGTCTTTCACCTTCAGGTTATTCGGGAACTCACGAGGTGGTGTTTCTTGTAGCCATCACCTCAGCAGGATAGTTGTCTAAGATGGAGACCGTATTCTCTAAGGCATGGGTCTTCAATCTATGGCCCTCCAGTTGTTCAGGAACTACAATTCCCATCATGCCTAGTCATGTCTGTGAATGTCAGAGTTTTACAATGCCTCATGGGATGTGTACTTCCGCAACAGCTGGCGGGCCGTAGTTTGAGGATCCCTGCTCTAAGGTCATTGCCCATATTGCCATCACACACGTTCCTGACATGAGCTCTCCAAGGTACAGGCCGTCCCCGAGTTACGAACGGGCTAGGGACTGTAGGTTTGTTCTTAAGTCAAATCTGTTCGTAAGTCTGAACAGTACCTTTTTTGATGTTCTGTCAAAATCTGCCCGCCGTCGAACAGTGCCCGCACGTGCGCAGAATGGCAGAGACGTCACGCCGCCTCCCGTTCGTAAGTAGGAGTCGTTCGCGAGTCGGATGTTCGTAACTCAGGGACTGCATGTACCGGGTGCTGCAGCGACCACCAGCTGGATACTGGAGCATTACACAACGCTGTGTAAAGATCACATTACAAAAAAAAGTGCAATGTTTCGGAGCCAAGCAAGGCCCCTTCATCAGGCATACTTGACAAAGGGGCCATGCGTGGCTCAAAATGTTGCACTTTTGTGTAGTGTGATCTTTCTTTAATAAAAGAGCCAACTTATTTGCAGTTCCGTGGGGTGCGAGATCATATTTACACAACACCTTATCCTCTTAAGGAACATGTTTTGATCTTACCTAGGGACAAGGTGGTGTTGAGGTGTAGGACTTCCTTCTTACCTGTGGTGGTCTTTACCTTAAACCAGACCATCGTTTTTCCATCCGTTTCTCTAGAACCAGTTTACCCCCCCCCAAGGAGCTTTTACTCCATTGCCTGGATGTGGTTGTGATCTCTCGGCCACTGCTTTTTTCAGGAAAATGGATTGCCTTTTTTCATAAATGTGGATGGGCCCCCCATAAGGGTTCGCTGGCTTCTGGTTCCACCATTTCTTTGTGCTCAGATGGACCATTTTTCAAGCTTATGGACTTTGGATTTGGTTCCATTAATTCCTATCAAGGTTCACCCTATTTGATTGGTGGGTGCTTTTTGCTTATCATCTTCAGCTTACTGTTGCTCCTTCATGCAAGGCTGCCACCTAGTCTTCTTTTCACACATTCTCTACGTTCTACCAGGTAGACATTGAGCCCTCTTATGCCAGCTTTGGGCGTAAGGCTTTTTGAGCTACAGGCATTTCCCAGTGTTCTGTTTTGGATTTTATAGGCCTGTTAGCATTTATTTATTGCATTAAAACTGCAAAAAATCTCACAGGAGCACAAAAACCCCTAGTGCATTGCCATCATCAAATCTTATTAAATATAAATGCCAAAAACCTACTCACAAGCGCGAGAAGCTGCAAGCATACCAAAGATCAACTCCAGCTTAGGATGATGCTATAGTAGCTTTAGTTGGAAGGCTGACCGGTTTTGGGGGACATGCCCCCTTCCTCAGAGCTACCCTCTGAGGAAGAGAGTAACCTACTCATAAGCACCAGAAGGTACAAGCATACCAAAGAACAACTCCAGCTTAGGATGACGCCATAATATCTGTGGTTGGATGGCTGACAGGTTTCGGGGGACATGCCCCCTTTCTCAGAGCCACCCTCTGAGAAGGAGAGTAACCTATTTACAAGCATGAGCAGGTACAAGTGTACCAAAAAAACAACTCCAGCTTAGGATGATGCAATAAAAGCTGCATTTGGAAGGCTGACACGTTTCGGGGGACATGCACTCTTCTTCAGAGCTGCTCTCTGGTAGCTCTGAGGAAAGGGGGCATGTCCCCCGAAACCCATCAGCAGCTATTATGGCATCATCCTAAGCTGGAGTTGTTTTTGATACACTTTCACATTCTCATGATTGGCTTTTAAATTTAATAACATTTGGTGATGGAAATGCGCCCTCCTGTGGTTTATTTTCGCAAGTGTTTCTGGAGTTTCCCCGCTTGAGGAGGGTAGCATTGCTTTGGATATTAGGTGTGCACCATTGGGTGGAGGGTGGAGTGAGCGCTGAAGTGGTATTACGTTCTTGTGGATAAACGTATTTGCTGTGTTACCCACCCCTCAATTGGACTGCTTTTGGACATCCTGAAAATGAAGACTTCCAGCATCCCTCAATGGTTGAAAAAGAAATTAGGATTTTCGTACTCCCCTGTAAAATCCTGTTTTTGGGGTCAATAGGGGAACGTTGGTTCCACCACTCTGGGTTTATGATCATGTTCTATGTATTGCCTTGCTACATTTGTGGAACATAATGGTAGTAGTAGGAGTTACCCTGGACTGGCCCACAGTTCTCCTGTAGGCAACAGTATAATCTGAAGGTGAAACAAAAGGGAACACACGGGGGCGCCAGACTAAGTGTAGTGGGTTAAAAATCGAGTGGATTTATTAAAAGCCAATTGGCAACCTACATGGGTAGTAAATAAGCAGGCATATCTGTATATAGAGGTGTCCTGTGGTCATCCAGAGGAGATCCCAAAAAGCTTGAAGCTCCTAAGCCTAATGTGCTCATGGGAAGACCGAGAATCACCGGCTGGAAGCAGCAGTAACCAGCGTGAAAGGAGCAGGAACGGAAGTGACGTCAATGGGAGACCAGTTCTGCCTCTGATGGATTAGGTGGCGCATTTCCAAGCATTCGCTTCTTTGTAAGTTGCCAATTGGCTTTTCATAAATCCATTTGATTTTAACCTGCTACACTTAGTCTGGCGCCCCCCCCCTTTTTGTTTCTCAGAGTAACTGATTAACTATATGGGGAGCTGGTGTTGCTTAGTCTTGCACACTATTTCATGGACTTTATTGAATCATTATATATGGTCTTTTCATGTATGGACTCTGTCTAGCAAGCCATTGGGGCATATCCACCTTTCCAGCGCCATTCATTTTTTCTTCAACCTGAAGGTGAATGACTTCCTGTTTCCATTAATGGACCCCAGAAAATAGGATTTCATGATGAGTACAAAAATCCTGTTACCTCGTTCTTCAGCCTGAAACCCTTTGGAATAGGTCAGAAATGCACAATGGATGTTTTGCTATAGAATTGCTATATACATATTTAGCAAAAATTGGGGTTACAGCCGGAGGTACATACTTGGAGGTGGAGGTAGACTTGCTGTCCCTAGCAGTTGACCATTATTTCTCAGTGTTTCTCATATTTATACATCGCCATCTTATTCTGCAGTGCTTTCAGAAAGAGTAGACTCCTCAACGTTCAGTTGCTGCCCCTGCAAAGCTTAAGGGTTCCCTTTTTTCAGTCTTTCATGCAATAGGGGATTTTATTGGTTGCTGTGGGCCAAGAGAACCGTTTTTTTTATAGAATCTACAATAGTACGTTTCTGCCCCTGAAGAGCTTGGATTCCCTATTTCGGTCTTTCAGTACACTAGGGGGAGAAAGAGGACATTTTAATATTTGCTGTGGGCCAATAGAACAGTTTTTCATAGAACCTACAATATATTTAGTCCCCGCCCCTGAGGAGCTTAGATTGCCTTTTCATTCTTGTAGTGTGATCTAAGGAAGATGGAAGGAGTATCTTATTGGCTGCTATGGTAATACCCATTTTTTTTTTTCCCCTTCAAATGCATAAATGTTCTTTCATCCAAGCCTTTCTGGTAGAGTTCAAATGATGAAAGCAACTTAATTAAGAACCACCTATGAGGGCAGGAATGGGCACTGAAAAGTCCATCTTCATTTCATACTGTTACTAGGCCTTCTGAGTAGGCATTGAAGTTGTAAGCTAGACAACGTTGTTTTCAGTAAACTTCGTTTTTAGTTTTTTTTTGTTTTTTTTTAGTTTAACTTTGAGAAACTGTTCTACTGCCATGTACGGTGAAGTAAACAGTAATACATTTAAAAGCAGAGGTCTTGATTTTGCAATAAAACTAATTTTACGTAAATATGCTTTAGTGATGCCTCTAATGTTGAATGTTAAGATTGCAGACATCGAAGAGATCACCTGGGGCATATTGATGGCTGGTTCAGCTATGATCCAGTGATTGGGAAGTGGGCCTTATGGGTTTCAGTAAAATTTGTCGGGACAATCAGTACTGTCAATGGTTCCGCCCACTTTTGGAACTGCTACTGCTTGATTTCTGTAAGGTGCCTACACACGTCATCTTCGGCTCCCTGGTGCTTGAAGACCACCAGCTTTCAGGCTGATGATAATGAAGTCTCAATGAGGTGCATATTGAGCAGGACTAGAAAAGTGAACGTTTAAGCTGGTAATAAAATAATATTTTGTGGGATAAAATTAAGGCGTTTGGCAGTTAAATGCCCATTTTGGACCACAATTTAAGGTGTTTGGCAGTTAAATGCCCATTTTGGACCTGGATCACTTCACCCCTTAAAACTGTCCCCCTTCTGGTCCCAAATCCCTTAGCCCCCATTCCTTAACAACTGTCTCTCTTCTAGACATGGATTCTGTCTCTCCTCCTCACCTGACAGTGTCACATTAATGGGTGTGCCCTCATTAATCCAAGTTTTAGGTTTATCAGTGTCTATTCATTTCTCTGTCCGTTATGTTCATTAGTGTCCATGTATGATTTTGAGACTCCTGGGTGAGGTGGAGACCGAGAACATCCTTCTTGCTGGGACTGAGACAAAGGACAAACTCCTGGGATAGAGGACAGCCTACTTAGTGGGTTAAAAACATCCGCCTGGGTGGGATGGAGACACCATCCCACATCTTAGAGAAATGGAGAAACAGGTCTGATGCTACCCATAACATACCTCCATCCCTAAATAATGCAACAGAAAAAGAGAATAGCCCCTGGGACTTGAAGATGAGGCAAGCATGGGAGCCAACAAAGTAGAGTAAAATATAGTAGAATGGTTTATTTTAACCCGAGTATAGACATAAAAGCCAAGCTGTTTGTCATGGTGGCGTAATGCTTAAAAACATGCACATGTTATTGTATACAATGTTAGAGTTGTACTAGCATCTATAACTTGACGCATTTCACGAGCCACTGCTCGCTTCTTCAGGAGTAGATCGATAGGTGCAGTCTCTAACGCGGCAAAGCCGTCGTTCCAAAAGGTGATCCCCCAAAAGGCGGCCACAGGATGCATTTGGCCCAGGAGCTGAAGGGACTGAGCCGACAACAGACCGCCAGGGGAACATGCGAGGGACAGACATGGCTCAATGGTGACATTTGTGTCGACTTGTGTAAAAAGTGGCATAGTGCCACTTTATCCACATATGGAGGATACACTTACTGTGGTCTATCCTGAATGCTAAGACACAGGTCGACACAAATGTCACCATTGAGCCATGTCTGTCCCTCGCATGTTCCCGTGGCGGTCTGTTGTCGGCTCCGTCCCTTCAGCTCCCGTGCAAAATGCATCCTGTGGCCGCCTCTTGGGGGATCACCTTTTGGAACCATGGCTTTACCGCATTAGAGACTGCACCTATCGATCTACTCCTGAAGAAGTGAGCAGTGGCCCGCGAAACGCGCCAAGTTATAGATGCTAGTACAACTCTAACATTGTATACAATAACATGTGCATGTTTTTAAGCATTATGCCATCATGACAAACAGCTTGGCTTTTATGTCTATGAATATACTCAGGTTTAAAAAACCATGCTACTATATTTTACTCTACTTTGTTGGCTCCCATGCTTGCCTCATCTTAAAGTCCCAGGGGCTATTCTATTTTTCTGTTGCATCCCAGGCATCTTAGGTGGGTCAGTGACAGAGGATATTGTCCTTCCTTTGTTTCCACCCTAAAAAAAAAAAAAAAAAAAAAAAAGAGGACATCCTCCTTTTTAGGATGCAGACAAGACCATATCCTGGGTGGGATGGAACAGAGGACATCCTCCGGGGTTGTATGTAAACAGAGAGAGGATGTTTTCCTTGATGGAGTGAAGACAGAGGACACCCTCCTGATTGGAATGGAGACAAAGACAACCTACTGGGTATTATGCAACAGAGGACATCCTCCTGGGTTGGATGGAGACAGGGGATGTTCTTGATAAGGTGGAAACAGAAGACATTCTGTTTTGGCATGGAGAAAAGAACATCCTCCTGGGTAGGATGGAGACCAAGGACAACTTCCAACATGGGGTGGAGATGGAAGACATCCTCCTGGGTGGGATGGAGACTATGGACATCTTCATGGGGCGGAGAAGGAGGACATCCTCCTGGGTGGGATGGAGACTAAGGACATCTTTATGGGGCAGAGAAGGAGGACATCCTCCTGGGTGAGATGGAGACTAAGGACATCTTCCTTCATGGGGCCGGAGATGGAAGAAAGACATTGAGGACACCCTCCTAGGTGGGATGGAGACTAAGGACATCTTCCTTTATGGGGCAGAGCTGGAGAACATCCTCTTAGGTGGGATGGAGTCCAAAGACAACTTCCTTCATGGGGTAGAGATGGAGGACATCCTCCTGGGTGGGATGGAGACTGAGGACATCTTCCTTTATGTGGCAGAGATATAGGACATCTTCCTGGGGGGATGGAGACAAAGGACATCTTTCTTCATGCAGCAGAAATGGAGGACATCCTCCTGGGTGGGATGCAGATTGAGGACATCTTCCTACAGTAGGTGGGATGGAGACTAAGGACATCTTCCTTCATGGGCCGAGATGGAGGACATGCTGCTGGGTGGGATGGAGACTAAGGAC